>JAMLFY010000004.1:18506546-19121688 GCA_030441495.1 Dalbergia oliveri | reverse complement strand
AGGGCATAATACTTCTTCTCTTCTCCGTATCCCTTGGAGAATACTTCGTTTAAGGCATTGAGAGTTGCCTTAAGATGTTTGTCTTTCGAGCTCATACGGAAGCCCATATGTTGTCTATGATTGCACGTTCTTCAACGGAGAGGTTACTCCGCCCAAGATCTGGAATCTTCTAGGATCTCCTTCATGTCGGTTAGTAGCGGAGATCGAATACTTGGATAACCTTAGTGGGCTTCCAAATAGGTGGAGCGCCCTTCAAGGTCATAATTCCGTCCGCCTTCTTCTATGATGGTGAGGATACGATGGTGGCCTATCTTGAATGATGAGGCCCTTTGTCGGTCTGAGGTTTCAGCGCTGATTTGTCCCCATTGGTCTTTTTCCTAAAATCAATGAACAAACTAAATCTTGATTAGCGGTTTGGATTTCTCCAAATGTCTGTGGCAAAGCTAAGTCTAATTTGTTTAACCGTTGATAATGAAGTAATGCCACAACTATGGGTCATTATCTCCACAACGTTGTTGGATATTATTGCACAACTATGGCTAATAATATCTTGTCGCATTTCTGTAGCTTAATGATGTGACTCATTGCTTGGTCTAGTGAATACTTTGAATGTATTCATAATTTTTACGTTGAAGAAGAATAGCACAACTATGGCTTATTCAACTCGCAACGTTATTGGGCATCAAAATTTGTTCAACCTTTCGGTTGGTCTATTGTGTTTTTCCGAGAGAATCTTTGGCCTTGAGAGGTCTGCCAACTATTGGCTTCGCCTTTGATGTGCTCAATTGTGGGCTTGAGTCCCTTGCCTTGTATTTTGGCTAAAAGGTTGGCCCATTCCTTTGCAATTCTTTTAGAACTAGTAGTATTTGCATTCTTATAAATCCGAACTATGGCATCACAATCAGTCCTTAATAAAATTGCTTTATTACTAAAAACAATTCAAAAGAATCTATAGCATACATTATTGCTAAAGACTTCAAAATCATTGTTATTTAATTCTCCTTTTTCTTTGTATAAACCACTATTGTATCTACAAATTTTCTGAGATTTTGGGCTTAATCTATTTGGTCTAGCTTTTAGGATTGTTCCCCATCCTTGGGCCGATTCCATCTATTCAACTATAAGGAATTCTTTGTCTAATGGCAAATGCAACTTTGGTAAAGTCTAAAACAATGATTTAATTTGGATGATAATTTTTTCATCTTCCTTATTAAATTCTCTTTTGCCATTCTTTCCTTTCTTATATATGGGACCTATAATCTTTCCTAGGTCTTTTATATAAGGTCTGCGGTTAACTAATCCACAAAAGGATTGTATTTAAGTCCATCTAATCTATTGGGGAAATTCTGACTTTCTTTGCAATATGATCTTGCAATCTAATTGTTCCTTCGCCAATTATTGATCCTAAGAATTCAATTTCATTTTGGCATAAGGCTATCTTTTTCTTTGAGATTATTAATCCCATTGTCTCAAATATTTTAAACACTTCCCGAAGATGGTTATAGTGTTCTTCTCGTGTTTTAGAGAATACTAAAACATCATCTATGTACACTACTGTAAGCGTCTTACAGGGGCGAATTCGTCCATCTTCTTTTGAAATACCGCGGGGCATTCTTTAATCCAAACGGCATTACTTTCCATTCAAAGTGACCTATTGGATTTGGGCAAATAAATGCCGACCATGGTATTGATTCTTCATGGAGTCTTACTGAATGATATCCTGATTTTAAATCAAACTTAGAGTAGCAAGTACTCCCTTGGATTCTATTAATCAGGATATCTTTCATGGGTGGTATACCCATTATCTTCTGTGTTATCATTAAGTCTTTTATAGTTAATGACCATTCTTGGATCAAACATTAGGAGATCAGGTCATAAACCCAGAAGGTTGGTGATCTATGAGGTGATTCTGAATCTTTGGATACATCCATTATCTAATAATTTCTTGATTTGACTATTATACAATTCCATTTCTTTGTTAGAAGCTTGGATTTATTCTCCTGTTATAGTCATATCAGGTCTAATAATTTTTATTTTATAGGTTGTCTGATGTTTTGACCAATGGGTCAATGGTTTTTCACCTGTAATTTCTAGTTTTCTAACTTAGATTGCCATTGTTTAAGATCTTCAGGTACTTAAAGCTTCTAAGTTGTTCTATGGATATAAGGTCTTAGGGAATTTCTACTTCACATAGACTTTTCGTCTATTTCTAAGTTTTCCGTTGAAAACCTATTTTCACTATGGAAGGCTTTGGAAGAAAAATATTTCATAAAGACCTTGTCCAACAAGCTTTATCAGAGAAAGCCACTGCACACGTTCAAATATTCAGGAGAAAAATCAATGCAAGAGCATATAGACGACTTCAACAGGATGATCTTCTAATGCCTAGCAGTTGGAATTAACGTTGATTAAGCTATAATCTTGTTGACTTCACTACCTTCATCTTATGATAAGTTCTGTGATACCATACTTTATGGTAGATCTATTTCATGAAAAATGTCAAAGAATTACTAATGATAAAGGAGCATCAAAAGTTAGTATTTTAAACCCATGCCGAAGGTCTTGCAGTAGGTTGTTCGTGACAAGAGGACGTAGTCAAGAAAGAGGATCAGGAAGCAAAAGCAAGGGAAGATCAAAGTCCAAAAAGCACAAATCCTGAAGTGCTTTTATTGTCACTAGATGAGATATATCATAAGGAATTGCCCAAGAAGAAAGGAGAAACCAGGAGATCTGCCAACATAACAATTGAAAGTTCTTATGATAGTGATGCTGATGCTGTTCGGCGAAGGATTCACAGTGTGACACCGGAAATGTATGGATCCTAGATTTGACGCATCCTTTCACATGACACCTAATCGAAGTTTTTTTTTCATCTTATAAAAGCGGAAGGAAAAGTCAGATTAGGAGATAATAGAATTATTCCAATTGCTTGGTGAAGGAGATGTGCAAGTCAATTTGGATGATGGTACTAAAAGGACGTTTCAAGCATGGCATGTACCAGAACTGGTCAGGAACTTACTCATTGAGTGCCCTTAATAATCGAGGTACAAGTTCACTTGGAGAGGTGGTTTCTTGAAGGTATTCAAAGGCTCGATGGTGGTATTGAAAGGAAAGGGGCAAAATCATCTATTGTTGGGAAGTATTGATGGAACTGTTGTTGTTCTATCTTTTGAAAATCATAATGTTACGCAATTGTGGCACATGCGGCTTAGTCATATAAGTGAGAAAGGAATGACCATACTTGTTGGTAGAGACCTATTGAAAGGCTTGAAGAATTGCATTGGTTTATGTGAAAGCTGTGATTTGGAAAGTAGAATGGGTGAAGTTCAGTTCTGCAAGCACAACAGCAAGGGGATATTGGAGTATGTCCATGTAGATGTTTGGGTCCAACCCCTATTAACTCCTTAGGTGGAGCTCATTATTTTCTTACTCTAATAGATGATTATTCTAGGAAAGTTTGGATTTATTTCCTGAATAAAAAGAAGTGTTCAACAAATTCAAGCAATGGAAGGCCATGGTCGAGAACAAATCCTGCCCTCAATCAAGAGACTGAATTGACAATGGCGGAGAATTTTGTAGCAAAGAATTTGAGGAGTTTTGCAGAAATGCTGGCATAGTGAGGCACCATATTGTACCAGGAATACCACAAAATGGAGTTGCAGAATGATGAACAGAACACTTTGGAGCATACAAGATGCATGCGAATCAACGTCTGCATTTCCCAAATCATTTTGGGCTTAGACGGTTAAGAGGTTGCATACCTGGGAAACAGACTCTATCAACTTGCTATTGATCTAAAAACTCCACAAGAGGTATGGTCCTGTCGAACCTGGAACTATTCTGATTCTAAGATATTTAATTGTCCTGCATATGCTCATGTAAGTTATGGTAAACTTGAGGCTAGGGCAAGAAGGTGTATATTTCTAGGGGATGCATGAGGGTGAAAGCTACAGATTGTGGTGTATAGAAAAGACAAGTTCACCCAAAATCTTTGTCAGGAGAGATGTCACTTTTGACGAGGTGGCAATGAAATTAAAGGAGTCTAACTTAGATGAGGCAGAAACACAATCATGGTACTAAGAAGCAAATGAAGCTGAGATTGACTTTGGAAGATGAAGAAGAAGATCAGTTTAATACTTCAGGGATTGCTCAACCTGAAGTAGAACAACAAAATGAACCTAACCTAAGAGACTGATGAACAAACTAGAGAAGCAGAGCCATACAGGATTGCTACTGGAGAGAAATGCAAGAAATTCAAGGTCAAAAGGTATCTTGATTTGTCCGCGTATGCACTTGACTCATTAGATGTAGATCTTATAGCCTTTGCCTTGGCTATGGCGGATGGTGAGTTGGAGATGAACCATGCACCTACCGCAATGCAATAGAAGTAAATAGTCGAAGCAGTGGCTCAGAGCAATGAATGAGGAGATTGAATCTTCAAAAATTAGAATGTGGGAACTGTACAACTTCCAAAGGAAAAAGAATTGTTGGCTGGAATGGGCTTACAAAAGGAAAGAAGGAATTCCTGGCATTAAGCCTCCAAGGTTCAAGGCGAGACTTGGTAGCAAA
The DNA here is from genome assembly GCA_030441495.1 of Dalbergia oliveri. Classification (NCBI taxonomy): domain Eukaryota; kingdom Viridiplantae; phylum Streptophyta; class Magnoliopsida; order Fabales; family Fabaceae; genus Dalbergia; species Dalbergia oliveri. Next base: position 19,117,119 of record JAMLFY010000004.1, on the reverse strand, counting down.
GAGTTATACTAGAAGGTGTTGTCTTCCATGAAGTATTCTCTGGTGAAGCATAGTTCTATTCGGATCCTATTAGCTATTTGCATGTTTGACTTGGAGCTGAAGATTTCATGTGAGACGCTTACATGGTGAGCTAGAGGAGCAGAATCTACGTGAGTCAACTAGTAGGGGTTTGTAGTTCTTGGTAAGGATAACCATGTTTGCCTGTTGAAGAAGTTATTGTATCCTTGAAGCAATCCCCAAGTCAATAGTGCAAAAGGTTTGATGTATTTATGATTGGTACTTGGATATAGTAGAAACCAATATGATAATTGCATATACTCTAAGGAGCTTCCAGATGGTTTGAGAATTTATCTGTTGTTATATGTAGATGATATGCTAATTACAGCTTCGAAACAAGAGACTGAAATTAGTATGTTGAAACTCAAGTGGAAAAGAGCTCGAAATGAAGAACTTCAGTTGGTAAGAAAAATTCTTGGAATAGAGATTTGTAGGGAGCGATATAGTGGCAGGTTGTGCTTGATGCAACATAATTACATTATGAAAGTACTACAACGCTTCAATATGGATCAGTTGAACCAGTTGGCACTCCTGTTAGCCCCACATTTTAAGTTATCTTTGAAGGAATGTTCCAGAACTGAGGGAGGTGGTGGACATGTCGTATACTACTCTAGTGCAGTTGGCAGCTCATGTATGCCATGGTATGCATAGACCAATCTTTCACATGAGGAATTGTTCTAAGAGATTTACGAGCCAACCTGAAAGGCACACTGGAAGCCTGAAAACCATGTGGTACTTGAGAGGTTCTACCAATGTCTATTTGGTGTTTAAAGGTCAGGAAGACCCTGTAGTTGTAGGTTATGTAGATTTTGATTATACAGGTGACCTGATAAAAGGAGGTCATTGACAGGTTATATTTTTAACAGCCTTTGGATGTACTATTAGCTGGAAAGCGACATTGCAATCTACAATGACATTGTCAACTACTGAAACTGAGTATATGGCATTGATTGAGGCGTTAAAGAGAGCATTTGGGTGCACAACCTTTTGAATAGTTTCAGTTAATCAACATGTATTGTTGTACATTGTGATAGTCAAAGCGTCATTCATTTGGCCAAAAACCCAGTCTATCATAAAAGAACTAAGCACATTAATGTTAGACTTCATTTTGTCAAAGAGAGCATAAACAAAAGTACCTTGGCAGTCAGAAGATAGCCAAATTTAAAACCCAACCGACATGATGACAAAACCACCTGCGATTGATAAGTTTAAACATTATTTAGACTTAGTCAATATTTGCAAAGTTGAAAACGTTGCAAAATACAGTCAAAGTGAGAATTGTTAAAAGTTGGCAAAGTATTGGTTTACTTTTCTTATTTTGTTTAGCTTGTATTGATTGCAAAGCAGGAAGAATATATTCCTGCCTCCAAAAGCATGAAAGTGTTTTTTTTAGCTGGATTCTTGCTGGCAATGTGCACTGCGCATTGCTTTGAGGCTCTATAAAGAAGTAGAAACCAAGTGAGAAACACAACAACAAAGCTAAAGCAATTCCAATTTTAGGAAGAAGTAGTGTTAGCTTCTTGTAGTGTGAGAAAATAGAGAGTGTGTAAGAAAATTTCAAGAGTGTAGTGTGAGTATACATTGAGGGTTTTGGGTATATCTCTCTAGATCTTGTAATATTACAAATCTCATTTGGGGATACACTATATTGTATAACTCATTAAATATAGTGGAATATTCTTCTAGTTTGGCTCGTAGTTTTTCCCTCAAAATTACATGAGGATTTTCCTTGTTAAAATTTTGTGTACAATTCTCTCAATTTATTTTGTTGAATGTGAATAGTGAGTGGATCCGACTTGAGGACTATTCACGCGCTTTATTTTATCCATTATTTTTCATAAATTTCGCGTTTCTGCACATCTATAAAGTGTGTATTACACTTCTAGGATACCCAACTGTGATATTCCCTAACAGAATTTTCATGATATACGAAGCTAAACTCTGCTTTGCAATAGATAGACAAATTACTTCTTTGTATTAAGTTGCGTCGTACAGAGATAGGATTTTACTTCTTACTATTTATACATCAGCCAATTTTTTTGTAATTTTTCAACTATTGGCCCATGATTTTAAAAAATCTTAATCATTATATAGTTAAAAGTGTACTTTTCATCAGGAACCCTGTAGTTGATTTCCCAATTTTTCTGGAAATCGAACAGTACCATTTATTTGATGCTTCTTTATTTATGCTGTTCAGAACCAGTTTAGTTAATGTAGTCAGCTTTAATTTAGTTCATGCAACTTTATTTTTTGTTTGTGCAGTCTTCTATATGTTTAGGGACTACTAAAACACTGCTCCCAGTACCAGTAAAATATTGTTTTGAATTTTCTCAGGAAGATCCCAGATTTACTATCTTCCACTACATAAAATTTTAATGCCATATATCTCATGATATAAAAATCTTTATCATCACTACTTCCTTTTCTGTAGTTGTCTATGGAAATATATTTAATTATTGAGGTGTCATTCGCTTTCGCTATGCAATATTTCAGTTATGTGTACTTGTAGCCTCGTTTCCAAAGAATTATCGCGCCCAATATTTGTATCCGTAATAGATACTGGTGCTGTACCCGTGCAACTTGCCTCTTGTTTTGTTTATGGTCTATTTTTTTTGGCATAGACACATGTAGTTTCCTACTATTAAGGTTGTGATCCCTTCACGGTGGTAAGGGTATGTTTGGAATGTTATAGTAGGTATTATAGTATAAATTTATACTATATATTATATTTTTATATGTTATTTGATATAAATAACGTATTGTATAAATTTATACATCATAACCCTTTATATGTTAAAAGCCTGGATAACTTAATACATCATGAACTTTATTAAGCCTTAATTAGCTTTTAACGTATAAGTTAATTTTATTTTTTAACATTTTATTAAAATAAAATAATTCTTAAATAAATAATAATAACTAAATATTGTTAACAAATAATATATGATATCAATCTAGCTATATACACTAAAAATAAAAAAGTAATTATAATTAATAAATATTAAATAAAATAAAATATTAAATAGAAATATATATTTAAAATAAATAATAAATAATATGTAATATATAAAAGCAAGGATCAATAATAAAAATATTTTGAGTTAATATTTATTTTAAAATTAAAATTAAAACAATTATAATTAAAAATATAAAATATTAAAAATACATAAAAGAGTTATTTAATATTTATATAATTTATTGGAATAATAAATAATTATAAAATATTAAAATAAATAATAATATTTAAAATAAATTAAATAAATATGATATTTAAAATTATATTTATATCATTAATAAAAAAATTTATTTTATTTAATATTTAATTAAAATATTAGAATTACTTGTAAATAAATGGTAATATTATAAAATATAAAATATAATATCTTATACAGTGTTACAACAAATACTGTATAATATTAAAAGTTTATTAGACCTTATACTATCAAGCCTTATAATATTACCTTTTATCTATTGGCCAAATCCAAGTCTTTAATGAACAAGACCTTAATAAGTTAAAGTATACAGGGACCAATCTTTCATTGAAAATTGGAATCATTTACTTCTGATACATGGATCAAATGATGCTATGATGTCTTAATGGAAACCATGTTTATAATAAACCCTTAAAATTTAAATATTTTTCAATGATTTAACCTATAGTTTTTCTTCAGTACCACCCTTGCTACATTAGGTTACCCTCATTTAATCCCCTTTCCATAATGGGGATTCTACATGTCTTCTCTACCCATGATCAAACCATCTAATGCATAATTCTACCATCTTTTGATCAATAGGTGCTACTCGAGCTTCCTTTCTATCGCATTCATTCCTGCTTACATCTCGTCAACTGTATCTATCCATGCCACGCAACATTGACTTAGATACATCATAGCAAGTCTTATAGATGTGCAATAAAATTCTTTTCTACCGCAAATAACGTCCAATATGATCCTCTATTGCACCCATATAGCTTCAGTCCTATGGTTTACATATTCTATTTTCCCATCAGTTTGTATAAGGACTCCAAATACTCATATCATGTGACTTCTGGCATAGTATGGTCTTTGATTTCCAGTAAGATAAAATTAGTATATCGTAGTTTTACTTAAATGAAATCCGTGTGCTTCTATATCTGGTTCCCATAGTTCTAACCTCTTATTTGTTTCCCTTCTCAACTCTATGGAGGTCTAAATCCCAAATTTGTGGAGACTATATAGGCAATAATATTTACTTTAAACCTTAAACTAGTTACTCAAGCCGGCTTTAATATTTATTATCATCAGTGATCTCTGAAAGCCTTAGTATTCACTTTTTTATTCCCATTTTATTTTTTTATGCAGGAGGTTGAGGAGTATTTTGTTAACTACATAGTCAATGACAGTCTGGGAATAATTGCCAATGCGCACACTGTCTTTGCAGATAAAGAGTTGTTAAAAGCAATGGCTCAGCCATGTATCGAGCTTGCAAAGCTATTTTCAATAGCAGTTGACTTTCCAAAAACTGATGTTCCGGCTATCATACCTCCTCATCTTCATGTCAAAGAATATCCAGATTTCATGGAAAAGCCTGATAAACCCACCTATGAATCACAAAATGTAATAGGAAAGCTTTTAGGGAAGTGCAAGGAATTGCAACAGGTGACAACTCTATTACGTGCTTCACTCGGGAAATGGCTAGATGCTCGTACGACCCTGACATGGAAGTTGATGGCTTTCTAGATTATGTTGATGATGCTTTCTATCACAAAAGCAATTATGACTACGAATTGGGAAATCTGATGAACTATTACGGCATCAAAACTGAAGCGGAAATCCTTAGTGGGAATATCATGAAAATGTCAAAATCCTTGACCAAAAGGAAGAATGCAGATGCTATTACTGCAGCTGTGAGGTCCCTTAGAAAAAAGGCTCGGAACTGGTTCAATGATGGTAACAACGATGCAAATTCTGGGAATGGCAATTTATATGCAAAGGCTTCTGCTTGGTATTTTGTTACTTATCATCCTAGTTACTGGGGTTGCTATAATGAAAATATGAATAGGGACCATTTTCTAAGTTTCCCGTGGTGTGTTTACCCTCAGCTTTTTCAAATCAAGAAGGAGAAAGTCGTGGGTTGCATTTGAATTGACAACTCTGAACTTAGCAGTCCCTGCTTTTTAGCTCGAGTCCAGTGGCAGCTTCTATTTATTGACTATGCATGCATATTTATGGTAATGTCAAAATATAACTTTGAGTGGATACATATGTTGTGTCAACCATATCCTTTGTAAATTCGATGAAGACATGGTTCGTCATATCAATTATGGATTTGTTTTTTTTGCTTCTTCTAGTTTTTCCTTATTTTCATTTTCTTTTTAGAAATTGATACTGGAATAAACCAATTGTAGTTGCAAAGCATGACAAGGCTCAATCGGGACTAAAAAACTTAGGGCTAATTACACGAGCCTCCATGAAGTTCCTTTAGCATTGCACATGCCTCCTTTAGTTTTTTAAATGACGCATGTCTCAATTATTTACATGACATTATAGTGATCTTGAAGGATTGGTTAGTCTGGGAAAGTTAAGGAACTTTAGTCCTCCTACTCAAACTTCCAAAAATACCCTGTTCACTTAAGATTTTTATTTTAGAAAAGGGCCTCTCTATTTTTAATTTGTAATTAGAGGCTTTTAGTCTTTATTATTTTTCAGTTGAAAGTATCAGAGCAAGTTGTGTGCTCACGAAAGTAGTAGAAGAAGCTACTTGGAAATATCCAATAATCACCGACTAATTAGCTTGTATCCATTAAAACAACTAATTCCCTTAACCAAAGGAACAAAAAATTCTAATTTTTAGGAATGACACTCCCGATTGATGAAGAATAATGTGGACCAACAAGTTGGTACTGCTTCCACTTTCGTCCGCGGTTGAGACCTTGAAGAAGGAAATAACCAATGAAGCCACCACCAAGGTTTGGGTTTTTTACATAAATAAAACAAATTAAGGGTAATATTACGTGAATCCACCATCTGAAACCCGTTTACATATTTGTCCTATTTTTATATAATAGAAGTCGATTATAATTGACTTCCACGTAACATAGAATTTGATTATGATCGACTTTCTCATGCATGCACTCTCTCACATGGTGGCTGATTCCACAAAAGTCGATTATACTTGACTTCTGTGTTAAAAGAAGTCAACTATAATCGACTTCTGTTCAACACGGAAGACTATTATAATCATTTCTCAGATAATCTGACACGTTCTGACACCTATTGAAAGTCGATTATAATCGACTTGAGTATCAACTTCAATCAGCTTCTATTATAAATAGAGCTCCTGAACCCATTTGCATGCTTTCATCGAATCACGTTTGTGGGATAACCATTGTAAGAAGAAAGTGCAAACCAAGAAGAAGGACAAGTTTCCTGGAAGAAATACTTATTGTCGATTTTTTTTCTTTTTAATTTTTAAGTACTCTTTTTCATTGAAGTTTTTCTATTTCTCTAAACTAGTAATCTGACCTTTGCCAACTAACTTCACTTGTTATTTATCTTGGGACAATGCTCATTCATGTTGTTTCAATAATTTCGCATACTAAACAATACATCAGTAAAATTCAAGAGAGAAAGAGAGAGAGGGGGGTAGGGAGAGGAGGCAAAATAATAAAGGTGAATAAATGTTATTTACCTTTATGTAAAATATTGATTTAATTTTGATACAATATTGGTGTAAAAAAAATTATACATACCCCCTCTCTCTCTCTTCTCTATTGAATTTTACTATTTTATTTCTCTTGATCACCTCCTCCCTACCCCCTCTTTCTTTCTCTATTGAATTTTACTGTTGTATTGTTTAGTATGCGAAATTATTCAAACATAATGAATGAGCATTGTCCCAAGGTAAATAACAAGTGAAGTTAGTTGGCAAAGGTAGATTCAAGAGAAATAGAAAAACTTCAATGAAAAAGAGTACTTAAAAATTAAAAGGAAAAAAAATTGACAATGAGTATTTCTTGCCAATTAAACTTGTCGTGCTTTCTTGGTTTGCACTTCCTTCTTACAATAGTTATCCCACAAACATGATTCGATGAAAGCATACAAGTACAGTTTCGGAGCTCTCTATTTATAATGAGGAATGACTGAAGTTGATCCTGAAGTCGATTATAATGAACTTTCAATAGGTGTAGAACATGTCAGATTATTTGAGAAATCGATTATAATAGTCTTCCATGTTGACAAAAGTCGATTATAGTTGACTTCGTTTGAAAAGTAAACTATAATCGACTTCAGTGCTTGGAATCAGCCACCATGTGAGAGAGTGCATGCATGAGAAAGTCGATTATAATCGACTTCTATGTTGAGTGGAAGTTGATTATAATCGACTTCTATTATATAAAAACAAGACAAATATGTAAATGGGTTTAGATGGTGGATTCACGTAATATCACCTTTAATTTATTTTATTTATGTAAAAAACCCAAGGTTTGGGGTTATCATCGCACATGTGCCTTACGGCCAACATGCCTTCCTTCATAGCAAGCCATCTACCTTGCAGCCACCATGAAAGATCTTTCCTATTTGCCTCTTCGCAGCTGACACGTGTTGACCTTTGTGGCCCTCATTGCTTCATCATATGCACACCCTGATGGCCTTCCTCAACCCGCTTTGTTTTTCTGAGTCAAGTTCCAAATCGGGTGAGTCCAAGTCAAAGAACTCGGCCAACTTGTAACTAATTTCATCATCACCACCACTGTTCATGTTGCTCTATTCACCGTCACCACACAAAGAATAACAACGAGACTATGGTGAGGATGCATCTATCGAATTCATTGATCAATTTCACGACAGAGTATCACCCATAGAGTACCAGGGTGAGAGTCTCCTCCAACTATGGTGTCATGCAGAGCATGGATGCATGTCATGCTACGTGTTTTTAACCATGGTGATGGTAATATGTGCCCAGCTATGCCAAAATGTTGCTGTCTAGCTTAGGATAGAAGATGGCTAGTGTTTAGGCTAGCGTTTCAGATGCCTTCCTGTCCTAGGAGGAGTTTATATCTCAACCTGGGCATTAATGAGGGTGCATTAATTGGGATGGCCGTGATTCCTTGCTTCCATGTTGGGTTGTCGTCCGTTGGCTTGGTAAGGGGAATGCTTATGGGTTCACCAGGTTAAAACGTAGGCACCGCCCCAATTGAATAGCATAGGTTGGTGACGCCGATTGGTCCAAAAATCAATATTTCCAACCTATTTTTGAAATTTACTCTTGAAGTAATCAGATAAAATTGTCCATCAGGACAAAAAAATAACCCAAGGGATGGGGCCTTTGACCCTTATAAATAAGTACTTAAGTACATATTAATGATATCACAATTTATATACAGTGATTTAGAGGCAAACTACGAAATTAAATTAATATGATACCTCAGGTCCACATGTCATTGGCCAAGTCTAATCCAGCCTTTAGGTATCCCTAAAACCCTTGGATTGCAAGAAGTCATCAATAGAAGTCTGCATTTTATGCAAATTAGGCTCATTGCAGCAAGGAATCCTAGCTGCAATGAGCAGGCGAGCCGATTAGACTCACTAGAGCGAGATGATGGCTAGGCCTATCGCTCAACAAGACTAGTTCACTCCATGAGGACCCTCGACTCTACAGATGTCCTAAATGATCCAGTTTCACTAAACAACCCCCTTCTCTATAAATACACCCCGCATTCAGCCCCAAACACAGAAACTCAAAGCCTAACCCCACAAGGTAATCTCCTTCCTCTCTCAAATAACTCCAAGCTTTCTTCCTCCTCTCAAATCACTGGGTAAGTTGTTTTTGTGTTATTTATGTCAATTTCTTCTATGTTCTTCGATAGTTAGAGCTCAGGCTCACTCATGCACGATTTTGGGCATGATTTTCCTTCCCCAAAGCTTGCCCTATCATGATCTTGAAAGTCTCATGCATTGTTTGTGATTTTATGATAGTTATTGGTGTCATTCCAAGCTTCCAAGGTCAAGTGGATAGTATCCACACACTCCTGGCTCTTGAAAGTAAGTGGGTTTAAACTCATAGCTTTATTTTCAGTCATTACGAGTATTTATAAACATTTGATTGCTAAACATGATTTTTAGATGTGAAGAATATGTATAGAACATGATTTTATATGTTATGTCAAGTTAACAGGATTATGATTTTTGATTATAGCATGGAAATTTCATTTAGAAAATTATGGGACCATGATTGAGTCGTTGTATGCCATGAAAACGTTTAATATGCCCATGAAAGGGATTTATTGGAAAAACATACGATTTAGCAAGTTTACCAAAGTTGTTAAACACGTTTTTTATGGATTTATGATTTTACCCCATTTTCAAGATTTGGGATTTTAGATTATGTATTTAAAAATATCAAGTTAAGTTGTCTTAGGTTAAAAAGAAAATGTCTAGCAGAGTATGACAAGTCTTCATGAACAGTGATGCTATTATGATTTTGAAATTTTCATGTTTATGAAATTGCAGTTTGATGATGATGGTACAATTATATGTTTGGAGTATATTGTTTCAATGCCAATTGATGTTGATAGATAGAATATTAGAATTTTTATGAACTTTGGAAACTTTAGATTTCCCAAATGAAAAATTATGACAACTTTTAGAATGAGGAATTAGTGAGAGACATAGAGCTTCAAGTTAATGGTAGTAGAAATATCGTTAACATTGGTATATCATGTTGCCCATGGGGTAATCTCCTGATTATTCATATTTTAGATGTGTCTAGGAGGGACCCATTTCATGTTTGCATAGTTGTCCGCAAGGGGCCAATACTATGCCCGAGAGATATCTAGTTCGCGAGGGATTAATATCATCCTACCAGATGACATAATATATTATGTTTCCTTACTAATGGCTACGGTTAATAACAGAACGGTTTTAGCAAAAGATATATGATTTTCTATCAGTGGACTATGTGTGTGTGTGTCCTATGTGAGTAGTGGTGAAAATCCACTCAGTGAGTCCGTTGACTCACCCCTCTCCCTTCCTTCTCATAGTTACAGGTCCGGATTTGCTTAGTCATTATTCCAGGAGGCGTAATTGTTCCAATGGTGAGCTTTACTTTGTATTAAGGCTTATTCTAGGACATGTTAGATTAGAGTGTTCCGTAGTAGTATAAGTAAGATCAGAACCATGCTTACGTTCCATTTTGAGACTTTGTATTTATTTTTAGAATATATATCCCTATTTGTATTCAGAGTTTAAGTATGAATTTGAAAAGTAGATTGTGACTAAAGTTTATGTAATAAGCCAAATATGAATCCATGATTCAGTTTTCAAGTATTAAATTGATTTTCAGATTTTGACCTTGATTATGAAATGAAGCAATTTATGTTTTCATGAATTTCAGGAGCACAAGTTGAGTTAAATTGAGAAGAGTTACTGGTCATGTACGTTAAAACATTTCAGTTTTATTAGTTTCAATATTATGATTTAAATAAAGAAATTGATAACGATTTAGACGAACTCATGCTTTTAAGAATGAAAATTATGTTATTTTATGCATTCAGCAAATCATACTACCCATAAGACTTACGTGGGAACTTAGACTTCACGTCCATGTTCCCAAAAAATTGATATTAAACAAATGGATCCCTTCATTTACTTAATTTATTGTTCTAATGTAATTAACTTTTTTCCTTTGACATTCTAATTTAGGTTAACTGAATATGTAATACTTCTTCCAGATTGAAACTAAGGTTAAAGGGAATCATATTACTTTATGGAAACAACCGTTAATTAATATTAATATAAAATAATAAGAAGTAATTATAAGATTAAAATTTAAATCAACTCATATATTAAAGAAAAAATAAAGCATTTCGATGAGCTCAAAATTAAAAGTATAAATAGTGGCACCACAATAGGATTGGAAAGTTTTGAATTTGTTGGGTATAGATTAATAAATTAGAGTTTTTTTTTTTGATTAAGTCAAAAAGGAATTATAGTCCTATTACCTATAATTCACATACCCCTTATTAGATTTACTTTGACCCCCTAAGTGTAAAAAGATGACTACCAATAAAATAAAATATAGATGTAGATACCATCGTTAATTTTTTACTTATTTTGAATTTTTTTATTAAAAAAATTTGTGAAATCAACACTTTATGAATAGCGTAGGGTTTTCAAATTCTCGCTTCGTAGTATGTAGATTCCCTCTGCGCCACTCTCCCTTCAACTCTTCCATCCTTCACACATGTCACGTTCAAATTAGGCAATACAGATCAAAATCAGTGTCTTTAGATTTTGAATTCTTGAGTAAAAGAACAAAGGATGATGATGAAAATGGTTGAGCGAGAACTAAAAAAGCGAAGATTAATCCAAACATCGAAGCTTCAGTTAAGGGCACTTTCAATTTTCTTAGAGCACACTCCAAGAAACACAAGAATCACGTATCACATTATCACCAAACTATCCTATTTTGCAGCAAAAATAAAGCACACTTCTTGGTTCTTTATGCAGTGGAGGCAATCATAGGATGGCGGGTCTGTTGCGGGGAGAATGGGAAATAATGAGATATATTTTGGTGAAATTGAATAAAGAAGAATAAGGAAGGAAAGATTTTGAAAGAAATGATTCCATTTCTATGAAAGAAAACAAAGCTCCGAAAATAGTGAAAAATGTTGAAAAGACAAGAAAAAGAGGTGAAAGAAAAGCCATCCGAGGACAAGGACAAAAGCTATGGTTAACTTATGGTGTGTTTGGTTGAGGTAAGAAAAGATAAAAATTTTCATGAATGAATTCTACGTACTTCATGAAAATTTTCACCAAAGAATGTGGAGGATAAAGACAGTAACAGTTAAAAAAAGGAAATAGAAAAAAATATATGTAACATAAAAGAAGTTCATGATAGATATTATCACTCAATTTAATGTTGAAAACCATACCAGATTAGAGATTTGAGAGAATGAAAAGAGTAAGTTTTACTAATGACTTTAAAAGTAAATACATCAAACCAAATATTAATAATATAGGTTATGTACAAAATAGGAGAGTAATTTTTTGGGTTTTACCGGGTATCCACCGCTGGACGAGTGACTAATCCTTCGAGTATTGTAGGCTTATTTAGGGGAAATGCAAAATTGAATCCTCAATATTGATTAAAAAATAAGAGGGACCTTACCACCTTATCTGGACCCACAATTAAAATAGGAGAGTGATTAATTAGTATAATCACATGTATTGTAATTAATTGTTAACTATATGAACTAACTACTGATTAACACAATTATATCTCTAATAAAATTTTACCCTTGATGTTGCCCCAAAACAAAACAAAGCTTAAGCGTTAACTGATGTGATCCACTCAAATTGATTATGTATTTAAACTGATTTGTTCAAAACTTAAACAATCATTAATAAACAAAAATACTTAAACAATCATAATCGACTGGAATTTTTTTTTTAAAACAAAATTTTGGTACAAGCGGAAAGGTTTACTTTCAAACTATTTTGTTTTTATTGGTCTCCTAATAGTCAGATGTGATGCCGTGAGAGTGGCAGTCTCGGATAAGCTCATGTTAGTTGGGCCTGTTCTTCCATAGCTGACTTCTCAAAAGGTTTACAAGGTAATTAGTATGATGAGGTTCTTCTTCTCAGAAAGACAATGGATCATAGAAGAAATGTCATAATAAAGACATTTTTTTTATGATATAATTGACACAGTTTTCTTTTATGTCGGCTGTCCTCAAAAAATCATTCACAGGGATTTTAGCAAGCTCCTTACTCCTTACATTTTTTTTTATTTTAATGTTGGTGACTATCGAAAGTTACCCATTCTACAATTCAAGCTGTTTGTCAAAGATGCAAAAATTGTCGTTGAATCTAGTTGAGATAAAGTCTGACTATATTTTAGTATAACACGAGTTTTAATGTGTTGATTTGTTATTGTGGGTCTGTATTTTTGGTCATTTGCAAATCAATCCCCTCTCTTCCTCTTTTTATTGGGTTTTCTGATTCCCATCATTCGTCGCCCCCACCGTGTGGACACCACGATCATCATCGCGTCAGGGGACTTTAGAATGTTGCTTTTTGATATTTTTAATTAGACCCGGTATAAATAGAGAATGATTATTATATTCATAAAGTATTGAATATTGGAATTATTCATTTATTATTAAATGATATTAACTCTACTTAATAGAATTTACATCTCATCTAATGAATATATATGATGGTTATTAATTATATTTATATTCCATAAGTATAAATATTACTACTCATATAAATAATCGCATCGTTGGTCCTCTCCATCATACTAGGAAGCATCGTTTGTGTGGCCTTGGCAATGCCTTCAATAGACACCTTAATCAAATTCCTCAAAAGCAGCTGGTCCACTTCATGGAAGAACCTCGATAAGGGTACGAAACCCCAACGTCGAATCCTTTGGCATACCATTGTCCCGCCTAGATCGGAGAATATAAATGGGAGAATATCAAACAAAAGATCGCCCCAATCTAGTTATTTCTACTCACCTCAGAGGTAGCAGTCAAAGAAATCGGTGAATGTCTATAAAGCACGTACACAAATATGGATATGAGATATTACAAGACACTCATTAAATTTAAAAAATTATAATATATAAATATAACATATATATATATATATATATATATATTATTTTGTTATATGAATTATTTTTATTTGAATTTTTTTGTCATATTTATATAATTTTTTATTTAATTAATTTTTTTTAATCAACTGAGAATTTTTAAAATCATTTAACTAATTTTTTTTTTGTGTCCAATTAATATTTGAGTTAAAAAAAATTATTAAATTATTAAGAAATTTTATTTTTAAATTAAAAAAATTAATAGTAAAACTTTTTTTATATTAGTAATCTAAATATAAAACTCTTATTTTATTCTTTAAAATAAAAGGCTCACTTTAAAGATTTAACTTTAATTAATATTTATCACCGATTGGCAAATCAATCTCTAACACTTTTACACTGCCGATCAATCAAAATCTGAGGCTTTCAGAGAGAGTGACAATTCAACATATAAATTTATTTTATTTATTTATTCTACATTTCGGTAGATAAAAATCAAATATTTTTGTTTAATAGAATGAGGGAGGAGGGGTTGTTAAGGCCAGTTGCCCCTACGCCATTACTTCCAGATTTGCTGCTCTCCGCAGTGGTGTGGTCCGTGTCCTTTACCACACCACACCATAACTCCTCCTCTGCTTTCCTATTCCTAACCATCACTTCTTTCGTTCATGCCATGCTGCTGCTGCTCCTCACTCCCTCCTCTCACCTCACCTAACTGATACACTACAACACCAATAACAACATTGCAGCAGCACAACCACCACACCCTTCCCCCCTCTCCTCTCTTTTTCCACCATGGCCGCAACAACAACACTCTCACTCTCCTTCCCCTTAGACCCTGAAACCCACCACCACCGTTTCTTCCTCTCCAAACACCCCCTTATCCACACCCCCACTCGCACCTTCAATTTCCATCGCTACCCCTCCTTCAAAATCTCATCCTCCTCTCCCTCCCATTCCCCTTCTTACACCGACGACCCCTTCCGCACGGGCCGCTTCCTCAGCAACGACGAGCTCGACAAGCTCCGCTTCCTCGAAACCTTCCTGTACTCCCACGACCTCAAATCCGGCGGCTCCATGTGGGTCCGCGTCATGCGCCCCGACGAGACCGACATGACCGTCGCTCTCCTCGCCGAGTCCTTCGCCGAATCGATGATGCTGCCGTCTGGGTACGTCGGGGTGCTGAGGTTCCTTGTGAAGCAGTACTTGGTTGAGAGGAGAACGTTGATGCCGCACATGGCCACTCTCGTTGGGTTCTACAGAGGAAGAGGAGCGGGTCAAGGGGAAGAAGAAGGGGAAGTGGAGCTGGCGGGGACTGTGGAGGTCTGTTTTGACAGAAGGGGTGCCAATGCTTCTCTGCCTTCGCCTGTGCCTCCCAGGGATTCGCCTTACATCTGTAACATGGCTGTGCACAAGTCTCTGAGGAGGTACGTTATTGGACCATGTTTGACTTCGGAAAAAACTGTTTTCGGTTTTCATTTCTTCTTCTTGTTAGAAATTAAAGACTCTAGTTTGTAGTTTTGGTTTCACTGCTTCATTCATAAAATTCTTTAAAAACAGGAAGCTAATTGAAAGCAGAAATTGACAGTGTTGTTCCTTGGAAGAAGGTATAAGATGTTAGGAAGGTAGTGCTGTTCACTCGAATACTGGTTGGTTGGGCAATTGGAGTTGACTTACCTGATTGATTGGTATGCATTAGTCATAACTCGAGTTCAGTTTCTAGATTCCCCTGTAGTGAGCCATGTACAACGGTTGAATGAGTAAGAAAGCATAGCATACCCTGACCAAAGTAGTTGCTGTGGAAAGGCCCATAGTAGTTGCTTCTAGCATCTTTGTTTTTGATCAAGTTAACCCGAGCGGTATTGTTAATCTCGAAATCCCCATATATTAGCTCACCTTTTAGAACACTTCTTATGTCTTTTGATTAACAAACAGAAACTGAGGGATTTTCTGTGTCATTTGGTGAATATGGCTGGATTCTAGCCTTCTAAGTATATGTTTCTGGTAATTCCCTTCAGGAGGGGCATTGGCTGGCATCTGCTAAAGGCAAGTGAGGAACTAATTTCTCAGATGAGTTCTTCAAGAGAGGTTTACTTGCATTGCAGAATGATTGATGAAGCTCCATTTAACATGTATACAAAAGCAGATTACAAAATTGTAAAGACAGATAGTATTTTAGTCCTGCTGATGTTGCAGAGACGCAAGCACTTGATGTGCAAGAAACTTACCCTGTCAAATACGCCTTCAGAAACAAATCTGTCTGGTTCTGATGAGTAAATGACAACACCAATGTGAACAAGGGTTGCAAAATATTGTGTTAAGGTAATGTTTCCAGCTTGGCATTGTTGGGTAGTTTAAAAGCTCAAATGATTTTGGTCTTGCTTTCACATGATCTGATTCTCAAATATGTCCTATGATTACGTTTCTTATTTCGATTTGTGATTTTTGTTTCAGCAATGGTAGCGAAGATGCTCATGACGTTTTGGAGCTTCACTGGAGAATGGGGATTGATAAGTGGTTCAGCATTCTTATTTGTTTCTCTTATCTGTAAGGAAGAGATTGCTTGTGTTACAGGTACAGTACAACAGTGAATTGGCTTGTTCACAGTTTTTCTTTTTTTACTTGACACTGACACATTGTAGTCATCCAAATGATACCCCAGGTTATTCTGGTGAATTTCTGTTTCTTTTTGGCAACAAGACCTTTGAAGTCTATTGCTGTATATATATTATTGAATCTTTCACTACAATAGCTTGTAGAAATAGTATTGGTCACCCTGACCTGTCCATGTAATTAGTTATTAGGCTATTTGATGCTGTAGATATGAGCATACACTAGCTTTACCCTGCACGGAAAATTAGAACAAAGTTGTGCTAGAACTTAATTACCTTTTCAAAAATTTTAGGTTCACTGTTTTCTAAATAATTGATTTTCTTGTCTGGGTTTTACAGCCAAGTAATGAAAATATTGTTAAGATTATAATTTGTAATAGAATACCATGTTAGATATATGGTTCTTTCTCAAAGAACATAGTAACACTAGGGATGCACAAAAAAATACAAATTCTATGTACTCTGGTTTTTTTTAGTATAATCAAAACACTGATTTATGTATATATCCAGGGTTTATAACTCAAGATTTGAACAACATGGCATATAGAGTCTGTTGAACCATGCCAATTGTGCCAAACCAAAATAATAACGTTATAAGGTAAAGGGACATTATCCAGGCCTCAAGGAGTTGGTTTTTTCTTGTTGTGGTCTGTTGTGTTGGAGAAGAGAAATGAAACTGTTCCATCATCTTTGTCCACCATCGATTGAGTTCCTCATCTCTTAGAAGATCGTCCAAAATTAGTTATGCTTTGTACAAGATTGTGCAAAATACTTCCTGGTCATATTATTCTGCTGGGTTTCTAAATATGGATGGATAACTTCTGGATAGAATTCGCTTATTTTTTATCACAAAGAAATCATCATAATTCCAGTGCCTGAACTTGTGCTAAATCATTCTCAAACTATGCATAACCATTCCCAAGCCTTTTGAATTTGTATAGATAATTGTTAGGAGTTCTTTTACACATTCCGCCATTGGAGGTCTCTCATTACTCTCTGTTCGAACACATCTTGATGCTAGATTGGCAAACATGACTATAGACTGAATGGTATAAGAGTTTCGAGCCATTCCGGATCTATCACCTTATGCAGCTTCTTGCGATCATTTAGTATATGCCTTACCTACATATGAATGTCAGCTGTAAGTCTTACTATTGTGTGAGTCCGAAGTTGTAGAACTTGTGAACCAGAATCTCTTGCAATGGGAATATATAGTAAGGTAAAAAAAGAAAAAAAAATCTGCAAGAATGTCTGAATAAAAGTTTTGATATATATGTCTGAATAAAGCTGAACTATGAAAGTTGTGAAAGGAAATTACTCATTTAATAATTGTATGTCCAAATATTTTGAATGAAATAAAAAATCACTGTGGTGGCATTCAAGATTCTATGTGTTGCATTGACATACCTAAGGATCAAAGTCCTATGTGTGTATTTCTTACCTGTAGTACTAGGTTTTGATCATTAGGACCCTGGTTTAGATCAACTGCTCGGCGTCCTGTCAAAAGCTCCAGAAGAACAACACCAAATGCATAAACATCACTTTGTAGAGTAAGTTTCCCAGTCTGGTGTTAAAAGAAATTAATTAATGACGTTAGTGTGATACAATTCGTGAAGCAATCTACAGATACTAGATATAGGAAGAAAGAACGGTAAAGACTGCAAGATAGTGTTTTGAGATATCCCCATTTGAGAAACTGTATCCATAGACCAATTGAGGCACTGATAAATAAATACTGCATGTTTTAGATTTCATTTTTAAGTGTTATATCAATGTGAAAATAAATACTTCCTGTGAGCTTGAACACTTCTTTTTTATCTGAGAGACCAGGAATCACCATTGTCACCTCTCCAAAGTCTTATTTCAATGTCTTCCATTCAAGTTAGGCTGTACAAGAGAGAAGGACAGAAAGGGGGAAAAGCTGTTTGGCAAGGGCCCAGGAATGACCTTAATAAAACTCAACAAGCTTCCCAAGTTAGCCCTCTACAATCGAAACCGCCTGGAAACAAAATTTTCATTGAACTTTATATTTGAATATTAGCTACGAGGCCGTGCGTACTGGGTGGCAAGGATTGAGACCTATAGGCCACTGTGTATCAGGTTCTGATATCGCGACAACCACTTGACCTAACAACAAGCTACAAAGCAAGGCCCTTAGACTTGTTATATAGCTGACGATTGTTGATGTCAAATCACTACTCATTACTTCTCATTAGGACATGTAAGCCACCTAATTGTAACATAAAATTCGACCAATTATTTAAACCTTATAAACCTCAGGCATCTGAAGCTGTCTAGACTCTATAGTGTTTCAAAGTTAAGCCCATTTTCTGGTGCATCAGTTGTTGAATTTTCTGGCAATGAGTTGGTGATTGGTAATATGGTGGCCTAAACAAACACAACGGGCACTAGTAGGTACTGCACTGCTGTTCGACCATTGATAAAGCTCACTCTTGGGGAAGATTGGAAGATATTTTCATATGGGTTAAACCCATTATGCGTGAAACGAAAGGAATTTGAAAAGTTGGGTGGGTATATTGAGCATGTGATCCTGCTTTGCAGCAATAGTGGATTCTTGATGTTTAAATATGAAGCTGATAGCATCATGTGCGGAAGAATAGTTGCAAAAGAACATGTTCAATGTAATGTATGGTAAAATCTAACTTCAAGAGTCAATGACAGGAAATTTCCGGAAGAAATAAAACCTGAAGGTATTGAAACAAGTGAAGATTTGTTTTCTTTTTTATTCTTATGGCATAGATGCTTACCGATGTATACTCAGGATCAAAATAGCCAAAGGTGCCAAGTACTCTGGCTGTCACATGTGTCTCCTGTCCTTCTGGCATTAACTTGGCAAGGCCAAAGTCTGATATCTGCAAAATTGTTGTAGATAGGAATATTGCAAGTTACATGTTACTGTAAGAAAGAAATGTTACAAGTCATTATTGGGAGTTTATTTACACCTTTGCTTCAAAGTTGGCATTTAAGAGAACATTGGTCGATTTGAAATCTCTATGAACAATGGGAATTCCAACATCAAAACCTGAGTGCAGATAAGCAAGCCCTTTTGCAGCTCCCAGTGCCACCTTGAGTCTTAGCGGCCAATCCATTTTCCTTTCCCCAATTCCTAAAGTTAGGTGTAGATTAATTGAAGCATGATTTAAGAAATTTTGGTAGGAGTGTGGATTTTGGGTACATGACATACCATTCAAATGATCTTGCAGGTTCCCATTATGCATATATTCATATACTAGGAATCTATGCTTTCCGTCAGCACAGTAGCCTATCAAAGATACGAGATTTGGGTGGTCGAGTCTGCTCAAGATGTCAACTTCAACACAGAACTCACGTTCCCCCTCTGCTACTTTGATTGCTGGCATCTCCATTTTCTTGATTGCTACAACCTTAAAAGGCAGACATTATATTAGTTTGTATTTATTTGTATCAAACTTTGAGCTATTCTAAAAGCAGCATGGTTTCTTTATGGAAGCTGCAACTGATGTTACAAAATCTTTAGAACTATGATGAATTCTTGTGGACTATATACTTATATCCAGAGCTTATTACCTCTCCTGACCGCAAAGTGCCTCGGTAGACTTTGCCAAATCCTCCTTTTCCAAGCAGATTTTCATCACTGAATGAACATGTTGCCTCTTGCATTTCCTTGAGTGTGAAAACAGATGATCCATGCAGCCGTTTTGTAGGTCGTGATACCTGATCTTCAAGTTGCCAAAGCTCCACAGGTTTGTAAATCCCTGAATAGAGTGTCTAAGTGTTACAAGGTGGTTTGTGTAAATGAAACAGCACTGAGTACAATCTTAAAGCAATGAGAAGAAGAGAAAAAGGAAGAAAATACAGGGGCTTGTATTATCTTCAGACTTGCTTCGACGGCGCTTGTTCCAGGCCGAAACCAAACCGAATGGCATGATTGGCTCTACCTTATATGTTCTGTAAGGTTCTAGCAAGTAACAAAAGAAACATACAATTAGATGGAGATGACTCATTCCATGACACCCTCAAAGGTGCAGGTAGTTTTGGCCAAGAGACCTTGAAGTAAATCACTTTGGAATAGTTGGCATGTGTTTGAGGGATTCCCATATAAAAGTACTTTGATAGCATGGGAATCCTCTATGGAGTATGTATGGAGCAAGAGAAGTTAGATTAGAGGAACACTCAACAAGACATCTTCCAACAACACAAGGATAGAGAGAGTGAGATAGGTATTGTGCTTTAAAGTAAAGAGAAAGCTGAAAAAAGAAAAGTAGGTACGGCTTGCTTACCTATGGTTGGGAATTGGTGGGTTCATGGGGGTGTTTAGTTTGACAAGGAAATTGAAACTGCAGTCCTATTGTCCGTTTTCATCAATCATCTCACTTACGTTTTACCGTTTCCTAATTGAAAATAGGTTGCGGTTGGAATGGCGTTTTCATTTGTTCTCTCTATTGCAAAAAATATTTGTTTTACCTTGTTGCTAAAACTTTGTCTTGTATGGTGCAACCATCAATGTTAGTATTAAAATCTATCATCATAAGCATTTGACGAAGATTTTCAATAGGATTAGTAATAATCCGTGACGTCAATATTGGATCCCTATAATAAAAATGTTATTTATATTCATTTAATATTAGCATTTGTCCACTATACTTTATTTACCATTTGGATTGTGTAACCCTATTCATAATGCCAACATCTATTCAATAATAGATTATAATGAGTCACAATGATATCTCATATCAATTGAGGATAAATAACATAACTCTTTAGTCATTTGTCATCCCCTAATCAATGGCAACAAGAGTTGTGAAAAAATATTAGTATAGATTTGGATGGAAAGTTATGGTGTTCACCTTCTGAGTTTATTTTGCACTAGCTAGCATCTATGGGGTTTCGATTTTGTGCAAAGGGAAGAACTGAATTTTGAAATCATCTATGAAGCATCGCAGTTTGACACAACAATAACAACACGACATTACACGACACTGGACACATGAGACACACTAAAGTTGAAAAATTATAGATTACGAATACAACATATGAATAACTAAAATTTTTAAAAAAATGATATATTATTTAAAATATTTTTTATATAAACTTCACTTATACTTTATTTTTTTATATATTCAAAAAGTAATATATTATTTTATTTTTATAACATTGTTTATATTGTGTTTCTCTATATTAGAGTAAGAAAAAGTAAAATTTAAATTAAATATATGCAAACATGTGTTGTCATATGTCATGCAATATCCAACATTAACATGGATAGACATAGCATTCAAATAGTGTATCCGTGTGCTTCATAGGAAACCATAGAATAGAGGGCATGAGGGTAAAAAATTGTGACAAAGTGATCAATCATGTTTCTCTTTTCTTTTTCTGTTTAAGGCGAGGATAGAAAGCAGAAAAGGCACTAGCCTACTAAGATAGACCTTGTGATCATGGTCACTAGAAGGCAACGGAGATGAACATCTCGGCTAATGTCTTTCACCTTAAGCAGAAAATAGTATTTCGCAGTTTGTGGTTGTTCAATTGAATAGCTTACTATCCTTGTATATTGTTGTTATAAAATGTTAACTTAAATTCTAATAAAAATTATACATCAATTGGATTTACTTTGTTTTGATACATTGACTATATAAGTAATGTATTGTCATGTCAACAACATTGGCTTTGATACTCATTATTTCAAAATTTTTATAAGATACATTATTAGATGATAATCTAAAATTCTTTTTAATGGATGGTGCATTAAAATTAACCCTTTTTTTCAAATGGTCTTTTTTGTCGTTTTGAATACGAACATTATAGATGTGATTATAATGTTAAATTTGAAAATTGAGAGATAAACTGTATCAAGTGCAGAAACAGAGTCAAAATTCAAATTTAAATGTGATTATTTGATTATAAAGCCTAGTCTATTTTATGGCTGGCTTGTTGTACGATTCTCTACCGTCAATATTATATGGAAGTCTATCATCAATCAAAATAATTAGAACTTTCTTGTAAAAGAATCAATAATGCTAAGTTTAGAACATAACATTAGCTATTATTACTGCTACCAGAATAGTTTTATGTTACGCTCCTGCTTGTGACTACGTCATGTCATGTGCTCAAACCATAGACCACCATCATCATCATCATCACTGGGCACTTATAGGCCTTGATCATTTTTCCTTTGGTCAAGATAGGTCTTGGTAATTTGTTTTCTGTTTTAGGTTAATGGTCTTGGCCATTTGTGCCATGCTTCTGAAACTTTTGGACATTTTTGGTCCACACACTTTTGGACTGTTGTAGTTGTTCGTTTTCTGGTCTTGGCTGCTGTAGGTTTTGGGCTTCATGTGAGAAAATATGAGCTAACAGATTTTGGTCCTGGTCATTTGTGCTTTCCCCAGAAAAGACTTCTTGGGCTTGTCATGGTTTTTTGCTTGTCAAGTTTGATATGTGTCGTGAAACACATGTCCCAAAGCTTAAGCTTTTGATTATTACACATTAATAATTTTATTTTTAATATGTCTCTCACGCAATTGCTTCTTTCTGGCTTAAATGTGACAATGCATAAACCCATTATACCTTGGACTAAAATTTAATTATTTTTTATTTAAATGAAAGGAACAACAATGATTTTAACTCTAGACCACTTAGTCATAAAACTTCTGATACCATATCATGAAATCATATGTTCCAAAAGCTTAAGTTGTTGATTATGACACATTAATTTTATATTTAGTAATATGCTACCCATAACATAAAGATGTGTCTTTAGACCAACAAAAAAAATATGAAAAGAAAAGAAAGAATATGTGTCTTCTTGGGGCGTGTTGGGTTGGAGGACAAGTCTCGTTAAACAAGAATTCGACTTCTAACAGGATATATAGAAGAATCTCATAAATTAGAAATAAAAACTTATGATGTAAACTCTACACCTCAAATGAATTAGTCACGCCTTTTAGCAGGAGATATTGTAAGTTTACCAAAAAAATAGGGAATAAATTTTGTTATGCAAAATTTTAAACATAAATCTTATTCATAAAAATTTTCTTCCTATTTTAATATCCATACCAAACGCATCCTTGCCCTTATATGATCTACGAAGACAAACGCAGCAGAAAATCGGCCTTGGCAGTTATGATCTTTTATTGCATTTTCATTATCATCCCATCAACAGATTATTTACGACAAAAGATTTTACGGTCTCGTTGATATCACCGACAATGTTGTTGTAAATTGAGACCTCAAATTCAAAGAAAAGAATCTATATCTGTTTACCTTTTCTCAAAACATGTGATGTTGCTAGACAATGTTATTAAGATTGTATCCAAAAATTTAATAATAGTTCATTTTAAAAATTTATTTTATTTTAAAATAATTATTTATTTTAAAAATTTAAATAATTTTTCAAACAATAATACTCATATTAAATATTATTGATTTATCCGTGAAGGAAGAGAGAAAGTTAGAATACTAAAAAAAGTAAGGATGTAATGCTCAAGGTTGACGAGATATGATTAATCACCTGCAAGAAAGGAAGGGACAAGGAGCAGCTCTGCAAGTTTCTAAGGAAGGGACATGAACGAATCGATTACACACTAGAATGAGGATCCTAGAACTGTAGGATGAAACTATACAGCGATGATGACTATATAAATTGATTGGACTATTATACTAACAAAATGCATCTTCTTCTCGAGCCCATTAATAAAGAATTTCACGTTAAGCGCGCTTGATTTGGAGGAATTTTGGGACTGACCTCTGAAGAAGTTCTCAGGGAACGTGTGACTAAGGATGACACGCTGAAAGACTGCGTCAGCGCTGACAATCAATCCATAAAGCAGCATGAGATATTACAAATAGTATGGTGTGGTTCTGGATGAACCAAGCAAAAGTTGGTGGGCATGTAACACCCGGGCTGAACAGGAGGTAATCGTCCAAGAAGTCACGAACAAGGAGCCTTCAGCAAGCTTCTAACGAAGGGGTACATGAATGAACGATTACACACCAGAGAGGAATCATGAGACTTACAAACATGTGACTATACATCTATAATAACTTATATGAATTGATTGGTACTACCTATACTAACAAAATGCATCTTCTTTTTGGTAGCTCATCACTAAGAAACTCACTATTAAGCGTGCTTACTTGGAGAAATTTTGGAATGGGACTACTAGGAAGTTTTCCTGAGAGCATATGAGTGAGGAATGCACCTGAAAGACCTTATTAGTTTGTGAAGATAATTATCAATCCATAAAGCAGCATAAAATATTATAAAGGACTTTAATAAACTATTTATAAATTTTATTAATATTGATGTTTCACTAATTATTTTTTAATTTCAGTATATATTTATAATTGAACTATTGTTAAAAAACAAAGAGAGTAATAGATAATCTGCTATGAACTGATTAATTGTTTGGCTTATATTCAACCATTCAATGTTCAAATAAGTTAACCCCCAATGCTCGCTTTATTATTATCATTATTTTTTTTGGTGCTGCAATATAATGCTCGCTTTATTTAAATGGCTATGACATTAATTTCTTTTTTTTAATTAAAAAACTCTCAATACGAGTCTTATTGATAGTTTGATATCCCTTTTTTTTTTTTGGTTCAACAAAGGATTTTAGATTGATAGTGAGCTAACTTGCTTGACTAGATTCCAACCGTATCAGGTGGAATCTAGTAAACTTCAAATAATAATGATTTAGACCAAAAAAATAATTAATTTGGCTGAACTGAATGGCATTCTAATACATTCACATACATCTAAAATAGAGATCAATAAAACTTTTTTTTAACACTATCAATATAATTTTTTATAATATCAAACAATTATATTTAGTTTTATTATATTATATGTGTATTTTTTTAATAATTATTATAAAAAATTACATAGTTTCAATGATATAATAATACATAATTGAATAATTATATAAAAAAATTTAAAGTGATAACATGTCAAAATTAAATCATATAAAATATATAAAAACATTTGAGAAATGCAAAAAAACAAAAAACAAAAAAGAAAAAGTAAATTTAGTGAAAGGATCAATCACAATACCTAGCATAATTGATAACTAATTAACTAAGTCTCTAAAACATCTTATTAGGGGTTCGATCCCAGCGATATATACAAAGAGAGTTTCTTTAGAAGATAAAACTTATGTCAATGAGCTCTATACTCAAAATTAGTCACTACCTCTTACATTGAATATCCTTTTCACAAGAAAAGATAATGAAAGGATTGAATATAAATTGATACTTCATTCTTTTGGTATTATTTGTCATCAGTGGGCAGAGCTAGAAAGCTTTATTAGCAAGGGCCAATACTTAATAATAAATTGTAGGAGATTTTTCTTGTGTTCTCATAAAATTTAAGGGTATAGGTACCCAAAATCCTACCTTTTAGTTATTTGTAGTTAAGAATGTGTCATATTCTTATTAATCAAATTTATTAAAATATAGAAAATAAGAATTCAATCACAATTGTTGAAAACAAAAAGATAATGGTACTCATAGGGTGTCAAAGAAAAAACCTAAATAATTTTATGTAAAAATTATATATATATATATATATATATATATATATATTATAATTTTTTATCTAAAATTTAAATAAAGCTATAATAAGCAAAAGAAAATAAATATTTTATAATTAAATTAAAAAATATTTACATAATATATTATCTATTATAATATTAAAACACCTAGTTAAATAAATAATCTATTGGAAATAATCAATTCAGAAATTTTAGAGGGCAAAATTTTTAAAATAAATATACAATTAGCGAAATTCAAAAATTCAGAAGGGGGGGGGGGGCATTGCCCCTTCAAGTACGAGATGTGGCACCCTTATTTGTCACTTTAATTGTTTGACACAAAAATGAAGAAATTCACCATTAAAACTTAATTATGAAATATACTTACTTGTTAACCAGGGTTTACTTCTCTAATCGGTCCCTTCTTCATACATTATCATAACTTAAGTTCAATTCCCTAGATCTTCCCTCAACTTATATATTGACAATCAAAAAATATATTTACCAAAATGCTCTTAATTTTCAATTAATGTCACACTTATTTTTATTATTATTTGTGTGCTTAAAACACTGTGAAGCTATGAAGCACACACACCATTTGGATACTGTATCTATGTGTTAGACATATTCATATTGAATCTTGGATTACATATTCATAACACATGTTTATATATATTTAATTTAAAATTTATTTTTTTCTTATTCTAACATAAAAACATAATACAAACAAGGTTATAAAAGGAAAATAATTTATAACCTTTTAAATTTAGAAGAAAATAAAATATAAATAAAGTTTATATAAATGATATTTTAAATAATGTATCAGTTTTTAAAATTTTTTATTTTATATATATATATATATCATATCTATATTGTATAATTTTTTAATTTTAATGTGTGGTTTCGTATCGTATTATGTCCATGCACGTTAATATGTACATGAAAATAACGTATATTATGAAATAAAAATATTTTCTTTACGGCTGCAGATAATATCGTTTGTTTTGGTCAAAAGATAATATCATTTTTTTTGTCTGAAATATAATATATCATATTTATCATTCTCTTTCTTCCTGATTAGGCCATCAGCCCACCAGCCACCAGAAATGAAGCCACCCCTTTAACACATGACTTCGCAGCATCACTGATTGGGCCCCAAATTTCAGCGGTGGCACGTGAATGTTTTTAAAGCGGCGATAAGTTAGATGCCGCTTCATAAAGTGGTGGGTGAACAATTTCCCAATGAATTTATAGCCTTTGTACGGAGTCAAAAGTGTTAGTTCTCTATTCCCTGTATATATGCGTGACAATTATGCTATGCTCTCATATCATAACATATCCAATCTTATATTTACATCTCCATTTTGATTTATTTGCAGTCGACGAGCCATGGCCACCCGTGGAAAGCTTGAGGTAGACATTGAACTCAAATCTAATGCAGACAAGTTCTGGCAAATCATTAGGGAGTCTACAACTATATTACCAAAGGCGTTCCCCAATGATTACAAGAGCATTGAGGTTCTCGAGGGTGATGGCAAGGCTGTTGGCTCTGTCCGCCACATCACTTATGGTCCAGGTAAAAAAGTTTCTTTTTCACTAGGAAGGGTGAAGGATTATTTTCTTCTCCTTTGTTTTTATTACCAATTTTGCATGGAAATCAAATCTATGATACCTTCTAAGCAAAATAGTTTCTCCTTTTTTTTAGTCATTTTACTTTTATTCAATTTTTTTAAGTTGGTCTCTTATCTTTTTTTTTTTTTTGGTAACTTGGTCCCTTATTTTTAAATTGTTTTTAATTGGATCTCAAATCATTCTTTCGCTCGTCACATAATAAAAAAAATATTGATGTGACATAAATAGTGCTAATGTGGTACACACGTGAACCCGATGTTAATTTTGTCATTTTAGCATTATTCGTCCATCATCTAATATACCAGTGATTTGGAATTAAATTCAAAATGATTTGAAATATATGAGACTAGACTAAGAAAAATAAAAAGCAAGGATCAATTTGAAAAAATAAAGTAAAGATAAGGACAAAAAAAACCTATCGGACTTACATTTTAATTTGGGATACCTTTCTTTTATCTTATGTTTGGATTTGGTTTTATTAATGAAGTAGAAAGGGACAAATGTGAATGGACTATAAAGGAGAATGAAGGATCAAAGTTATCTAATTACTTCTTGTATATAGGTGATTAATAATAGAACGGAAACGAATATTATTAATATTGTTTCATGCACGTCATACTGTTAGCTCTATTATTTTCCCTCTATTCCACCACAATTTTGGGGGCAATAAGAAAAATTTAAGGGACTTCTAGGGGAAAGGAGGAGATGGAATAGTTCTCCTTAGGTTTTTGTTTTTTCAGGCTTTTTTGTTATGTTCCTATGCATATTTAAACTCTCAAATAAGAAAATTAATTTTCTTTCTATTTCTCCTATTACGGGTCTTTTTTTTTTGTTTATTGCAAAGACAACGGGGTTTGAATCTTTGATCTCATAATAAACTACTCAAACTTCTTATCACTAATCAAATTCTAGTGGCTTCTATTACATGTTATTTAAACATACTATTAGTTGTTAATATGTACACTATAATCACATTAGGTGATATTTATATATTTAGAATTAATATACATTTTAGTCCTTAAATTATTAGTCCGTGAAAATTATTTGATATCAAACAAGTCTCTATCACTTTTGCTCCTTCCAAAAATTATTTGACATTGAATTAGTGCTTGAAAATGCATACTTCATCCAAAAATAGGTGATCGAAACATCTTTGACAGTCCAAAAGATTTTTTTTTGGTACAAATTCAAAAAAATTATTTGATATCAAATAAGTTCATAAAAATTCATACTCTATCAAAGATTTATTTGATATATAAAAAATTTAAAAAAATAAATGTGATATCACAGTTTATCTTTCAAAGACCAATTTAATATAGAAAATCTTTCAAAAACTTAGTTGATATATGATAGATACTTCATCGATTAAAAATGCATGTTTACTCTTCTTGTGTCTGCCTAATGACATCACAATTTTAAATTAGTTACCGTCCAGAAATAATGGTGGCATTGGTCGCATTACAATAACAAAAATTGCAATACAATCCATCAGCCAATCCAACTGCAATTTAAAATAATGGATTCCTATGATAAAATTTTAGTCTAATTTTCACTGATCATTTGAGCCAGCCTAGCATTTTGAACCCCCTTTATCTTTTCTTTCCTTTTTTTTTTTTTGGTCTGGCCCCTTTATCTTTTCTTGACCATGCTGAATATGACCTCATGTATGGACTTTGTTGGACTATTAAGCCCTAAAAGAAGGCATTGATCCATATATCAGCTGTGGAATTAGAAATTTTGTTCTTTGAGTTTAGATCTGTTAATTACTTCTGCATTGGTTTATGGTCCAGGTTCAACAATAGTGAAATCATCCAAAGAGAGGATTGAGGCTGCGGATGATGAAAAAAAGACAGTAACCTATGTTGTGATTGAAGGGGACCTCCTCCAATTCTACAAAAAATTCAAGGGACACATAGCTGTAAGCGTTGGAGATGGATGTGAGGTGAAATTTACCGCTGAGTATGAAAAGCTAGCCATGAGGTTCCTGATCCAACAGTCATCAAAGAATTTGAGTCAAGAACTTCCTGGAGATTGATGACTACATTCTTGAAAGCACAGAGCTAGGCTCGATGCCATAGAAATTAAAGGGCTAGCACTATACATAGTATATTTATGGATTATTAAATAATGTATTGGTTGTACCATTTCCATTTGATATAAAATGTAGTGCATGGCCCTGTGTACTGCTTGCTGATGGCCTAATGAATTCTGTCCTCTTTGGTTGTTCTGATCCTACTATCCATTAATTTGAGTATGAGTATATGAGAATTCAAAAATATATGTGATCTTCTCTTTCTATATATATACATTCATATATATACACATGTTTGGATAAATCCATGCGGGTGGTATGCATGTGACGTTCTGGCAAATAGCCAAAGCAATGCTTGAGTTGCTTGTGAGTCAGCACCTCAATTAGGTGAGCCAAAACTAAATCCCCCTAATCAAAAATTTATTATCCACGAGGCATTACTTGAACTGGGTCATTAGTTTGACTTAATGGGCCAAGCCCAAATTAGAGGGGAGAAGCACGGTATCCTTTGGAAAGGAGTTATTTCATGGAATGGGCCAAACCCATCTTAGTGAAAAGAAAAAAAATATTGTCTTTAGTACACAGGATGCCACATTATAGAATAAGAAACTTGTAATATGTTGATGCTGAAATTATTGGCAAATCCATGTTTACTTCTCAAAGGATGTTAAAGCAAACAGTATTGTTATTGTAACACCCAAAAATGGGTATCCAATTAGGATATTCACTCTATCATCGTTGAATATGATGGATGGGTTGAAAAATTTGGGGGCCATCATTACATCCAAAGATGATGGGTTGGGACATCCACTTTTGGATGTTGAAATAACATTTTTGTAAAGCGAAAAGCTTCTACTACATCATCAAAAATAACGACTACTAAGATCGGTGATAAGTAAAATTTGCCGGTAACCTTCGTTCTATATCTCATTAGTACGAATTTATCTTGTTAAAGGACAAAGCTATAAATGGCTTTCTAGTGGATGAGTTTGACAAGATTGGAGTCATTGAAATCTTTGAGGTTGCCTTGCCTCCAATCAAAGAGGAAGTGGTGCACTGATGGTGCTCAGTAAATATGTCAAGAAGTTGACGGTCGGTAACTCTAAAGTTTTGAAAAGTTAAAAACTTATCACAAAATGTGGTAGCAATAGGTCCAGATGGACAGCCAAAGAGATAATCCCAACTTGGTGGCCTTTTGTTAGCTAAGTTTGGGAGCAATTAAATAAAATTACTTGATCTTACTTTTTTTGAATTACTTCAATTCCTTATAGTGCATGATAAGAGGAAAAGAAGCCCCAAAGCAATGAAGCATCTTAGTCATCTTTTCCCAATTGTGTGCCAATACAATTCCCTTAGATTATGTGGTACTTTCTAATTGCATAAATTGGAACATGATAGAGAATAAAACTTAATTCAATACTATCAACATTAGGTCAATTCCCAATTGAGTAGACTTGTAATTGGCTAATAGCTCTATGGTACTTGGTTGAACATAGGGCAAGCATAACTTCATCCTTTTTCTTCAAATTTTGGAATCCAGAGGAATTTAGTCCCTTGTTTTTTTTGTTAATTGAATCTTTTTTAAGCATAGCAAAAGATGAATCTTTGGGAAGGCCTATTGATGGGTCTGAAGGGATCGTAGTTGGGCCGTGGTCAATAGACATAATAAAGAATGACAAACAAACTCAAAAATCAAGCTTCCCAACAAACCCTAGCACTGTTTTCCCTTTCTTCTCTTGCGACCTTCCTTCTACTTCAGCCTATGGGGGAAGTAGCCCCATGAAGGTGGTTCATCCCCTCCATCATTCTTCTTCTTCTTCTTTGTTTGGTTTGGTTCTTTTTTTTTTTTGGTCTTCTTCCCACTTCCTTATTATAGAGGGCGTGTTTGATCTTTCTTCTAGTGTGTATCTTTGGATTGCAACGGTGTTTGAGTCATGAGGAGTTTGTTTTTTGTGATTGCTTTCACTTTAGTAGCATTGAAGTCCTGCTGGTAGTAGGTGATGAATCAACAACCTCTGGCAATGATGGATAGCTGGGACTTCTTGTTTTTGTGTCAATTTCTCTAGTTTTGGGCCAATCTTTGCGTGTTCTTTGCACTTTGTTACAAATGTGCTCCTGCCTTTATGTTTGTCATGCTTATGGTGTTTAGAGATTTCTATGGAAAAACAAGCTTAGGCTAAGAGATGTTGTAACCCAAGAAAGAGAAAAAAAATTAACCACAGGAAAACCTCAGAGAGTTTGCAAAACGTCTGTGTATACATTTTTCTATAGTTTGGATTGTTGACATTAAAAAAGCTTTAAAAAAAAGCTTGTAGAATTGTCAATGATTTAGTAATGTGCTAGTAAGCTTAATTTTATGATTAACGTGTGGATAGGGTTGCAGTGTTAGGCTTTGTTTGCAACCATCTTGTGGATGGTCTACCAAACTAGGGGACTTTGCATCTTAGACTATTCTTATCTCCTTTTGTGTAGTTGGTTGTAGACTTTTGCCCTATTTAATGAATATCTTTTTAACTGAAAAAAGAAACTAAAAAAATCTGACTAAATAAAAAAAATCTAGAGTCTATTACACCTCATAAGTAAATTCAAGTCTATTACACTCTTAATAACCAAGAACAAGAGTTAATAAACCTAGTAAATCATACCAAAAAAAAAAATTAAACCCACCAAAAAAAGAGAGTAAGAATTAATAGGATCATTTTTTCTTTTTTTGGTAAGGTAAGATAAAGAAACAAAAATTACATAAAAGTAACACAAGCACAAGAAGGATCAAACCCAGTGGGAATAAAGGCCCAAACCCAAGTTCTCACACGATTTCCCCATCTTAGCCAAGATGTCAGAGAAATGTTGGCTGAGCGGAAAACATGCTACACTCAAACATCCCAATTCTTGCTAGGAGAGATTGAATATCCAAGGTAAGCTAGCTCGCAAAGGGAGGGGCTAAAGCGTTAACATTCACAATATTCACTGCTTCCAAGTTGTGCAATTCAAAGAGCACATTGTGGTAACCTTGCTCCCAAGTGATTATCAAACCTTGTCTAAGAGCATCAAGCTCAACAAGGAGAACATTGTGGAATCGACTAGGTTCCAAGAGCCCAAAAAGCCAAGAACCATCTCCGATCGTAGAAGACCCCTACAACCACTGGAATTGGAGTAAAGACTACCATCCACATTCAATTTGATGGACTTTGCTTGCAACTCAATTTGAAGTGTGTAGCAAGAGGAGTGCTAACAGCCTTATCTTCTCCATTTGAAACCTTTGCAACATGGCTTCAATATATTTCTCTTGTGACAACCAAAGTTTCTTTTCCTTCCTATCTCGGATGATTCTTATACCAAAAATCTACTTCCTGGTCTGAGATCCTTCATTGTAAATGACATCCCAAGTTGCTTCTTCAGCCTATCAATTCTGGAAGCATTTTGACCAATAATAAATATGTCATCAACATATAATAAAAGGATAATAAAATCATCACTAGCAAACTGTTTAATAAAAACACAATGATCTAAAGTAGTCTTCTTGTAGCCTTGCTCTCCCATTCCAACTCAAACTTCTTATATCGTTTCCTCGGAGCTTGCTTTAAGCCATATAAGCTTGCTTGAGTTTGCACACATAATCTTCTTTCCTTTTCACCTTAAAACCTTTAGCTGCTCCATGTAGATTTCCTCCTCAAGATCACCATGGAGGAAAGTAGTTTTTACATCCATCTGATCTATTTCTAAATCAAGACCCACAACCAAACTCAAAACGGTCCTGATAGAGGATATCTTCACAGCAGAAAAAATATCATTGTAATCAATCCCTTTTTTGCTTAAGGCCTTTAACTACCAATCTAGCTTTATACCTTAGGGAAGAAGAATTTCCTTCATGTTTCAGCCTATATGTCCACCTGTTTTGCAAAGGTCTCTTACCATTAGGCAACTTTACAAGCTCAAATATTTTATTATTATACAAGGATTGCATTTCATCTTGCATAGCATCAATCCATTTTTGCTTCTAGTCACTGACCATAGCCTCCTCATAATATTCAGCTCTCCCCATTAGTCAAGATCACATACTAATCAGTAGAATACTTTGTTGAAAGTTGTATCTTTCTAATAGACCTTCTAAGTGCAACAGGCGGATCTATAGGTATTGCATATTAATCATCAACAACAACATCATCAGTTGGAGCATCTAAATGATCTCCCATCTGCTGGTCATTAGGAACCCTATGGTCATCTTTTTACATATGATCTTGGACCTGACTTCTGCCAATTCTTGTGCATGTGGTGGCTTAACTGGATTTGCATCGATCAAATCACTACTATCCTGGGATTCAGTCTTCTCCACTTTCTCAATATGTTCAATGGTTTGGTTTTCTACAAACACCACATCACAGCTTCTCAGAAGCTTTTTATCAATTGGGTCATAAAGCCTAGCTAAGCTCATCCTGATCATACCCAACAAACATGCATTGCTTTGTCTTTACATCCAACTTAGATCTCTTATCCTTTGGAACATAAACAAATGCCTTGCAACCAAAAACTCTCAAGTGATCATAAGAGATATTCTCACCAAACCACACAATCTGGAACATTACTATCCAAAGTAATTGCAGGACAGATTAATCACATGCACAACTGTGAGCAATGGTTCTCCCAGAAACACTTAGGTAGCTTTGCTTCAGTAAGCATACACCTAACTCTTTCAATTAACGTCCTATTCATCCTCTCCGCCAAACCATTCAGCTAAGGTGTTTTAGGAGGTGTCTTTATACCTAATGCCTTCCTGTTTACAATACTCATCAAATGGTCCACAATATTCACTACCATTATCATTAAATACATTTAAGTTTCTTACCTGTTTGTTTCTCAACCAAAACTTGGAATTCTTTGAACTTCTCAAAGGCTTGGTTTTTAGTCTTCCAAGCATAAGCCCAAAGATTCCTTGAGTGGTCATCAATGAATGTCACAAAGTAAAGAGCACCACCGAATGACTTTTCCTTCAATGGACCACAAACATTAGAGTGCACAAACTCCAAGAAATCTGATTTCCTTGAAGGAGGATGCTTCTTGAAGGATAATCTTCTCCGTTTTCCAGCCATGCAATGAGAACATTTCTCCAACTCTACATTCTTCAAACTAGAAAGTACATCATTTTTATCCAAACAATTTAGTCCTTTTTCACTGATGTGACCAAGCCTTCTATGCCATAACTCTGAAGTTTCTTTGCTTTTAATTGCATTCATCCTGCCTTTTAAAATTGTGGATTTCATCACATACAAATTTGAATTTTTCTTATGTCGAGCCATAACTAAGTTGCCTTTAGTAAGCTTCCATTGACCACTGCCAAAGGTACTAACATAACCTTCATCATTAAGTTTTCTAATCGAAATTAAGTTCAAACCGACATCTGGAGCATGTTTAACATCCGTCAGTAGCAACTTCATTACAACATTAATTTCTAAACAAATATCACCTATATCAATCACCTTGGCCAAGTCATCATTACCCATCTTTAGCACTCCTTAGCCACCTGAAGTGTAAGATGTAAAGAACTTCTTCCTTGGTATGACATGTATTGAGTGGCACTGTCAATTACCTAGTCAAACTCATCAGATACTATATTAATCACATTCTCATATCCCACAATGAGAAGATCATCTGACGTAAAAGTAGACACATGATCATTATTATTTTTTTGTTCTCTTGCTTACCTTTGTTCTCCTTGTTCCAAAGAAAGCAATACTTTTATATGTGCCCTGTTTTATAACAGTAATGACATTCAATATTTTTGAAAATTGATCTGGACTTGTTTATGCTTTTACCTCTACCCTTTGTGCCGTTATTTTGACTCATCGCCCTATTTTCTGCAGCAACATCTCTGAGATGAAGAACCTTGAGTCTTCCTTCTCACTTCTTCATTCAAGACACCGCCTTTGATAAGTTGCATGGTTACCACACCATTAGGAACAGAGTTAGTAAAAGAGATGCGAAATGTCTACCAAGAATCAGTAGAGTATTTAGCAACCAAAATCCTTGAACCTCATATTCAAACTTGATTCCCATGCCTGACAACTGATCTAAAACTCTTTGAAACTCATTCAAGCTATCAAATATGGAAGACCCTTCCTTGTATCTAGATTCATCAACATGTTCAACAAATACGACTTGTTGTTCCCAAGATTTGGAAGCATACAAGGATTCAATCTTTTCCCACATAGTTCTAGCATGAGTCTCATTAGCAATGTGATTATAAATATTATCTTCTCCCATTGTCGAATAAAAACACAAACTTGTTGATGCTCAAATTTCCATTCTTCATCAGTTTTTGAATCTGGTTTTTGTGTAGCAAACACAAGCATATGTAGATTTTTAACAAACAACAAATCTTTCATCTTGTCTTTCCATATATGATAATTAGTACCATTCAAGCACACCATTCTACTTGTATTTTCCTCCATCATTCAAGCAAGTTACAATCAATAATGCCCAAGAACGAGCTCTGATACCAAATGTTGGGAAATAAATGCACAATTCCTTACTTGCAAGAATGAGAGGAGCAACTATACCAGCAAACCAATGGCGGCAATCAACATAATAAACAGAAATAATAAGAATAATGGACCAAGATTTTTAACGTGGAAAAATTTCCTTAATGTGAGAGATAAAAACCACGGGTCGTCCAGATCAAAGAAATAACTCTACTATGATCAAATCAAGTACAAGAAAGTCTCAAATAAGTGCATAATCATGCTAACAATAAGCTAAATCAACCAAACACCAATGCTTAAAATTGAGAATCAAGAAGATGAAAAATACCCTAAAACGAGCTGTTGTATAAGACCTGTACCTCATACTCCTGACCTCATCTCAACGATCCAACCGTTCAGAATGAAGAACTAGACATCCAGAATCTAGTCTCAAAGTTTCAGCCTAATCCAATGGTGAACGACTTCACAAATACCGATTTATAGTGACATGTTGCATTAGAAAATGGTTCTCCAAACAAGAACAAAACCAGTATCGAGTTCGATATCTCACACTCCAGACCTTGTTTTGACGATCCGACCATTCTAAATGAAGAGCCACTTCAGGAACCTTAAAATTTCAGTTCAATCCAACGGTGGATAACTTCAAAAATCCTATCTCCAAGGCTGTCACAATAGAAAAATGAAAGAAAAGGGAAGCTGGGTTTCTCTCTTATTTCTCTCTCAATGTACCTGAATTTTTCACAAAATGATCACACTTTCAACACCCTATCTGACTCTTATCACTTGAATAAGTGGAGCATAAATGGGCTTGCTCACTTTTGGGCTTTTCTCCACATAGGAAGAGAGCTCAAACCCAACAAGAATTAATGACCACATCTTCACAATGCGTTTCTAGATTTTCACTTTGGCATTTATAGCAATCACCCTCCCGTTTTATAAGCAAATCTCAACTATCATTAATATATGCCATATACTTCACATTCATTTCTGATTTCCTTTCCAAAGTTTTTCATATTATCAACGAAGATACCATCATCGATCTCTACCATAGTACTAGTTAATCTCCCAATCTATATATATTAGCTTAGTCACTTTTTTCTAAACAACTTGGTAGACACACATAACAAAAGGTATACTAGAAGTCTAGAACCAAAGGCACCATGAGAGTTTTTCTTATGTTATCACTGCTTGCTTTGCTTGTAGCTACATCTGATGCGTTTCTAAGGAAAAAGGTGACTGAGGTGGTGGTGAATGATTTGCCTAACAACAAAACTCTGAGCCTTCATTGTTGGAAGAGGAAAGGTAGAGACCTTGGATTGACAAAGCTGCTTCCAAAACAAACCTTTGAATGGACTTTCAGGCCAAACATTTGGGGCACCACAAAGTACTATTGTAGCTTCCAATGGGAAGGTGTCTTTAACTGTTTGACTTGTACATTAGAAAGAGGGATCATAAGAAATGCAGGGAGTGCACTTGGAGCGTAAGAGAGAGCACATTTGTAGGTATGATCCTAAAGCACATCGTTATAATGAGTGCTTTGAATGGAAGAAAAATGAGTCCAGTGCCATCATCATCTATATGTTCCAGTCATTCTTTTGAGTCAATAAATTTGGCTAATTAGATTTGATGTATGTGTTGATTTTGTAAGTGTCGTTCGGCATTGATTTCAATGATTTTTTTTTTATTTCGATCAAAAGAAAAAAAATGCTACATCTCCATAATTTTTATTTGTTTTGCTGATAATTATTTTTTGATGGGGAAATTTTATCTTTTATTTTTTAGTTTAAAAAATATTAGGTGGAGAAGTCTAAACAATGCAATCTAGAGTGATAAACGGTCGATCTCTCACCAATAGGGCTCTCTAGAATTCGAACCCTCAACCTTGTACAAATAAAACATGCTCAAGACTCAACCCTACTTTGATTGAGTTAACCCAATTAGGGTTTGTTGATTTTTGCTATTAGTCATGGTGCTATGTTTTGGTAGTTTTCCATTAACGTAACGCGATAATAACAATTTTACTACTTAATACGTTTCTTTCCAAGAGAACACTATTTTAAAAGAGGAGTTAAATATATATATATATATATATATATATATATATATATATATATATATATATTACGAGTAAATTTGGGCACCATATATATTATTTTTTAGCTCTCTATTAGTTTATTAAATATGAGACATGATTTAAAATGATTAATTACAAAATACTTACATAATACCAATGTCATGTCTTTAAATATTTATATAAATTTTCAATAAATTTAAATTTTATAAATTGATTTTTATGATTTTATATATTTTTAGAGATTAATTGTAATGCACTATAAAATAGTTTACAATGTCAATTCAAATATAATACATGCTTTTATTTATAGTACTTTTAAGATAATGGGAGTTGAGTTAAACACTTATATACTTATTTTGTGATAATAGGAGCCCAAAATTCGAGAGGCTTAAATAAATAGACTTGAGCAATAAACCATAAAAGTGGGTTGACATCATATTTTGACCCAAAACCTTAAGGCAATGAGTTTATGGGTCCTCTTATCATATATACTATTTACTCAGTTCAAACTTAGCCAATATAGGACTCCAAACTCACATTTGAAACCAACAATCTCCCCTAAAGTGTGAGACCCAACATGGTCTGCTCTCCCTTAGCGGAAGCTTTGATGATAAAGTCAAACACAAAGTCTTAGCCGTGTACTCTAACAAAGGGTTAGTACCAAACCCGATCACAAATTGTCATGGCCCAGCTAAGCTTTGATACCACTTGTAGAGCAAAGTAGTCGAGAGGGCCAAAAATTTAGGAGACTAAACAAAGGACTTAAGCAATAATCACAAAAGTGGTCAACACCACATCTTAACCCAAAACTTTAAGGCAATGAGTCTATGGGTCCTCCCATTATATATACCTTTCACCTTATCATATGATGAGAATTTGATTAATATTGCTTGTGATGAGTTGCAAGTCAGGGTTACTCTGTCAAAAGACCTCCTGAGAGGAACAAAAAACTCAGTAATGTCATCAACCACATCATCATCAATATTCTCAGTTGGAACATCTAGACTATGATTATGGGCATCATCATGATTGCCAAAATCGATTACATTGGGCATCTATGTCTTAGAAGCTAGTTCAAGATCAACTAAACTATCAAAAGTCTCTGATATATCTGCCTTACTAATATCTTCAATGGTCTGATCCTCTAAGAAAACAACATCATAGCTTCTAATAAGCTTCTTTTCAACAGGATCATAAAATCTATAGCCAAATTCATCATGGCCATAACCAATATAAAGAAGATACACTACCTCGTCTTGACATCTAACTTGGACCTTTCATCTTTTGGCACATGTACAAATGCTTTACATCCAAAGACATGTAAATGCTCATAGCATATGTCCTTCCCGTACCTTACTCTCAGGAACATCAACATGCAAAGCAACAACAAGAGATTAATTAATAACATGTGCAACAATATATAAAGTCTCACCCCAAAAAGATCTAGGCAACTTTGCTTCAAAAAGCAAACGTCTAACTCCCTCCATCAATGTCCTGTTCATCCTTTTTGTTAAGCCCTGAGGAGTCTTCGAGGGTATCTTTTGGTGTCGAATGCCTTGCTCTTTGTTGTTTTCATCAAAAGGTCCACAAAATTCACCATCATTGTAGGTGCAAATACATTGCAGTTTCTTCCCTATCACTCTCAACGGAAGCCTGAAACTATTTAAAGACACCAAATACCTGGTCTCTAGACTTCAAAACATAAACCCAAGGTTTTTTGGAATGATCATCAATAAATGTGACAAAATAAAATCCACCACCAAAAGTCTTAGTCCTCATCAAACCATAAGGATCTAAGTGCACCAGCACAAGCAACTTTGATTTTCTGGAAGGAGACTCTATTTTGTTTCCTAGCCAAGTAGTAAGCACATTTTCTAATTTAGTAGTTGCCAAACCTCTAAGTAAATTCTTCTTGGTCAAAGAGCTTAGTCCATTCTCACTGATGTGGCAAAGTCTCTTATGCCATAAATTTGACTAGCTGTCACAATCAATAGCATTTACAGTATCAAGAAAAATCAAAACTTTTATCTAATACAAACAAGAAACCTTCTAACCATGTGCCACAACCAAAGAACCTTTAGTGAGTTTCCATTAACCATCACCAAAGGCACTGACAAAACCTTCATCATCAAGAACTCCAGAAGAAATCATATTCAAATGGACATCATGTGCATGCGTAACATTGTTCAAAATTAACTTTGTGTCAATGCTGGTTTCTAAACAAATTGTACCAGGTACCAACGACCTTTGATTTGTCTTGATTATCCATCTTTAACACACCAAAATCACCTGGACTGTAAGATGAAAAAAACTTTTTCCTTGATGTCACATGATAACTGGCACCACTGTCATCAACCTAGCTAGAATCATCACAAACAACATTAATCAAATTCTCATCACAAACAATCACAAGATCATCTGCAATAGTGGTGGCAACACAATCATCATTCTCATCATTATTTTCCTTTTTCTTGCCTTTGTTGTCATTCTTTAGCTTAAAACAATACTTCTAAAGATGACCCTTTTTACCACGGTAATCATACTCATAGTTTTTCTTCTTGAACTTTGATTTGCTTTTATGACCATTTCCTTAATCTCTACCTCCACTTCTCCCTCTGTTTTTAGTAACCAAAATCTCTAACTTAAAAAAGATGCCAGTTGAGTTTGTCTTCTGACTTCTTCATTTGAAACAACAGTTTTAACAAAATCCATGGTCATAACACTATCAAGAGTAGAACTACTTAAAGTAACATAGAGATTGTCCCAAGAATTAGGTAAAGTATTGAGCAACCAAAGTCCCAAAATCTCATCTTTAAATTTAACACCCATGCTAGACAACTAGCCAAATAAGCCTTGAAATTCACTCAAGTGATCAAAAATAGAAGTGTCTTCTTTATACCTTAGATTCATCGCCTACATCAGTAAAAGTAATTTGTTGTTCCCACTTTTAGAAGCATATAAAGTTTCAAGCATGTCCCACAATGTCCTAGCATGTGAATCGTTGGCAATATGATTCAAAACATTATCATATACCCATTGTTAGATATAGCCATAAACCATCTCGTGCTCAAAAGCCTATTCTTCATCAGATTTATTCTGTTGTTTTGGAGTAGCAAATATCGGTAATTGTAGATTTTTCACAAAGAATGGATATTTCATCTTGCCTTTCAATATGTGGTAATTAGAGCCATTAAGACAAATCATTCTACCATAATTATGCTCCATCGTTCAATCAAGCACAATTCCCAGGCCAAAATAAGCAAGCTCTAATACAGCTATTAGGAAAGGTAATAGATATAGTGAGATAAAACCTTTCCTTAAGAAACCCGCAAGAAGCATAATATACAGCAAGCAAAAAAATATGGCAAACAAATAATATCTTTGGAGTGCAAAAAATAAATAGGTAAAGGCAAAGAAAGCACAAAAGAACTTTTAACTTGGAAGACGCCAATGAAAGGGACAAGAAATCATAGGACCTAGTCTATAAAACTTTCACTATGAAAAATATCAAAGAGTACAACCAAAGAATTCTGCAAAAAGAACTAAAAAATAGATGCCCTACTTGCTACAAAATAGCAGAATAATACCTAAACGGGTACAAACTAAAAAGTACAAACTGAAAGGCCAAAAAGGAGAGAGAATAAAATTATGAGTATACCAAAACTCCATAGTGCTAGGAGTAGCTGGCTGAAATTTCATCCACAATGGAGGACAAATGAGTACCTAACAAATACCGCTAGTGAGCAAAAATTCTTCTTCAAACATAGCTCCAGGAGTTGTCATGCACAAACAAAATTGAGAAAGAGAATTGCAAAAGTACAAGACTAAAACCTCAATTTGGTCCCTCTGAGATTTATAACGGGGACAAATTAGCCTCTAGATTTGGAAAGTCTCATTGTGGTCCCTCAAATTTAAAAAATGGGTATAAGTTAGTCTCTCATATTTGAAAATTCTTATCGTTATTAGTCCCTCATATTTGAAAAGTTTTATCGCTATCCCTCAAATTTCAAAATAGAAACAAATTTGTCCCTTCGTCAAATTGTCGTATGAGTCGTTAACAAAAATATCCATGTGTCCTGTTAACTTGCTTGCTTACTTGTTGTTAACTTTCATAGTGAGTTATAACTTGACTCATTCTTCTAAACAAGGTTATTTAGACCTTCTTCTTTATCTTCTCTCTTGCTCCAAGCTCCATACTCAGAAGAAATATTTTGATTTTAAGTTGTATTTTGTTCTACGGAGAATAGAGGTTTCTAAAGATTTTATCTTTCTTTTATTCTCAAAAGAAAGATTTCTTGAAGTTCTTGTATTTTTCCTCCCAAAAGACAAGGATGGTACTATCTCTGAATGCTCATTGTGAA
Organism: Dalbergia oliveri; assembly: GCA_030441495.1. NCBI lineage: Eukaryota > Viridiplantae > Streptophyta > Magnoliopsida > Fabales > Fabaceae > Dalbergia > Dalbergia oliveri. The sequence continues at coordinate 19,074,761 of JAMLFY010000004.1, read as the reverse complement.
AGTTAACAGTATATATAAGTAAATTAATAGAACACGTGAATATTTCTGGTAAGGCTCCAATAACAATTGACGGGGTCTAACTTGTCTTTATTTCTAAAATTTGAGGGACCATAATAGGACTTTTCAAATATGAAGGACTAATTTGTCCCATTTTTAAATTTGAGGGCCGTGATGAAAGTTTTCAAATCTAATAGATTAATTTATCCCCTACTATAAATTTCAGTGACTAAATTGGGGTTTTAGTCAAAATACCACCACTGTAGCCCTTGGTTTGATCCTTTGCACCTTTTTGACAAGTCACACCACATGACTTTCATTAAACAAGGGGATGAAAACCTCTTTTTTTTAAATAAAGAAAGTATTGGGTCCATCTGGAGACCCAACTTGACTTCTAATATAGACTATTTCCAATTTTTCAAATTATAATAATAACAATTCAAGTATTGTATTTCCTATTATTTGTATATCATATCATGAATATATCATTTATGAATTACAAATAGAGAAAATTACAATGACCTTCCAGAGATTTAGTGTAATTATATTCAGCACCTTTTATTTTACAAAATTATTATTGATTTCTCTTGAAATTCATTAAAATTACACTAACCTCACATGTTGATATTAATTCGTTAGGTTAAGTGACAAAAAGAGATAACATATGACATATATATTATCATTACAATTTAATTAGAATACACTAACAGTGTAAAAGAAATTTACACATTCATCTAATCTTGTAATGTAACATCAACAAATATGGTTATTTTTTACCCTAATTACTTGAAAAATCATATAAAATGAGTGATTTCATTGGATAACATGTAAAATTCTTTTACATTATCAGTGCAAAACTCTTTTATCCTCAGTGCATCAAAATTAAACTCTTATTTTTAATGACAAAATTATAATATTTTCTCAATATTTAATATATTGATTGAATAAAATATTTCTTTTATTACACGGATAAAAAAGTATGTTTGGTTAAAGAGTAAAAATTTTCCATGGTTAAGATTCATGAGTAGTTTTACACATAAAACTCATCCATAAAAAATTACACCTCATTTTTACCCCCTAACCAAACATATCCTAATAATCACATGTACATGTCATCAAATGTTAACTTTTTTGTTTCTTAAATTAATAAATTAATTAAAATATGTAGGGTAATGTTACAAAATAGAGGGGTGACATATTTAATTACACTATATCACATTAGAGGCTAGTATAATTTACTCTTACAAATATAATACTTCTTCAAAAACCTATAAAAACTTTTATTTTTTCTCTCAAAAATATATTCAATAGTTTCTTATAGAAAATTCTTGCCAACCCAAGAGTTGAACTATTATTACTAGGTATGATGTTTATTGGTTATGCCATTTTTTTTAAAAAAAATTGAACAACTATAAAGATGTGATCAAATAATTCATATATATATATATTTAAAATGTATATATTTTTTATTACATTAACTTACGCACATATATATACACAAAATATATGTTGAATGATTTCAAATTAATGTCAAATTTTGTAGATATTATCTTTAGCAATATAAACTTTCAATCTATTGGTAAGTTATGTAAACAATTTTTTTAATAAAAATTTATTTTTCCCTCTGTATATAAATATTTTATTTATAATAAGGATTACTTATAGTTAGATCTATAAATAAAAATTATTTTTATTGTGAGTCATAGTTCATTGATCAATAAAAAAGGATTTTTTTATAACTTAAAAATTAGAGTCGAGTGTATTTCTACTATAATGTGATAATTTTTAGTACTCACGTGCATTTATTTGTTCAGAATGTTAGTTTTAAACATAGCATCGCGGTGCTATTTTCGAAAAGTGTTATACTGAAGTTAACTCCCGAAAATTAATCATAGACTTTCGAATTCAAAGAAAAGCTTATGATATTAATTATATTGATTGGAAAAATTGAACTAAGAAAATTATTGATTAAAATTATAAAATAAATATTTAAGCGATTGCCATATTTCACAAATTAAGATAGAATATATAATTACAATGTGGACCAAATTTAAGCACTTGAAAACTCCATTTGTAATATCAATGGCTACATGCAGAATGTCAGGTAAATTTATCTTCATTTCATATATTATATTTGAGGGAGTGGCTATTGCCACTCCCACTCACAAACCTTTTTTCTAGTTATCCTAACATATCCTTTGTCTTTTTCATCATTAAACTAATTATAAATTGCCATTGCAATGTTATACAATCTCATCATTATTAATATTTTCAAAATTGTAGTCATGTATATGTAATTTTTAATTGTTTTTAATGTGCACTTAAGTAAATAAGCCTTGTGCGGCGAATACCTATTTATACAATGCATTTGACTATCTTTTTTTTTTTTATTAGTCAGTGCAATTGACTACTTGAGGCATATATATCAATTATGAAAAATGGTTTTCTTTAAAAAAAATTATGTTGTATAGATATCTTATGAACATTTTATATTAATGAGTGTAGATGAGTGTCAGCATACGTTTATCACAATAAAAAGGTATTATACATATTTAATTTAAATATATTTACAATATAAATATTTTAATACTATCATCTTATCAAATTTTCTCATATATATGACTTTTAAAATAATAGAATAATGGTCTAACTTGTCTAGCTAATGTATCAATATGTCATTAAATAATTGTATAAAATAATTTTACCTGACCTTTAAGAAATGAACAATAAATTTGAAACTTTAATAAAAATTAGGAGATTGATATAACAAATACTAATATAATATATTTATTTCATATTAGATCATATTATATAAAGGTTATATGGTACAACACTGTGTGTATGTATATTATATATTATTATTTCATTTTTTATAATAACAGTGAAGTAAAATTAAATTCTTCTATTATATAACATGCTTATTATTATATTATTAAATAATTATATTACTGTCTGTATTATAAAAAATGTAAAAGATAATGTAATATTTAGATCTATATATATATATATATATATATAATAATCAATCTTAAATATTTTAAAATTAAATTAAGCAAACTACTACTACTACTACTACAACTACTACTGATAATAATAAGTTTATACAAAAATATTATGAAGAAGTTTTCACCATATAAACAAGAGAAGCGCAAATACTATACTATTAAAAGAATATTTTGAAAATATTAATAATGATGGGTTTGAATCACATTGAAATGACAATATACAATTAGTTTAAGAGTTTAATTGTGAAAGAGATAAAAGAGTATTTTAGGATAACTTAAAAAAGATAATTAAATGGAAGTGGCGATAGCCAAAAAATGAGTTGCAATAGCCCCTCCTTATATTTGATTCCTAATTTACATCAGTAGACAAGTGTTTAATGTGGTCTATGTATTCAGTTGAAACACTATCTATTAGTATTCATGTCATTCAGTTTTGTTATAACACACAGATCTTATTTTCTGAAAAACAGAAAACCAATATGTTTTTTATTTTAATTTATTCTTCTTGCATTAGTTTTTTTTCTAATATCATCCTTGGCATCAACGCGTTATTGATAACTAGTTTTCAGTACTTTCAAATGTGAATGCGCGATATTTTTCTATATTAGTTTTTTTCCCCGACAAAAATCAACACGGGGAAAACCGATAGCACCCTCCTCTATATATTTGGTGGAACACCAGCAAACTGCCCCATCCCAAAACTGAAAGAATTAATCTCCACATCCACACGACACAATGGTTTTTCAAAATCTTAACTTTTGACACTTTACAGTAATGATATCTCTCCCGTTTTGTAAGCAAATCTCAATTATCATAAATTTGATGCCATATATATATATACATGTCACACGTTTTGAATTTCCAAAAATCTTGCTTTTCTTGTTTGTTAAGATACATCTCAATCTCATCCACCTCTACGATATTCTATATCCTCTACCAAATTAAACTATATATACATTAGCTTAGTCTCTTTTTTCTAACACATATCATCATAACAAATTAAGGTATAGTACTACTAGAACCAAAGGCACTATGTATGTGAGAATTGTTCTTCTGCTATCACTGCTTGCATTGCTAGTGGCTACATCTGATGCGGGTCTCCAAAGGCACAAGGTAACTGAGGTAGTAGTGAATGATTTGCCTGATAACAAGACTCTGACCCTTCATTGCTGGAAGAGGAAGGGTAGAGATCTCGGAGTTAAAGTACTTCGCCCAAAAGAGACATTCGAGTGGACTTTCAGGACAAACCTTTGGGGCACCACTAAGTACTATTGTAGCTTCCAGTGGAAAGGTGTGTTGGTCAACTGGTTTGACTTGTACGAAAGAAAGAGGGATCACAAGAAATGCACATACTGCACTTGGAGTGTAAGAGAAGAATATTTGTAGGTATGATCCTAAAGCACATGCTTATAATGAGTGCTTTGAATGGAAGAAAGAGTGAGTGCACTATTCTGTATGTTCCATCCAAGTGTCATGCAGTCCAGTCAATAAATTTGGTTAATAACATTGCTGCATGTGTTGATTAATTATGTAAGTGCCGCTAGGCATTGATTATTTCAGCAAAAATATTGTCTGTTTGTTTTGTTGATTATTCTTAATTTTTCGGTGAAATTCTGTTGATTATTCCTGTTAGTCATGGTGCTACCTCATGTAGATAATTATGTTGCGCGCGCTTTCCATTAATTTTAGTTTATCGCTGATAATATATATATATATATGTCTGCACTTCTGCTATTATGTTTCTTTTCAACTGAACGCTAGTGTAAAAGAGAATTTAACATTCATATAAGATTTTCTGAACATTGTAATTAATCAAGTTGCTGGAGTGAAATTATCAGAAGATAGATGAAGTTGATAAAATATCATACATTTTTACTTCTACTACTTTATTTTTTGTCTATAATATTTATATTTGTTTTATTTGATCTGAATATGCCTTTTTTTAAAGAAAAGTTGTTAGTAAATGTTGGTACTATTTGATCGATTTATCTCAGATATATATAACCATCAACACATAATATAGATACGACTCAAACGTTTAGATTTACTGGACTACCATTCTACAAATCGAATAGTTTCTACCATTCTATATATAATCGATTTGTTACTCTTCATGCATTTGTGCAATAATTGTGACAATGCTGAAGTCATTATTGAAACGCTTTCTAGATGGTAATGTTGAATCGGAATCTAACAAGATCGAATCGAATCCAGAGTAACTGAATCTATCAATAGCACTATGGTAACCCATGGAACATGGACACACCAATTGGATGCGTATTTATGTGTGAACACGTATGTATGTTGGATTTTATATGACATATCAATGATAAGTTTATATATATTTAATTTAAAATATACATTTTTCATTCTCTAATATAGAAAAATACAATATAAACAGGGTTATAAAAAGGAAATAATACATAACTTTTTGATTTTATAAATAAAATAAAATAAAAGTGAAGCTCATATAAATAATATTTTGAATAATGTATTATTTTCATTAAATTTTTACTTTTATATATTTCATATAGTGCTATATAATTTTTCAATTTTGATATATCCCTCATATCCATATAGTGTAATGTCATGTGTTTGTGTCCATGTCGTGTTAGTGTTTGTGTCCAATTTCATAATTGGTAACTCAGTGGAATCAACCAATATTTCTGTGGTCCTTTCTCATCATATTGCATGTGACTCGAGGTTACGGGTTGGGTAAAAACAAAAAAGCAAAGGCAAAGGAAAATACAAAAATGAAGACGGGAGTAAGTGGGCAAGACCATAATTTTCATACTCAACCCTATCATCAACTCAATCAAAGTCCTACCACTGGGTAATTGGTTTAATCGATAAATCACTAAACGGTTGAATAAGATTTATTAAATCAGTATATAAAATGCAACTAAATATAATATGTATATATTCATAAAATATGGGACATATAATATAAAAAGCAAAATTGGCCAAGTGGTAGAGGCGTTCCTTCCCTCCTAAGGTGTGAGTTTGATCCCCAAGATGGATTTTTGGGTATTTATTTCACATTTCACATGGTGCATTTCACACAGGAGCATAAGCACACAGTTGCATGAGCACATAGTTCAGTGGTGGCTCAGTTGGTTCATGTAGGTTTAAGGGTCAACCCTTAATTAAAGAAGGACCAACTAGCGAACCATTTCCTGGTTTTCATTTAAATTGAGTCCAATCAGATTTAATTACTATGGGTAAGACTATCTACTACCAACTTTAAACTTCTATCTTAATTTAGTTTTGAACTTACTTAAGTCTAATTTATTTATTTAGAAAATAAGTTAAATTTAAAATTTTCTACCTTCTGAATAGGATACTTAAGCCACATATCAAGTGTGTGTAAAGGATAGTAAGCTAGACAGTGGTTAACACTAACATAATTAGTTGAACATTTTATTATAGTTTGTTATATTACAGCCAAGCAAATCCTGATGTATATAATCACGATAAGATCATAATGATTAAGTAATGCAATAATTATTCACAGTGGACTTTGCTCTCAACTTACACTTTTCTCTTTCTCTCGTTTCGTTTCTCAGGCCTTGGCTCTGGTACCTTACAACCAAAGATTAGCAATCCATCACTTAATTGTTTCTTTAATTTTGGAAATTGTGATCACCACTTTTAGTACAGATCTCAGTATAAATACCAACAAATCCCATCCCAGCTACCTCAACAACGGAGGTGAATTAAATATGAACTTTCTTTCAAACAATTAGATCTGCAAATTTATACACTTTTTTTTTTCTTCACGAGGAATGTGTCATAATACGAAATTTGGGTTCACCAAATCACAGTATCACACAAATGACGTGACACAGGCCACTATGCGAGCATTACCACTTTATTATCAAACAGGATTCGAACAAATCTACTTTAGTGCAAATTAGCATTTTCTCTGTTCTTCATTTAGTTAGCAACGCTAAATTTAGACTTTTGCCATGTCTTTTTCCCCGCATTAAAACCCCTAAATTTGTCTTAGACCATTATTTCCTTAGCAGATTTTTCATGACCTGATTTCATATGCATTCCCCGAGCAGAGAATTTAATACAAGTTTACTATCTCATCTTTACACATATTTACAATAACATTGATGGGTCCTATAAGTGAGTATGTGTAAGGATGAGGTGTTAAATTTGTGCTTACATAGGAATCTCTATTGCTGAACCAAGTAGTTGCTTGTGTGGCTGGCTCATTTATAGTTACATACAAATCACACACTTTAGCCACATGTTACACCTTGTTTTGTAACAGAGGAACATTATGGCACGATGACTCCAAGTTCTCAATACCTCTTTCAGCCTCCTCCACTTCTGTGGCTTTCCCCCACATCACAGCATAAAATCCTACCACAATAATCACTGCGCCAATCAAGCTGCACCAACATTCATTTGAAAAATTTTGTTGTGAAGGCAGTAGAAAACAAAACCCATTTGGTAGAAACAAAGTTACTAGAAATTGACCAAGCTTGACATAATTTAACATATATGTAAATATATCATTTACTTTTGTTAGACTCAATAAGACATTAAGGAGTATGCATATATCGTGATCAGTTAATTGGATTATGTAGCTTAAAAGAGGGTAAATTAGTTGTTAAGTTTTACCTTCCAAGGTAAAAGTCATCCCCAAGAAACACCGCACCCATGATAACTGTGAAGATGATTCCAATAGGCTTGAACATAGCACAAAAAAGAGGTCCAGCTCTTTGAACGCACCATGTGCATAGAACGTAACGTAAAGCTATTGCAACTATTGCCTGTTTAAAATGAAAATGAGTGAACATTAGACCAGTAACTGTAATAGAGACCACAAGAACGAAATTCTTTAGGCAGCTAAACCATGACAAATTTGGCACATAAGCAAACCGAAACAAATTTCTAGCAAAGTGGAAAATTGGAAGCTGGAAAACAAAGGGTGCAATTTTTTTATCCCCACTTTCTATCCCATTTCCTGTCACTCCAATCAAATTTTGTCATGTATCCAAATCATGGGTAATTGAGAAATATTGGTTGGATAAAAAATCATGAGTGATGTCATCACTATACACATATCAGAATTTTATTAAGGAGACAGAGAGTGGGACAGAGAAGGAGACCTGAAGATTTGTTTCCAAATCAAAGGAGAGGATAGGGAACTTGGAGAGACCTGAACTTTTTACCCCTTTGACACTTGATAAAGACTTGAGAACGTTAGGATTAGGAATAAAGAATGATGTATTAAATTTTCTACTGTTCCTTTTATTGAATACACTAAAAGTGTTAAATATTTGAATTCCAAAAGTCTATCCGATCTCTGTTTTCATTTTGTACATGTCATGTTTTTAGGATTTTATAAAAAAAAAGTGAAAATAATAAAATTCGATTTCTTGTTTGTATGTTTTATTTTTACTTTTTTTCACAAAATTTTAAAAAATAAAATATACAAGAACTAAAGATGATAAATAAACATAGAAACTTGTAATTCCTTCCATTTTCAAATTGACAGATGAGACAGTGAGCTATTTACCTGGTAAAAAATGGCAATCAACCCCTTATCAAGCTTGAGCTCCCATGCACTAGGTTCTCTAACTGTTATTAAGGCGTATATTGAAGACTGAATCGTTGAAAATAAGATTTGGAAGAATACCATGACCATTACAGCAGGGTATTTTTTTATAACTGATGCCTGTAACAATGTAGTAAGAAAATGAAAATCAATTTTAATTTCTAATAAGACCCAATATTTGAAGATTTTAAGAGAGGGGGGGGGGAGGAAGAGTAAATGACATGATAAGCCCAACCTGATATATATACCACATGGAAGATACCAAAGCATCGCCAGTACAGAACAATCCTCCCAAGATCCAACTCAATTTTGGTGAAAATGCAACTAAGTTGGAAGAGTCTGAGGAGTGTGTCTTGAAGATTGGTGGGCCCTTGTACAAAATGATAACAAATGCTCCTGCAATTGATATTGTAGTTCCTAAGACTTTAGCTTGGCTGCTCAAATGTCTCCAATGAACTTCTTCCATCCTGAACCGTGAAATTGACATAGGGCTAGTTCAGCTACATTTGACATACATACTTAGTACACAACAATAACATTGAATATGACAGTTATCTCTCCCAAAACTTAAAGTTAATGCGTAAATACACATAAATAATTTTATATCTTCTCATATAAATGTCTATTTTGAGCTTGAAGTTTAAACTATTTATCAGAATGGTAAATAACAACAATCGAACCCCTAACTTGGTCATGGAGACTCTACAACTATATCATGAACCATTTTTCCCAAAAGTTTAAGTTGGCAAGTAGAGACATACACATGTTTTTATATCCAATAGGTTCCATATTTCTTAAAATATAAACAAAATATAGATAAGGCAATATCCATGACAGTCCTGTATCTTTTCTATCCTTTCCGATAAGGCAATATCTGTGACAGTCCTTCTAAAACAAAGGAAATGATGGTACTGCTGGTTATATTTCCTAATGGTTTGATTAAAGGTTATAAACTCCACACCAATTTATCTAACTTAGAAGGATGGGCATGAGTAAGACGGATCTCAGAGGCAATGAGTGCAAATAACGTTTTTCTATTTATAACATAAAGTCCTATTATTGTCAATTTCAACAATGTTAATTAAACACTCAAAATCTCAAACACCCTAAACACTCCTCTTATAGAAAGTGAGACCCACGTTTCTTTTTATTCTCTGCTTATTCTCTCTCAACATACCCACTCTATTTCTCTTGCAGCGTTGGTGTCCACCTCTTTTGAGGTGTTAAGATATCATTTCCGAAAATTTAAACTGTTTCACAGTGATAATATGTATGGGAAACAAAGAAGAAGAAAGAACCTGAAAATTAGAGCAAGTACGAAAGTTAAAGCTGGGATGAGGTTAAGGGTGGCCGAGGCAAGAGTAGGTGAGCTGAGATCTATGCCAACATAAGCAAATATCTGTCCAGAAGTTCTGCACGTTAACATAATGAAAATCAGAGATAAATCCAGTTCTTCTTAGAGAAAGGACAACACGAGTGAATTAGAGCAAAATAAGAATGTTGCATATAAGATTTGACAAGATATATAATTGACAAGCAAAGCTTCCTAATTTTTCAAAAAAAGAAAAAGAAAAGGTACAGGGAAGCGCAGGATATAGTCATATACTAATGAACAAGCAGGCTTAGATGAAAGCATAATAGTTACTAGTACTACTTAGTAATAGATCACCAACCCAAATAGAGCAAGTAAAAAGATGCTGCAAAGTGTGGAGAACTTGAGAGGAGGATGCTCTGACCTGCTAAGAAAAAAGGGGACACATGAGGGAGAAAAAGCTTAAACAAAAATCTTGCATTTGTTGTGGCTGTTTGGTTTTTGGTATTTTCTATTTTCAGGAGTCTATGAAAAAAAATACTGAAAACAGAAAACATGGTAAATGAAAACGAAAACCCAACATTCTTCTCCAAAACGTAGCAAATTAATGCAATTTCTTCCGAGGAGTGCAAGAGGTAAAGGAAGGGAGAGAGAGAGAATTACCTTTGAAAAAGCAAGAGAAAGGGGAGAAGCACAAGGGTGGAGAGTGCTAGAGTATACACAACCATGACGTACTTGTTCATCCCATCACTCATAGCGGCTTTGATTACCACATTGCTACCACTTTGAGCCAGCATAGCCATCACCATTCCCAGAAATGGGAGCAGTTTATTCCCCATACCATGCTGCCATCCCACCATTTCTTTGCAACACTTTCTGGTTCTGCCACTCTTCCTCTGTCTCTCTCTCTCTCTCTCTGTTTTTCTGTTTCTCACTCACGCTAATGCTAAGCATAAAAAGCTTCATATGATAGTAAGTGACAGATTCTTCCACCATATAAAGCCGAAAGTCACTACATTCTCACCTTTGATTTTTCAAAGTTACTCTCCATCGCACAGTAACTCTACAGTAACTTGCGTATGTCCACCACGAAAAATTACTGTACACATGCATAATAACTCTCTCTAAACTCTATAAATAGAGGGATAGAAATGAAGGAAAACCAATCCAAGTTAAATGTATTTCTTAATTGTTTTAGAAAAAAGCAGTGTAGGTTTCTTGTAGTGAGAGAAAAATAGAGAGTATATATAAGAAAATTTCAAGAGTATAGTATGAGTATACACCACGAGTTTAGGTATATTCTAGATCTCTCTAATCCTATAAATTATAGATATATATTATATTTATTCTTTGAATATAATGGATATTTATTAAGTTTGCCATTTTTCCTAGTTTTGTAATTAAAATATTGGTGTGTTCTTATCCTATTCTATTTATGTGAGTAGTAACGATTCCTATTCATAAATAGTGACACGGTCGTCTCCTGTTATAGTACTATTCATGAATAGTGACATGGGCCACTTTACCTATTTCCCGCCTTATTTTTTGTCTCTTCAATTTCAAACGCTTTCACTCACATCTGTAAAGTGTTTATTCCATTTGGAGTATACTCATATCTAATCTTGATATTCCTTAACACTACATACATCTATAAATTGGCAGACTTACTATTTAAATAACATAGTTGATACGTAAATAGGTCATCTCAATATAATTCTACTTAGGGTGGGTTAGACAATCAAATTCAGTTGGGTGTTTTGACTTATAATTTATAAGTCAATTTTTTATGTTTAGTAAACCAAAAAGTTCGAAGTGCTTTTGCTCCAAGTTTATCCTTCCTTTAATTAAGGTTTTTAATTTTTTATTTATTCTATAAATATTTATATTTATTATAGTTATTTTATATTTTAAGAGTAACTTTATAATATATTTACCAAATACAACTTCCAAGGCTCCTGCTCATGGAGAGTAACTTTTGAATTATTTTATCAAATTGTGTTAGTATGGCTATTTGAGTGTTTGTTTGGCTTGGAGTTTGCAAATGGGGGTTAGCACCAACTTGATTCTCTAAAATTGATTTTGATCAAAAATGAGTTTGTGTCAACGTAATTTATGTTTTGTAAATTTTATACCAAAATTAATTATGATAAAATGAATATTATTTAGGTGAGGTTAGTTAAAATCACTTTTGAGTGTACAATTACATAAAAGGACTAGAGTTACATCATACTTTTAATATCATCTCTCTATTTTTAATTTTAATATATTTAAATAAATTATATTATTAATATTATCATTGAAAATAAAAGTATGAATTTATAGTATTACTCTTTCATTTTATTTTTATTTTTAAATATACTTGAATAATTATATAAATATTACTGTATGTTTCGGTAATAGTATAATTTTATAGATAAAAAAAATTAAAAATATGCATAAAATAAATATAGATAATTACTTAGAATTTTAATTAATAAAGTTATATATATATATAGGGGAAATTTTTTGATTAGAATGAAAATGGGGTTATGGAAAAATTTGGATTAAAATGGTATTTTTTACACATAAATCACTTATTAGCATTTTATCACACATAAAAATCACTGTGCGATCACTATTTGGTCACTGTTTGGACGCCCTTCAAATCACAAATCAGCGATTTGTGAAGGAAAATACACTATTTATGAAGAATCTCTATGACAAGTGCAGGTGCAGGCACACAGTTGTAGTTTCACTCACAAAAGCTAATAGCGATTTGTGTGTTTTATATACACAAAGCTAATAGTGATTTGTGAGTGAAAAAATATTAATTTTTTAATTGATAACGATAAAATCTAGGTAACGATTTGTATAAAAAAAATCTCATATTTCTCTTAAACACCCAAAATTCTAATAACACACTTAAATCACCATCCTTTATCCATATCCAGAATAATGACCCTATATATAGACAAACACATAAATTCATTCAATGCATAAGAGAAACTAAATTTTAATATATGAATATAAATGCATCTTTTGATTGATAAGACTAATCAAAGGTCAAAATAGGTAATAAAGAATTTGAAATTTACTTTAGTCCTTATAACGTGAAAATGTAAACGGATAAGCAGCAAAATGTTGCTTCAGCCAAAATTGGGTTTGATAACAAAATTCCATTGAAAATTTCTTAACGTTAAAACTTAAAACATCCAAACTACATCATTGCTACGTTCAAGACAGCAAACTCACATTAGAGGTGTTGAACCGCCAATCCAGACATGCTATGATAGGGACTTTCTGATAACCCAAAGAGTTCATCAGCAGTCTTTTAAGAGCGACAATTGATGTACTATTTATGTGTGCAATTATGCATACGAAAAGTTATAAATATCAGCATTTGTTGAACCTTTGATGATGCCTTTTATTAGAATTTTTTTTTGTAATTTTGAGTTTTGCATGTTTAGTAATTTATTTTGGATTTATTTTCATTTTAATTTGAGTTTTAATTATATTTATATGTTTTTAGGTAACTTATATTAATTAAAATTTTATTTTTGTTACTTTCCAAGGAGCGCCTGGCGTTGTGATTTCACCGCTCAGGCGCTCAAACGTCAAATACTCGTTGCTAAGACCCACCGCTTGGGCGCTCAAAATTCACTAACAGGGCGGTGAGAGAATACTTATATGCGAGAGTTCACTTAAAAAGGGAGGACGCAACTTCTAAGAGAAGGCGGCATAGAAAACGAGAGAACAGAGAGGTGGACAAGAAAAAGTGCAAAGAAGGGAGGAAACTTGAAGAAGAGGAGAAGATTGGAGGAATCCATCATCACCAACCTTGGGTTTCATGATTTTCTCTTCTATCTTGCAAATTTTACTGTTGCTTTTATAATGTGTAGTTAAACTCATAGTTAGGGGAAAGATGAATTTGACTTATTATGTGTTTCTCTTGAACCAATTTACTTGAGTTTGAATTATGTATAGATTAATCATTTACCTTTGCTATTATTGCAAGTTTGTGAGTTGGCTTCTCATAGACTTTGATTAGGGTTCATATCCAAATTGGAAAATTTGGTTGTGTTCTTGCTCTAAGGTTAAATGACATGATTTTCTGGAATTAGGAATAATTCTTGTGGTTGTGTGGAAATTTGATTAGAGTTTATGCTTAACCCCGCTATTTTTTAAACATGATTAAGAAATTAACATGTTTTGATAAGTAGAGGAGAATTGGTTTGCTAAGAAATTAGGGGCCAATTACCTATAATCTTTCTATTAATCCTTATAATTTTTCAACTTAAGTTAATCCAGTTACCAAGTTTGAGACACAAGAGCTAAAGGATTCTTCACTCCTAACATTTTTGTTTATAATTGTTGCTTATTAGAATTTGTCATTTGTCATAATTTATATTTACAAACTATCAAAGCTTTAACATTAGAGCTATCTTTAATCCAAACCATTTTGTTTAAAAATATCTAATTAGAAGCAAACTTGCGAATTATTATTCAATTACACTAGTCCTCGTGGGAATGATACCCACTTCTATAGTACTATTGAAAATGATTTGGTATACTTGTCAATCTGTTATCAACAATAATACCAAACTAAACCTTAGCTTTCCATGAACATCCAATGATTTTTCCTCGTATTATAGTAAATCTTTATATGATTTATGGAGAGATTAATAAGAGGTTTTATAGCTTCAAAAGGCCACCAGTTTATACTATACATATTAATATTATTTAGTGTGTTATAGGATTGAAATTATTTCAATATTTATTTATTTGAATAATTATTATTTTATATGTAATTAATAATATCATAATCAATTTATATTCAATTTCTTTAACAAAACAAGATTTAAAAAAAATCCCTTCTCTGGACTTGAGAGTGAACATTTTTATTAGAATGAGGTTTGAACCCTTAATTATTTGGTTATATTAGCTCTAATACTATGCTATGAAACTATATCTCCTAAAAGGTAGAGGTATATGAATAGTTTTATACTCTAATAGGTGTAAACTTTTTTATATTGTCATGCATAGAAATCAAACTCTTACTAAAAAGAGAATTAAAATTATTTATGAGTTTAATTTTTATGCACTGATGTAAAAGAGTTTTACGCTTTCATTTAACTAAGACATTTCACTTACATGATTTTTCAGGTAACATGTGTACAACTTAACCCCATTTACAACGCGTCATTACATGATTAAACAATAGTGTAAAAAAATTTTACATTATCACTAAATAGAAAATTAAACTCATGATTGATTAAATTATATTATATTTAATATTTAGTGTTAATTTAATAAAAATTATGATTCTAAAATAATTAAACTCTATTTATAATACAGATTTTAACAAGTTACTTATAACTATAAGTTTCTTAACTTAAAATTATTAATATAATGTATTTTCAAATTTAATCAAATATATTTGCCTGTATCAAAATAACTTTTTTTTAACAAAAAAAAAAATTAGGTAGTGGTTATTACTACTCCTATATGACTATTGTCATTCCCACTTGCATTAATTATTTTTTAGTTTTACCAAATTATCCCTCTTCTATTTTAACCAAAAACTCACCTAACATAAGATACTCCATAATACTATCAAAAGCTATTATTATAAATTTAATTAAAAAATATTTTAGCTACATAAAAATATTTATTATTTATCTTATTTTTAATATTCATGTAATCACTAGATATTATAATTATTAATAATTTATTTATTATAATGATTTTATTCAAATATTAAATTGCTTTGAATTTTGTATACAAAATTATCTAAATAATATAATGTTGAATATTTTTAAGAAAATAATAAATAAAAAGAGTAATAACAAAGACATGATAATAAATTGTGGTATATAATTACTTACATATTTTGTAACATCCAACATTTATAGAAATATAAAATAGTAAATAAACAAAATGATACCACGGTTCATTTCTATCGGATTGGCAGTTAATTTTTATTATTTTTTTATTTATTCATATTATTAAAAATTGAGGTAATTTTGTAAGTTAAATTAATTACTTATTTGCATCAAAAAGAGTTTAAAAGAGTTAATTTTTTTTATACGTGAATAATATAAAGGCTATATTATTTATTTTCTATTAGATAATTTATATATAATTTATTTTTTAAAATAAATTTCAAAACCAAATATAATAAAAAAAACTAGAGAATGACAAGTATATATGTGTCTTTAAGCCATTAAAAGTAAGTGAATGTAAAAAAAATCTTAATATAATAAGTTTATTTAATACTTTTCAAATTATATAAATATTGGATATTAAAATTAAATAATAACATGTACAGTGTATAGTTTGATTCAGTATTTATCTTTTTTATTACTCATTATTCATTATTTTTCTTTTTTCTAAAATATTTAGGTAATTATTACCTTAAGAAAGTTTTATAGAAAATAATTCAATATATAAAATATTAATTATTGCATCAAATAAGTTAATGTAAAATACTTGTAACTAAACTAATGAAAACAATATTAAATATTTTAATAATTAAATTATTTTTAATTAAATTAACAATAATAAATTTTGATATCATTATAATGACTAATAAAAAATAAATATCAATTATATATTAGTTTTATTTGATTAGTTTCTTTAGATCATGTGAGGGAAAAAAGCCAAATTAGATAGAGGATTGCGTTCATATTCTAGGATGTGAATGTGTTTGTCATGTAATGGTAATAACATTTAGAACTAGACATTATATTATAATTATTACATATATTAATTAATTTTATTTAATTAAAATAGAAGAAGGGTAATTTAGTGAAAATAAATAACAATTAATGTAAATAGAAGTGGCACAAAAAATTGATGGGTATTCCCCCACAAATTTAGAAAAAAAAATATAATTCTAATATAATCCATATCCAGGCATTATTACAATAAAATTAGTGAAAGCTATAAATAAATAACTAAGATAATACATCTTGAATGAAGCTGGTCTCTCAATATAAAAAAAAAAAATGAAGCTGATCCCGCTGATCAATAATAAGGCCTATTTTTATTATAAATAAATATAAATATGTCAAGTACGAAGTGTTAGACACTTGTCCAGTGTCCGCTTAATGATCTCTCCCCACCAAGATCTCCATCATGCGACATTTTATTTTTGTGAAATCAGTCATGAATCTTTTTAGATAATATCTCACTCGATGTTTCAACCATGTCTTGAGGGTATGGTCTGAGTGGTTAACAAGTCACGGACGTCTGGCCCACTTATCCCTTTTATAGAGTCTGCTTCTGCAACAAACTGCTAGTTCCAACGTAACTTCAAACATAAATGTACAAATGAGAGTTTATCTAATCAGTGCAATTTGTTTAAGAAAACAAAAAAATGAAACTTTAATAAATATTGAAAATATGAGATTTATTTGTTTTCAATGTAGCCGAGTTTGGTCAACATTCAAAGCCTCTTTAATGCTCGTTGAACGCAACCGGCATTTTCTTGGGTTTGCTTTTCTTCAACGGGATTATCACCTTAAAATTCAATGTATTTTTTTTAAATGTTATTTATATAATTATTTTGAGATATTATATTGACACACTCCTATTTATTATAGAATATCTAAGTCTCACTTAGTTTGAAACTCTCATCTATCCACTAATATATGAAAGTGTGTAAAAATGTCCATAAATAATAAGTATAAATAATATTACTCTTTTTGTTATACACAAGTTCAAGCCAAGGATAAGTTTGCCCACCAATTTGACAATTGAATACAATATATAACGTGCATAAGTGGAAGGTCGATTGAGTGAGCAAGCCCATGTTGGCACCTTAAATTTTAATGTACACAACAAAGTGAATTACTCTCTCCGATTCACTCTATCAATAATAAAAAAAAAATCATGTATATTAAAATAAACAATAATAAATAAATTTTGGTAATAATACGAAATTGTACAAAAACAAAAGTAATTATAAATATATAGGAAAAATTATAAATATATCGCCTAAAGTCAATTAATGTTACACTTATCTCTTTCATGTTTTTGAAAATTACACCTAACTCTCATTTTTTTTAAGTGACGTTACACTAACCTCCCTTATAATTAAAAGACCACAAATTACACATAATTTTTAATTTTGAGAAATTTTAAAAATATATAAAATGACTTTTACACCTATAATAGTTTTCCTTATTTCTATTTGATTGTCATTCCATCACAACCATCAACAGGGAAACAAAAAAAATTCCACCCACTCCCTTCTCAACGCCAACTTGCACATCTTCCCCCTCATAATCAATCAAATGCACCTTGATGAAAAACATAATGCCGACCAAGGTTAATATTTTGATTATTTTGAATTTGAAAACTAAGCAATAATGGCAAATGAAAATGAAGCAAGTGTGGAGTAGATTGGGGCTATCACATCTCCTAGTTTAGCAACTATACAACAAATGTATCATGTCAACATGTTCCGAGCATTCATATCCGTCCTAGTAGCGCTATGTAGTTCAAGTATCTTATCTCTTCAATCCTTATGATATGCAAGTTCAGATTTGGGGATCAAATCTTTTTAAGAGGGAAGTATGTGATATCTCAAGTCCAGATGTCCTTAGACAAGCCAGGGTGACCTTAGCCTCCAAGATCTATTGCCAAGAAGTCTCCAGATGCATGTAAGACAGGAAAAATGTAGAACCTAGGTCCCAGGGGACCCAAAAGTGTACTAGACTTGTTTTGGTACACGTGAACTCAGGTATCACAATGATAACCCATATCGAAGAATGGTTTGCTAGCTAGATGAGATGAAGCATATATTGGAGCAATTCCATGACAATCCATGCCCAGAACCTACAATTGGGATATGATACCTATTCCTGCATATGCCAATCCGGTTGGTATGATTGTGTGGATTGGAGGTATATGGGAGTGTTGAGCAATATCAACCCAGTATTTATAGCAACAATTCTAGTTATTGCCACCTTTCTCCAGGAAACTTGCGACTATTCCAATAATACGAGGCCTATGACTTATAGTATCAATAGCCTCCACCATTGCATGCCCTCCTGAATCTGATCGAATCTCCATGGCAAGAAATGATGATAATATTGATAGAGCATCAAAAGAGAACTAATGATGTCTTATAGGAGATGATGAATGACATAATTGACCTGGAACTCACAACTCCAATAGTGAAGTTCTTCTTAGATTCCATATGCGGTCCAGTTCTAACCAAAGTAGTGATACATCTCAACAAGGCACAAAACATATGGGTGAAATGCCATAAGAGGAATTGGTAAACGGGACACTTGATGTTCCTTGCATTGTTGCTAGTTCTGATTATCATGATTGTGGCGAAAATATAGACAATACTAATGTTGATGATGTGAGCAGTATCTGGATACAACCCCTTCAAAGATTTCATTTGGAAAGTTCAACTTCTATTTCTAAGGACTTTAATCCTAATTTTAGTTACCAAGTTGGTGGAGTTGACTAATGATTATGAGATTGTTGATGCAAGAGGAAAATTCTATGGTCGAGATATTAGCTAGAGAGGTTGTACCATGTGCCCAACCACTTTTATTAAAATTGGAATCTCCTTCCCTGAACACCTTCTAAGGAATGAGTATGCTATTCTAGAGACTAATGCCCAACTTGAGCTCTATGTGCATGTATGGTGAGTTGGGTGAGACTTCTTGGGAACTTGGTGGTGGCATGTCATAATGGAAGACTTCTTTTGGAATTACACATTCCTTCCCATTGGAAGTAGTTTGTTTTGCGCATGTGAAGCGTCAAAGGAGCTTCAAGGCTTCTGGAAAGCATAATCATATTCGACACTTGGGCCCAAGAAGCCTAATAGTTTCAAGGCTCATGATATGACCCATATGCTATAGGATCCAACTATATTCAAAAGATGCAAGCTTTGGTGGGAATTCCTGGATCAATTTAAGCATAAGCCTCCATGAGGGTTGTCACGACCTAACTTGGGAAGAAGGTATGAGGGACTATGTCCCCACGAAAGCCTATAGTAATGTGATGTGCTAGCTGCATAATAAAATATAATTTTATTTCCAAAGACTTGGTTCACTATTAGTTCCCTAAAGCTACAAACCAGTTCAACATAGTTCCATGAAATCTGAAACATTTTCAAAACATAAAATTTGAATATTAAAATGAGTATCCTATCCTGGGCTTGAGCCATCCATTAATTAAATAATAATAATAAATAGTACAACTTTAACTGGAATAAGATAATCATACATAATGCATGGTCTAGGATCTTGTCTACACAACTACTGTGGCACTCTATAACTATCATAAACCTATCTAAGCTTCACTCTAAAGTGAAGCTCACCAATGGGCAGTTGGGCACTACTGAGGTGGATTCTATAGTGCAATTGAATTTGTAGTTGTAATTGTAGGAGAGGAAAAGAGGGGTGAGTTTATCAAAACTTAGTGAGCATATAGTGACCCATAACTCACATGGAATAGTAAGGAACTACATAATAATATATACATATAGCATGGACATGCAAGTAATTGTATAATAATAATATTTACATACATGCGATTCAATCCTTGTTTTAACTAAATAAAATCCAACTTAAAGTAAATTAACTTAAAATTGAATTCATATTCAATAAGCATTCACTTGCATCATTAACATATACTTATAGGATTGTCCTCGTAGGGACTCTATCATGCGGTATATCTGAATTATAAAAGCCTACCTCTATGGTCGCTTGGCATATCCCCTCCATGGAGCCAGGTATGCCAAGGTCAACGACTTATAAGATTGTCTCCATAGCTGCTTGGTAAATATAAAATAAAGTGTGGTAAATATAAAAGATGTCCAAAATATGATAGAAATAGCTAGAAAAATAAAGACTAGCTAACTCCTCCTCTTCGATGTCATTGGTGTTGTCTAACCCGTTGGAGTTGTTATAAGCATTAAAAATCATCTCTTGATGTCTACATAGATTGTCCTCCCACGACACATTGCCCACATTGTGCTAAAGTACATGGACCCAACCATAACTACTTCCAAGCCTGAAACATACTTTCTTGATTCCCTACATTAACTACCTCCCCATGCTCAATCCAAATCCAATAGTTAGGCATGAATCCCCACTTGTGCAATGAACCCTTATGGTATCATCATCTACATATTTCCTACATTTGCACTCATTACATGGGAAACTAACTTTTCCTCATCAATGAACTATTGTATTTGACATGCTACCCTCATAAACTCTTCAATACCATCATAGAATTCTGATTTAATCCCCCTCTTTTAGGTTGCAATCTACTATATATCTATGATCGGTTTGAAGGAAACATTGCATGTGTGAGTAACCCTAAACCCTAAATTTTTTTTTTAAAGACACCACATTATTACTTTCAAACACATTCAATTTGTCTTTAAATTTTTTAATTCAATTACTTTTAATTTTATTTACCTAATAGAAATTTCACAAAATTTCCACAGGATATCCGTTAAATTAGGAGCTTTTATCATCAATTAATTCAAGTGCATTCAATAATCATAGACATTATTAAATATCAACAACATAACAGACATATTTAAACAGTTACATCTTAACAATTACATAAAATTCATATAATCATAAAAAGTATTCTAGAGCACATCCCCTTACAACTCTATAACATGCATATCCTGCAATCCTATAAAACAAAGAATCTCATAGCAAACAATGTAAATAAGTTGGGAAAGGACCTCTACGCCTTTCTTCCTAGTTATGCAATCCTCATTTACTATAATTCTATCCTAGAAATCATAAATCACTATCCTACATACATATTAAAATACATAAATAACAAGGATTTTGTTACTAACCTATATAGCAGTGCAAACAAAGAATCAAAAACTCCCTATGGAACTAAATCCAATCTTAAAAATCTAATATGAACTAATTAATATTTAATTTTGTACATTTATAAAAATTGAAAAAGAAAATACACAATAAAAATAGAATAAAAAACCAAACCAAAGCTTTTGTAGTCAACACTATCAGCTTTCCTTCCAATAAAACTCGTACAATAACAAAATAGTAACAACAATTATTTTCCAATGCATTAAAAAACAACACCTTTGGCAATGAAAATAAACGAAAAAACTAAACCGATTAAAATATTCACCAATGTACCTAGAATGCGGTGGTCGCCTTGGTTTCGCAAATGGCATTCTGACTGCATGTGGAAGTAATGAAGAGAAGGAAAGAGAGAGAGAGAGAGAAGAGAGAGAGAGAGAGAGAAAGAAGAGGAAGAGGAAGAGAGGTTCTAGTTTTAAATATTCGAGGGCTACCAACGAGTTATCATCAAATGAAATAGTGCATTTTGTGTTCCAATAATTACTGACGAATGTAGGAAATCCAAGAGATGTGTGCCAACGTTCCAAAAATTGAAAAACCCATCAGTAATAAGCTAATAACATTAACACTCGTCGATAACTAATAACATTAAAAAATAAATTAATTTAATTATAATCCAACGGTATACCCATTGTTAATATAAATTAAAAAATAAAATTTATTTTTCTATAAACCCATCGGTATACCTTCAATAATTTACATTTAAAAAAATAAAAAAAATCAGAAAAATATACCCATTGGTACACCAATCATGCCATGTGGCGCACTTGCATATACCAAAGGTTACCAACTAGGTTAGAATAAATATCGTCCCCATCGATAACCCATCGAAAATTATGCGCATCATATGACGCATTATCATGCCATGCATTCCGAATGGGTTATCGTCTATTAATGATCAACATCTAAATATTTATAAAACATGCCAATGAGTCGGTACAATGAGGGTGTTTGAAAACCCTTAAAATTCAATTCTATCAAGGAATTGAATTGAATTCCATGCTTTGAAAGTAACTTAAGTAAAAGAATTGAAATCATATAGGAATTGAATTCCAACAAATAAAAATACTAAAATAACCTTATTTGAATATAATATTTAGGTAAATTACACTCACTTCCCCTGAGGTTTGTGGAAATGCAACTCACACTCCCTCTGCTTATTTTTAAGTATTTATATTAGGTTTTTCTCTTCATTCACAGAACATTGATAATAAACTTAACATAATGACATTTTTGTGATATTAACTATTTTTAATTAATAAAATTATAAAAATACCCTAAACTTAACAAAGTGGATACATGTATTTTTTATAATTTTATTAATTAAAAATAGTTAATATCACAAAAATGTCATTCTGTTAAGTTTATTAATAGTGTTCTATGAATAAGATGAAACTTAATATAAATACTTAAAATTTGACAAGTAGAGGGTGTAAGTGTAAGTGGACAAATAGAGGTGTGAGTTGTATTTCCACAAACCTCATAGGAGGTTAGTGTAATTTACCCATAATATTTTGTTCCTAACCTATTAATGAAAGATAAAATAGTAAAATTAATTAAATTAATTTATTTTTAGACCCATTCAAGTCAAGAAATTGAATTCAATTCATTAATTTACTGACTTATTCCAAACATAAGAATTCAATTCAATTTCTGACGAAATTCAATTCCTAATGGAATTCAATTCAATTTTATCTCATTAAAAGTTTACAAACGCCCTGAAGGTTAATTATCGATTGGTTGTACCTATTTGTATCTTGCGTATTTCTGTAGTGATTAGAATAAGGTTGGCTCACAAGGAATATAAAAAAAATCTAAAATATTTTAAATTAATTGAATAAAACTTGAAAATTCAAGGAAAAGAGGCTAAATATATATTAAAAATAAAAAAATACATGTATTTATATAATAAAAAAATACACATATAATGTTAAATTAAATTCAAATTCGATTCAAATATAATAGGTCTAATTAATCCGTAAGTTCCTATAGTTTAATTGAATTTTTAATTATGTCCCTACATTTTAAAAGTTTTCAATTGGGTCCCTATAAAATAAATGTTTAATTGGGTCTAACCCCATCACCTATTACAAACATGAGAGTTAAAAGAATATTCTAAAAATATTTAGGGAATATTAAAAAAAAGAAAAATCCACCCCTCCTCCTTCCTCCTATCACCAGCATCATTGTTTTTTATCATCATCATCCACCACCAAGTACAAAGCTTATGCCAAAACCAAGCCAGGTGCCACCACAACACTCCATCTTAGCCTCCTGCCACCACCCGGTGAGTGCATCCTTGGAACAACCTACACCCAGCTCTTCTGCCACCATAGTCCTGTTGGAGCTCTGGAAAAGGACATGTGGTCCTCGACAGAAGACCATGATCGCTACATCACTGTCCTCTTGCGATGAGTGGGAGCCATGCGGGATCCAGGAGCAGGATCCTACATGACAAGGAGGATCACCACTGCGTTGCCATGTGGGAGGGCTGTCCCTTGGCGTTTGAGGATCCGACATGTGGGACTAATGTCGCGACAACGTCAACGTCGTCGTCGTTGAGGATCATGCACTAGTCCCTCACCACAAAATTGAGTGTGAACCTAGAGCTCTACCACAAAGCTCAACCCTAGAACTCGCAAACTATGTGGTTTGCACACCAACCTCCGCAAGCAGCGGCCACTGAAGCCGTCTCATGTCGCTTCGTGAATTGCAGCTCACCGCAGGGCGGAATCACGTCACCTCTTCCCCCTCACTCCGCCTCATCCCTTTGGTTTCTACCTCCTTTTTGTGTGTCATGGTGGTGGTGATAAGGGGAAGGGAAGGGAAAGAGGGAACGGGGAAGGGTGAGGTGGATTTTTCTTCTTTTAATATATAAAATTATAGTAAAAGAATATTTTGGAAACATTATGTTAATTCTCATGTTTTTGTAACGGGTGATAGAGTTAAACCCAATTACATATTTATTTTCAGGATAGGATCCAATTGAAAACTATTAAAATATAGGTACCAAATAAAAAATTCAAGTGAAACTATAGGAACTGACGGAATATTTAACCAATATAATATGATGTCGTGTCTAAGATAGAGTTTTTCTTTTTTTAATATAGCAGAAACCGAGATAACCCACTACCAACCCCAATCGAACCCACTTAACTATAACGAGTTATGGAGGTTGGGACAAATCAACACTTTTTATGTGAGCTCAATTTTCCAACCTAACCTACCATTTCGATGAGTTGATCGGGGTTGGCTCATGTGCCACAACCCATTTTAACTGCTCTTTTATTTGTCTATCAATAATTTTGAAAAATTCCAAAAAATCTATTTTGAAATGATTTGTGGAAATTTAGTACAGTTGCCACCTCTTGAGCTTTGCTATGAAACCATATTAATAACAGACTGATAATTAAGTTATACCATTTTATTCTATTCCATCCTTGTTCCTATAAAAGATTCTAACAATTTATTCTGTCTGTATTGCATTACACAAATAGGAAAAAAATTGGGATGACAGTTTTTCAAATATGCAACACTCACTTAAAATATTTAGAAACATGATTTTAAATTGTGGTTGTAAATGCAATTGTGCTATAGAAACATGATCCCGTAGATATTTTCTTCATAAGATTGTAGCTGAAAGCGGGGGCCGGGCCATAGATATTTTCCTGATGAGTCACCACCATAAACCTTTTAATTTTTCTTTTTTAATAAAAGGATAACATAAAAAAGCACGTGGTTGCTTGCTGAAAAGTCTCCATGTAGAGTCAAATTCTTAACTAATTCATGGTATCATGCAGAATCACTTGTCTCCTTGCTTTTGTTCTGTAGCAGAGGAGCTTCTGAACAAGGCGATGATGATGAGACAAAGCCATCACATGTTCCATTTCTCTCATTACCCATCTTTTCCTCTTGAGCCTGGCCCCATATCACACCATAAAATCCACATGCTATGATAGCAGCTCCTATGATGCTGGACAACAAATGATCAAATCAGGCAGCTTATATTAGCAACATCATATAATATTTAGCACTAATAGTAATTTAATAATTTCCAAAAATTTCTTCCTTTTTTTTGTGGGTGAAAAAGCATTTGTCCCTTTTTTGAGATATACGTACCTTCCAAGATATACAGTATCCCCCAGAAATACAACCCCCATGGCAATTGCAATGACAATTCCTAAAGGACTGAACATAGCCACATATACAGGCCCCTTCTTGCGACAAGCCCATGTATAAACCACACTTTTCATAGATATCACAAAAATTGCCTACAAATGAACCATCATGAAACTAAAAGAAACCTGCAAACTAAAGTTACAGTCCTAATCCTGATTACACAAAATCATTGTTCAGCATGAAATAGTTATATGGTGGGAAAACAATTTGTCCCATAAATTACTCGTTCCATTTTAAAATAAATGTCATTTTTGGGTTTTTTTTAATAATTTCAAATTAATTTTCATTTTTATGTTTCAATATATCATTGATTAATTTATACCCATTTTACTCATATACTTATTAGAGAGGGAAGTAATGGATGTAGGTTACAATGAGTTAATGAAGAGACAATATTAGTGGGTATCTATTTTAGTCTTTGAGTTTCATTTTTCAAATGATAAATGTATTCAATGATTACCTTAATTCCTATACAACACTAAAAAATAATATTTATTTAAAATTGAGGGAGTATAAGCTCGCATGCTTTATTCGCACACTTTAATCACCATTTTAAATTTTGCCTATTATGAATAGAAAATGACTATTTTATACTCCTTGATTTTTGGGTCAGGTACAATTTAATACCACAAACCTTTTTTTATAAAAAAATGTAATATTTTCATTAATAATAGATGGAAAAAATTAACAGAAGGTTGATTTAATTTGCATGGTTAAAAAATATTAGGATCAATTTATACGTTTTAATTTCAAAATTCTAGGAATAAAATGTAAATGACATGTGATTCAGTGAGTAAAGTGTTTTTTTCCCCTTATTATTCGTCACCCAAGTCTATGCTTAATTACTTACTGAATAGAATATCGATACCAACTCCATATCAGGTTTAAAGATCCACGCTTTTGGATTTTCCAGCTCCGCAAAGAAAGCAACTATGGCAGATAGGACAACAACGAAACTGCAGCAAATGGTTGTCAGCATTAGCTCCGCAGGGTAATCCTTGATAGTCCAGGTCTGCATATCGTAGAAGAATACCGTGATTTTTGTTATGAGCTGCAAGGACAGAGTGCATGTTGTACGAAAATCACTTATCCCCAAATCATATCAATTTCATTGACTCAACAATCAGTTATTGTCACGTGAAATATAAAAATAAAAAAAATTAAAAATTTTAAAAAGATGCCAAATATATTGTATAGATTATTTTTCACGTATCAAAGGATTGGGGAAACATGAAAAGGAACATGATTCGGTTACAAATAATTTCAGTTCATCGTTCTGTGTGTTAGTGTTAAAATCTCCTTACCTGGACTACGAGCAACGATGAAACACACAAGTTACCAGCTGCAAGGAGAAAGCCTCCAAGTAGCCATTCTGTTTGGCCTGATGAGACAAAAGTACCCGCAAAAATATTGTTTGACAGCATATGACTAGTCAGCGGTAGGCCCTTGTATAAGGTCACGGTTAATGCTCCAGCAATTGAGACCACACTGCCAATGGATTTTGCCTGGCAGCTTCTTAGTTTCAGTTCCAGATTTTCCATCCTAAAAGTGCATACCAAAGGGTTCACCAACACTCCATTTGTATTTCATATTTGCAATCGAATTGTTATATATGCTCTTTCTTGGATGCCCTTAATTAAGAGAATTATCACACCAATATATATATTGCCCTCCATAGCCAAGGCCCAAGCCTATGATCCACCTTGTAATGTGAAGTAATTAATGCGCATTATTCATACCAAAAAAAGTAATGCGCATTATCCACCTTAAAATTTAAGGGGTGAGGTTTAACATGATATCAATACACTTGTTTTCTTTGTGTCACACATATATTCTTCTATTAAGACAATCTTGTGATCATTTGAGATTCCATACATGGTTCTCCTGACATGATTTTTCCATACAGGGTTTGAATCCAAAATTCCTGATTAAGGGAAAACACCTGCCACTCCAACCAACCATGCGTCGGTCATGATATCAATACACTAATCACCTTTGATATACTATAATATTTTTTGTAATTTACCTAGTGATCTTGAAATTAAATAGAAATTTTTGTGTATGATTCTAAAATTAAATGGAATTTTGTGGGAATATTTTAACATTACACATATATTTCGGTCACTTTTAAAATACATGTGATACACTCTGGTAACTTTAAAATTTATCTGCGTGATCATAAAATTGAACAATTTTATTCGTAAGATTATGAAATTAAACATAAATTTTTGGATGTTTATATATCACATAAATAAATTTTAGTCACCTTTGAATTGCTTTTAAGCATAATTTAAAAGTTTGGCTAACATTTAAAAATTACTATAGTAAATCACATATAACTGGTTTGGGTTTCCACAAAGTCGCAGCTGTGGAGGCACGAGGTCATAGTGGAGGAATCTGGGTGTGCTGCCTGACCATTCGAAGGTAAGCTGTTCTTTATTACATCTCCATTATAAGGTGGTTGCTTTCAAAGTGGTCTGTGGTCACAGGTAAACCGCGGGTTTATGATAGTTTGATGGCAGTTCAATAGGACCCTCTGATTTTTAATAATGAAGTCTTTCGTAATGTGTAAAAAAGAAAAGGATCTCTGAGAAATAGAATCTAGGGCCCGGAGCGGAGTTTGGACGTTTGGGATTCAACATCTTCTTTTTATCTTCTGCAGAAACTCTGGGCTGAGTATGAGAAGGTTCTATATCAAGAAGAAATGCTCTAGTTTCAGAAATCTCGTGATCAGTGGGTGCGTTTGTGGGATAGAAATACAAGTTTCTTCCATACTCTTTTTAGCAAAGTCTGTTATTACATCTATCCCAGTCCATGTTATGCATGTTGCCTGGCTTCCCTAGCGTATGCACTGCTCTTGCAAATTCATGCTCTTGGGAAGGGGGATTGAATTGGCACGTTACTACAACCCATGAGCTGCGAACAACAAATAGGTGTGCAGACACAATATCTATTTTGGCATCAAATTTCTCAAACACCCAAACATCCTACTTACAAATAACATGGGCCTCATCACTTACATTTTTCTTCAGCTTATTCTCTCATCACTTCTCTCACACCACATGAAACCTACATGGGTATTTTACACAGATATGAGTGTCAAATAGAATTATTTGGGTAGACATCTTAAGTAAGGGTGTTATTTCAACATCCCAAAATCCCAAACACCCATATCACAAAAACACTTGGGATCCACATCCTTTTTTAATCAAAAAATATTTGTTGTGTAATAAAATTATATAACAAATGCACACTACACACCTTATTAGGATTAGATGTGATGAGTGAGTGAGATGAATAAGGTATCATTACATCTAATAGTGATAATGTGGGTGTTGTCCATTTATTGTGCAATTTTATCATTCACCTAACATTACCCTTTTTAATCTCCACTAGTTTTTTCTTCACATCTTTCTATCTATTTATTTGGGGTGTTAGCTGTCTACACGAATGTTGAAATATATTTTTCATAATAAAAAATATTATTTTAATATCTAAAAGTGGATCTTATTAGAATAATGACTTCGTCAATTGAATATGATGATCCATTTCCCTAGTTATTTATCACATAAATAAATGTCTCCATGTAATTTTAAATATTAAAACAACATCATTCGCTATATCCATTAAATTTGTCTCGTTATGACCTTACTTGACATTTGACAAGAAGTTGGATCACAGCCTTAGCCTGCCATTCACACGTACGAGACCCATTTACACTCAACTTTCTAGATGCCTCCTCCGTTAGCATATGAGAATGACATAATGTCAATGCCCAAGGCATTTCTCTCACATATTCTTCAGTGGCTAAATTGACGGGTGAATTATTATAAGAATTTAACTTCAATACAGTGCTTAAAATTTCACTCAATCATATACTATCATATATATCAATCATAATTAAAAAAATGCAAATAAATGATTTTGAATCAATAATAATAATATAAAATATTGTTAAACCGCCCATCATCAAAATTAAACCTTTATTATAATTAACTGTAAAAATACACTACACATTATTTATATCAGGCGTGCATTTCGCGGGCTCCTATAATAATAATTAAATTAAAAAAAAACCTGGGTGGCCTACCACTTTTATTATCAATTAACCTATCTGTTAATTTAATAAATGAAGGCAACAAACGCGAAGAAGACCAAAGGCATCCAAGAAGGTAAACCTGCGTTCGACACACAATTATTGAATAAGGAGGAATAATATTTAATTGGAGCACCTGGAAATGATGGCAAGTATGAAGGTATAAGCTGGATTGAGATCCTCCATGGCTGAAGCCAGGGTCGGAGAGCTAAACCGAATTCCAGAATACAGAAACGTCTGTGCAGAACAGCTACAACACAACAAACACCACTTCAAGATTCACTACTACATGTCTTTTCTTTTTCTTTTTCTTTTTCTTTTTTAAAACAAAATTTGATTTTTAGTACAAGTTGTACCATACCTGAGCAAGCTAATAGCAAACATCCTGAAGATAATCGATTTGTTGATTGGAGGAGGAGCTTTGTTTCTGTGTGTTCAAAACAGGCAAGGCATGCATGAAATGAAAGGGAAGTGAGAACAACCATGTGTGTTGTGTAGGTAAGGAAAAAGGACAAGTTCCTGAGAGTTGTTTTGTTTTGGAAGCAACAAATGAACAAATTAAATTACCTGTGATAGAATATGGTTGATGGTAAGAGGAGACAGAACCCGAGGAGGTTTGAGTAGGCAACGAAGACATAGTTGCTCATTCCTTTGGATATGGAAGCTTTTATCAGAGTGTTCAAACCCACTTGCAAGAACTGCACCACAACCATCATCATGGTGACCCCTGCGCCCTTCATTTCCTTCACCGCTCTCTCTTGTCCCCCTTTAGTTTATCCTCTCTCTCTGTCTCGTTTCGTTTTCGATGTGTTCTTGGTTCCTAGTGTGATGTGAAATGCAGGTCGTGCATCATGTGGAGCCCGATTTGCTCATTTTGATGGTGTTTTTTCTTTTTTATATATTTTTAAAATTGCATCAATGGGAATGAGATTTTAACTTATGATTTTATATACGTTATCTAAATCTTTCATTACTGGACCAATTTCATTGGCTTTGATTGGTGTTTAAAGAAAGGGAAATTGCTAATACTCAGATCGTATCTCATTTTTTTTATTTTATCAATTATTTTTTATATATAAAAAATAAGTAATATATATTTAATGATAATTTTAAATATTGTGAAATGGTCATATTCTAATTAAGTGATAAGAAATTATTAGTGAGGAAAAAATAATTTTAAATGCATGCTATTTGCATCGTTTAAAAGATGACGAACATGGCAAGACCAAAAAGAAAATGACGAAAGAGTGTAGCTAATCCAATAGCGAGACAGAAAATACACAGGACTCGGCACAAATGATAAAAATAAATAAATAAATAAATAAAAGATCGTTATCTCATAATATCTCAATTGACTTGACCTAAATTAGATATAATGCAATAAATTTTGAATATTAATAATCTTAGGAAAAACAGAATATATCATTTCTTTGTCTAAACATTTACTAAGTTCAATCTAATAAGTAATAAATCGAAAAAATAAATAAATGAATGTTTATTCATTTTTTATTGAAAATGTAACCTTATGAGGTCAAAATATACACGTTTGTTCATAACATAAAGTATTAAGGTTCCATTTCAATAGTATAATTTATGATTTTTTTATAATTTTTTAAAATTAAAAGTTATATTTTTATTTTTTATCATATTTAGTTAAATAATTTATTATTTTTCTAAAAATATTTTTAATATTTTTTAAGAAATTAATATATCTAGTTTCTTAAAAAATATTTTATAAAAAATTAAAAATAAATAATTTTATTATTATATATTTAAATATAAAATATCTTATTTATAAGGAATTTTTAAAAATAATTTTTATATAAATATTTAAATAAACGATTTAAACAATCGAACCGTGATAGAAATTAATGAGATTTGTGGACGTCGGATTCACCAAGCCTTTATCTGCCGGTTTGGACCCAGAAAGCCAAGGGTCGAAGAACACACTCCAGACCAACATGCTACTCGGAATTAAGCGTGTTTGCGAATGTCGATAACTTCAAAAATAAAGTAAAATGGAAAAATTCGTTATTATCAGAAACATGTGATTCATCAGGGGAGAGATCTTATTTTATGTGGGTGTATCTATATTTGAATATCTACAAAGCATCATTTAAAGAACATGTTCATAACAGCTATCCTTTTGCCCTTTATTATCTTGTCCAGAATTAATGAATAGTTTCGTGTTTGTAAAAATATAAGAGAAATATAGATTATTCTACTTTAACCTTCCAATTTGAAAGCCAAGATGCAGATATTTTGAGTTAAGTGGAGAACAACTCTTCTTTCATTTATTGTTATCTCATTTTCTTCCTTTAATTATTTTGAAATTTTCAACTATTCTATTGTTTGACAACAGGTTTAGAACTGTGATTAAATATATTTTAAAAAGATAAAAAAATTTCTGATTGATTTTGAATTATTTTAAAACATTACATTTAATTTTTGGATCATACAGATAAAATTTTAGAATTATTACAATACTTCACATGCATTTTAAAGGTATTTAAAATTTATCTATATAATCCTTAAATATTCCCAAAGAATTTCATTTAATTTTAAGGTCGTGAAAAAAAATCTATTTAATTTTAAAATCACAAAAATAAATTTTCTAAATTAGTACAATATATTACATGTGATTGGTGTGTTAATAAACTACTCTCTGTTTCATAATAACCATTAGTTTTTGACTTTTTCATATTTCAAAATATCTATCGATTTATAATATTTCATCTGTTTCAAAATGAATGCCTTCTTCACTTGAGGTTCACTCATAAAGTGATATATCTGAATATCCAGATATATCACTTTATGAATGAATCTAAAAAGTAAAAAAAAATATTTATTTTAAAATTGTGTCCAGATACATTATTTTATGAATGAATCTAAAAAGTGAAAAAATACATTTATGTTAAAATAGAGATAGTATCTAGATAGCATTAATTTTTTTCTCCCATATATATATATATATATATGTTTAGTTTTTTATGAATATTCTAAACGAATAAAGTATTAGGTATCTGTAATTAGATTTCAAGGTACATGATACGCCTTGAAATCCAAGGTGCATGAAAGGCTTGAGGTATTTAGTTTCAGTTTCCAGTTTCTAATTTTCATTTTCAGTTTTTCAATTTTCAGAAATTTATAGAGGAAAAACTGAAAACTAAAAATGAAAATTGGAATTTGCAATTTTCAAAATTTTCAGGATTTCCTTCACAAAATCTGAAAAACTAAAAAACTAAAAATAAAAACTGAAATTGAAAACTCAAATCAAATATGCCGCAAGACCTTCTTTTCTTTTCTTTCTTTTTTTCTGGAAGTAGAGGGGATTACTAATCATATTTACAATGGTGAAATTAGCATAAAATGCACTTTTGTAAAAATTATAGTGAATATAGTTGTTTAAAGACAAATCGCCACACAACAATTTGCATAACGCTTAAATTTGTAATAAAAGAAATTGAATTACTTTAACATACAAATCACTATAAAGCGATTTGAGTAAAAATAAAAACTAATTTTTCATATCAAACAAATCACCTGAAAGCAATTTGATTTGAAAAAATAGTTTTTAATAATTTAAAACTATCAAATCATTTTGCAAACAAATCGATGATGAACGATTTGTTTAAAAAAATATTTTTTCATATAAATGTATAATTAGCGATTTATTAAAAAAAATATAAAACTCTAATGTAGTGTTCATTTTCCACGGATACATAGTTAGTAAAGAGTAGCGATGGCATGGGACGGGACAAGTGCGAGAGCACTTCTCCATTCCCCGCCCAAACATCGCATGTGTTCTCGTCTTCGTCCCTGATTCCCATGGTGGAGAAAATTCCTCTATCCCCAATCCGCTGATCCCTGATCCCTCGTAGGATTCGCAGAAATTTACAAAATTGAAAAATAAATACAAAAAGCATCCGTTTAACCAAAAAATTCATCAATAAAAATAACGCAAAATTAAACAAAATTCGTTCAACATTCTAACTACAAATTTCACATATAGAACCAAACAAAAGAACCCAAAAAATTGGAAACAATAAGCCTGTTTAGCCCAAAGTTTTCATATTCCAGCTTGTTACACTAGAAAACAAGGACAAGCGTAGGTTGAAGACACATTCTTCTTCTTCTCAGTCACCCATTGTCGCTAGTCATGGTTTAAGTCGCATCGATCGTCAAGGGTGTTTGTGGTGAAAATAGTCATTCATCGTCTCAACAACCAAGATTAAGAGTGACTTAGTGAGAGAAAGTGAGATGTGAGTGGGTGAGTGGTGCGTGGGTGTGAGTGTGGGGATTAGAAGAGAAGAGTTGAGAAGAGTGATTGAATGAGAGATGGTGAGTCGTGTGTGGCGTGCATAGAGATTAGGGCGGAGAGAAGAATCCATAATGTGTAGTTTAGGGTTACATAGTTTTTCAAATAAAAAAAATGAATTAATATAAAAACTAAACCCTAAACTAACCACTGAGGGACTATTGTCCCCATCCCCATCCCCACGGGGAAAAAATCCCCGCCCATGGATATTCAAATGCGGGGATCCCTATAGATCCCCATTGCCGTCCCTAGTAAAGAGTGAAGTAGTGTGTTTTAAAAGATAGTGTGTCAAAAAAAAATGTTAAAAACGTGTAAAAAAAATGTTGAAAAAAGTGTGTCCACAAAGAGAGTATATTTAAAAATTAAGAGTACAAAAAAAGGACCTATTGCATGTGAAAATACTACACCTGGTACTCATCAAACCCCTTCCTTCCACAATTTCACTCAAAGAATTGGACTTTGATTCGTTCAGGACTTTAATTAGACCATGAGCTTGATCAAACCCTTATCCAGGGGGGGGGGAGGTAGGCATGGAACCAACCGCCATATTGTGCATGTAAGGCTTGGAAGAAATTTTAGAATAAAGTCCAAAGTTTCAAGAGAAGGAGTTGAACCCTTATCTCAAGGGGAAAGAGGAGCACTCATATATATATACTTGCTGAAATAGTAACCCAATAACTTAGGGCGTGTTTGGAATTTTTTTTGCTTTTAGTTTTTCAAAATAATTTTAAAAAATAACTTTGAATGTAGTTTTCAAAAATAAAAGAACTAAAAAACCTTGGTAACAATAATTGCAAAACAATTTTTAAAAACATAAAATTTAAAACAGGCCCAAAACTTGTTGTCACCCAAGACCCTCCTTTCTTTCTTTCTTCTAGTCTCAGATCTCACTCACTCCTCCAATCTCACATCACCACACACACACACACACTCTGCAAACTGTGTGCTTCACAAATCCCAAATCCCCAAATTAAGTTGAATCCATTCATTCATTCCTCTCGCGTTGTTGACAACATTCCCAAGGATGGTCCATCATTTCTGGTATAGCAAACGACGACGATGCGTGCTCCACAGCGTGGAAAGCTCGAGCCTAACCCCACCTCGTGTCGGAGGGTGAAGAGTGAGGCAGGCAAGCCAAGTGAGAGCGACAACACGTCGACGTCATCGCCCCAGCCCCACCTCGCACTGGAGCTTCAACCACCCGCAATCGCAGCCTTCCTCCTTAGCCCGTCGTGAACCCCACTACATTCAACCACGCGACCCACCACACTATATGACCCGCAAGCACTTCAGCGCCATCGCATCACCCCATCGCGCAGAAGAGCGTCGTCCGCCACTATTTCTCCTTCCCCCATGGCATTGCAACAAGCTTTCCCTTGGAGATGCCAAGTTGAGGTCTAACAGAGACAAATTAAGAAGACAAATATTTACATAACATGCCACCCCATGTTTTTTTGTTTTGCAAAATAATTCTAAATTGTTTTCCATATTTTACTTTTAAAACTCATAATTTGTTTTTTTATTTTTAAAATTAATATGAAGAAAACAACTTAAAAAATAAATTTTATTAAGTTGTTATTTTTAAAAAATAAAAACTATTTTGAAAAATACTTTCAAATGGTGCTCTATTTATTTAAGTTTTAGTTTTCATTTTCAGTTTTTCAAATTTGTAAAGAAAAAACTGAAAACTCAAAATTTTAGTTTCCAATTTTTCAGTTTTAACTTCATAAATTTAGAAAGCTGAAACTAAAGCAAAGTTTAATGTTTCGCTCAAATTGATCACTTGTTCTATCTGAAAATTATGGCTTCACTCACCCTCCTCCCCTCACCATATGTATTTATACACAAATTGCCACAGTGCGATTTGCTTATAGTCAAAAAAGTGAAGTCTTGTCATGGCAGAGTGTCCGCAGTTTAATAGAGGGAATTGATTCCTTTAACTTCTTATTACAAAAGTAGCTAAAATGCAATTTCTTAATAAGACAAACACTGCCCTGACATACTAGTATGGAGAAGCAGTTTGTCAGGTTCTCTATTTAGCAAAAATCACCAATTTGCAATTCAATTAAAGACCATATCTTTCTAAATTCCCCCATAACACCATTTTATGTTAAATATGAAACCCAAATCCAATATAAAAATAAATTTTCCATGATGGGTTCAATCAAGAGGGGGTAAATATTTTCTATATACCGTAAGTGGAAATAATTGTGCAATTAAGAAAAGTGTTCTATATATTATGTGAAAAAGATGTTGTGTGTGATATTGATATACG
Organism: Dalbergia oliveri; assembly: GCA_030441495.1. Classification (NCBI taxonomy): domain Eukaryota; kingdom Viridiplantae; phylum Streptophyta; class Magnoliopsida; order Fabales; family Fabaceae; genus Dalbergia; species Dalbergia oliveri. The sequence goes on along the minus strand of JAMLFY010000004.1, from coordinate 19,038,143 downwards.
ATATTCAGATAACGTCACTCTAGCTAAATCCATTGTCTTTGGAGATACCATTAGCATATATGGATCCATTTCCCATGCACCTATAAAATTTTACTCTGCGTATAATATATCATAATCCTGCCAGGGATCGATAAGAACTTCAGCGAAAATGATTTCTATACTTCCATGCTCTTGTTTTGTAATAAAGGGGCTGCAGAAGATGAGACAAATCCACATGTTCCATTCTTCTCATGAACCATCTTGTCCTCTTGACTCTGCCCCCATATCACACCATAAAATCCAACAGCTATTACAGCAGCTCCAATCATGCTGAACCAAAAGTCAAATGAAACAATAAACCAATAGTATAGAACCTTTTTTCTTCCAAAGACTAATAACATGAGAAGAACTTGATCAATTAAAATTTTCACTTGTCAATTTGCAGTACCTTCCAAGATAAAGGGTGTCCCCAAGAACTGTGGTCCCCATGGCAAGTGCAATGACCATCCCCAAAGGAGTGAACATAGCAACATACACTGGCCCTCTCTTGCGACATGCCCATATATGCACAATGCTACGCAATGAAACAACAAAAATTGCCTGCAAATTCAATAATTAAGCATTCTTTTGATATTGTAAAGGCAATTCAAAAGGTTAATTGTAAAATGACTCCAAATTCACAAATGATGAGCATAACGCAATACTCCATCCGTCTCAAAATAAATGTCTCTTTTACTCTTTTAGTACGTTCATAAATGAATGTATTTAGACTAAATTTGTATCCATATATTAATTTATGAATTTATTAAAAAAAATAAAAGAGACATTTGTTGTGAAGTTTTTGTTTCGGTATTCTATTGTCTAATCAACGATTGTAATTTGATAGGTTTTAAAAAAATTTAGGTTGATGTGACATGACTCGTTCTTAGCTACAAATAACTAAGTGGTACCTACTTTTAAACTTTATAGAGGTACCAAAAAATCACTTATTTTAAAATGGAGGGAGTAGTTTGTCCAATTATTGGCTTACTGAATACACTATGGCTATCAACTCCGTATCAAGTCTAACCACCCATGCTTCTCGACTTGACTCTGCAATTGAGCTACTATAATGGATAGGATGTTCACAAAACCACAAGAAATGGTTGTCACCATTAACTCTTCAGGGTAGTCCTTAATAATCCATGTCTGCATAGCCACACAAGCCACAAATTAGGGTGAAAGAGTGCACAAGAGGATTCTTAAATACTCTGATAGCAGGAAAAACATTTTGCTCCGCATCATTCATCATTTGTTACTTCATTCATTGTACTAGAACATGTAAGAAAGTGAGACAATTATAGCCGACAAAGTTGATGTATTGAGTGATAAGCGGTGCAGAGCAGAACTTCCATCTTGCTACGAAACATCTAAGAATTTCTCATGATTACGATGTTAATTTTAATCACCTTGACAATGAATACGAGCGAAAGGCAGAAGCTAGCAGCAGAGAGGAGGAAGCCTCCAAGTAGCCAGTCTGAATGCTGTGAAAGTAAGGCCCCACTCGCTACTATGTTTTTTTTCAGTGAATCATCTTCACTAGTCAATGGCAGGCCTTTGTATAAGGTCACCATTAATGCCCCTGCGATGGAGACCACAGTGCCAATACTTTTAGCCTGGCTACTATGCTGTTTCACATCCAATTTTTCCATCCTGAAAGAGTGGAAGTACATATTAAAGTACAAATACAATTGAAGCTTTTTCAAATGTTTGAGTGCTACTCTACGCTTTAGTTCACAGGGTTACCTGTCTTTCTGTATAACACCAACTAACTAACTTGTATATTCTACACATAAGATTGTTTCTTAAACTTTCCTTTTACATATATCTTTTATGAGAATAAGGTGGGAGAAAAGGAAAAGGAGGAGAACATGAGTTTTTCTCCCTTTTTCATCATAGAAGATAGGGTTATAGAAAATGAGATGGCATTTTTAGTCAATCTAATGAAGGTTCTAAATTACAGCAAATTGTTGAGTGAACATTTTGTGTCACGCGTTCTTGCAGATACATAATTTGACATGCCAACAGCATGATGGGCACATTTACCCTTGCATATGACGTTGGTGGATAAGTTATTAATGTAATGTAAGCCTTACATACCATGAACATAATTTAGTTCAAAAATCATGCAGAAGTTTTAGCATTTTGTGTATGTACAATATAAATTTCATTTTAGGATTGCAGTCACCTACTTTCATTTTTTTCACACTAGAATTTTAAAGACGATATAGTTTAAACTAAGAGCAATCCTAATGGCAAGGAGCAAATTGGTCTCATTTTAAACCGCACCACAAGCCACATCAATACTAAGCCAACGCCTTATAAAATGTAAAATTGTCCCAAGAGTGGGACTCTCTTTTCAATGAAAGGGACCAACTTTAGTCCTAATTTTGGTCCCATGTTAGTCTGTAAATTAGAAATATTTGGCTACTTTACAAATTAAATGACTACGGTAAAAGTGGAAACTGGTCCAACTGGGACGCGTCCCACTTCATTTCCATCCTCCAATACTTTAAATTAATGAGACTTTCATGTCCTATTAATGTGTCAGAAATGAAATGAGATAATGGAGCATTGGAGTTGCTCTTATGACCTCATACAAGCTATCAAGTTTGTCACCGCTAATCCAACCCTAATTTCTTACTTTCATATCCTTTTAATACACTACAAACTATAAAGAAAGTACTTTTTATTGATAAAAATTTTGTAGGATTTATTTAATCTCTATAAATAAAATTTGGCAGCCACAGGCTTTAACACTCAAGCAATTGTTTTTCAAAACTCAAGCAAGAGGTGATCCTTAAAAGAAAGGAATGGCTGACAAATAGTGCATGATCATCACGAGTTAGAGAGTTGGTAAAACTTAAAAGACAAGAAAGTGGAAGGTAAGACAAACCGGAAAACGGTAGCGATTATGAAGGTAAAAGCTGGAGTGAGATCCACCATAGCTGAAGCCAAAGTGGGAGAGCTATATCCAATACCAGTATACATCAAAGTCTGTTCAGAACAGCTACCACAAAGACACCAACCCAATCAAATTTCACATACATAATCCGCAAACATGTAGATTGTACTTGCTAATGTTAAACATACATACCTAATCAAGCTAAGAAGAAATATCCTGCCGATAATTGATCTTGTGGTTGCGGGAAAAGCTCTCTTTCTGTGATTTCAAATTGGTAAGGAAAATGAAAAAGGAAAAAGTTTTCAATTCAAATACCACATAATGTAAAAGAAAATTGCATTCTCATTGTCATTAAACCATTTCTCATGAAAGCTTGGGATTGAGCATGAACTTTTTTTTCATAATAAGGAATAACAAGGATTGAATCCTTGACGTTGGTGGCTCTGATACTATTTTATGAAATCATCTCTCCAAAAGTTTAAGCTGGTAGGTAGAGGTATATGAATAGTTTTATATTTAACAGAAGCAATACAATTGAACAGAAGAATAACCTGTAATAGATGAAGGCTGAAGGTAGCAGGAAACATAGGGCCATGGCGTTTGAATACACAATGAAAACAAAGTCACTCATCCCTTTGGTGGTGGCTTCTTTGATCAAAGTGTTCAAACCCACTTCCAAGCTTTGAACGGCTACCATTAGTGTTGTGACTCCTAGGCCCTGCATTTCTTTTCTCTGTCTCTCACTCTTACTATGTTCTGATTATGGTTTGGTTTGATAAAACTGTTGACTTCACTACATACACATCACTTCTAACATTCTATGAATTGAATATCAAAGTTAAGTGGTTGATAATTTACAAATCATTAACTACTCATTATAAATTCAAAGCTCACGTTTATAGGAAGTTTCTTCTGTCGTACTGCTCTGCACATTTTAACTAGAATTAAAAATGTACTTCTGCATTGTGGCTTTGGCTTATAATTGGCCAAGTTAGATGCGACACTAATCTTTGGCTAATAATCCTTATTTATGAGGCTTCCAATGTCGCACATTTGCGAATTGCCATGACCGCATGATATTTTTATTTTATTATCTTACAAACAGTTATTCAAATGCAGATTAAAAAAAAATAAAAACAGTTATTCCAACCATCAAGATTTATTCCTCTCAGAGGATTGACTATTTATTTAATTTTTTAATCCAAAAGTTGCTCAATACAATATCATGTTGAGTGAAAAAAAAGCAAAATAATGTTGTTCTGGGCTAAAGACGGTAAAACAATGTCGCTCTGTGCTCTAAATTTTCAAATAACAAACTGATGAGTCTTATTATTGGAAACAACAATAGAAAACTGTTCGTGTTAACGTTCGGAGAAGCCAGAATCCCTACGTTTGGAGTCTTGGAGTCCCCTCTTCAAGAAAATTTTCCTTGAGGAGGCGAGGATGCATGGGAAAATAAAAGCCACCCCGTGATCAGTTCGAGGACAGAAAATGGGGATTATGACCCTGCCTCATGGAAATCCTCACACCGAAGGCATTTTAATAATTTGTGATGAAATTGTGTTATGTTTAATGGTTATGTTGTAGATTTGATTTAAAATTTTAAGATTTGCTATTGTAAATTATAATAATGTAAGATTAATTATATTTTAAACCTTGGATTAACCTTGTCTCATTACTTTTAATTTTTTTCAAAAAAAAAAAGCTAATTAAACTTGTTATACAGGTTTTTATTTTTTAAATTTTGTTTTTGGGATCTCCAGGGATCCATGAGGGGGTCATTGGGGATTGAGGGAAATTTTACCTATCACATAAATTAAAGGTATATTTATGAGTTGAGATTTTAAAAGAGAGAGAAAGAAGAGTTGTAATATAAAATTATACTAAAAGTCCTTTCTTCCTCCTTCTCTCCTTTAAATCTCCAACAACAAACATACCTTAATTACCCGAAGTGCCTTATTTCGGTCTATTGTCGTCCCTATTTGTTACTCTTATCTCTATTTCCACAAAAGGTTGCTTCTATGTCCAAACTAAACTAAAGCTTTTGCTGGTTTCTTCATGAAAAAAACCAAACAATTATAAGCTTCGTAATACAACAGTTTCAACTGGTTTATGTTTTGTCATAAAAGTTTCTATTACTTGAGAACTTGATTCAAGGTTTATAATTGGTTCGAGTTCTTCTAACTATATCTCTTATATATATGCACGTTTCTTATCTCAAATACAATTTTATTGAATTTCAATCACCAGGTATATTGCTTTCTGATTTGTTCTAATTTTGTGTATTTTGATAAGAGAATATTGTAAGAAAATATCTCTCATGTGACATTAAGTATGTGTTTTATTTTATTAACTTAATAAATAAATAATAAAAATAATGAAGGGTAGTTATTTAGGGTGGTTAACAACTTGATAGAAGTTAGTTTCTGAAAATCTTATATCCCACTAATTGGTTTTATTCTTACCATTTTTAAGTCTCTTCTCATTTTTTACTATCACTAATAAAAGAAGAGAGTAAGGAGAATATCAAGGAATAGAAATTAAGTTTCTGAATAATTTTTACTCTTCTTAATTTGCTATTTTATCATCTTCATTATGGATTAAGGTAAGTTGTTGGACTCCATATATTATTATTTGTGAAAATAATAAATTTCAAGATCTTTTTGTTTTGATATAATAATAGTTTTTAATTAAGAACTTTAGAAACTATAACTTATAAATATCAGGTAATTATTAAAGTATAAAATCATTTATATATTTTTGGGACAAATTATTTATGGTATAATATCAAAGTTTCTATCAACATAGGGTTCTTAATAGATATCTACTGCTGCGAGCATTTTGATTTGGGTGTTGCAACTCTTAGAAATGCTTTTAAGTATGTCCAAAAACTTAATTCAACTCCCTTATCAAGTTCTTTGATGCTATCAAAACATTTTCAATAATGTAACAATATATGATTGAATAGTAATATAAAACTATTCTCTGTGTGTAATTAAAATATTTTCTAAGTTTAAAATGGAATCTAATTTCAATTAAATATACGATTAGCTTGTTCTTGTCTCTCTTACTTTCAAAGTTCTTATTTCTACGTATGTCATTCGCATAATTTGAAAAGATTACCTTAATTTGCCTATTTGATTTCTCTTACTTTCTAAATATGATATTTAGACCAAATAAAGAATGTGAAAGATTTCCAATGCGTCACGTAACTGTTTCCAGAGAAGAAACTTGTTACTAGTACTTAGAATTGCAGGTTGTAGCTGTTCTCTTTTTTAAAAAATAAAAAAATATTAAAAAGAAACTTTTACTTGGAAGCTCTATGTAAGTGCCAAGAATGTCCCAGCTACCTGAACTTAGATGATTAATATACACTTTCAAAAGAATTACATTTACAAGTGAGTACAATAGTATGATATGTCTCCTTGTATATATATTGTCCACAGCGGAAGGGAAAAGGAGACATTAGACAGAAACCAAGAAAAAACGAACTAACAGAGAAAATGACTACTAACTTAGAATAGAATCCTTTAAAGTGAGGATAATTACAAAGTGATGATCTCAAAATCAACAATACCATTATACGTAGATCCCACTAAATAATTCAAGTGGGGCTAACTCATCTCTTTCATTTATAACCACCTCGAGTCCAAATCCAAGTTAGTTAGTAGTCATTTTCCCTATTTATCCGTATTACCAGCTGCAACAATCACATGGCCCAGCCTCTCGCTACCAGGGCAGAGGCTACAGAAATTTTATGATAAGAGCTTTAAGCTTTTAACATGTTAATCTACATAAATAATAGGTTTAATTATCTAGAACCTTATAATTTCACTCAATTTACAATCAATTTCTTATAGTTTAAAAATTTTTAATTAGATCGTTATATTATATAAAATTTTTTAATTAAGTCCCTGAAGTGAGTAACCGTTATAAAATAGAATATTCCTATATTTTAAAAAATATATTAGGAATATTTTAGTTATATAATATAGAGATATAATTAAAAATTTTAAATTATAAGGACTTGATTGAAATTGAATGAAATTATAGAAACCTAGAAGTAATTAAATCTAAATAATACTACATAAGTAAATGAATTCTCCAACTTCAAGTCCGTTAGCTTTATTTTTTAACTAAAACACCAAAATTTAATTTTAAAAAAATGCTATAACTGAGAACTAGTTTAGGGTGAAAATAATTTTCTTTGTTACAATACATAAATAATTACAAGAATTGAATAACATCTTCAATAATCAATTATCAAACAATGTATTTCTTAATTTTAAACTCAGCTTTTATCCTCCAATATGCTTACAAAATTTTGATTTTGTTAATTTTAAGTGTAAAATCCATATATAATTATTTAAAGCAATTTTTCTAAGCTTTTGATTATGGATTTAATTTGAATGTAATGACAATGTAAAACTTTTTTATAATATAAACCCAATTGAATATTTCCATATACATGATTTTGAATGTAATGAAGTGGGAGTCAAACTAACTTGTTTAGCTGACACAACAAAATATAATTGGCTAACAACGCAAAAAAAATTACATTATGAGTATATTAAAATTAAACTATTTGATTATAAACAAAAACCAATTATCTAAAAATTATTATGCTTTTACCCACATAACTCTAAGTATTAAATATTATAAAATATAAACAAATCATTTCATATTCTTTTAAAAAATTTACCACGCAAAAACAATTAGTTTCATACAATCTAAACAAAATACAACTACTTTAAGTTAATACATACATATATGAAATCTATTTTCAGATAATCACTCAAAAAAAATGGCACCCACCCCATTTGTTTAAAAAGCCTACATTCCACCACATTTCACTAAGGATATGTTTGAAGCATTCTCTTTTATTATTTAATTTTTTATAAATTATATACAAAATAATAAAAATAATTATAAAATAAATAATGAATTTAATTTTTGTACACTAATAGCATAAAATAAGATATTGCTAGATAAATTTTTATCGAATTTGGCACTTCTTTAATATTTATCAATTCACAATTAAAACTGTTTTATACTGTTGGTTAATAGAAACTTAATATATAATTTATTCTATAATTATTTTTATTATTTAATATATAATTTATTAAAATCAAATCATAAAAGAGAAACCAAACACACCCTTAATAAAATGAGATGAATGGAATGGAGTGTCATTTCTTGACACGATGGTAAATGTATTTTATCATACTTATAATTAATTATTGAAATAACTTTAATCTCCCGTTTAATCTAAACACGTAATGACAGCTGATGCAATAATTTTCCACTTTAAAATTTCTATATGTGGTGTGCAATTATTTTTTATGTGGTTGCGACTATTTGATTCACACGTAAATTCAAGCATTTTGTTCGAGCTCCGCCACTGCTCGCTAAGCCTTGTTTTGTAGGAGAGGAACATTATGGCATGCCGGCTCCATGTGCTCAACATCTCTCTCAACCTTTTTTTCTTCTGTGGCTTTTCCCCACATCACAACATAAAATCCTACGACGATTATAACCGCACCAATCAAACTGCACAGCATTCATTTCACAAATTTGTTGTCAATGTATTTGCTATAGGATGTTTCATCAATAGATCAGCTAGTTATGTAAAATTAAAGAGGTTAAGTAGTTTCAAAATTTTACCTTCCAAGGTGAAAATCATCCCCTAGAAAGATTGCACCCATTAACACGGTGAAAATGATCCCCACAGGCTTGAACATGGCACAAAACAGAGGCCCTGCTCTTCGGACGCACCATGTCAAAAGAAGGTAGCGTATCACGTTTGCACCTATTGCCTACATTCGAAAAAACATTAGACTCGTAAATTTATTAGAGAGACCACGAGCACCGAATTTTCCAGGAAGCTAATCATATCAATGTCAAAGTTTTGTTTGCATATATATGCAAAAGAAAACAAAGAAGGATTGAGGGGCACAACTGATATATTTTTATTTGAGTTTTAGTATTCGAACTCATTTCACCTGCATCATCTCAATGGACTCATCTAGTATCCACCTTTAAAAATGACCACAAAATATTAAAAAAAAAAAAAGACTACTGTGCTACTAGATGCATCAGATAAAAACTAGAAGATGTACAACTAAGTTAACAAATCTCCCAACTAACTTATAACTAATCCAGCTGTGATATAAGCATGTGATGGAAGAAGTTCTACTAGCCGTTATGCTAGCACTTATCATTTCAATGGTGGATGATGAACGAGTTGTATAGTTGTCTCCGATGAAATGAGTATACCTAACATTTCTCTTTTACGTTATGTTTGGTTGTAGAGTAAAAGTTGGATAAATTTTTCACAAATGGATTTATCCATAAGAATTTACACATTATTTTATTCCCTAATTAAAGATACCCTTAATTTTTAAAGAACTCCCCTAAAATTAATGAGTTAGGATGTGTTCAACCTTAAATTATTTCAAACAGGGCCTATGATTCTGATGAATTTTACTAAAATTTAAAGATAAAGCTATTTTTATTTTTTTCACATTAAAGATCAATCACTTTTTAAAAATGTTTTTTCCCTTTTTATTTTTGCCTCTTATACTTTGTAAAGGGGGTTAACAAGGAAAATTTTGTGCATTTCATTAGTCATTCCACAGCTTTTTTTTTTTTTCTCAGTCAATTGTTCCACAGCTAAACATGTCACCATATCCTAATGTTTTGTATCTGCATATATTGGGGCTAAGTTGACTCAATATTGGGCTCTAGTGACAACATACTCTAAAAACAAAAATATTTCAAATGGTTGCATTTCACCCCTAACTACCTGGTATATCATGGCAACCATCCCCATATCAAGCCTGAGCACCCACGCCTCCGGATCTCTAACTGCAAATAAGGCAAATACTCCAGACTGCATGGTTGAAAATAACATTTGGAAGAATACTATGACCATTATCGCCGAGTATTTCTTTGTAATTGAAGTCTGAAACATGTAGAAGAAAAAGGGGGTAAAAAAATCAATTTATCTTATAAAATCCACTACACATGAACGGTTGAAAAAGAGTGTTAAAAGTTATGAGCCCAAAACCTGATAAATATACCACATTGAAGCTAATAAAGAATCGACACAACAGAGGAAACCTCCCAAGATCCAGTTCACATGCTTTGAAAATTGAAGTATATTATTATTATATGAGACTGTGGAGTGTGTCTTGAAGATTACTGGCCCCTTGAACAATATCACAATAAATGCTCCTGCAATTGATACTGTGGTTCCTAAGACTTTAGCTTGAGTGCTGAAACGTCTCCAACATACTTCTTCCATCCTAAACCATCAAATTGAAATGATGTGATGATGTAAATAAGCATGTGCATGATAGAGGTTTGAAAAGAGCATGTGAAGTGTATATGTCTGACTATGTATTATTGCATGTGTTTGTTATTGAGAAACCATATTCTTCACTTTGTCACATCTCTCAATTCTTTCATATTAAACTTTAATTTGAACTTCAGATGCTTCTTTCTTCTTTAATTTGGTTGCACAATCCATGCTAGAAAGCTAATACTTGAGAGAATTTTATTAGATAATTTTGTGAGGAAACAAGAATTGAACATAGTAAGGTGATATGGCTTAGTAATTTAATTAAAATTCAATAAGTATGCCATATGTAAAAAATTCTTAACTATTTAACATTTTCCTTTAGTTTATTACTGTGTTTTTGGCTTAAGGCTCTTCAGTAAAAATTTCTGTCTGAGTCTTTTTTTTTTAATCTTGTGAGTTGCTCAGTCGCTCTTTGGAATTTGATTTGCCAGTGCACGCACTAAAATTATAACTGAATGGTTGGGGTTCTTTATGGAGCAAATCTTTTCAATTTTCATCTTCATATTTTAGTATTAGTTGTTTAATTATCTTTCATTTATGCTTGTCTTTTTGTTTTCAACTTAATTATTTGGTCCTCATTTGGATTTGTCTATATATGTACTACATATTTATCTAGCTCTCGACTTACATGTTATAGTTATATATCTTTCAAGTAATTCTTAAATCTGTGATCTGAATACTCATCGGAAGCACTAAAAATAATGCATAAGTCTCTCTATCTCAAATACTAGTTGGGAATGATAAAAGCAAGAAGATTATATATTAACTTTCGTCATTTATTTCTCCATTTTCTTGGAAGTACTCCTCATTAGATATTCATGAGGAGATATTTGGTCCATTCATCACCATTTCTTATCGTTATTAGGGCGGAGTTAGGAATTTCATTTTGTTGAGGCCAAGAATTGCAATAGAAGTTACAAAAGAAAAATATTAAAAAAAATTAATAATTAAAATAAAAATGCAATCTGCGTTGAAATATTAGCTATATACAATTAACTCAATACTTATTATAAATTCTTATATTTGTATAATTTCACATATAAATTTTTATTGCCTTTTTTAAAAAAATTAAGAGGAATTTTATTATTATTTCAAAAACCTTACATTTATTTAATTTGATTTGATGAGCACTAATTAATAATTGTGAGAGTAGTTTCCTTTGAAATAAACTTTGAAACCATTTATTTAAGTAAATTGCAGATGTTTTGGCTTTATTAAAAACAAGTAGGAATGCCACATGTTTTATTTGTAATGGCCCTAATTATTTTTGAAAAAAAATAGCTTTTAAAAGTGATAATAAGATGCTTTTAAATAGTTTTTCAATGCCAAAGGTTTACCCCTTATGAAGTTCCTGCTTCAAAGAGATTAGTCACGCGTCACCGTGGATATGTTGAGCAACAAAACAAAACAAAAATTTAATGCCACATTACTGTTGTTAATAATATAATTAACATTAATTGAATGGGATAATAATATGCTTTAATAGTTCATGTATATTTCAAATTAATTTATTTTCAATACAAATTTTATCCTAGTTTGTAGTATTTAAACATTGTTTTTAATCTTTATTTTGTCTTTTTTTTAATATAATATTATATAGAGTGTATGTTAGAAAAAAATTAAATAAAATATCAAAAACTTGAGGGAGGAGGGGGTGCTGGCCCTTGTGCCCCTCTAGCCGCTGATAAGGAGTCCCATTTTGTTCAACAATCAACTACTCAATGACATAATGAAATTCGAACAACCTTTTTACCCATGGGCGAAGCCTGGTGCCGGTGAAGGGGCATCCACACATATTTCTATTTCTTTTATAATTTTTTCAATCTAGCCCCATCTTAAAAATTTTATTTGGATGATTGTTATCAATTTTTATTTAATTAGTTAGATGTTCAGATATTACAATATATATATATATATATATATATATATATATATATATATATATATAACGTGTGTATTTTTGTTTCTAGAATTTTGATTATCAAATATTTATTTTTTATATATAACAATTTTTATATAAATATTTAAATAAAAGTAAAAAATATATATATATATATATATTAAAAATTATAAAATATATATTCTATATATAAAGTTAATTATTAACTTCTCTAACAAAATGATCTAGTTCTACCCCTTTTGCTTTTCCTGGGTGGTGATTAAGACCTTGTTCTTTTCTTTTCGATGCGTCAAGGTAAGGTAACAAGGAGGTGATTGCTAACTGTTGATCTTATAAGAAGGTATTTCTTTACGTTTTAATCCGATTTGTTAATACAGCAAGCATCCACGAGTCGTGTTGTTTTCAAATTTTAAATTTTAATCTGCTTCGAAGTCAATCAATCAATTATGGGCTGATTATGACTTGGCACGTTCTAATAGCCGAGGCTGACGTAAACTTTTTTTTGTTTTTTTTAATTAAGTAACTTCTCACCGCCAAATTGTGAATGATGCAATCAGAAGCAAAATACCTGGGACAGGCATCATGCAAGAAGAAGAGACACCCAAAGGATAAGCGAAGATACCCCTTCTAAAATATGCCCCACAATCTAATAACCAAAACATAAATAAAAAAGAACTCCTACTATTCCTCAAGCTATTCTAGAGACATCATAATTATTTAGGTTGAGTTTTAGTCTATAAAAATTACATCTGATATGCTTTTAGTTCGAGTTTATTAGATAACATTTTAGATGAATTCAATTTCCCTGATGTTACTAAAGTATTTTGAGATTTATAGACTTCTCTATTCAAGGATAATTCATGAAGTTTTTTTGGTTTAGATTAACACTTAAGGTATATTAATTATAATTATAACTTTACAAAAAAAAAATCTTATGATTTAGTTAAATACGCACAAATGTTATAATTTGTATATTTCCTTAATATTGAATATGAATCTTGACTTGATCACCAGTACTTGAATATTTCCTTAATTACCGTTCCTCTTCGTGTTGGCAGCAAAGTTGCTACATAGAATGATATCCACGGATGTGGAAAATGGTTGAGACTCTTCAGAGTGGGTAGTGGAAAGGTTTATGTATCTCATTTGCAATTTGCAGATGATACAATTATCTTCATCCCATAGCATGAAGATCATTGTTAAAAATTCAGCGATGCTCTTGGAATGGTGGTGGTGATTTTCAAAGGACAATTGTCCTCTATAGAAAAAAGTGGTGTGTTCTTGCAATTATCTTCCCATAAGTGTAGCTAACAGTGAAATCGAATGGTGGGGTTTGGTCAACAACATGCTCTGTAAATTTTTAGGATCAATTGCTGCGGTCTATGTTGGATGGTACCAGACTGGAACTTGGGGATGGTGGCAAGGCTCGGTTTTGGTGGATGGAGACAAGAAGAGCCAAAGATACTTTTCCAAGATTATTTTCACTATCAGCAAAAAAGGAGAGCTATGTAAAGGACTGTGGTTTTTGGGATGAAGTGTAATGGATTTGTTCGAACTTTGAATGGAGAAGAAATATGTTTCAATGGGAAATGGGTCTACCAAATGAATTGCAAAATGTTATGCCATCTGTGAAGCTAAACAGTTATTCTCATGATAAACTAGTGTGAAAATTTGATTGGAAGTGATCCTTCTCAGTCTAGTCAGTTACAAAGGAAATAGTGGGGAAGAAAGACCAGTCTGAGGGTTACTCTGCAATAGTATGGACAAGTTTAGTGCCTCCAAAGGTGGAACTACTTGCATAGTTTGTTTTGTTGGGAAGGCTAAATACCAAGCATAAAGTTCTAAGGATGGGGATTGTATCTGAAGATCAGATTTTGTGCAATTTCTGAACGCGAGTGTTGAAGAACTAGATCACCTTTTCTTCACCTGTGATTATGCTTGGTACTAATGGCAGAACCATCAGAGCTGGAGGCATGGTTCAAAGGAAAATTTCTCGCTTACCCAGCTGCTCAAAGAGAAATACTCTCTTGAAACATATTTAATGCACTTTAAAACAATTATAACTATTCAATCTTGATTTAGAATGCTTAAAACTTATATAAAAATTAAAAATCTGTGGTTGTTGATGTTTTTGAAGCACAGATTAAATTAAGAGCATGTAAAAATTTCTCAATACTCAAATGCTATGAGACTAGAAAAAAAATGTGAGATTTGGAGAAAATAACAAAGTGTGCCTAATTTTAATCGTTCTATCTTGTTAGTTTGCTGATTAGTTAATTGTTTTTTTTTTATACTAATTGCCATGTGTATTGAATTTTGATGTTTTGGATTAAAATGACTCATTTTATCTTAATATTAAGGAGCAAAATAAGTCACTTAAATTACCATTTCATATTTAACATGATACATCATCAATTAATTAAGAGAGAGTTAGCACATATGAATGAAGGAATAACGTAACTCACTTTTATAACGACATGTTTTAAATTAACTAAATTTAAAAGTCATACACACGAATGACTCAAAAAGTGAAAATAGCGAGTAGCGTGAGCATTTTCTTTTTTGTCAAAGAGGCTAGCGCAAGGATTAAGACTAACTCATTATTTTATCACCATATCTCCTTTTTACTCTTCAACCTACCACTGTACGCCCACTCAAATTCAATTATTAAATTCGGATGGCTTTCACGGTAAAAACGTTGGTACCAAATTGCATATGTAACTGTGGTGTGCAATCATTGCCACATACAGGTAACCAAGACTCAGGGTGATTTTTCACGTGGGGATATTTTGGAACGGTTGGTAAGAGGGGTGGGAAATAATACACCGAAAAAGAAAGAGGGATGGGGAAATGCTGTTTGTATTTAAGTCTACAAAAAAGGATGGGGGGCATCATTATATTTTTTATTGTGGGCACTTGATGTGGGGGCCCTATAGCCTTAGTTATACTGGTGTGTAGTTTGTGGTATTTGTTAGATGATGTTCCATCTCTGGCTCGTGTTGGTTGCATA
Source organism: Dalbergia oliveri (assembly GCA_030441495.1). Taxonomy (NCBI): domain Eukaryota; kingdom Viridiplantae; phylum Streptophyta; class Magnoliopsida; order Fabales; family Fabaceae; genus Dalbergia; species Dalbergia oliveri. The sequence goes on along the minus strand of JAMLFY010000004.1, from coordinate 19,022,947 downwards.
GCAAAAATATTTCCAAGAAATTAGTCTGACCTAAATATCAAGCTAGCTACAATCAACGACAAAACATAAGTACACAACCCAACTCAAAAACACCCTTATAAATCAGTATTGGAAAAAAATTACAGTACCTGAAGATCAGAGCTAGTACAAAAGTGAAACCTGGAATGAGGTTAAGCATGGCCGAGGCAAGAGTGGGTGAGCTGAGTTCTATGCCAACAAAATTCAGTATCTGTCCCGAGCATCTACTCGGTATTAAGATAATTAAATCAGATAAGTTCCATTCCATTCTATCCATATTTAATTTATAGAAATTAAGGACAACATGAATATAATGAACTAATTAGCAAAGTAGAAGGTTTGAAATAAATATGATCTTACAGCGAAAAGTTTTGTATTACTATAATTGACAAACAAAGTTTCATATTATTAATTTGTCCAAAAAATTGTTAACAGGGAAATTAAATACCAGAAAAAGAAAGTAATTGGCTTGCAATTATGCATATTAAAGCACTATGATGAATAGTAATACCAACCCAATCAGAGAAAGCAAAAAGAAGCTGCATAGTGAGGTAAACGTGAGAAGAGGACACTCTGACCTGCCGAGGAGAAAAAAAAAGGGCAAAAAACTTAAACAAATATGAAAAAATTTCCAGAAGCGAATACATTTTGCATTGTGCAATGCAATAGTAGATCATAATAATAATAATTTAAAAAAAGAAGAGGAGAAGAATATATTTATAAGAACCTGTATTGAAGCAAGGCAAAGGGGAGAAGGACAAAGGTGGAGAGTGCAAAAGAATACACAGCCATGACAAACTTATTCATCCCATCCGTCATAGCAGCTTTGTTTATAACCATGCCGCCACTTTGAGACAGAATGGCTACCACCATTCCAGAAATGGAAGCAGATTATTGCCCATCCCCATTATTTCTCTTCTTTTCAACTTTTTCTGCTTGTCCCACTCTCCCTCTTCCTTGTGTCTTTGTGTGTGTTGCTCTCTCTCTCTCTCTCTCTCTCTCTCTCTCTCTCACACACACACAGCAAAGTTCCTACTCTTGGCTTGTGGTATACATGTCAGTGTGTCATGTGTATATCACTCTGATCTATAGTTGAGTATATATATATATTCTTCTAATTAAGTCTGACATGGGAAGGCTAATGAGAGATTTTGCGGCTTAAGAAAGCAATTAGAATTTCATTTTTCTTTTAGCCAAAGAAGACAATTATATTAAGCAAGACCAATGATTAGTTTTTTTTTTTTTAAGCTCCCCTTAAAGAGAAGATCAATTGTTAGTAGTTAGTAGTTACTAGTTAACCAGGAATGTACCTCCCGCTTTTTTACAAATTTTGTCGGGTATGGTTTGTCGTTCAAAGTCAAAAAACCTTTCGGCCCCCCAATCCTCATCTTTTACTCCATCAATACAATACTATATTTATTTATTTATTTATTTTGTTTTTAACGGATCATCTCACCAGTCGTTAGTACTTTGGAATTAACCCTTCGAGTATTATTTGTGATTAAAAGATTCTCTTCATAACTTTTTTCTTTTAGAATTCGAATTTTAGTTATCTTAGAAAAGCAAGCTGATTACCACTACAATGCTTTTGTCAAATAATTTTATCTGATATATTGTACTATATTCTTGCAGTGTTTAATTATATTAGTAGTTTAACTTGTATGATTTTCGAGATGATAATAAAAAATAGTTTATTAATTATTATAAAAAGTAAATAATAATCTATTTAGATATATGTTATAAAAATTTGAGTATAAATTTTTTTTTGAAAATAAGCTAATAGATAAATAATTTAATAAATAAACATAATATAAATGTGTCATTCTATTTTATATTTTATTTTGAATATCATATTTATAAGGTTGAAAAATTCTTTATAGATGGGCTTTAAGTAATTATAGGGAGTCTATTTTATGAAAATTTTAAACGTTTTGAAAGTTTAAATTGTTGAAAAATTAAAAAGTATAAGTTGATAATTTTCCTATATCATGAGTTGTTCAATAGCGATGACAATGAGAATTAATGAGAGATGGGACATGCCTCACTCCGTCCCTATTTAGAATTTTGCATCCTGTCTCATCTGCATTTCTCACAAATCCCCATCCCTCATTCTCTATGAAAATTTGAATCCTATGGGTATTCGCTAGTTTATGAAAAAATTCAAAAAGAAAAAAATTAAAATTTGGAACATAAATATTTATAATAATAAATACTACTAATGTACCATAATCTAAATTAAAAATAAAAATACATATATAATATAAATCCAATAAATATAATTAATAAAAATAAATTAGATATTTAAATAATTTATATAAATGGTGAATTGGGTTCAATAAGGTGGAGACCTCATTCGCCATCCCTTTTTAACAACGGGACTTCAACCCTTCCATGAATACCAAACTTGTCCCCATTCCCGTCCCATCAGGTAATCATGTGGTACCGCTTTCAGGTTTTTATCATCTCTAGTCATTTATATCTTTTTATTAAATTAAAATATCTAATTTATAAAAATATATTTTATAATTAATAAAAATAATGAATAAATTTAATTTATGTGATTTTAATTACACCTCCTTTCCTTGTACATCATTTTAGTAAATTAAAATATCAATTTTAAAAAATATATATATTATAATTAATGTGTTATAATTAGTAAAAAATTATAAATAATTCTAATTTAATTTATGTCATCTCAATTATTGGAGTAGTACATTAATTATATAATTATTTTAAATAAAAAATAATATAATTATTTAATTTTAAAAAATAATCTACTAAATAATTAGTGTCATCATCAAAGCAGTGTAAATTGCATAATTGACTTTTCTAAAATATTTTTATGTTGAAAAATTGAAGTATTTTTTCAAAAAAAATTAATATGAAAAACTTGTGGGATTGATAAGTTGAAATGTTTAAGTTGGAAAAAATTAAACATGATATAGCGAGACATGTAGGTAGATAGTTTTTATTTTTTTATGATTTTCAAAAGCTTTAGCAACTTTACGGGAAATAGGAATTGAAAAAAAGATTGTTGATGTAAATTTTTAGAAAAAGAGACAAATTTAGTAAAAAATATGCAGTGATTTGAGAAAAAAATATGTATGTAAAAATTAACTATATAAAATGAATTCCAATATATAATAGAGGGAATCTTTTCTAACATTCAAGTTGAAGAATGAATTTTAAATTTTTAGTTTGATTTATTGTTTTTTATGATGGTTTTCGAAAGTTATGTTTATGCAAAGGTGAATTTTTTTAATGCATTTATTTTTTTTATGTTTTTCAATTTATTTTTTTATTAATATTATTATTACATTTTAATGTTATAATACCTCTCATTGCAATATCAATTATAAGTTATAAAAAATTTCAATTATAATATTTTAAACATTCTAACAATTTTAAGATTTGTAATATTTTGAATATTTAAAAAGTGCAGAACTGATAAGTGGGATAATATTAAATATAGAATATTTGTTAATAGAAGAGAGATATGAAGGTATAACTAGAAAAAATTATTAATAATTACAATGCAAATAAAAATTTAAAGACTTACACTTTAAATAGAAAAGTGAAGAAAATGGTGAAACATAAATTTTTCTGTGAATAATACATGGCAAAATGTCTCTTGAAATTAGTCTAAATTATTAGTGGTGTAGATTTATGTAAAGTTGCCAGTCAATTCCATTAATTTTTTTATATATCAAATGAGGCATGTATAAACATTCATACATGCGTATTATTAAAATATTAGATAGATATTTATAAGTATAATATTATTTATGATTTTTATCAAAATTAAATTTTGAAACTACTCCTAATACTACCATACATGGTAGATCCTTTTTTTTACCCTTTTTAGAGAAAGAGACAATAAATAATGGGCCCAAAGAATTGCTTTCCATAATACTATGGCGGAGTCTTTTGTGGAAGCAGTAAATTTGGAAGCATGTGGTCCAATAAGTCAATATAATAATAAAATAAAACAATATAATTACAGACGCCAGTGCTCCACCCGGCCGACCCACCCATACCATTGTACAGGGAACATGTAGCATGGAAAGACGGTGCTATGGAACCCATATTCAATTCAACCCACGAGTCTTCATGTACTATGGGAAGAGGGTTCCTCCTACTCTAAAAGTGGTGTCTCTATGCATGCAAAAGGCACCTCTGTGAAACTTAAAAAGGAGATGGAGCTTTTGGTTCAATGGTTTTGCGGGCCTGAGAGGTGAGGGTAGTGGTGGGGACTATGGCAGTGAGGGGTGGGGGATGGGGAGGGAAAGTGGAGAAAGGATCAAAAAGGAAATTTATAAATTATTATGATAAACTATAAATTTTGATTTTGATTGATGTTAACCTTTAGATTTTATTTTTAATGGTCTAGATTCTGTGACCATATATATTGTTCTTCCACGTAAGAATTGGCCGTATACAATAGGTAAATGTTATTTCTAAACATCTACAAATAATTATCCAATTAAAATATCTATTTTATTATTGTTAAATGATATCTACCTCTTCTTTTACCCATCATTAGGGGTGTCCAAGGGATGGGTTGAGCTGAATTGGATAAAACTCAAAGCAACTGATTTTTAAATTGGGTTAATTTTTGCTAAATCAATTATATAAAGGTAACGATATTAAACAATATATGGAGATTTAAATATTGTACATAGTAAAGTTATAAAATTTTACAAGTAAGAAACAAAATTTTAGAGATATTTTAATATATAGATTTAAAATAAATCATATCAATGTAGAAATAACGTCGAATTATATAAAATATATTAATTGAACTTTAAATCTTATAATTTATCATATATTATTATAAAAATATATATTTTTTAAGAGATTATTTGTTAAAATCAGATCAAACTAATTTAATATATAACCTGAATCAACCAAAAAATATACGGGATCAAATTTCAAGATTCAAATTCGGGCTAATAAACTTCGGAGGGGCGACTGGTTATGAATACCATTACCCACCACTGAATGCAACATGTGCAAATTTATTAGCTACGGAGACAGAGGCAACGCAAATTTATTAGCCTACAGAGACAGAGGCAGCCCACAGACGTCAGCTACTCTTATCCAAATGTGCAAGTGAGAGTGTGGTCTTTTTAACCTAACGAATGTCATTTTACAAATCATTTAACATGTTGACCCCCAAAAAAAAAAGCATTTATCATTTTCTTTAAATTGTCAATATACAGTAGTTTTTATTTTATTGCATTTTAGTATTTTACACGGCACAACTTGCGTAAATTGCGAAGGCATATATAGGCCATAGCCATAAACAATGAGGCAGTTGATGTGAATCGAGCAACGCAGCTCATGTGGGCAAAGGAAACATGCTTCTACGCTAGTGCATATATTGCGTGACGCGTGATAACACGATCCATAATTGGTTTGGTTGAAATTTTAGAGAAAAATTTGTAATTTACCCCCTATGAATTATAAACCTTGTGCATTTTATATTAAAATTTTAAAAATGTATAAATTCACCTAACATTTTTTGTACTGGGCAAATCGATCATTCTGTTAACTCTTAATCTATTGTTAACAAAAGTAACACACGTTTGATACATTTTAGAGTATAAACTGTAAATTATTTGTTAGTTTAGTGATCCAGTAGTGATATCAGGTCATACAAGTAATAAAGTAACAAAAGAGTATCACTCAATATAAATTGATATGATTGAGTACTGGGTCCCTAATCCAAACACTATCTAAGCATTACATTTAAGAGCCCAAATTCAAATTTAAATTCAAAGGAAAATAAAATAAATGCACAAGGTCTATAAAAAATTGTAATTTACCCCCCCCCAAAAAAAAAAAATGATTTATAAACCTTGTATCAGATCCTAGTTGTTTGGTTTTCGGTAGAAAGTCAGCTCCTAGTTTTCATGTCTTCTTACATTTGGGCTTATTTGGCTCATTATATACATTCCACCCGATTGAGAACAACATTCTCCTAAGACCCAAAAAACAAAAAAAAATTGCCATTTACTTCAACCAAAACGAAATGGAGGATTGTCAAAATAAAAATATAAAAAGAGGGTTGAATGGAACGGTGGAAGATAATTTCCCTTCATTTACATGGAGTTCATCTATGAAAATTTACACTATAAGGATATGTTTGGTTGCTGGGTGAAAATGGGGCTAAATTTTTCATTATTGAGTTTCATATGTAAAATTACACATAAAGTTCAATTATGGAAAATTTACTCTCATTTTTACCCTCCAACCAAATATACCCTAAAAATGTAAAATGTCTTCCCAAGTGGGCTTACCTTTTTAAAGTCCTTCCCATATTAGACTAAAGCTTGTGGTATGTGCTAATTGGCATTGATGTTTTCTTCTCACTTATTTGTTATTTCCACAAAAATAGCATGGTAATCCTCAAGGACCATGTATCTTCGGCTGGGTTCTTACTTGGAATGGTTGTTGTGGCTGAATCAGAGCTTCAGCATTCAAGGAATCCAGGTGTTGATTCCTCTGAGAAGTGTTGTGTAATAAATTCTCCATTGAAGCCTCCATTCGATCAATCTGCGACCCAGAAGTAGACATCAATACACTATTATTAATCTCTCACCCTGAGTAACATCAATTATTTCATCAACCATCTTCTACATCTAGAGACAGCTTTTGGTCTTGGTTGAGTGAAGAGGTGATTAGGATGGTCATGATTTGGGTGCTAGGCAGGAGTTCATGAAAGGTTGGACAGTTCCGAGGATGTTTAGTTGATAGTCAATGGAAGCCAAAGAGTAGCAAGTCACTAAGGGTATATTTGTGAATTTGAGTTTTGGAGGGTAAAGAAGGGAGGGAACTTCTAGTGTAAAATTATATTACAAGTCCTCTCATCCCCTCCTTTCCCCTCCAAAATTCAAACTCACAAACATACCCTAAGTGGCTGAAAGTTGTTTCTATCTCATGTGGTGCACTTCGTATTAGTGCCTCGAGAAATTCGTGTGTCGTGTTAAACGTTTCATATCTAGAGTTTCCAGTATGTGTACCTTTTACTTGGTCTTTTGAGTGTTGACTTCTTTTGAGTTTCTATGTAATATGTAAGGGAGTTTCCATCATCTTTTGATGTGTTTTCACTCCACTCTTTATGAGTGAGTCTTCAATAAACTATCGGAAAAAAACAAAAAGAAAAGAAATTTGCCCTTAAACTCCTTAAGTCTAGTAATCTTGGCCATGGTGGGTCAATGAAAGCACCAACTGGTGCAAGTAAATTTTCCCATATAAAATTACAGAAAATTATATAAAATATACCTTTTGAGACTGTATTTAAACAGAACTATAGTATATTAATATAAACAAGACTATGGATAGTGAATGGAATATCACCAACTAATTCTAATTTTCCAAGCTTCACCTGCAGAGGATGAGCTCAGAGTAAGCTCAAGTGACACAGACCTAATAATGAACTACTTTTATCCAGGAAGTGTCTCAAAATTATTACAATAACTTCTGAAGTTGCATTACTTGTTATTCCTCTTAAAAGTGCAATTGTTGAGGAAATATTGAGCATGTTCACAAGAACATAATACGAGGGGAAAAAAATAGATGAAATAAGCTCGAGCACACACAGGTGAAAAGTGAGAAAATAATCGATATTATTATTCTCCTGTGCAACCAAGCTTATATACGGCCAATGGAGGTACAGTCTGCAAGGGGCAGATCTATTTGTTAATTAGTGGGTCACATGCCTCCAATAAATTTTTATAACTTCGTTACTAATATATAAGTACATGCATATTTTGACCCTTTTATCCCATTAAGTTTGACCATACACTAATATAAAAATCATACAATACTTATTACTATGTTTGTGTATTATTGGTGTGTTTGATATGATATAGTAGGCATTATAATATAGGTTAATACTATATGTTATATGTCTTTATCTATTGTTTAATACACCTAACATATTGTATAAACTCACACATCATAACCTCTTTATAAATCAAAATACTGTATAACTTAATACCTAATTAACTTTTCACGTATAAGGTTATTTTTATTTTTATATATTTTATTAAAATAAAATAATTCTTAAATAAATAATAAAATAAAATTATAGAAAAAAATTATTTTATAATAAATAAATACAAATAATATATGATATCAATTTAGTTGTGTATAATTAAAATTAAAATAAATATAATTAATAAATAACATAAAATAAAACAGTAATATTTAATAATGACTAAACATTTTAAATAAATAATAAATAATATATAATATAATATATAAAAATAAGGATTAATAATTTAAATTTAAATTTAAATTTAAATTTAATAATTATGATTAAAAATATTTTAGTAAAACATAAAATAGTTTTTTATTTATATAATTTATTAAAATAATAAATAATTATAAAACATTGAAATAAATAAAATTTAAGATAACTTAAATTTAGTCAATATTTACATAAATATAATATTTGAAAATTATATTTAAGAAATTAATAAAAATCCATGTTATATTATTATTTCATTTTTATTTAATATTTACTTAAGAAATTATAATTATTTTTAAATAAATTATAATATTACATAATATAAAATAGAATATCTTATATAGTATTTGAATATCTTATATCTGTATAGTATTAAAAGTTTATTGATCCTTATACTATTAAATTTATACTATTAATCCTTATCCTATCAGATGGACCCAACAGGCCCTATGTTTGTCCCTACAATCCATCACTAGTCCGGTGTATGATAGAACACTAGATGTACCATACCAAAGCTCAATAACAGAAGTAACAGAAAACTAATCTAATGCATCAATACAACCAATCTGCTAAATATCTGAGTGATCACTACTCTCCTCCTGAACATGATTAATGTGTTCAGTAAGCTCTTAATACATGTATTCACACCTACCATTCAAAATGGAGTTATGTACAATCAGTGCTTTTCTATGGCAATAGAGGGGCAGCTTCAGATGGGACAACTTCATTGTTCTCATTATTCTCATTTACCATCTTTTCCTCTTGAGCCTGGGCCCACATCACAGCATAAAACCCAATAGCTATTATAGCAGCTCCAATCAAGCTGCACAGAAAAGTGATGAGTAAACTCATTATTAAAGACGATATATAGTCTTGAATTTCAGTGTAGAAATTATCTTTTCCAAAATTTGCTAGTCTTTAGAAGTATATAGCACCTTCCAAGATAAAGACTCTCTCCCAGAAATATTAGCCCCATGCCAAGTGCAATGACCATTCCCAGAGGACTGAACATAGCTACATAAACTGGCCCCTTTGTGCGACAAGCCCATACATACACCACACTTCGCAAGGATACCACACAAATTGCCTACAAAAGAACCATCACATAACTAAGGTATCAATGGGGTGAAAAAACAAAATGTGAAAAGCTTCCTTAGAAGCGCTTATATAAGAAGTAATACATGAGTAAATCATTTTGTGCTTGAATGCATAATATCAGAAGTATTTGTTTTAGTTTGTAATGTTTATTCCTTATCCCTTGAGGAGTGATAAAATGTACAGACAATTTGGTCCAAACAGATCCTAAATCTAAAACATAGCTACCAATACATAATTCAACATGTCGTATGTCCTCTTTAGACACTGGACAGTTTATATATACTTACTGAATAAATCACGGCTACCAACTCCATACCAGGTCCAAGCATCCAAGCTTTTCGATTTCCCTCTGCAATGAGAGATACTATGCCGGATATGATTACATTAAAGCCGCAGGCGATGGTTGTTACAACAAGCTCTTCAGGATAGTCCTTGATAATCCAAGTCTACATATGGGAGGAAAGGCAGATAAATGACTTGTATTCTAAACAGCATAGACAGACAGCATATTCACAAGGGAAAATTTCAATGTATCCTACAAATCTTCTTTAACTTAAAGCTATGTGCATTTTAGTTCTCAAGTTTTGAAAATGTAAAACACTGTTCTTAAAATTTTTGTTGAGAGAGAGAGGAAAGAAAGAGAGAAAGTCATGAGGAATCTGTCTCAACTACACAACAGAGAGATTATATATAGATACTGTGCAATACACAACAACTACAAATATATATTTTTCTTCAGGAGATATGATATTCCTAATTATAGATATTCAGATTCTAACACTCCCCCTCAAGCTGGGGCATATAGATCATATGCACCTAACTTGTTACATAGGTAACTTATTCTAAAACCTCTCAATGATTTGTTGAGAACATCTCCAGTTGATCATTTGAATTGACGAAGCTTGTGGTGATGGCTCTAGATAAAATCTTCTTTCTGATGAAGTGACAATCAACTTCAATGTGTTTGGTCCTCTCATGAAAAACTAGATTTTGAGGCAATGTGTAAAGCAACTTGATTGTCACAAACAAATCTCATAAGGCAGATAAGCTCACATGTGGTTGAGGCCATGGCACATACTCTGCCTCGACACTAGACCTCGCAACTACAATTTGGTTCTTACTCTTCAGGATATGAGATTGCCTTCAATGAGTATACAATACCCGAAGTGGAACACCTATCAAAAGGGATCCTACCCAATCTATCAGAATACCCAACTATCTCAGTATGCCCCTTATCTTCATAAATAAGGCCCTTTCTGATGCTCCTTTGACGTATTTCAAAATACGTATCACAGCATCCTAATGAGCTTTACATAGTGAGTTTAGGAATTGACTAACCACACTTACTGTGAAATAAATGTCTGGACGAGTAACTGAAGATAGTTCAATTTCCCAACCAATCTTCAATATTTCCAAGAGTTAGATAATGGCTCCCCCTAATTTGGTAGGAGCTTGACATTAGGATCCATAGGAGCATCAACAGGTTTTGCAGCAGTAAACCTGTTTCCTCTAGAATGTCAACAACATATTTTCTCTGAGAGGTCTATGCGTCTTTGGACTATGCATGCTACTTCAATGCCTAGGAAGTTTATGTGTTTGCCAAGATCTTTGGTCTAAAATGATTGCATAGGTGCTGTTTGATCTGTGCTATGCCATGAGTGTCACTCCTATAATGACAATCTCATCATTAGACACAACTAGGTAGGTGCAACCTCTCGAAGTATGACGATAAAACACAGAGTGGTCAACTTCACCCTGAGTCATACCAAATTGCTGAACCACAGGAGAGAACCTTCCAAACCAAACCAAGAGGACTACTTAAGACCATACAGTGATTTCAACAAACAAAACCAAAAAATTCCCCTTGAGTAACAAACCCAAGAGGTTGCGCCATATAAACCTCTTCCTCAAGATCACCATGGAGGAAGGCATTCTTAATATCCAACTGATGAAGAGGCCAACGATGCATAGCACTCATAGAGAGAAACAGACGAACAGAAACCATCTTGGCAATAGGGTAGAAAGTATCACCATAATCCAAATCAAATATCTAAGTGTACCCATTGGCAACAAGACGGGCCTTAAGACAATCATTTTGACCATAAGGACCCACCATAACCGTAAAAATCCATTGATAACCAACTACAGATTTCCGAAAGGAGAGACACCAGTTCCAAGTACCACGTCCCTGAAATGCACGCATCTCATCAATCATAGCTTATCTCCACCCAGGATAGAGAAGGCCTCACCTGGAGTCATAGGAATAGGCACAAAAGACAGAGAAGATAGACAAGCATAATGCAGAGAAGATAAATGGTGATAACTCAAAGCAGTATAGTGAGGAGACAGGTTATGAGTGGAACGAATACCTTTACGAAGGGCAACGAGAAGATCAGGTGCAACGGCCAAGACCAGAGGCGGTGGAGGATTGGGCATCGAAGGAAAGTCCACATCATCCAAAACATGCTCTGAGGAAGGAACAGGAGTGGGGTGTGGCTGACGGTTAGGTGCAATGGGTGTCTAAGGTGGACAGGCTCATCTAGCTAATGAGCCAGGCGATAGTAGACTTGAAGGGGACGGGGCGTAGGTTCAGGGATAAAGGGCAGCAAAGGCCTAGGGATAGTAGGAAGCGAGAGTTCCTCGGAAGCAGGAGAGGTGGAATGATTAGATGGGTCAAAGAAGGGAACAGTGTCAAAAAAGATAACATTCATGGAGACGAGGTAACGATGCAGAGAGGAGAAAACATGAAAACCCTTTTGAGACGAACGTAACCAAGAAGAACACATTTAAGTGAACAAAGTTTGTCAAGACCAAGAGTGAAGTTGTGAACAAAACAAATTGACCCAAACGTGTGGGGAAGGGAATACAAGGGGTCATGGGGAAATTAGATGAAGTGGGGATGGTTACCCAAAACAGAGGAAGGTATGCGATTAATTAAATAACACGAAGTTAAAATAGCGTACCCCCAAAAGTGAAAAGGTACATGACTATGAAGAAGAAAAGTACATGTTCTTTCAATGAGATGACAATTCTTGCGCTCTGACCCCATTCCGTTGAGGTGTATGGGCGAAGAATGCCATGAAAAGCTAAAAATTGCTGAAAATCATGAGACAAATATTCTTTTGCATTATCACTACGTAAAGTGCAAATAGGAACACCAAAATAGGTTTTTATTTCTTGATAAAAATTGGTAAAAATAGAAAACTCAGACCTGTTTTTCAGGAAAAATAATCAAGTACAACGAGAATAGTCATCAATAAACGTAATAAAATAACAAAATCCTAAACCAAACACTGTGCGACTAGGACCCCAAATATCTGAATGAACTAAAGTAAAAGGAAACGCGCTCGACTACTAACACTATCAGGAAAATGACTCCACGTTTGTTTCCCAAGTTGACACGATTCACAAGGTAAACTGGATAGTTTGGATAGGCTAGGCACCATGCGCTGCAAGTTGGCAAGGCTGAGATCATAGTTATCAGGCTCGACCCGTCATTGACTCGGCCAAGGCACTAGGTACTGGTTCAACCTGCACCATTGGTTAAGGATTTATTAAATAAATGTATAAAATGAGCTAAGTATAATATATATATATATATAAATATTTGGGGCATAATATATTAAAAGCAACACTAGCCAGGTGGTGGAGCGCTCCTTCCCTTCCTGACATGCACAGTTCATTCAGGAAGCATTTTTTGGGTTATTATTCCACATGGAGGGTGCACTTCTAGAGGGGAGCCTATGCGCGTGGTTCATGGGCGCACCTCAACGCGTGGTTCACGTGAAGCTGGTCCAGTTCATTGGTGGCCGCCCGACTCCAGATTGGTCCCTTTGATGGCTCGACCGGTTCACACATGTTTGACCGGTTGACTGGGTACTGCTGACCATCCATTGAAAAATCGGACTATGACCACGCTTCCGTTTCGAACTGGTCGATCCGCTGGGTTTAATTACACTGGCTGAGATGACCCAACTGGGGTGGAGGGTGAGAGGATCGGAGTGAAGGAGAAGACACTTACGGGGGAGCCAATAGAGGCCATGAGACTTACATCCGATACAATCATCGTCCCCGGTCCTACAAGTGAAAATAATCTTCCTGAATAAAATTATACACTTAAGGGTTTTAGTTAATCGATAAATACAGAGCAGGTTGAAGGAGAACCAGGAACATAAAGGACAAAATTAGCTTATATAAAGGTAGGGGATGGGCAATGCCCACCCGTGAGACTATGTGAGACCGTTGGTTAAAGTGACGATGGTAAGTATCCAGAAGATATGATCAATGGCGGCGGAATCAAGAACCCAAGGACCCAATGAGGCCGACAAGAGAGGCAAGCAAAAGAATTACGAGAGTGTGCAACAGAGATAATGAAACCAAGTTTGGCATTGCTCTAACCACTTTAGAAAATCAGCATAGTTAGTTGAAGATGGCTAATGCAGAGCATGAGTCCAAGGTAGCAGGAACACTGGCCTAGGCAACATTAACAATAGGGCGCAAGTGAGGATGCAAAATGTAACAATGATCAATGGTGTGGCCTAACTTATGACAATGATCTTACTCTGGAGAACTTCCAAGAACGGTGACGACTGGTACTTTGCGTGACGAGAGCAAAGGTATCAATCGCGAACAGAGGAAGGAGCAACTTGGGTGGTTTGGCAGGAACCGAAGTAGAAAGATAGACACCATGGAGAGAGTAGGCAGAGTTGATGATCCTAGAAGTTGATCACAGGTAACAGAGACTCTAGAGGTAAACCATAAAGAGCCATGAGCATAAAGAAAGAGCTATATTGTTCCAACTCCTTTGCCGGGTATCAGGAGGGGGCAAGAGTTCATTGAAATGATGGAGTACATCGTAAATCTTACTCGAATAAGATGGCATAGAACCATCAATCTGGCAAGGAGCAATGACACTCATGAGATCCTGACAAACACAATAAAGACGTTGAGTGTCATTGGTGAAGAGGGTCTTTGCCTGCACCCAAATAGATTCACAAGTGGCATGAGCCTGAAGATCTATTTGATGGAAGGAGCAATGATGGACTTGAGAATGCTACAGCGGGCATCAATCTTAACCCAACGGGGACGTTCACCACCTGGATGTCTCCACCTTTGGTGAGATGGTCGGCATAGTCCTATCCCGTCAGCCAAGGTAGTTAGGATCACGTGCAAGATCGTGAAATCGAATGATCTTACACTCCCAGCAGCCCTTCACGATCCCAATTCCACCTCTAGGCTTGCCATCGCGCCTTGCTATGGGATCACCTGGAAGATCGTGGGATCGTGAATCGATCGATCCTGCAAGTCCACCAAACCCGACCTAATCACTCAGGTCTGTCATCTCTCCCTCTCACTCTCAATTTGTCATTCCCTCACTCTCCTCTCTCCGATCAAGTCTCCATCCTCATTCTTCAAGGCTCAAGTTTTTTCAGTTTGTTGGTTGCATACCACTTCTTGTAGAAGGTGGTGCATTTCTTCCATGGCCTAGCCCCATTTCAGCCCGTGACAAAGAAAGGGGAAGAAGAAGGAAGCAAATGAAAGAAGGAGAGGAAAAGTAATCGAACCAAGGGCTACACCGGAAAATACCTAGAGCAAAGAGAGATCGAGGTATGGAAAGAGAACGAGAGATGGAGAAAAGATACAGTTACAGCTGGATGGGAAATCTTCGACCTCTTCTCCTTTGCACTCAGTCCTAGACAGAAGGTTCTAGGACAAAAGACATGTCCCAACATTTAATCAAAGCTTGTTTGCTTATTGGGCTTCTGTCCGTGTTTGAAAATTGATGAGCCTTTAAGGCCTTAGAGATTTGAACCCCCAAAGAAAAAGTTTTATAGAGATAAAAAAAATTGTTTGCGCTGAGTTTTTTTATTCTTGTTTTAGTTTGCTTAATTATATTTTATATATATATATGAATTTTAATAAATCATTTTTGGTAGGATCTTACGACGTGTTACGATCTCATGTTTTACATTTTTGCATTCCTCCGATCCTACATAGGATCTCGATTTTAGCAACCTTGCCGTTAGCCAAAGTTTGATGTCGGATACCCAAGTATCATAATTGTTGCCATCAAACTGACAAAAGAGGCATACTGACATAACTAGTGAACGTTGGAGGCTCGGTCTCGAAACACCCTTATTTTTAGAGGAAGAGTCGCTAGCAACCATGGGTCACAAAAAGGCAGGGGTAGAATGGAATTACCAAAAACGGATGAAGTCAGAAAGCATGGATCGCGACACCAAGGGCAGATCCGAAAAGAGAACGATAGTGTGAGCACGGCGAGGAAGCGGAGGCCAAAAGAACACGGACGCACCGCCACGCGCGAAGAAGAGGCAGGTGGCCGTGTGGAGAACCATGGAGATGCACATGCGGGCGCGTGTTACACTGTGTGGGACAAAGTCAGCGGGATGGGCCGCGAGGAGGAGGCGATGTTGGTGGTGAGGTCGGCAGGTGGGAAAGGCGTTGCGAAAGCTCGCCGTAGCAGAGGAAGGTGGTGGCGGATGGTGTTTTATTGGGGGAAAAAAAATTCACCAGAGGGCAATGGGCCCTCCTAACAACACGGATTGGGGTTTTCTTTCTCTTTTAGGCTTTGAATACCATGTTGAGAGAAAGAGAGAGAAAGTCATGAGGCATCCGTGTGTCTCAACTACACAATATATATAGACATTGTGCAATAAATACACAATAATTACAAATATATATTTTCCCTAATTACAAATATGATATTCCTAACTACAGTATATTCAGAGTCCAACACTTTTAAAATGCATTTAGTCCCAAAAAAGTTTAATTTACTCTTCCGAACCTAGAATCTAGTGCATGTTGCTCTTAAAATGAGGGTGTATTTGGTTTCAGTAAACAATTTTCAGTTTTCATTTCTATTTTTAGATAGTTTCCTAATTTTCAGGATTGTGTGAAACAAACAGTGAAAACTCAAAATCCAGTTCTAATTTTCCCGTTTCCTTCACAAAATCTTGAAAATAGAAAAATAAAAGATGAAAATTGAAAACTATTTTTGAACCCAAACGCACCTATAGTGTGACAACTTTTACTACTCATGTTTTATGCAAAATTTAATAAAGTGACTAAAATTTACACATCATATATGAAATTTACAATTAAAGTATACATAACTTTAAATTAAAGAGAGTAATTAGAACTCTCCTTTTCAAAGTGGTTTGTTCACCTGCACAATATACAAAACCGAGAGGCAAAAGCTAGCAATTGCAAGAAGAAAACCACCAAGTATCCAATTCCAGTCTGGTTGGCCTGAGAGATGAGTTCCACTTTCACCCAATGCCTTATTTAGCAAGGAACTGCTAGTCAATGCATTTCCTTTATATAATGTAAAAATTAGTGCCCCTGCAATGGTGACCACTGTCCCAATAACTTTTGCCTTGCTGCTATTTAGTTTTAGATTCAGCTTTTCCATCCTGAAAGTGCACATCATGGTGTTCAGTCCAACGTTTTTCTCATATCATATATTCTAAATTAAAGTGGCAATTGGGCAATTCGAATATTTTCTGATTCCTGTGCTAGTTCAAGGTTCATCATAATTTTTTTTTCTCCCAATAAAAGCCACTGATGTATTATCATAGGTGTGCATGACCGAGACATTCATTTACCATTTCAATGGAAAAGCATGCATCTTCAACCAATTTTATTATTTATCAATGGTGGCTGTGGCTTAGAAGTAAAGGCACGGGAGTGTGAGCAGGTCTCATCGCTCAACTGTTGAAAAACAAGGCCTAATGATTGGTACAGTGTATAAGATAATATAAATTAACCCAGATTCTTAAATACAAGTTGAGCCCACCTCAAAATTCAGTTTTTGAAGCATAAGTAAGCATTGCTACTTGCTTGAGCATTTGTGTGCTCAAGCAATGACTCAGCATCCACGTGCCGAATATGAAATACAAGTTTTAAATACACAGAAGGCAAATTTCTTTCACTCATAAAGCACCTCAAATTTTCTGTCTTGTTTATTTGGACACACAAAAGGAAGGTATAAGAGGCCAAACCTGGAACATATAGCAAGTATGAAGGTAAAAGCTGGAACAAGGTCCATCAGAGCTGACGATAAAGTGGGAGAGCCATATTCAATACCGGTGTACATCAGCATCTGCGCGGCAGTACTGCACACAGATATCATAAGGTCACATATGTATACTCATCAAACTAAAATCTCCCACACAAATTATATTCTCCCCTTCTACTCTGTCAAGTTCAGAACCACACAAAAACTTACATGATTCACTCTATTTGTTATGAATCATCCTTCCAAATGGAGAAATTCTTATATGGTTTTTTGAGTAGTAAGGTGGATTGTGCTCTACTTAATAAAGAAGTAACATCTCAGTCTCAATTAGTGATAAGATTTACATTTTTATCTAAAATATTATTCTGTCGTTGAGTAGATCACATTCTGTCTGGTACTCCATAACCATAACTACATAAGTATTTCTCTTCCCAAAAGTTTATGCGGTTGAGCAGAAGCATACGAATGTTATTATCAGCATGTTTGGATTTGCCCCTACAATCGATTCTAAGAGCTGGAATCGATTCCATGTCCATTTGAGCATGTTTGGTTTTCATCTAAAAAAAAATATCAAGAATCAATTGTAGCTCTTAAAATCGATTCCATGGGACGTGAAAAAATAAAAATATCACTTTTGGGGTTGGTTTAGCGTTTACGTGGGAGGTGAAGTTGTCAAAAATACTTCTAGGAAAAAATTCACTATACATAAATCACTTTACCTTAAAATGAATCCACTCTAACAGAATCAATTCTGCAAAGGCAAAACCAAACACGCTAACATAATATGCCATTACCTGATAGAGCTAAGAATGGAAATTCTGCAGAGAATTGAGGTTGGGATTGGAGGGGAGCTCTCATGTTGTGATACCTGAAGCACCAATTATTAAGGAATCACACAAGAAAAAAAAATAAGTGTCAACAAAAAAAAAAACCCAGTCCACACAAACACAAACACAACACAGTGTGTGAAAGAAGGGATTTTCAGGTAAACAAAATAAAAGGGGTATGTATACACAGAGTGACACACAAACAAACCTGTGATAAAGGAAGGTGGATAGTAGAAGGAAAAAGAAGGCCAAAATGTTTGAGTAAAGAACGAAGACAAAGTTGCTCATTCCGTTGGTGTTGGCTGCCTTGACAATAGTGTTCAAGCCAACTTCCAAGAACTGAGCTGCAACCATTGCAGCAGTTACCCTCACTCCCACGCGGACGCTCACCATCGTGCTCTGAAACACTTTTCCTCCTTTGATATGATATGATATGATATGTTCTTGTGAGTCCTCAGGGCCACAGCACACGGACCAATGTAGTAGTGGATCGAACTGGTTTCATAACTTGCTGTGACCAAATGTTTATAACTTGGATTTGAATCCACGTGTTTGGCACTTTGCTAGTGTTATTGGAGGAGGAAGGAAGGGAAGGGATTGCTTCCGAGGACCCAGGCCACCGACACTGGAGAAAGAGACGCGGCCCGCGGGCAGGGGATCGTCCAAGACCAGGAGGAGAAATAAATATCTTTTCTCTTTTATCAAATTAAAAAACCAAAAAAATAAAAAATAAAACCCCACCTCACACTATCACATTTTAGTTACTTACCTCTTAAATTCTATAAATAAAAATAAATTAATCACTTTATAAAATTATCATTTGAGTTATGATTTGTTAATTTATTTATGTATATTATTAATTTTTATAATGATTCTTAATTTATCTTCCTCTTTTAAATGAAGTTACTTAGACTTTTTTATTTTCTCTCATCATATCTCTCCTACTTTCCTGCTCAAAATGAGATTTTTACTTTCACTTGCCATTTATTCCTACAAAATAAAAGGGTAAGAATGAACCCATATAAAAATTAACAATATGTTTAAGCAATTAATAGAATACGTAGATATATAATTTAGACGATAATTTAATGAAGAACTAATTTATCTCTATTTATGAAATTTGAGAGATTAGTATAGATTTTTCAAATCTAAAATGACTAATTTATCCCTATTATAAAAAGAACTAAATTAAAAATTTAATAAAAAAGAAATATCTTTTCTTCTATGTCATCTTACTTTAATGGAAATGGACCACCGCTTCTATGTACTCGTGTGTGCAATTGTATTATCAAAAAAAATATTACTCTTTATTAAAAAAACATTTATTGTTTTATATGTCTCTGCAAAATTATTTAGTCAAAACAGAATCACTAAAAAATATATAAATAAATCAAATTTTAGTTTATATTTTTAATAATTTGAAAAAATATCTTAATTTAACTAAGTTATTTAATCTCAATCACATTTAAATTGAGTTACTCTTAAGTAATTATATTAAAAAAATCAATTCAAACTATCTTCAGTTGATTTATTTAGTGAGTTGGGATTTATTGAAGATTTCTTGGCAAAATATCCTCACTAATTTGATTTAATTTGTAAAATAAGATAATATATAAACAATTAGAGATTGAAGAGATAATTGAAAAATATTTCCGCATGAATTGAGAAGAGAAATTGGATATTTGAATATGATTTGATTTGAAAAAATAGAAGACACTAGAGTCTTTTTCTTTTATTTTTAATTATGTTATTCAGTTTGACTTTTAAGTATGAATAAGTAGTTTTTAGTTTCTTGAAGGCACTATTACTTTTACTTTTTACACTTTTTACATTTTGTACTTTTGAGTTTTAGAATTTTTTCTTTTTCTGTGTTTTCTAAACTCTCAAAAGGTGTTAGTGAGAGAGATTTTTAGGGAATTGATTTGCATCTTTTTTGTTATTTGAATTCCCTTTTAATTTATTTTTTATTTTCTAACAATCTTAATGTTATTCTTGGTTTGGCCACTCATTAACTAATGTATGGTTTTGTATTGTCAAAATATATTTCACTTTATAAAATTAGTCAAACTAGAATTTAATATAGGTTAAAGCGCTAAAAATAGAAGTGTTTATCTATGCGATTTTTATGAATACTTGTTTTCATCCTTAGAATAAATTTAAAATAGTACGAGATTGATTGTCTGATTTATTCTAAAAGGGTTATAATAGTGAGAGATCATGTTATAACTATTAGTAATGAGTAATTCAACCGGAAATAATGTTATTAAGAAATGATTTTAACAATTAATTAGTGCAATTCAGAAAAATTTGATAAAATTGACCCCTAACATCAATCTTCCATCCATATTTCTCAATAATTTAATTTTAATTTTCTATCATTTTGAATTAAAGCATTCATCTATTTTATTTACAATTTTCCTAGATAGTGAATTAGTCAATTGAACTGGTACTTGATTTTAATACTCATGGGAACAATACTTTATTTACTCTTTATTATTTGAGACCCAGGATACTTGTCAGATCTGATTTCATAAATTGGCTATCAATTTTCAAAAAGAAAACCTTTTTAGTAACCTATAAGAATAGTTAAAAATAAATACAGATTTTTTAATAGAGTTTAATTTTAATGTATTGATACTAAAAAAAATTATGCAATCTTCTAACCATATTTTGTTATATCAATAAAATATGTTGACTTCTTCTTACCACTTCCAAAGTCACATAAATTAAAGAATCAATTTCAGTGGGTAACATCGTAAAATTTTTTATATTTTTAATATATTTAAATTAAATATTTTTAATATTATATTCAAATGTAAATTCAAGAGTAAAACATTTTTTATTTTTTTCAAACAAATATTAAAAAAATAAATTAAAAAGAATTCTAGATCCAGCCCATCCTTTTATATATAATTCAAAATCAGCTCAACATTAAAAGAACCACAGTGGACGTGGAAGAAAAATTTTCTTCCTCTGGCTCAATCATCCAGGATTTTCTTTGGATAATAATTGTACGTCACCCACTCATTAAACTTGCCACTATCAAACTTTTATTGTTTCGGGGGTCCCCTATGTGATTTTTTTATGGGCGTGGCCTCAGTGCAGGGATGACATTCTGCTCCCATGCCTGTACAGAATTTTAATTACACTCCGGACCCAAAAAAAAACATTAATTACACTCATACGCGTTTTAATCTTAGGGCCTCGTCCAACACTTTATATATATATATATATAACAACACATCTTCAAATTGATAGGGAATACAGAGAACATCAGTATCATAAAAGCTGGAAGAAAACAAGCAAACACCATGAAAATCCCAAATGCGAGACTAAAAATCTGCTTAAATTTAGGCCTACATAATCAAACAACGGCCACCTAAACTTACTTCAAAACTCAAATATTCCTCCACATGAAACACAAGACAGTTCAAATGAAGAAACAATTACTCCACTGAATCAACAATTTCTGCATCAAGACACCAAACATTGCGTTCCTCATTTCACTTTTACTCATATATTATCCCATCCTTATGTATATTGCAATGTACTTTTAGTGGCTTTTATTTTACTATTCCTAAAATACTCTCATCTAATATTTATTCCAACCTTTTATCTATTGTAACACTCTTACTTATTT
Organism: Dalbergia oliveri; assembly: GCA_030441495.1. Taxonomy (NCBI): domain Eukaryota; kingdom Viridiplantae; phylum Streptophyta; class Magnoliopsida; order Fabales; family Fabaceae; genus Dalbergia; species Dalbergia oliveri. Next base: position 19,001,069 of record JAMLFY010000004.1, on the reverse strand, counting down.
ATAATTAGCTATTTTTAAAACTTCTAAAAAAAATCATGATATTATTTCCATTAATATTTTTAAAATAATATTCTTCAGTCAATCCGTTCCAACAAATTTAGACATATACAAGTACAATGATAAACAAAAAATAAATAATAATTTTTCAATTTAGCTAAGATGAAAATTAGATATAAATTATGATCATGGGTTTCAATCGTTTAATAAGTTGAATAGGTACTAGATATATTATTTCAACTGTTACATTGAAAGCTTGTGTAGAAATATTATTATTTTTTAAATTTTATATGAATTTCTTTAAAAAGTTTTAAATATATGTCTATACCATATGCATATTGTATCTTAAAGGTGTAACTCATTATATTTTTACTTAATTTTCAACTAAGTCTCTATAGTTTAAATTTTTTTAATCAAGTCATTATATTATAGTTTGTAAAAATATTTGCAATCAAAACCCTAAAACAACCTATAGCTTAGAAATGAAATACAATAAACATCTAAAAGTCTAATTGACTACTACTAAGACTTGCCCTCTTCCAATCAAAAGCATTAAAAATTTAAATTTTTTATCCCGATAAGTTAAATTACTTGGAGATTTACTTATATCAGATTTATAATGTAAAGCCTAGATTAAAAGATTTTAAACCATATAGACCTAAGTAAAATTTTGATATATGGATATCTTCAAATTTATTAAATATACTTCTTATTTTTTTAAAAAGAAACCCATGTATAGTATAATGTAATATGTGAAGAAAAATTAGAAAGTAAAGAATATAATATAACATTAAATGAGTGTAATAATAGACAAAAAAATTTAAATAACTATTAAATATGATTATTTAAAAAATATTAAAATAAAAACCATTAAAATGACATGATAATAAATACAAAGACATGGCAATAGACACAATGAAATGGTAATAGCCATTCCTTGAGTATACCCTCCATCATATCAGACAGCATGACACCTGATTTGCTGCACTACTCCAATAAAGACAAATGAGCACCGTTGGTGGTCACCATCAGATTTTTGGTTTGAAAAATGCTGAAAAGACTACTTAGTCCCCATTGTTAGCACAGTTTCTCAAGCATGACACGCCTGTTCTTGGCTCAACAAAAGCTTCCCTTCTCTCTCTCTCCTCTCCTCTCCCAAGCGTTCGTCACGCGTCATGCCAATGTCATTTTTACCTTGGAGATCTCAATGTCTCATTTAATTTGTCCATTCACGTTATATATTTTGTGTAGGCTTGTGAATATTGTTATTGCATCATTTTAAATTATATTTGTTACTGTTAGAAAATTATAAATATTAAATTTTGCAGATTATATATTTTAATATTTTTTATAACTATTTTTCATTTTGAAGCAATAACTGTAACCGGAAGTATTTTAATTTATAATTTATGTATATTATCTCTTTTTTTACATCAAATTTATATATTATCACTTAAAATTTGATTATATGTATTGATTAACTTTTAACTTATTTAATTAATTTTTAGATACTATAAATTTTAAATTACATTAGATTATGTTAAACAGAATTTAATATCATTTTAGTACCAAATAACGCGATATCACACAAATATCAAATAATAAAAATATTTTTATTTAACTATTTATTTAAGTTTAAAACTATGTAAATAAAAATAGAAATATTTTTTTAACTAAGTTTAATCTGTATATACTTATAACTAAAATGTTATATATTAAGTACATCAAGTTTTGTCAAAAAAAAAAAAAAATAAAAGCAATTAGCATAGGCAATACGATTTCTTTTTAATTAAAAAAACAAACAAACAAAGCACGGGCAATACACCTGACTTTTAATATAACATTAGTCATTGGCGTATGGAATTAAATATGGAATTAGAGCTTGAAATTTGAATTTAATTACCCAATTTCAAATTTTATGTTTGGTAATTCTATTATAATTAGAGTCATAATTCCATATAACAATTTCCATAGAATTGACAAATAACTAGCCTAAGTTTTTTTTCCAATTTTTTACTCATGCCTTAAAAATTATCAATTTCATATATCATAATTTTTATTATTCTCTAACTATGACCATTAGGGTGTTCATGCCTAACCACTACCCCATTTAAGCTTATTAGGGCTTTAGTCCTCAAATTTGATCGATATACTTTTCGAGTTAGGTTTGGGTTACTTCAAATAGGCCCTCAATATCTTTTCAAAGCCACTCTTGTTTATAATAATTAGTGATAATTTATAAGATTTTGTGCTCCAATTATATACTTATATAACTAGATGTTATTTTTGTATTGATATAATTTATTTTGAAATCTATCTTGTATCTTGAATTTTGTCTTACTTGTAAATTTTGATAACTTATATATAATGTCTAGAATTATATATGTTGTAAAGTAATTAGATTAAGAATCATTATTATCAAATCAAGTTTGGGCTTCAAGAAATAACCTAATCTAAAAATCGAATGAGACCACCCCAACCTATCCTTCTACACCCCTAGTGACCACCTCTTGTTGCCTACCCCCTGTGGCCACCCATTCGACGCGATGGCCATTCGCTTGTTGTTGGCGCTAACCGCATGCCCATGTCCTCGCTCTTGCCTGCTTGCAGCCCTCCCATCATAGCATTAGCCACCGATCCTACCACCCATTGTCAATTTTTCACCTACCACAATTTTGATATAGTGAAAATATTTTGACGTTATAGATCATATATCTAAACAATAGAAATTGAATTGAATTGAATTTAAAATTCTAGTTCTAAATCCTAATTCTTTATAAGAGTCAAACACAAAATTTAAGATTCTAAGTTAATTATATTTCTAACATAGAATTGGAATTGAATTTAAGATTTTGAACTTCAATTTCAATTTCACGTGCCAAACGAACATATCTATTTTCTATTCAAATGCTAGAAGATTTTTATTACTATTAATAAGGAGAGCATAAATCTTATTTATCCATATACCATTTTTTTTTTGTAAGTTTCAGTTTTGATTGAAGGTAACAAGCAATTTTGAATTCGTCCATGGCAAGGTCTACATTCAAGAAAGGATCGTATATTTTAGGTAAGATTTTTGTTTAAGTCTCCTCATTACACAATCTAATTGGTTTTTCAAATATATTTAGAAGAAAAAATTCCTTATCTAAAACTTTGGCCTTGTTTAAAAATTCATTGCTTAGCTTTTTTCTCCTTCATTTCTAGAGTTCCAATAAGTATAGAATTTATCATGGAAGCTATTTTCTTGTTGTCTTAAAGGTATTTCTACAAAAATATACAACAAGCCCAAATGAACAAGCCATACTAGACAAAATAAAAATGGCTCTACAACTGCTCCAAAATCCATTAACAATATGCACATTTTACATTCAATATTATATTGGTGGTTGGTCTACCAAAACTCAACTCAAACTCACTTAACCTGTGGTTTAGTAGGAAGCCGATTTGATCCACTTGTATATAAACTGAATTTTTAACAACCCAACCCACCATCTTTATGGGTTGAGCAGGGTTGGCCATCCAAAGCCCACTTTGACGACTCTAGGTACACCAGAGACCATGGGCCATGGTTACAAACACTCGAATTGATCTACTATAGGTAGTTAAGAAGAATACGAATCCTGATGTCCAACCACTTACGAATGTGATTGAGGTCTAAGCTCAATGACATATGTACTTCCTTAAAGAACCACATATGGGATTGTTGGGGAGTGAGTTCAACTCCTCCTAGGAGCTCACAACTAAGGTGTAATCCTCGGTTGGTTTGAGTTTGGGGAAATGAATTTGAACAAATCATTTTGGGTTCAGGTTGGTTTGGTTTGGGTTCGCTACTTTTTTATGTCATGACCCGAACCAATTAAACTGATCAAATTTGATTTGGTTCATTTTGGTCCACAGGTACCCAATTGAGATTTTTCAACAAAAAAATCATATAATGCAGAAATTCCACAAAAAAAGCAAATATGAAAAAATGGGAAAAAAATCATAAAACCACAATTACAATGTAATAATTTTATATGGTAGATTTATGATTTGTTATTCATGCCACTATATTATGAACTTCCAAAAATTTTGATATATAAATTTATATTTGCTAAAAATTAAAAAAGTAACAGCGGAATTTGCTTGTCTAAAATCTAACCCCACTTAGAAATTTAAAATTTAACAACCCCATTACATGCCATCTGTCAATAATGTTAAGAACAAAATCATGTAGAAGAAGGAAATGGAGCAACACACAAAAACGAACGCATAGTTAAGACAAAAATCAAAAGAATCAGAAGAAAAGGGGAATAACATTCTCAGATCATCTCAATTGTGTGACATCTCATCTCATAGAACATTCATAGAGATCTTATCTCATCTTAGTTCTTTGACCATCGTCTGCCTTCTCGACTGTTGGGAGGTTGACACCCCAGCAGGACCTCAACAAGATCCACCACCACCCCATCCACTCCTGCTCCGCCATGTCGAGCCTTACCGCGTCCTCGAAAAAGTCCAATCTGACACGCCATTGACTCCAACAACTACTCCACCTTCAACATCTTCAAAATTGTAATACTCTATACATATGTTAGTAGACAGTTCTGTATGGCCTCAGGGTCTCTCTGACCCACTCATTATTGTCGGTTCTGAATTTCACCAAATTTGGATCCTACACCTCCTTGTAGGGTTATGTGTTAAGCCACATTTGTGATCAAACGTCTTAGCATTTGTTCCCAAGAGGAAAATAAGTTAAATACTGATTTTTAATGAATTTTATGAAACCTTTAAATGTTTATTTTTAGCCCACAAGTTTAGAAAATCTTGAAGATTTTCAAATTTGAATTAAAATCCAAAATTTAGATTTTGATTTGTTGATATTTTAATTTTTATTATATTTTATTTGAATCCAAATAGGGGATATTTCCTTATTTACATTTATATTTTAAAGTTAATGGAGAGTAAAATAAATTAGGGTTAAAAATAGCCCAGATGCCAAAATAACAGAAGGACGTAGTTGGGGTGTTGTTGCAAAATTTTGCAGAATAGCCTCGCTTCAACAAGCAGGATGACCAATCAATAAGTTTTATTTTGGTTTAGTTCGGTTCTATTTGATTGTTTTGAACAGAACCAAACCAAACCAATTTAAATAAATTTGGATTGGTTCGATTTTTTGGCTTTTGCTAAAAAATTTATAAAATATAAAAAAGGTAACTATAAACAACATTAAATTAGACTAATCGTTATTGTAAAATTATATAATTATAAAATCTAAGCTAATTTTTAAAAGTTATGCTAATATGAAATACTATTAACTAATAAATTAAACAGATGATAAAAGATTTGAACAAATATCATTTTGAATAAATTAAAAGAATTAATGTATAATTAAAAATCCAAAATATTATGTTAAAATATGAGACAAATTTAGGTATGAATAGGAAATTTTGATAAGTATTACATCTAATTAATATGTATAATTATCACTGTAATATGTTACCAATTTGGTTTGATTTTATTTGATTTTAGAAATAAGAACTGAAAACCATTCAATTTGGTTCAATTTTCACAAATTAAGAATCAATTCAAATCAATTTATTTGATTTTAATTGGTTTTTGGGTTTTTTGGATCAGCTTTTTTGTTTTAATTTGACTTGGATTGATTTTGAACACCCCTATTGCTTTCTTCCTTTACTTTTCTTTTTGTTTCAAAATTTCAATTTGTAGTAAAATAGTGATATTATATATTATGGATCACACATTTCCTGTCAACTTGTTTTGATTGCTTCGAATTCATGACATCAATGAACTATTATTATTAATTTTTTCATCAAATTATTATTAGTTTTTTTAAATATACAATTTAGTACATCAAATTTATAAATGGGAAACAAATTCATCCCTCAATTTGGAAAATCTCATTGGGTCACTTAAATTTCACAAATAGGGACAAATTAGTTCCTCAATCAAATTGTTATACGAGTTGTGTTATGTTAACTTGCTTTTATGTACTATTAATTTTCATGATAAGTCCTAACTTATTTCACTCTTTAAACGAGGTCATTTAGACCTTCTTTATCTTTCTCTCATAACTCTTTACTCAAAAGAAAGATTTTGATTTTGAGTTGTCTTTTATTCTACACATAACAGAGAATTGGGACAACTTAGGACCCACTGAAATATTAACATTACATGCAAGCAATTTAACAGAGTACATAGACATTTTCGTTAATGATTCAGATAGTAATTTGATGAAGGAACTAACTCTCCATTTGTGAAATTTAAGAGATTGTGATGAGTCTTTCAAAACTTAAAAAACTAATTTATCTTCTATTATAAATCTGAGGGATTAAATTGAAATTTTAGCCTTGAAGATATTATTATTAGTGTTGATTTTGTTTTTTTGGGTGGTCATGTTAATGTTGATTGTTGAAAGATCATTTTGGATCAAGCACGTCTTCGGAACTGGATCTCCTAATCCATGTGCAAGCGATCAAGGGGGATAATACGAGCCTGGGCCGTATAGTATGTATACCACCCAATTTTGATGAGTTGGAGACTTGGAGGTTTTATGATCCTAGCAACGTTGGTTTTTTGGTCTGAATGTTCCTAGCAAGTTAAACTAAACAAAAATTGTATAGTCCACCATTACTCGAATGGACAAGGCCTTCTGACCAGGCCCAACTAAACATATGTCAGTTCGTTATCCAACCAGCCCAAAATTGAAAGTTTGACTATCTCAAATAATCCCATTAGGCTTTTGGTGTCAACAAAATTTGATTTATTTTATCTGGATTTCTACATGATATTTTGTATCCAGGCTTAAGTCTTTGCTTATTAATCAATGAAATTCTTCTGACAAATAATAATAATAATCCTATTGCATAGACCCAAAATAAATAAACAATCTCATTTGCATGAGGTCCTAGATTTGATCATGGGATACATGTGCATAGAAAAATACTGTTAGGATTCCCCTCTTAGGTGTCTAATTGTACCCCAAGAGATTAATCTCTAATGGTGAGGGGATAAAACAAAATAATAATAATAATAATTCCATTAGCACATAAACATGGGCGAAGTGGAGCTAGACGCTCTACACCCAATATTTTGATCCAAACCAAGTTAGTTCCTTTTTAATATTATATTGATGAATTTGTTTGTTCTATTTACATTTTTATTAGCTATAAATTTAAACTATTTTATAAATTATTAAAAATTAATTTGTCATATAAAGCCTTTAAAAGTATTAAGAAAAGATTAACTTGTTCAATATCTTTAATTGTGGGTGATCACAAAATATTTTTGGAGATTAATTTGTTTAACATTGTTTTTGTCAAAAGTAAACGTGGGGGTTTATTATATATAGGAAAAAAAAATACACATTCCACCAACAATCAAAACTCAAGAAACACATATATGCACAAAATGTTGTCTCTTGTAAATTTAAACATCTTATTAAATGAAAGATTTTAATAACTAATCTCAAATATTTGAATTGTATTTTTTAATTTAGATATAAATAAAAAATTAATCAATAAAATAAAAGTGGGCTAGAAAAATAAAAGAGTGAGTAATAAAATTGGGCTATAAAAGTATTGAGCTTATCTATTTCTTTTACTTTTATTATAATATATCTATAAAACATTATGAAAAAATTGAAAATTTTGGGTGGGCCTCAAATATAGAAGGCCTCGCCCTTGAACATAAAAACAAAACAAGAATCCATTAGTTTAATGTTAAGGGGACAGCTGTGCGTGTTGGTTTCGGATTTTTAAAAATAAAATTATAAAATTTAAATTTTACATATAATTGAAAAAATTGAAAATAATTTTCTATTTTAATTGTTATTTAAATATATAAAAATTAATTTTTTGAGTAAAAAAAGTGATTTTTTTCAAAAAAAAAAAAACAAACAAATTAAACGCTCCCTTAAACTTAGTAAATGGTTAGAGTCAAATTTTTTACTAGGCGAAACCCTATATATATATATATATATATATATATATATATATAGATTAATTCTAGTTTTAGCCCTACAATAATTTTATTTTGTTTTTTATTCAAAACTTTTTAGAAATTTTGGTCTTAACTCCATTGTTTTAAATTTTGATCCTCATAAATATTTATGATTATGCATTATAGTACTTAAAAATATTAAAAATTTTGACTTTAGTCATTGTAAATATTTTAAAAGCATCTATCAGTCGTTATAAATATTACCACTTAACAATTGGGTTAACGCAACACAACAAAGGGATCAAGAGCAATTTTTTATTGAAAAATTGGATTAAAATTAAAATAATTTTTTTCATAGAGATAAAAACCAAAATTTACCGTATTTATAAGGAATAAGATATATTTAAACCTATTTTTATTGAAATAATGTGATAGTGTTATTAAGTCTTAGATGACTTTTGGTGTATGAAATACGTAAATGTTAGTCTATTAATTTTTGCAAGTGTCGTTTCTCCGTCCCCTTATTTTAAAATATTTTGTAGTTTTTTTTATTTAATCATAAATATGTTTTGATTCCTAAGAATTTTTATTTAATTTTGGTCTAAATATTTCTAAAATTATCTAATTTTAGTCCTTAATACATATGATTACTAGCTATCATATAGGATTAAATGACCTAACTCTTTCTTAATCATTTTCCCAGCTCTAAATTGAATTTACCTTGTTTTTCAATTATGTGATTGGTGATTAAAGTGGAGACTTAAATAGTGCACAATGGAATGCGATATCCATCACAAGCAGGTGCTCGATCCAATTATATGCTGCACCGACAATTTAATGGAGTGCAGCTTTGAATTTACTTGGTGATAGTCTAGTAGCGAGTTGAAAATGGCTGAAATTATTGTCTCCTTACATTTGGATTAAGTGGGAATATGTTGGCAAGCGGGCAACCAAAGCAAAAATGTAAAAGAAAGGGAGAAAAAAGAAAAGGTAAAATGGTGCAGTTTTTCTTTTGAAAAAGTGTTTCTAAAAGCACTACCTGGTAATGACGGTGATATGGTTGGTACTTAAGGTCAAGGGAACAAGACAAGGGAGGTGGCCTGTCTCGTGTGGAAGGGCACTGTTAATCATAGGAGTAAATGCAGTGACCAATTAATAGAGCTTATCAAATATTAACATGCCTTTAATAACACCATGGTACAAGGCTATATCAGCAGCAAATAAAAAATAATAATAATAGTAAACACTATGATCGAGAACTTTATCTAACGTTCGCTTATATGTCGCTCTTAGATATGCATAGCCAGGGTAAAGAGTGTCATTCTCATCACACCATGTTTAATTTTTAATAATACTTATTTATAAGAAGTGCTATTATATTCTTTTGATAATATTTAAAAGTATTGCTAAAAATATAAAAATTATTGTTAAAACTTTCTATTAATATCTTTAAAAGTATAGTATATAATATATGTTATTAAAGAATTTTATGAACCCTAAATTTCACTAATATTAATGAATTTAATTTTAATAAATTAATAGTATAAAATATTTATCAATCATTCAATCATATAGTGTCATATAAATAAAGATGATTAATTTTCACTTCTAATATTTGAAATGTCATGCAAAAGGAAGTATGAATTATGTTGTGGTGTGAGGAATATGAATGACTCAATAATGAAATTTAATGACCATGGAGTTGATCAAAGAGAGTCGAGGTGTCCAAAAGTGGTTGAGAAGTTTAATTTATGTTTGGGGTTGATGAAATTTGTTTAAACTCGTCTCCTTGGAATTTAAAGTCTAAAATCAAGAACAAAAGTCTATTCTGACGTGGCCATATAGAGTTTGCTAATTTGAAGGTGTGTGAAGGAAGTTAGAGGTGTTCAATTGCATGCTATTAGAACTTTTGGACCCAAATCAAGCTACCTTGCTCATCAAGTATAGCCGCCCTTCAAACTTTGGGCCGAAGTTACACAACTTTAACCTAATTTTTCATCTATAAATACATTTTTCTGATCATAAAAAGGATTGAGAGAACCACCACGTTATTGGTTGGAGTGGCTACCTTACCCTTGACCAATGGTCTTGGGTTCAAACCTAGGTATAGAAATTAAAAATCGGATCTTGGGAGAGTTATGCTCCCTATAAGATTTTAAATACTCAAACAAGATTGCTCCTGAGGATACTTGTTGAAACCAAAAAAAAAAACAAAGAATTGAGATAATATAAGGATTAGAGGCAATATGGTTTTTAATTTTTTTTCCTTTTCTTTTTTTTTCGATAATTAATATGAAACTCGACAGCTGGAATATGAGTGGGGTAGAAAGGTATAAAATCATACAAACCAAATTACATAGGTTATGCTACAAGGCTTGTATGCATTTGATGCATCAATTATCCAAAAAAGCATGTCGTGCTTTCCCATGAAGCACATTTTGCGCACTTCATCGAAGTATTTACCTTTCAACTAATCCTCAAATATTGAAATAATGACACGAGCACATTTTTCTTAAAATGAATAATTTATAAATTAAAAGTATACTCTCTTTTTAAAGAAAAATATCCACTTATCTATAAAAAAATATATATAGAATCTTTGATAAAAAAATATTGGATGAAATAAAGTCATTTGACCCATTAATTAATCTAAAGACAAATAATTGTAACTTATTATCAAGATATAAAATTCTCGAAATTTTTTTGGTTTTCTACCATTTTCCTAAATCAAATGATAGAGCTCCTCAGAACAAACACATTAAATGCAAAGGGTCCCAAATTATTGCTCCAAATACTATTTCATGAACAAAGCCAAATGGAGATAATTTGGTTAAGAAAGTAAGCTTTACAAGAATGTCTCATGCATCAATGATTTTAACCTATCATTTTGCGAAATCAGTTTTGTTCTTGAAACTACATTTATAAAGCTAATTTTAGCGATGAGCTGATGAAGGGTACAATAATCTATAGCTTTTACATAGTTGCTTTTTAGAACGCAGTCATCAAGCTCGCTTCTCTCACGGACTTTTTGTTTTAATCATGCTTAAGGAATCTCACGCTAGTTGTTGTGTTGTCAACGTTACTGATTTCTTTTAATTGTGTGCATTGTAATTGGTGCACTTACATTACAAGACCTTCTTAATGTGTCTCCCTGCAAATTTTCCCCCTTTATCAAAATATATGTTGTAGCATATATTCTTTAATTTATTCCTATAGTATCTATAGAATCGGAATCAAATCTTCCATGTTTCATTGAGTAATGATTGAGACGTGTGATATGATAGTGTACATTCTGTTATGATCATTTAACAAAGCAAATTTAGTTTTGCTTTATAGGAACACAGATGAATATGATGATTTATCTATGAAGTCTAGTTTCTTGAGGCATTCGTGCAAAAAGGCTTGGTCGACTTGTAGTTGATGCATAGCCCAATCAAATGTTTGTAAAGTTCTAACCTTCTCTCTCAAAACCACGTGATTTGACATCTAAGTCAGCTATCTTGTGTGAAGAGTCAAAAGTTGGGGGTGGGGGTAAGGGGAAAGAACTTCGGAAAATAATAAGGCCGATTGGGTTTTGGTTTCAATTTTCATTTTTATTTTTCAGTTTTTAAGATTTTATGAAGAAAATATTAAAAATTAAAAATAAAAATTAAAATTGAAATTTGTAGTTTTCAGAATTTTCAATTTTTCTTTACAAAATCTAACAAACTGAAAATAAAAGTTAAAAATGAAAACTAAAACCAAACATGGCACCAATTTTCTTTTACAATCGACAAATTGAGGTTGAGAGCAAGACTTGCCTCTATCTCGGGTTAGATCAGGCCATCATAGACTTGTCAAGCACTTGCAATGGTAGTTCCCGATTACTCATTAACAAGAAAATATCTAGAAATTGAACTCAGAGACGATGCATAAGTGAATTTTGGTTGTAGCATTAATTAAAAACTTTACTTTTGTAACCAAGCCAGGAAACAAAGTATGTCTATCAAATATTGATTTTCACAAAGTCAAGCAGAATCAGCAGAGTGGTTATGTCTTTGGGCAAGTATAGCAGGGTTGTTGGTGGTAAGGAGGATACAGCATTAAGCTGTCTCAATCTCTTTTAATATACGGTGACAGTTGGTGGGTTCTGGATGGACTAATGGGCCAGGAGAAATTTTTGATCCGCACTCTTTTGTAAATATAGTGAAATTGAGAGCTTGATTGTGATGGAAATTGCATTGATACATCTATGCTTTGATATAGTCGATCATGTTACTAGTGAAAAGGATATATTGTTTTTGTGTAGTTGATCGTGTTATAAGTTGTGACTTGTGAACTATATTAATTAACACTTATTCATGGCTACGTGCCGATACGCCAGTATGACAAGCTTCACAGCTAAAGCTACTTATGACAAAAGAGAGTAATATGAGCTGTGATTGTGATGCATTTTGAACTTGGATGGTATCTGTTACAAATTCCATATTGGGGAGTTATGTCATCAAAATATGGTATTTAAGTCTAGTATAGTTCTTCCTCCTCCGATAGATTGGTCTTTTGGATCGCACTCTCCCTTTAGCTTTAGTCCATAACATTAACTTGGGTTATTACATTAAATTCTGTGGTGCATAAATCATGGGGTAATCAATCAATTCAGGGAGTATTAGTTTTTTTTTTTTTTTTGATTGGGTATTCAGGGCAGTATTGATTATAGGGAAAGAAAGAAGAAAATAAAATTAAGGAAGCAACTCTATTGTATCCTCTGCTATCATAAGGATATGACACATTATTTCAGTTATTTTCTTCTATGCAGAATCCATGCATCTGGGTGTAGGCTTTCTGACATGCCTCCGGAGTTATTTTGCTTTGACAATTGACAGAGACAATTTTTATGCAGCGGTTGAAGTGCTTTCTCGTGATAAAGCTTTGTAAAATGTATGTTTAGGCTACTATTGCTGGTGATCGGTCTATGATGAAATGTGTACTAATTAAGTTACAAAAAAAATTCAGTTTAATAGAGTGTGTAAGGTACAGATTCATTGCCAATAGTATCACAAATGTCGCATCTTAATTCATTAAGCCTTGCTTGATCCAATCACTTGGAGTAAATGCTATTGCTGATAAATTTCAATATAATCACTCTTTGATGTGACATTCCATGTCTTGAAGTGTTGCATCGAGAATTAAATATACATGCACTAATATATCCAGGTGTAGTACTAGCTAGTCTTGCTATGCTAGACTTTTGAGTGCTTTCCCTTCATCCAGTTAACTGGACAAGTTCAACCACATTACTTCCTATTTCAAAGTGGTCCAAACCTTTTAAGACTAGTTAGGCCTCTATGGGGCACCACTTTAGGTTATCGATCTTGATGATGTTGTCGGTAAGCTACCATCACAAATGGTTTTCTCACAATATTTTTTCTATATCCAGCTGGTTTGAGAGTTTTTATATCAAGAAAATGAATAAAGTATTCTTATTCCACTTTTCTCATTTGTAATGGGAAAACACTTATTGTAAAAATCCATAAATAAACTAATTGATAAGGTATTTTTCAGTTATCTCTCTTTTTTTTTTTTAGGATGATAAAGTTAAATCGCAACAATTTAAAAATTAATTCAAGAGTTTAACAATTAAGACAACAATAATTAAGTCTTATTCCATAGTCTAAGATTAGCTATTAGATAATTCCATGCTGTTTTATCTTAAATTATATTTATCATGTTAAAAACAAAACTGTACTGATAGTTCCATTTGAATTCATGCAGCCTTATTTCAACCATTTGGAATCACTTGTACACTTGTGTTTAAGATTTCTATAGACAGCAGTTATTATTTTTAACGTTGCCTGCATGGCTGTGTCTAAAGTCTTAAACTGCTTATGAAAGGTGACAATTCAGCTGAAATTCAAGAACAAATTGTATTATATGGGGTTTGCTTCATTGCATGCTAGCTAGCACTTACACACAACATTATTGGCTCCCCATTTTCCATGTTATGTCAGTGATTTTAATTTGAAGCTAACATGAACAACAATATTCTAGCTCCAGCCAGAATCATGCATCAGCTGTAATTTCAGAACCACAGTTTTGAATTTCACAAACTTACAGCTGTGAATGAATGAGGTCAACCCAAATAGGCATAGCCTAGCCTCTACACAAAGGCACCAATTAGATGTAAACCAACAAGGTGTTAACTAACTGCATGTCATCAGAGTTTGCTTTCCATTAAAACTATAGTACACAACTTGTAGGGGCCTATGTCCTACTGCAAAAAAAAAAAAAAAAAAAGGTTACTACTCTTTAACATCCACTTGTCAATACGATAAAACAATGTTACCTCATTGATGGCACTTGTAGTTAACATGAACATTTAGTTAGCAATAAAACACAACATGGCCTAGTAAAACTGTAGTATGGGAGGGGAAAGGTATAGTTTCAGAGAGTAGCTAGGCCAGAATAATTTTTTTTGCTACTTACTTGTAATGGCTATAAAAAACGACATATATTGAAGTGTGCTTGGTCCCCATCTGTCAACAGTTCCATTTTGTACTAGTTGAATAGCTAGTCAATTAAGATCTCCCTGAAACGAGATTGCCAAAAAAATGTGCTGTTCCTTAGCACTGTTGTTTGTCTGCCCGAAGAGAGGAAAAGAAAATAGACATGATGCTAAGTGGTGCCTGACATAAGAAAAAATAAAAAATAAAATAAAATAAGAGTAAGATCTAGTACTTTGGAATATGCGTGATCTTTGGCAAAGATTTTTTTGTTATATTTCCCAATCAATCCCGGAAAGTTATATTGGGATGTAGTAACATGGAAGCCGTACTTTTTTTTTTTCCCTTTGTAAAGTTTAGGGTCACAAATTAGAAAAGGCAGAAAGTGAGGCGATGCCAATTCATGATCAGTTTCTTTAGACATTGGCCTATCAATAGCAAAATAAGCCCAAGTTGTTTAGCTTTTTGGAATTTTAAAGAAAAATTTTAAAAAGTAAGGAATGCTGGCTTGGATGATTTGTGGTTAACATGGAACGATTTGATAACCAATCATGGAAATGATGGATTGTACGGACTCTTGTGGGTAGGCTAGGCAAATATTGGATGATGCTGGGGTTTTCCTGGCCTATAGAGTTTATGAAACAAAAAATATTGGACTTCCATCCCCTAGAGTAAAAGTGAGCGTGGTCTCACCTTTTGATCAATTAATGGATCACCCACACTACGCACTTTTTTTATCCGAAGATGGAAACACCCTCATTTTATCATTTTAAAAGGATTTTTACTTTAAAGAATTTAAATCTAAAAAAATTAGAGACTTATTAAAAATGTTAGTTTGAATTTATGTAACATAATGATGTGATTTATATATTAATTTTTTTATTGGATATATGAGTTATATTATTTTATTTTATTTTATTTAGCAATCAGTTTTATCTTTTGTAGGAAGAAATTATAATTTTTTTTTAACTATATAACATTGCTTTTATAAGATTTCATTTAATCTTATTTGAATTGCTTTAATTTTTTTCATTGAAAATATAAAAATATTTATATAGTTATCCAATCATATGTCATTACGTAAGTCATAATAGTTAGCTTTTCTACCAACTATTTAAAAAACATGCAAATGAAAAAAATTTAGTTAGATAGTAATGAAAAATGACATTTTTAATCATGAGGCTTGACATAATTAATAGCTAACCAGATTTCTTAACTATCTAGTTAAAGGTTTGATTATGTATGAAAGAGACTCTGGCTAGAGGTTTATGCTTTAAGGTGCTCTTGCTTCGAATGAATTAGTCATTATTGCTGGTGTTGGATACTTGGAAAACCAAAATTAAACTCTATTTGAATTAAGTAATTTTTGTATGAAATTTAAATTTTTAAAAATTAATATTTTTAAATTTGTCTCACTTAAATATAAAATTTGAATTTCAAGTCTATTATTCACTCATCTCATCACAGAGAGAGAGAGAAAAAAAAAGAGTAATGATTAGTTACTCCTTCATTTCTTATTAATAGTCATCTTAAAAAATCAATATAATTAAATTGGTACATTAGAAGTTGGAAGTGACTATTGCCACTCCGAATAACTATTCTCACTCCCACTCAATTACCTTTTTCTAGTTTCTCTATTATAGCATTCTTCTTATTTATTAATTATAATGACAATCTAACATTATATTATTATTATCATTATCATCATCAATTATATTTTTATAAAAAACTTATTTTTATCTACAATTAACTTATTAAACATAATTATTTTAATTTAAAATAAAATTATGTTCATACATTTTGTTATATATATATATGAATTGTGTAATGTAGAGTTACCCTAAGGGTACTTATCGATGTATGGATAACTAATCTTTTGGGTGGTGCCTCCTTTTCTTGGATAGAGCCCAGGGTACCTACAAAGATACTCTAACGCCCAAATCAGTGAGTGTGACAAAAAGGGGAATAGACAATTATAGAATGAATGACTTATCCACATAGAATTTCCCTTTCACTATTTATATTACTTGAATACGTCTAAAATAGGTGATCCTCAACTAAGTTGTAGTTTATGATGTGTATGAAATACCACTAAGGGTGTCCTTCTAGAACATGTACAATGTCCCATGTTGATGATGTGTTCATCTTGCGCTCTTCTTGACCTCGAAGTTGTGCCTACCCGACTACTCATGAGATGGTGTTCTCGATCGTATCTTAGAACCGACATTCCTTGTGCCCCCATGCATTCCCATCTCTCGTATGTATTTGGGTTAGTATAGAAAGGTTCAAGGAGACGACCTCGTAATCGTCTCCAGGGTTATAGTCTGAGCGATTCGACAGTGATACTTGACCCATTGCTTGGATTCCAAGATCTAAGGTCTCGATCATAACAAATTGATAGAAATAAATATAAATATATGTAAACTTTATTTTTCATAGTAGGTTGTATTTTATTTTATTATCATTAATTATTTAAAGCTTATCACGTCTTCTATGTATACTTAAGTATTTTATTTTAAACTGCCATAAGGTTATTATCACTACTTTCAATCTTAATTTTCCTCAATCACTTCATCTCTTGTTTCTTTTACCTCTTGTGATTTTATATTCTCTCATGTCTTGTGCATGCATTCTTACTCTATTTTCTCTTCTCACCACTTACTCTCTCATCTTCTACTCATTCATAGCTTAGAATATTTCTAAGTTGATGGTGTTCATTCAATCTCTTGTTTGAAAGTGATGAGAGAACAAATGTCGAATTACATAGGAAAGAAGTTAATTGTGTTTAATGTTAATTGTATAAAAAAGTAAAATAATTTGATAATTTTTTTCGTGTAGAAAAAAATTTGATAATATGTAAGAGAAAATATAAGTTATTTTTACATTGAAATAAAAAAAATGAATTTTCTAAGAATATAATTAATAATAATTTAATATAAGATTGCCATTATAATTAATAAATAAGATTAATGGTATAATAGAGAAATTAGAAAAAATGATAGCTGAATTGGAGGCAATAGCCATTTAAAAGTAACAATAGTCACTTTATAAAAAGTTAATATATCTTATTACAATTATGTATCAATTTTCTAATATAAATAATAATAAGAAATTAAGGGAAGTGGGATGGTTGGCGCAACAAGAGCAACAAAACCCGAGTTTGGTGGATGGGTGCAGGTTTTGCCGATTGCATTATGGCACGTGACGCGCGTTGATAACACCACGTGGAAGTCACATGGCATGGAGGGTGTGGTGTGGTGTAGTGTAGTGCAGTGTGGAGTGTGGGACTGTGAAAATGTGTGAAGTGATGAAGAAGAAGATGCTTCTGTCCCTCGCTCTTCTTCTCTACAGGGATGGTTTGGTGACAGTCCTTTAATTTCACAAGTACAAACATACATGTTCCTCTCCACGCACTCACTCACACCCAATTTCATTTCACCACCTTTGACGTCGCTTACAGTTGCAGAATGGGACTGTGACCACTCAGTGCAACCCATTGGCTGCTAGTACCAAGAACCCTCTCTCTCCCTGTTTTTGCTCCTTCAGTTACTGCTGCACATTATATTGCATAGAAGAGTGATATATAATCATTAAATTTACATCCGTTAAAAGTTATAAATTAATATATAAAAAATTATAAATTAGGAGAATATTTATAATTTTTTATAATTTATAATTTATAATTTAATATAAATATATGGTATAAATTTAATAATGATTGTTTGTCTTTTCTCCATTGCATATATAAAGGAAAGCAAAAACCGAAATACCAAAAGAAAAAGGAATAGTACAATGTGGGACATCTTATCCTTGATGGTGGCCTAACCTTGTGTTCCCATCCCTGCATACCACGATCTATTACTATCAATTATGTTCGTTTTGAATGCTCTCTCTCTCTCTCTCTCTCTCTCTCTGTATCTAGTGCGTAGTTCTCAAATTCCTGCAACATTATTAGATATTTCATTTTTTTTTTAAAAATAAGATTAATATTGATATATAGACACTATCAATATAAAAAAGTTTTATATTATTATTCAAGGGAATGACTATTGATGCTTTCATTTATTTATTATCACCTTTTTCTAGTGGTTTTATTCAAATATTCTAAAATTATCCTTAATTAAGACTTGTGTTATATTTTTTATATTTTTTGTCTATTGCTATTCTTATATTTCAAATTATATTATATGATTATACTAATTGATATTAAGTATAAAAATCAACTAATTTATAATTTATCAGTTTTAAAATAGAATAAGCAAAACAAGATGTGTGTTTATACCCCTGTTTGGTGATTTTCAAAGGATTTTTGTTTTAGATTTTGAGATTGCATTTCTTTTGTACGCAAGATGAGTTTGATATTCAAACTTAAAAATGTTTATACCTCTGCTTGGTGTAAATTACACAACAAGTAAAACTCATTTTCAAGTTCTTTTATTTGGTTTATTGATAGTTTTTTTTAATTATTGTAAAAGTCGTCTAAAACTTTAAGTGCGAGTTGTTTATTACTTGTTTGATTTTCTCAAATTTAATGAGACCAAAAGTTAAAAAAAATGTGCTCGTGACTTATTTAAGTAAAAGAAATATAAAAATTGCTTTGAAAAACTATCTTTTAGTTTTCTTTCTTTTTACATTAATACATTGCTTATGTTTTAACTTTTTAAAATAAAAAAGTAAGATAAATAAAAAAAATTTTAATTAAAGAAACCACACAGTATAATACATATGTATAAAAATTCAACACCAAATTAAGTTACATGAAGCCATTATGAAAGTCAGCCTTGTCAGTTTCAAGCTTTGCTAAGATTATTGTTGTTGTTGTTGTTGTTGTTAAGAAAATAATGGTTTCCTTATTATATATTTTTTCTGGCTGTTTGTAACGTATTTAAGGCATTTTGCATAACAAATGCAACAAGAAGAAATAGTCTTAATTACTTGATAATAAAAGAAAGAAATGCCTTACCACTAAAAAAAGAAAAAGAGTTTCTAAGACTAACATGGAGAAGTAGATGACTATAGAAAAAGTGTGTCAAAAAAGACGCTGTATAAAAAAAAAAAAGATGTCTAATAGGATTCTATTTACCGTAAAATACTTCATTTTAATTTGTAGAAAAAATAAGCATAATATATTTTTTAAATTGGTAAATAAAGAATAGTTATTTTTATACCCAATATTAATTAATATAATTTGAAATACAGGAGTTACAATAGACAATAATAAAACACAACCCTTATTCAAGAGTAACTGTGGAATAGCAAAATAAAGTCACTAAAGGGAAGTGAAAATAAATAAATGAGAGTGGTAATAATCGCTCTCATTATTCAATTATATACTTATATTCATGAAATTTTCAAGATAATAAACAATTAAATTAAATATTTTTATTGATATAATACATAATTAAATGTACCTATAAATTTCTTTTATACCGATAAGTGTACCTAAATTAAATTATTGAAAAATAATCAAAATAATTTGCGAGTGATTGAAGCTTTTTCATATAGCTAAGTTTAATATCTAGCTCAAATAATTAAGTCTTTTTTATTAAATGAGTCGTCAAAACTTTTAGAGTTTGATGCAATATTCTCATTTCCATTCTCTGATCAATTGAATAGACTTGAGTTTGATTTTTCCAGTTATTCATGCTCATTGTCCTTCTATTTGTGGATTGTTTTTATTTTACTTTAAGGATTGCTAGAGGGATTTTCCCTTCTCACCGTTGTCTGCAGCAAAACTAAAATTGGTTTGAGTTTTAGTTTTTAGTTTTCATTTTATGAAAGAAAAACTAAAAATTCTAAAACTGAATATTTTAAAATTTTTAATTTTTTCTTCACAAATTCTAAAAAACTAAAAATTAAAAATAAAAATTGAAAATTAAAAACTCGAACCAAATAAAGCTCTAATCAATTAATTGATCATCCTTGATTTTATGTGAGTCTTGAGATATTGTGTTTGCATAGCTGCAGGATCCTTGAGCAAGTTGCATTCCAATTCCCAATAATTGAAGAGGATGTTACTACTTTTTCTCTCTTTTTGTTTGCTAATTGAGCGGACAGAAGTCTTGGACAGGGTTTTATTTTATTTACATTATTTTTATTTCTGTTTTATAATAAGAGTTTAATTTTCATATACTAACTATTATTCATTTATATATTATTACATTATTAAAGAAAATTGGGTTTCACATCCACCTCTTGAAAAATTTTCACAAACAAGAGAATTTGATTAAATGACAACTGTTAGTATATTAAAATTAACTCTTATTATATTTTAGATGAACTTGGAGTATTCATTATTGAAATAGGAATTAATATCTTCTAAACATAAAATTTGTTCTTCACATGTGTGAATTTTATCTTTGACCAGATCCTCTCTATATATACTTTTAAAAATTAAACTTCTAATTAGATGCTTAAAATATCTAATTAGCTATCAATGATGTTGGGACCTCGTGGTTAACTCTTAATATTTTAATGCTATGGTTTGCGCAAAGTTTTGAAACATTGATCCTCACCTACTAGTGTATTATAGTTACATTCCGGGCCCATTATTGGGGCTGGTCAGGGATGGGGTGGGGTCACGCCTGTCTTTGGGCCATGGCCCACCAACTTTACAGCCTGATTGGATGTATATGCATCTGAATTCTGAAGGGTACGTACCCCAATCACATATATATAACCCTGTAGCAAGTAGCATGTAGCATGTACCCATGAACCATGTTTTATCACGTAAACGTCAACACACGTCAGTATCATCATCATTATCATCATCACCAATTTGGAACTCAGATACTTGATGGGCCTTATTCGTTTTTAGATCAACGGAAGAATTAACAAAATTTTTCAATCAGCACTTTCAGAACGAGTTAGAATTCTGAAGAAATGTGCCCCCTCAATTGGCATATATATTCAAATCTTCAGTTGCATTATATGGCCATACCCCCATGTGCCATCCATTCTGTAAAGGGATTTTCTTATTTATCTGCTTAAAAGGAAAACAATATGTAAGTGCCATGGTTTGACATGAAATGACATCATCTTCTATATCCTTTTCTATGAAAAGAATATATTATTGATTATGTTCATTATGTATATTTAGAAAACAGAACGTATATATATATACGATACAAATAAAATGACTTGAATGAATGATACTTTCGAATTCACCCCAATTGATGAAGAGGGAAGAGAAAATTACAGTAAAATAAAAATTGTAGCCATCATTAGGGGGAAGATGAAATTTTGTTATCAGATTTTTGTTAGTGTTTAATTTTTATAGGTGATCCTTGCGTCTCTGCAGTACAATTAATGAGTAATTCAAGACAGTTAAATGCAAGCACCTATACTAAAACTTACATTCTATTCTGAAAATTCTAAAATAAGAGTTTGAGCTAGTTTCATCATAACCTTTTTTTTCTTATTTGGCCATCAACTTATAATCACACATGGATATATGTGTAACTATCACTCTCAACTCAATTTTAATACAGATGCGCCACACACTCACACACACCCTCGTAGTTAGAGAAGAAAGAAGCGTAAGGCCTCCGTTTATACAGAGGAAAAGAAGAAAAGAGTGGGGGTGAAGGGGGCACTTCATATGTGAATGATCAAATGTCTCTATCTATTGGTTACCCCACATATCTCAGTCATGTTGTCCTCAACCACAGCACTAAATGCCTATTCCATCTCTCTATCATTGTAAGTCATTTTCAGTTCCCTGTTGGCTAAAGAAGCTATCATCATCAAGACCTCCCCCTCCCTCTCCCAACCCCACCCCCCAAGAGTTGCAATCATTGCCATCTTACTTGGACTTCATACACATCTGAGAGCTACTCAATATCAAATCATTAATGAAACTAATTGTTAGCTTTGCTTGATATGACTAATTAAGAATTGAGCTCACTTCTTAATTATTAGGCTGGCTAGCTAGTTTAATAGTTAATGATCTTACATTTAGTATATGCATTAATTAATTAGATATACATATAGTCAATCATCTTCAGCTGTTTTCCTGTTTCCATACCTCAAGCCTAGATATACATATATCCACATTATTTTGCTCTCCTAGACATGTGTTTTAGAAGAAAATTAATAATTAATTATCATCGAAGATCTTGGGATGCAAATGACACAACACAATTATATTTGACAAGTCAATTATTTGAAACAACAATAGGTGGCAGCATATGTTTCATGGGATGGAGCAACTAAATGTGTTTTAGTTAAAGGTTAAAATTACAGCCTAGAAGTGGACCTGACCTGCTTATAATCCAACTAGTATCTGTCCTAGTTGTCCAACAAATGGGACAATGATGTGTCAGAATACGTATACTTACAAACAACATTGTGACTGTATGTATGGTATAGTGCTAAGCTAACTGATCAAGGGGTGATGAGAGAGTTGAAGAAAGTGGGATTTGATCAAAGAGTTGAGTTGAACATATCTGTATCACATTAACATACAGCAATTCAGGAAGGACTTTTTATCATCATCATCATCATGCACATCTAGATGATCATATACCGTTAGCTTGACAAGCCCCCTCTAGCTATAGTGATCGATCGCTACTTTGTTATATATGTTACTGATGGAAAGGCTTTGATGATCAATCACTTTCTGTTCGACTAACACAAGCAAAAAGGGTTTCCTTCTTTTTTTCTTTTTTCCTTTTTCGCAAATTGGTGTTGTCATGATATGGGGTGTGATCTAATTGAATGGCCATGGATTGAGAAGTCTTATTTTGAACTATAACCCTTCATATTGGACATACGTGTACTATATGTACTAGTGTTGGAAATAACTCATCAATAATTGCTTCTTCATTTTCTTTTTATTTATTTTTTCTCTTTTCTTCATTTAAGTGATCACTCAGTTTCTACAATGTTGAAAAGTTTAGGAAACTGATAACTGTGATAGTAACATAAGGGAAGTGGCTATGTTATTGGGTCTTACACTTGCCCTTTTTCCTTTGGGTTGTGGATGGCTACCATAGTGGGTAGGCAAAGCTTTTCTTGGCCAAGATTGCGACTTGCAATCCGATGGCTTCACGTGATGCTTTGGAGGTTTTCTCAATTGGAAAAAATAACAAGTCGCAGACTTTTTAATACATTTGACCATCTTTTTTCCCTCTCCCCCTTTACCCTCCATTGGACTTTTGTGAATTTCCACTAGTTTCTCTTGCTATATGCATTATTATTATTATTTTTTTGTTTTTTCAAATATCCTGATTAATTTATTTGAGACAAGAGCTTTTCTAAAAAGTAAATCTCTAGCTATAAAACTCTTTTTATATACACTATCAAAAATCAAATATCTGACTATATGCTTAAAGTTAACTATCAATTATGCCAAATCTCTTAATTGCTATATTCTTAATTATTTTTTATAAGAAAGTTATGTACTTATTTTCAATATATATATTTCTTAGTTAATTAGTTTGGTATCGTATTCACTTATGTTTGATTGAAGTTTTAAATAATTTGTGTTACAATAAACTGAATATCAGACTGATTATTTTATTAGATTCTTTAAACTGATAAAGTAATTACTTTACGTAACAAAATAATTACTCTTTTTATTATTAGAATAATTGATATTCACCTCCCCGAGATCTAGTATAATTATACTTAATATCCCTTTATTTTGTAAAGTTATACTAATATCTCTTATAAATATTATTATTAAGTAATAATATTTTGACTATATTTGACATATATAACACTTACATATACATTATTATTAATGATAAAATTATAATATTTTGACTATATTTGACATATATATATTAACTAAAATACCTCTTTTTTTATTATAAGTTATAATTATAAATTTTATTTTTATGCGATAAAAATAGTATTTCATTCAATTAATGTGTTAAATATTGTCAAAATATTATAATTTTTTCCATTAATAATGATGTATATGTCTCATGTTATATATATTTTTTGTCATATATTAGTGAATCAGGATCCAAGGG
The DNA here is from genome assembly GCA_030441495.1 of Dalbergia oliveri. Classification (NCBI taxonomy): domain Eukaryota; kingdom Viridiplantae; phylum Streptophyta; class Magnoliopsida; order Fabales; family Fabaceae; genus Dalbergia; species Dalbergia oliveri. The sequence continues at coordinate 18,976,672 of JAMLFY010000004.1, read as the reverse complement.
AAATCAATATAATTTTAGTAAAACTCAAAGAGAGTAAGTAATAATTTTGCAAATTAAAGAGCTACCAAGTGTAATTGTACTAAACCCTGAATGGAGATACTATAATTTTCTCTTATTAATTATTATTGTATCATGAATAATAATTATTGAAGAGTGTAACTTTCTTTTTTAACTGAGAAAAATATCACCTACTAATATAAAATATGATTCATAGGTCTCGGACTAGAGAATGACCATCACGTTAAAACTCCACTATAACTATTATGATGTATTTGGTATTGAAAATGTAGGTGAAAAATTCATGGACTGGGTTCATGAGTAATTTTACTATTGAATTCAATCCATAAAATTTCATCTCTTTTTTATCCCCGACTAAAAACATGGCATTATATTAAATTTATTGAAATCAATTGTGTTTATGCAAATATCTAAATATTTTAAACATTTTATTTAAAGTAATACTAAATGCTATTTCTATTCTCCGGGTAGATCAGCCTATGTTAAAGCTCGATTTATGAATTAATTAATTAGTTTTTCAAACTATACTTTCTGATTTCATGTACGTTATTGTTATAATTAATAGAGTATAAATAAAAATTTAAAGGATGAATCATTGATGTAATTAAAACTAATGATTTTATCCGTGTGTTCCACGGATAATATAAATTTAATATTGTTAATTTAAGTCATTCAATAAATAAATATTAAATATATTTAAATTTAGTTGCTTTTCAAAGAATAATATTTAAATTTTTTATAAAAATAATTGATAAATTTTTATATAACAAAATAAATTGATGAAAAAATAATTATAATGTTTTAAAATAGAATGAAAATACTTGTACCTAAAATTTTAAAAGTTTTAACCTTTTTTAATGTATTTTTTAGCTTTATACAAATAAATTAAATGAAAAAACAATTATGTTTATTTTGATACTTTTAAGTGAATTAATTTTGAGATGTATAAAATCTTTATAATTGTCACTATTATTTAAACAATTAATATTTAACTTATTATTGATCATATTTTGATTACTTTTTCTTAAATTCATTGTGTATGAAATTTCAGCTTATTATGTTATCTTATAAGTTTGTAAAATATTTTGTGTATCTTATTCTAACATTAAAAATGTAAGTTTAGTTTCTATACATGCATTAATAAGATAAAAAAAATTTACACTATCATCCAATCATATATTATTACACTAATAAAAGTGGTTAAGTCTCCCACTCACTACGTCAAATATCAAGCAAATATAATGATTTGATTGATTGATATATAAAAAAAATTTATACTGTCAATATATAGAAATAAAACTAAAAACAATTCACTCGGATTACTATTTTTTAAAATTAAAAAAATAAAAATTGCATGACTATATGTATTTAATAAATGTAAATATTGAATAATATATGGAATGTCAAAATGTAATAAATAATATTAATATAGTAATTAAAATGTCATATAATAATGACGTATATAGCATAAACAATTATAAATCTAAAATTAAAAAATTCAAAATTCAAAATGAAAATATATATATATATATATATATATATATATATATATATATATATATATATATATATGACAATAGTAATTGAACGAATTTAATATTATATATAAATAATTTTAATAAGAAACAATACGTAGTTTGGTTCATTTATATTGAGGGACCCCTATTGATCATTTATTTCAAAACGTGATCTATATGCATTTATATCATAATATGTTTTCTGGTGTGATACGCGCTATAATATTAATGTAACGAAAAAAAAATTGCTTTAATTTTAAGGTGCCCTACACTTTGTATATTGTGATCCATAGAAAGTCGTTAAGTCGTGGCATCCAGCTCGACCCTTCACAATGGGGTGCTTTCCACTTCATGTTTACAGCTTTCCACTAACATTTGTTGGGTGTAACTGCAAGAAACTAAGACAAAAATAAAGCATATGTGTTCTAACATTCACATCCACGTAACCCCAAAATTATTGATAGATATATGATCAGAAAAACAGCATTATAGTATGTGATATATAGAGGATATTTCAACATGAAATCTACCCCATCAATCATGTATCTACTCAACGGCATGAGTTTTTTTTTTTTTTCTTTTCCTATCCACGGTTCCACACTATTTTTTCTGTAATTAAAACTTTATTTATAAAAATTATAATATTTTGACTGAGCGTGGCAAGATAATCAATATCTACTACTATTTATGTAATATATATATATATATATATAGTATCTTCTGTATATCTTTTATGTATGGAAAATGAAATGTTGATAAATTTGAGGGTCTATCTGAATATTGAGATTGAAATCGTAATGAAAATAATTAAATATATTGACAGTATTTAGGATAAAACACTTATTCTAATTTTCTCTCCTCTCACTTTTTTTTGTTCTTTCTCAGCTCTTTTAAGTGCTTCTTGGGGTTTAACATTTTTATTAACATTTTTTTATATATATTTTTCTTATTTTTAATTTTTCCTTATTACTATAACATGTCAGATATGTTATATAAATTTAATTTAGATATATTGTAGGTTAAAAAAATTTATGCAGACATACAACTATATTGCCATATTAACAAAAGTATTTGATTTAATCACTCATTATTTTAAAAATTTTATAAATAAAAACATATAATTAAATAATAATGTAAAACTATTTTACACTAATAATACATCAAAATTAATCTGTTATTACATTTATGATGGATATCAATAATTTCTTTTGAGTTTCTCATGCTTTCCTCGTGAGACAGTAAATTTCAAGTTTTGAGCTTTAATTTTCTTAGATCAATTTCATACTTTGATCTTAAACAACAATTAATAAATTCAAACTTAGTAATGTGAAAGACATAATATCTTTTTCATACGACAATATGTTATGTATCATTCTCCAAGGTAAAAATTGTGCCTCACAATATCTACTATTCAAGAACAAAACAATATATCATGTCTTCTTGAAAAATCTATTATTTTTACTGCTGTTAGCCTTTTATTTGAATAAGTTTAGGTTAAGATAAGAAATGAATGATAGTATTTTAGATAACCATTTTATCTAAGAAATTCGAACTCATACATAACATATATGATTGTTTAATTTTCATTAATCTACTACATACTAATTTTCATTAATTAAAATTTGATTCTATCCAGTGTTCCACCAACCTTTACCCTAGCCTTCTTGTCTCTTCTAGACTCAAGACAAGAAGGTTTGTGATTTGACGGAGTGTTATACCAACTTTTATCCTAATCTTCTCGCCTCTCCTATGTTCAAGGCTGAGAGACTTGTGGTCCATTTGGGTGATCAACTCAATCCAATATCTGACTTCTACCTTCAATTCGGTTCAAGACATGATTCATTACCCAATTGTTGATCTAGCTAAGTCAGTGATCACCTCAGATGCCAATTAAGGCACATGCCCTCCTTGATATTAAAAGCTTTTCTCACAGATTCTCGCACCCCACTGCCCTAGTGGCTCTCTGATTCATCATGGCCATAATGATAATGGCCCGACCGTTATAGAACGTCAAACCATATAGCTGCGGAGAGTGAGGAGGGAAAGACATGTTCATTAGAATAGCCTAAACACTTAGACTAACCCTACTGGAGATCTGAGACAGGAACACAATTTAATTTGATTGTTAATATATTTTGAATTTATGAATTGCAATAGTACAACTAAGTTTAGTATTAATTTGAAAATACGTAATATTATCAATAATTAAATATAAAATATTGTCATGTATATAGTTGGTGTTTGTTTGTTTTGTTGTGAATATAATTTCAAGATCACTAGTGTAAATAGTTTTTATTTTTTGCACAAAATAATTTATCAAATTTTAACAATTTACAACTATTTCAATTTCATGACAAAATTTTAATTTTTACTCCAATGTAAGTAAAAAAATTTACCACAAAATATTGTGAATTTGATAATGAGTAGGAACTAGTTATTTTTTATAAAGTAAAGTAGGTACCAATTTAAGATCTCTGGCTGAAACTATTATTGATATTTATACCTAATGAGTATATACATCAATTGCCAAACTCTTTTAGCTACACCCACCCAATCCCTTCTTTTTTTTCCCTTCTCCCACTCTTCACTGAGATGACAAAGGCACCCAATCCTTATATTCCGCTTTAGTTTTGAACTCTTTCGATTGTATCAGTCACCACTTTATATGAAAAGAGAGTGCTTCGCGTCCGTTTTTGTGTGGGCAGTAAAGAAAGGAACTCGTGGTTTTCAGATAAATAGCAAGAAAGGCCAATTTATACGATTTAAGAGAGACAACACTTCAGCCACAAAAAAATCAATAAGTGAAGGGTTCAAATTTGAAAAAGTGCAAAGTTTACCGTGATTTCCCATTTTATTTTCTTTAATAAACTTCTTTTTTTTTTCTTCTTAGATTTTCTCATCATCACTAATTATCCAAGTCTTTCCGTACTTCTCTTCCTTTCTAACGCTTTTATTGTTTCTAGTTAATCAACAAAAGAAAGTAGTTTGGCGTGTATGCCTACTACTATAACTGTTACAAATCAAACTAACTATTCATCGACCATGGAAAGGCAATTATTTAAGGTTAAGTTAATTTTTGAGAGGTGAGAGGTGAAAATGACATGAGTTAATTAATTAATTAGCATGGACTCATTTGCCATTTGACAATTCAAAAGGATCTATTTTAAAATATTTAAAGCTATAGGGACTAAATCAAAAACCCCATAGAGACTAATTTAAAAACTAATGTAAAATATAGGGATGAAAAATGTTTTTTTTTCTTAATCTTTTGAATTTAGTTTGTACCTATATAAAAGAGAAGGAAACAAAGCAGGTTTCTTGCTTATATCAATAACAACAATTAAGTCTTATTCCATTAAGTGGAGTTGTGTATATTAACATATTTATATTAAATTCATTAACTTTAATTAATTTTTCAATAATTTTTCTTGGTTTTCCTCTCCTTCTAATTATGGTACTATTTTCCATTTGATCAACTCTCCTTGCTGAGGACTCTACAAACCGCCTCCCAACATGCCCAAACCATATAAGGCAAGATTTTACCATCTTGCTTGTATATCTATATTTTTTCTATAAAAAAATGTCCCATGAAGTTCTCAAACCTTTTAGGTGTAAGACTAAGATATTAGAATAAAATGCAATCAATAACAAATCATGAGAAATTATGAGGATATATTTTTTAGATTAATTTTGATACATTGTTAATGTAAAAAATTAAAATTATATTATTATCCAATCACTTAATTCTATTTGTAAGACTTATTAAGTAACGATAGTTGAATCAAATATTTTTTCTTATGTAACAATACATGTTTCGATGTCTGTGTAAAGCTTTTTCAAATTGAAAGCATATTTAAATTGAATCCATATGTTTTTACAATTTATTTTATTAGTGGTTATATATATTCTACAATACTTTGATGTTTCTTTGCATCCTTTTACGAGATTAATAGATGATACTCGATGTTCCTTTGCCTCTCAAATACACATCCTTTGAATCTTGATGCCAATCTTAGTTGCATCCTTCGTAACATTGGTAGCAGACATGCATATTTTGGTACATGGGTACTAGTCGTGTATATTTGAGGACCAAACCAAAAGGTGGTTATTGTTACTCTCATTTATTTATTGTCATTTTATATTAATTATCTTTATTTGTATTATTTTTGAAATGTTTTAAAGGTTATTTTAGTAGTTAGCTCTTTTCAAAAAAATTAAAACTAAATTAAAAACTATATATTAGAACCTCAATTATTTATTAAATCTTTTTATTTATTATTTTTGTTGTTTATATTTCTAAGTGTCTTTAATTAAAAACTTATTTTAAATTTGTAATTAATATTTGCTTCTATGATATTTTAAATTTATATTTAATAATTGCACTAATTAATGTTAAACATAAAAATTAACTATAATTAAAATTCTATCATAACAAAAAAAAAATTCTAACTTAAATATAATGCTAACTTGAATTAAAAAGTTAGTAAAATAAAATTTAAATAACTTGCAAATTTAATTAAATATAAAATATAACACTTTTTATTGTTAGACACCACTCGAAAGTTATATTTCTCAAACCATAATTCATGGTATAACAAAATTATAAAGCGTTATAATGTAAGAACAATTGCGATCAATTTATAAAATTCATTTAAAACTTTATCAATATAAAAAGTGTCATATCTTATATTTGAATTATATAAGTTAAAACTTTATCAGTATAATTTATTAATTCATATGATTCAAATACTAATTTTATTTCACTACACTTTTTAATTCAATTTAAATATTATATTTAAGTTAGAGACTTTGTATTATGCTAAAATTTAATCATAATTATTTTTTATATTTAAATAAATTAGTATAATTATTAAATATAAATTTAAAATATTATAAATGAAATATATTAATTATAAATACAAAATAAGTTTTTATTTCAAGACATTTAAAAATATAAAAAATAAAAATAATAAATAAAAAGTGACAATAGATAATTAAAACTCTAAATACACAATTCTTGATTTAATTTTAAAAAATTGAAAAAAAACTAACTATTAAAATAACCTTAAGGTCATTTCGTTAATAGTACAAATGAGGACAATTAAAATAAAGTGACAATAGACAAATAGCCTATTCCTAAAAATAGATATATAAAAATAAAATGGGTTTTTTTAACCAATAGACTCCACTCAATAATTCCGCAAATAATAAGTTTCGACACTTTTAAGGGATCTTACATTTTAAAAACTTGAAAAATCACATTTTACAATGAAAAGTTTACCATTTTAAAATTAATAATCAGTACCTCTACGAGGATGGTTAGAAAAACCTAAAAAAATAATAAATATAAAAAAAATGATAATGTTGGGAAATGTGAGAAAGTTATCATATTGATAGAATTTAAGGGCGGAAACAAATCAGTTAGTTAAGCGGGATAAGAAATTCCATCACTTCAAGAAACGCTGAAATTTAGATATAGATAGACTTCACGGATAGCCAATTAGGGTATCCTTTACTTACGAAGCCAAGTAACTGAGGGGTGAGGTTTATGTGTCTGCTTCTTCCAAGACAAAATAAAGGGGGGTCCGGGGAGGAATCTAACCCTAGCCATTAACTATATAAAAGCCTACAACCTATAATAATACTATTCGCCAAACATTCCAAAACAATATCTAATTACACCCTTCCCTGATCTCTCCCATCCCTAGTTGTTTTCCTATAACATATGCATATTGTGCAATAAGTTTGAGGTGGAGGAAAGATCTTTGCCTGCTTACAAGTATGCATTACTAGATACTATATGTTTTGTTGTCTGCTAATTAATAATTTACATGCTTCTAATTGAAGACACATATGTGAAAATCACACACTTCTTCCAAGTATAATTAATTAATTGTTTAATTTGGTTTCTTCTCCTTCAATACAATTCCATCTGCCTAAGCTTTTTTTCCCTTAAAAAAAAATACTTTAACATATATAATATGTGAAATGGGACATAGACATTGGGAAGGATGGGAGGGCAGAGATTCCACTTCCTTTAATTGAAGAAAGGGATGGGGCATCCTTTCAGTTTCAAAACCTGTTCCTTGACCAAAGACCATGGTGCCACTCTTTCCTCCCATACCAAACTTCTTTCAATCCCATTCCCTCACACCCCAAATAATATATATTAAAATCTCTTTTGAGAATCTTTTTCCTTTTTTTTTTAATCTAAAAAAGAACAAAATACCAATATATTATGTCTGCTAGAGTCCATCACCACCTTCAATAAAAAATCCAAACCTCATTCAATTGTTTTGTAGCCCCCAGCACTTTCCTTTTGCTTACATCACCAATTTTCAGACACTGTCCCCAAGCCCTCTCCTACTACTGCTAACTTTCTCTGCCATATAGCATCGTACATCTTGCATTTAAATGTAGAGAGTACAGTTTAACACTATAATCACAAGCCCTCCCCCCTTCCTTTTTTTTCTTATGTGACTCACACAAGGAGACAGATAAACAAAAACATTGTTGTAGTACTTTTACACAGGAAGAATCCGTTTAGGAAATCATGGATTGATAGTAGTAATGTTGTGTGTGTCACTGTCAAGAAATGAAGGGTGATAAATGGCTTGTGGGTTATTAGGTATAATCTAAATTCATTAATGAGTACCTATAGCAAAATTGCTGGAGGGGGGTTTTTATGGTTTTTTTTTTCATTTTTTTTCTTTTTTAACATGTTAAAATGGATGGTCAAATGGGGATAGGAGCATAATGGCCTGTCAAGCTTTTCTGGGTGTGTCAGAGTAGGGAAATGAAAGTAATGAGTTCTCCTTTTAGTCATTATGTGACTTACAGATATATTGAGAGCAGAGATGTTTGGAAGTGCAGCAGGTGGAAAGAAATTAGATGCCGACTACTCTGATAGAGAGAGAATGTGTGTGTTGTGTTGTGTGTGTGGTGTTCAAAATCAAGTATATAGATTGTGTCGTTGAATTTTCCTTTTCTGCATTTCATCATGATTTCAGTTGGAAAAAAAAACAATGTTCACCAGGTTATGGTTTACATGCTGTTACATTCTAGCTGGTGTCGTTTTATTTGTGTATTCCTTGGTTTGACTCGGAATATTACTAATAATCCTTATTAATTTTTTTGATAGACACTAATCCTTATTGATTACCATATGATGCATGAAGAATTGCAAGAAAACCGAATGATGTGGCATGATATAGTTGATAGTTGACGTTCACATGAATAAATGCAAATGACACCATTTTGTTAGATGCTTCCAACAATCATCATGATTCCTATAATAAAAAAAATGTAAGGTCAATATTTGTTAATGTTGCAATATTATTTTCAAACCTTTTGCATTAAGTTGTTGTGGCGGCAATATTGTTATTATGGTACTCGTCACAATTGCATTGCATTTCTCGCAATGTAACCACAATCACAATTTAAAATCATGGCATTGACGTTTTAATTTGCATATCACAGGGTGAAAAGAGGGTAAAACAAAAGGTATAGAAAAGTAAACACGACATTATGATAAAAATAAAAAGAAAGAAAAAGAGAATGATGTGATCTTCCCCGGACATGCAGCAAGGGTGGAGGAGGAATATAAATTTAAGCGTTTTACCATCCTGCAGCGATTGGATCTTTTGAATCAAGAACTACTCAGCTTTTTAACCTGGAATAAGTTACAGTGAAGTTGAGATTAAGATTAATCATTAATCTATTTTCTCTAGTTTGTGTTATTTAAGAAGATTGATACCGTAAGGTCTTTCTACTTTGGGGGTAAAATAAAAAAGATATTAGGAATATTAATGTCTGACATCCCTGCAGCATGTGCAAACTATATATATGATACTTTTTATTACAAGTAGATTCAGGATGGTGTACAATTCAAGTCCTCTACCTAATATCAACAAAAATTTCCATCAACCCTCAGTGCTGTGGCTAACAATTACACCTTGTGGCATCACGAATGCCACCAATTTTAACACAAAAAAGGGTAACAAGTTATAATTTTTTTTAAAAACTAAAGCATTTTTTTCCTTATGATTTAGTGGTGCAATTTATCTTCCTTCTCACTACTCAGTTACTACACTCCCTACTGTGATGCAACAGTACATCAAACAGTCATATGATGATGATATTTCGCTTTCACCTAAGGATATCCTGGTACCACACTATTATCTTGTTTCTCATGTAGCAGATAAACCAAACAAAATTTTCATATGAAGCAAAACAAGATTTAAAAACAAATAATGCAAAGAAAAAAAAAACTCTATCAGATGTAGAAGTTAAGTATAAGCTGCCAAAATTTAATGAGGCGTGGTGTTGTGATGTTCTGGTTGATCTGAATAAATGGCTGTGGTTTAGGAAGTGTTCGTGGTACTTGATTCATGAGTACAACAAGCTTAATACCTAAGAAGGGTGTCAGAAAACAGAACGGTAAGCGATGGAAAAAATCAATTTTAATTTAAAATGGAAATATATATTAGTAAAGGTGCTGCTGTAGGAGCATTGGGGTTCAGGAAAAAGCGAGGGATATATATACGAGTCATCAAAGACATGGAGCTACGTAACTCATAAATCATGCTGTTGTTTGCAACCACATATATAATATAATATTAGGTTTGGCATTTGTATGCTGATAGATGATTCATGAATTTGGCTGAGGTTGGTTGTTTCATTATTGGAGGATATTGAAAAAATGAGGCCTTTTAAGGGGTTGGAGAAGGAAAACTTGTGGTGGGGCATAATAAAATATGATAAATAATGTTTGTACTCATTTTTCTATTTGGCTCGATTGAAAAAAGAGAGTTATTAGATGAAATGTATGACATGTTAAGTAAAGGTAGAATTCACAATTTTTTTATGAGAGTGTGTCAAACAATAAGTCTCAATTTGTGAGTATAAATATCGATCCTTATAAAATATTTTAGGATTGATTGAATACTAAATGATTCATTTATTTCACCCGTTCCTTCCCCACCTAAATGTATGCGTAGGAGAGAGAGAGAAAGAGGGGTATAAATGTGAGATTTCCTTGTTGGTGGGCTTATATAAAGGAGGATAGCATGTTGCAGTTTCCCCACTATTAAAGATAGCTAGGTAAAGGGGTGCAAGGGAAGAGAAGAAATCAGATAGTAGAGCCTAATAATTTTGGTTGTGAGGTTTTGATGGAAGAACATCTCACTCCATTGGCTGTTACCCATCTCCTTCAACACACTCTCAGAAGCTTGTGCATCCATGAAAATTCTCAATGGGTCTATGCAGTCTTCTGGAGGATCCTGCCTAGAAACTATCCTCCACCTAAGTAAGGAGAGAAAAAAAGATCAAGCAATATTTCTAGCTCAAAAAGTTCATGGAAACAGATTTTGGCCACCAATATCACATATATACTAGCATTTCTTGAATAATTTAACATATTTATGAAAACATTTCCATGTTTATTATCAGGATTAGGATACATATGCTGATATTTTTTTTCTTGCTGGTTTCTTCTTATAATATAGGTGGGAAGGTCAAGGGGCTTATGATAGATCAAGAGGAAACAGAAGGAACTGGTAAATGTTTACTGTGTTGTCCTCAAATATTATAATATATTTCTAAGTTGTCATGAAGAGGTATTGTATTTGGTTAACACTTTTGGTGTTACATATGCATGTAGGATATTGGTCTGGGAAGATGGTTTCTGCAATTTTGCTGCCTCAGCAGCACCTGAAATTAACTCTGGTGATTGTCCTACCTCATCGGTTTATGGGAATTGTGAATTCCAGCCCTACCAAGGGCTGCAACCAGAACTCTTCTTCAAGATGTCACATGAGATCTATAATTATGGAGAGGGGTATGCATCCATCAATTAATAGTTATTTACCCATTTGAGTCACATTCCTGGTAGTTCAATCTTGTTCTTGGGAGATTTTCAAAGCAAAGAGGTTAATTGATTAGATTTCATGTACCAGATTGATCGGAAAAGTGGCTGCAGATCACAGTCACAAGTGGATATACAAAGAACCTAATGACCAGGAAATCAACTTATTGTCAGCATGGCACAATTCAGCAGACTCAGTGAGACATACCCTTTTCTTGCTTAAGCTTACACAGAGCAATAATTGTCAAATTAGCTTGCTAATATAATCAAAGTTAAGATTTTGATTTCATGTTAGAAAGCTCTTTAATTTGTAAAGATTACATGTACAGCTCTTTAATTGTAAAGATTATATGTACATAATCCATGATTTCATGTTTCTATATGCTTCCCAAAAGAGAGAAAAAGAAAACTGTCCGTATATATCCTAATTATGTGTGCTCTTTTTCACAGCACCCTAGGACTTGGGAAGCCCAGTTCCAGTCTGGTATAAAGGTATGACATTCATATATGTATGTGTGCAGCTCCCTTATTTGCTTTCAGACATGATATCTTCTTTCTTTATTTGATTGAAATCATTTCTCTTTTTGCAGACCATAGCCCTTATTGCTGTAAGAGAGGGAGTTGTTCAATTAGGAGCTGTTCACAAGGTTCTTTCTCTTCTCTCTCACACTCGCACACTTCAAAAAAAAAAAAAATTATTTTACAATTGTACTCACTCATATATCATGTCCACTGTGTGTGTGTCCATAATGTGACTCAAGGTGGTTGAAGACCTGAGCTATGTTGTTCTACTGAGAAAAAAGTTCACCTACATTGAGAGCATCCCTGGGGTGCTATTGCCACACCCTTCATCTTCTGCATACCCATATAAGGTTGAAGGCTATAATGTCCCAGAACAGTGGCATTTCCAAGGAAGCATTGCTCCCCCAACGGAACTATATGACCATTACAACCTTCCACTTAAGATAACTCCTTCTATGAGCAGCCTTGAGGCACTGCTTTCCAAGCTCCCTTCAGTGGTTCCACCACCAACAACAACATCAACAGCAACAACGCAGCCACAACCCCATCATGTTATGCAACCACAAAGGCCATTGGAATTCTTGGGAATGCAAAAAGTAGCAAAAGAAGAGTTGGATGAGGAGGTGTACAGGCCTGAACTTGACATGGGTGAGAGCAGCAGTTCCATGCCAGGGTACCACCACCACCACCAACACCATTTCCATCATCAGCACCAAGATCAGAATGTAACTAATAGTGGAGGCAACAATGGATTTTGAGTATTATTATTAGGCTGGTAACTATAAAAAGATGGGAACCATTGGAATGAAAATTAGTCCTAATTAAGTCCTAACAATGTAGTGATTGAGTTGCTAGCTTAAGTGTTTATTGTTATTATGATAATAATTAATTAGCTTTGTGTTAATTTCCTATATATGATTTTGATATATATTAATCTTGCTAGAATATTACTGTAGTACCAAGGAACTTTCATTTCATGCATTCGTGTGCACACACCTGCTGCTGCTCCTGCTGCTCATTATGATGTCAGTAAGTGTTCGTGAATATGAGGGTTGATAGCTTATAGTCACACAGAGAATCTAGCACAATATTGTACTTCAAAATCAAATGCATGCAGCTGTATAAGGATGTTAAGTGTAAGCGTGTAACAGGCAATAATTATTGTAAGTTGTAACTTGTAGAATAGCATACTAATTAAGCCATATGTTAAGGCCAAAAAACAGGAAAATATATGCTCAGGGCCACATAATTAATTAGGCCATAGTTCCTATGGCTTTAGGATACAGGAGATGATGATTTAGGGATGTATAATTTGGGTTCATTCAGTGATTAAGTGGGTTGGTTGGTAGCTAAGGGTTGGGGGAAGAATGACTCTACCTATGTCACATAGCTCCACATTATATATGGATGTGTTATATACAAATAATTTTTTTCACTTGTATATATTTTGGATGGGACGTCACATCTATTATGTAGTGTTCAAATCTCATCTAATAATAAATGAGATGTGTTTATACAATATTTGTTGCAAAATATGTATGAATAACATTTTGATATATGTATATACTATGGTGAATCACCTGTTGTTATATTCATCAGAAAATGATACAGTATATATAGGTCACCAAAATGGTTGTTTCAGTCTTGCAGAACAAGGATGTAGCGTAACTCACTGTTCATTGTCTATTACATAATTTTATAATTGGTCAACTACCAGCAGGTATGCTGGCAGCAGCTGCGAGCATTCGACGTTTTGTCCAAATGAAGAGTAAAATTGGGTTCACATAGGTAGCTGTAATTCATACAGGTTTTACCCAAAAGAGTCAATGTAGGATGCACCATTATTCTCTCTCTTTATGTTGCTCTTAACATTTAATTTGGAATCAGGACAGAACATATGGACGATTCTACAATGCTCATAAAAAGTATGAGAGAGAATAGAGTGTTGATAATTATTTTCTTGATTCAAATTTAATTTTTAACTAATATATCAATGGTTGAAATATTTATAGCACGAAGACTCTTTTTCTTGGAGCATATCAGACAAGTCCCGTGACATAAACTTAAAAATGTTTTATAGTAAGTTTATTAATTTAATTTACTTTTTTTTTAATATAATCAGGAGGTGTATTTCATATTTTCAGAGCGCGAAATTAAGTTTTGTTTGGACGTTAATTTAGTCTGACCACGAGATATTTTCGGTGGGATGAGGCAATAAACTAAAGTAAGAATAAAGTATAGCAATGGTATTATTGAAAAAAAAAGTATAATAATGGTTACGGAGATAGAATTTATAATTCTCACATTACATAGTAATATTTTTATTTATATACAAAATTGTGGCAGACATTATTTTCAGAAGTTGGGGAATGGAGCATTTACATTCTAACATCTTGACACGCGCAAATTGGCATGTGTAATTTTTATATTTTCCATTTAATCTAAAATAAATATTTTTGAATTAATCACTTTAATTTATGTTTAATGTGACATCATCAATTTATGTTTAATGAGATACATAGAGCTTGATGAGTCCAGGAGCATGTTCTAACCATGAATTGGGATGAATTTTCCTCTCAAACTAAATTTAGTCTGTAAAAAATAGAAATTGAGAGACATAACAGAAGGACAGAGTGACAAACTATTTTTCGGTTTTTCATTTTATGTCATAATCCGAGACTAAGGAAGATTGTGGCCGGTTTTCTTCATCGATTCTCGATTCAACCCAAGGCATGCATGCTACATAACAAATACGCTTATTTTCAAAGGATCCATGTCATCAGGTGTACTCGGTCCAAATTTCATTCCAATCAAATGATCTGCAACACTGCTAATATAACTTACGGGTACAAAATTATAGTATTCTGCAGTATATCAACACCGACCTTCACTCCTTCAGTTCATATCCATTAACCAATCCTACTTAAATCACATTTTTGTTGAATTATTTTACATCAAAATCCAACCTTCAGTTCATATTTTGTTAACCAATCCTTCCTAATTCACATTTTGTTATTTTTTTTCCGTTAAATTCACTCAAACAGGTACAAGGCAGAAACCAAAAAAAAATCCTTCAAAATTTTTTTCAAAGAGGAAAGGAGGAGGGAGAATGTGATGATTCAAGATTCGAACAGAAAAATCGAACCCTGATGCACTAACGAGGCTAAATCAATTATCACAGTGCCTCCAGTCTCACCAGCAACTAGGGCTTTCACGACTTCATTTGACAGCTTACGGGAATTCTTAACACTACCAGCTTCATCCGTGACAGGGTAACACGGTCACCAAACCTAAAATTATGCTCATGAGGTCGCAGATCAACGTTCTCAATGCAATATATAATTTATTTCTGCTGACAGAACCCCGTACAATCATTTTAACGTAATTGTTATTTAATTATCCACTGGGAACGAGAGAGAAAGAGTCTTAACAATCTTGGGTGCCAAGAAAAACGTTAGACAAGTTACCAACATTCATTGAGAAAGAAAATTAACAGAAATATACGAGTGATCTATAGACTTGAATGCTACACCGCAGAACAAGAAAATCATATGTTTGGATTACTCTATTTTAAGTTCAAAACAGTATAATCAAAATCTTCTTAGACAAACTGCCCAAAGCTTTGACTTAATAGTTTTCTTCAAACAAGGCTAATGCAATGAGTGCTCCAAGTATAAACAAAATTTCACATTATATTAGTTATGACAGTAATGAAACAGTGGCCATCCAAATCATAGCCAAAATCAGACTAAATTGTTAGGTTGAAAATATAAATGATGCACAAGCAATTAGGCAAAGCTTCAATGGAAAGCTGCAACTTCGTCTCTGAAGTGGTTCAGTAGGTTCTCAATACTCATTACGGTATGGTCTGCTTTATCTCTAACCCGTACACTCACCTGGAACAATTGAGTTAAGTTTAAGAGTTAATATATTAAACAAAAAGACAGCCACAACACAATCGGGTATGTTTTATACTTTTTCACGTGTGCAAAACAGAATAACTAATTATTTGTGGACCAGAAAATCTTGGAACACAGGACCAATAAGATATGGTTCCAAGACTACTATCTATGTGGTTAGCTTCTTCAATAAGATCAGACCATTGCCACCTCAAAGATTACTATTTTGATAGACAACCCTAACCTAAAGAGCAATCCAGCCCAAGGATACATCTTGAGTGCTGGTATGTGTTTTGCATATGACGTAAGTGGCTAACACTCTAATATTGTCAAAGGAGCTATTTGCAAGATTCAAAATTGAATGTAACCATTCAGGCGCAGCTCGTATAAGTAACAAGTTAGTTCCTATATCCGATTTTAATTAATGTCTCACTTAAATGAGCTAAAATGCTAAAAGTTCATCTAAAAATTGGGAAAACACAAAAGCACTGCACGTTAAGACATGTTACAGCAAGAAAATGGTAGAGGCTGAATTTTTTGTCTTTTAATTGGAAGAGTTAAAATTGGATTATACTGCCATATTATTTATTAGAAAGTGTAAATATGAGAACCTGTCCCGTATTAGCTTCCTCTTCTCCAACAACCAAGATGTAGTTGTATTGTGCTAATTGAGCCTCTCGCACCTGCAGCATACCATAACTTCTAGTGAAGGCAATTCTATTTTGTTAAGGCATTAGATTAATCACAGTAAAATCATAAAAAAATAATCAGAAAAACTCGTCAATTGACATTTTATGGCCTTTTTATAAATTCAGAACGTAGAGATGTCTTTCAATGATTAAAATAGTCATGTCATACCAAATGATTATGATACTTGTAACACACTAAACAGACACAGCTTAACTAATATGGCTAACCTTCAGATCGGGATAAAAAATAGCACGAGGAGATTTAAAATTCACCTTGTAACAACCACGGTTCAAATTGAACACTTGTATTGAGCAATAGGTTGTATGAAAGTAATAAGAGTTGCAAAACTGGGTTTCCCAACACGTTAAACATAATACCACTTATCAGCCAACATTTCACCAGGCAGTAGATAAAAATGTTGGCATTATTGTCACTGAATGAATGAAAAATAGTATTCAAACCAAAGTATCAATTCAAAAGGATTTTGTTACCTTCTTCTGAATCTTCCTATCTGTTGTATCTGCATCAACGTGATACCCTGCATGGTGGATTTGATCTCGCACCTAGCAAATTGCAGCATGAGAAAATGTTATACCATTAATAAAAAACCTTGATTTTCAAACCATAATATATTACAAGCATCCCAATAAATATTAGAAACACAACAATGCAAAATAAACCAATCGAACTATTCAAGTTTACTCAAGCTTTGTGAGCAAGGCCTAAATTGATTCCATGATTTTGACAAGGTGCAGACAGGCTCAGCAATACTAAAGACAACAAACAATAGGATCATCAACGTTTTATCAGCTCCATACATACTAACAGACCTTCCATTAGCCAACCATTAAAAACAACATAGGATGCCACAGAATTATAATCTTCTTAGGAAATAAAAGTATTATCCCATGATATGCAGTACACACCATTCCACTCATGGAACTGATATAAGATGAATATCAAACAGAACAAAGCCTAAAATTTGTGTACCTGCAGTGCATAAGCTTGTGATTTCTCAGACACTGGGCATACAATTGCTTGACGAGGACTAAGCCAGAAGGGCCATTTACCCTTGTAGTGCTCTAAGAGTATGGCAAACATACGCTCAACAGATCCGAGAATGGCTCTGTGTATCATAACAGGTCTCTCATTTTGGCTTCATCCTCAGCTGAGTATTCCAACTTAAAACGATCAGGCAGTTGGAAGTCAAGCTGCAAGCAACCACATTCATAAAACCATCAGTTAAGTTATCCAAAGCTTAATCTTATTCGGGTGATTGCAAATGAAATTGTCAGCATAAACCTGCAAAGTTGCACACTGGAATTTCCTATTCAAGGCATCAGATACACTGATATCTATCTTTGGTCCATAGAATGCACCATCCCCTTCATTCAACTGCAATTAATTATTCAGAATATAAGCAGAGAGGTTGAGAATAATAAAATGGTCGCAAGTAAACATATAATTGCATTGTAAACATCATATTAATTGATTTACAATATAGAACAAGGCTGATGATTCTGCATTCTGAATCAGTTAGAGTCAGAATTATAACCATATTATATGATCAAAGCAATATCATAAAATAATGCTGAAATGAAAGACTTCTAGAAGTTGTAGGAAAAAGGATATAGTTACCTGCCAAGGCATCCAAACTCATCCAAAGCTTCTTTAAGAGCATCTTCAGCCTTCTCCCATGTTGCCAAATCTCCTAGGTATTTCTCTGGCCTCTACACAAGTATTCAACACATGCAAAGAACAAGAAACAATCAAAACATAAGATAGATGTTACCATTTGCTTAAGGAGTTTATATGAGCATCAGTGCTGCATGGAACTACTAAACACACTATACTGTTAGAAAATGGAAATCAAGGATACATGAGAAGGAAACATATTGGGGCGTGTGATGATGGAGGGCTGTATATAGTTAAGCAGAAGACAATTAGGTAGGTAGAGGAATATGTGGTTTTCCTATATTTATACATGATTTCCACCACCATAGGCTCCCATGCACTTCTAGTAAATTCTGATTTTTTAACATTTCCTACAATATTTAATTTAACTAGTTAGGCAGAAATGTTTTTGTGTTCTGATGATTGCTAATTTGTTCTAGACTTTTCTTTGTTTATATGGTTGATAGATGTTTGCTCATATCTCTCTAGAGTTCTGAAAAAGTGGACTATGATCTGAATACGTTTCAATTGAAATCACACCTAGTAACCCGAAGGAAAATGGCAACCTTGCAAAAGCACGTGCATCTTCCCAGTTAGAAAGCACGCCGTCAAAAATAGTAAGAGTGGGGTTTGAACCTACTGATGTTACAGATAATTTAAAACACATGGAGGTGTTTCATCAGAGATTTTGCCTATTTTAATTTTTAAATTATTCAAATGACAGTCCTTTTTTTTCTTGAATTTTACGATGCAATTAGTTATCAATAAGAAAGAGAGAGGGACCACAATCAAACTCCCATACTCTTAAGAAATTGAACAACCTAATAGTGTAATCAAAATTATAATTTCATGTACCACATGTAATTGCCACCATCGATGGCATCTCATAATAAAAACAAATTGGTGCATAGTCAAATGCAACTAAGATACTATTGGGAGCCTAAAATTGGAGGCTAAAACAAGGACTGAGGATTTTGGAAACATCAAAAAAAGCATGTGGGCATTATAAAGAGCAAAATTGCATACCGTTGAAAGCTTGAGATCATATGTGAAACCAAAAATGTCATAGACATAATTGATGAAATTTAAGGCACTTCTCACTTCATCCTTTATCTGTAAAAGGAATCACATTAACAATTCATAACTTCAGCTCAAACGATGGCTTAAATATTTGTGTTCATAAATTTGAAGATCAACTCACCTGGGACTCTCTGCAGAAAATATGTGCATCATCCTGTGCAACATTTGAAGCAAATGCTGTTAATGACATAACAGAGTAGGATTATAGGAAACAGAAATTAAATACATGGTGACTGAGCTAGATCAATCATTTACAATGTTACTCCAGTTGTAATTGTTCATAGTTTGGATAAATGAACAAGAAATCATCGGCAGGTCTAAATTTATATGTTTTAGCTTCTGTATTATGACTTTATAAATATGACCTCAACTCAACTTTATTTGGAAATATAACAAAATTTTAAGGGAAAAAAAGGTTTCAATCCCCTTCCCATGAAGTTTTTATTTTACATATAGAGCACATCCATGAAATTCCCCACCCCATTTTTACCCTTGTACCAAATTCACCCTTAGTTTTCCTGTTCGTTTTGATAGCAACAGGGGAAAGAGTATTACCTGCTGAAATCTCCTAACACGTGTCAATCCACTCAAAGCACCACTAGCCTCATTCCTATGCAAAACCCCAAAATCAGCCATACGAAGTGGAAGTTCTGCAGAACCATTAAATAGTTGAGGTCAAATTTCATATATAAAATTTCAGTTTAATCAAATTCAGTTCTCCATTATATCCACTATGTGTATAGGCAAACTCAATTAAATATCAATCCATTTATTATGTAGCGGACCAAACGCATGCATTATTGATTATCCTTAATTCAACGGTAAATCTGAAATAGCCCAGCCACACCAAGTAGGCATATATAAGAGATGCATAAATGCCAATGTAAATGATGCTTACCTCTATACGAGCGAACTCTGTGTTTGAAGACCAAGCAGTGCCCTGGGCAATTCATTGGTTTCAGCCCAAACTCTTGTTTTTCAATCTAAACCCAAAAAAAAAAAAAAACTTTGGTTAGATACCTTGATTACTGTTCAAAAGACATGGCTCTTTGGAAGTCTTGGGAGATGCTTTCCTAAGAAAGTTGACAAGATCAATTTTGCTGTAAAGCATGATCTTTTCATGCTAAGGGTGCATAGTTGTCAAATGGCGGCCATAGCAGCACCATGGCGGTCTTAAATGGCAGATTTCTGGTCCACCGCCATGAGCCACCATCCAGCATTGACAACTATGTAAGGATGCACATGATTACAAGACTAAGCCAATGAAAAAGGGACGGGGCAAAAACAACACAGTAAAACAAAAGAGCCAGCAAAATATTCAACACACAAAAGGTATTTGCTAAGCCCATGTATGTATATATACATGTGTGTATACACAAGTATATTTCTTACATTTGCAAAATGTATTTTTTCAGGCTTTGCAAACCCACGACACATTTTAGATACTGTAGAAACTAATTTATTAGTCTGCTACACTCTGATAAATGGTCCCAAGCCCACACAGATCATTCATAAAAATAATTGAGACATAAGTAATAGGACATATCATAACATACATGATTTGTCTATAAAGATAGACAGATAAGCCCTCCAACCCACACTCTTGCACACACACAGACACATGCAAACATACCTCCAAGATAAACATATCCTCTCTATAATTTGCAGCATGACCAGATTGCACCCACAGATCCATGTTAAATACATTTGGAGATATGACCTGATGATTCAAAGTATATGTAAGTAATTGGAATAATATCACTTTCCATCACATCAAAAGAATTTTACACTGAAGTTTAACCTCTTGATAGCCCCTGTCTCTGTACTGATTTCGAATAAACTCCATCAATTTGTTGTAGACCCGTGTGCCATGGGAAGAAAAAACCAGCTTCCTGGGCTGGCATATACAAAGACAGACCATGATACATCAGGCAAGAAGCACACTAAAAGCTGCAATCAGACCACAATAAATCCACAATACCTCCAGTCATGGTGAAGAATAAGCTCCTGTTTCACACCCAGAATCCTGTGATCATACTTTTTAGCCTCCTCCAACCTAAGCAAATATTCCTGGCAGAAAAAGAGTACAAGTGATAGAATCATCAACACTGATAAACGTTGCATCATTTTTCACTCAGATTCGTGGCAGACAATATTTTATAGTTTTACTATGGCCATAGCACAGACAGCAGCACTATCTAAACATTATTTCATAAACACCACATGTGCATCTGGCATAGCTCAGAGAAGCTTGGGCACCTAGAAATGCAATAGCACACTATTAATAACTGTTTGTTGGTTATTTACTATATTTAGATATTCCACAAGGTACTGCAACTGATCATTCAGTGCACCACAGCTCAGTTTGCATAGCTGGATGTTTTTACCCCAGAAACAACTATAGAAATGAAAATCACCTTTAAACTCTTCTGATCAGGATAAGATATGCCATAAACTCTTTGTAAACTTTCCCGATTTTTGTCCCCCTCCAATACGCTGATGAGGCCTGGAATTGCAAAACCAATAATCGAAGAACTTGTGATTGATATAAGTCTATGGATAATCAAACTTTCTATGAAATAGATTCATAAGAAAGATTAAATAAATACCTTTAAACATGCAATTGCTTTGACAAAGGATGTATTAGGTATATGTGGTCCTCGACACAAATCAACCAGGGGACCACATCTGTATACTGTGATAGTCTTGTCAGCAGGCAAATCATTGATAATTTCAACCTGATGACAATAGCAAGAACATAGCCAAAGCAGCAAATTGTGATATCTTAAATTACAGGAGAAAGGAAACAGGAACTATATGGTTCAGATAAATATGATTATGTGATACAAAAGGTTATAAAAGCAGCTATACTTGCCTTGAACTTATTATCAGAAAACATCTCAAGTGCCTGATCACGTGTTACTTCAATGCGCTCAAAGGGTTGTTTTTCCTGGAAGCATAATCTTCATCAACCATCATATATTTTAAAGAAAAACACAAAAAAACATAAAGCTTAGGCCTCATCAACCATCATATAATTTTGCAATAACAAACAACCTAGGAAGACTAATAGGGCACAAAAACATAATCAAATAACATCCAGTTCTTGGGGTGGAAATCCAAAATCTCTTTGGTCAGGGGTGGAGCTAGATTGTTTTTTAAGGAGGGGCAAATATTTAACAGTTAATTTTACATAAATGATATATATTTCATGATTTTAATTTTTTTAAAAAATTTAAATAAACATATTATATATAAAAGAAATAAGTGTTTTGGAATCAAAATTCAAGAAAATATACACACATGTATCTATATACATATAAGATATTATCCATTATAATATTCAAACATCTAATTAAATGAAAAGTTGGTGCAAATCATCCAAATAAAAAAATTTTGAGGGGGCCAAATTAAAAAAATTGAATACTTTATAAAAGAAAATAGGAATGGCCCCCCTTGCCCAACAACAGGCTCCACCTCTGTCTTTGGTAGTGTTTGGAATGATTAAAATTAAGATTTGAATTGATTTCATTTGAAATAATTTGAATTGATTGGACTTACATGTTAAATCTTATGTTAAGAATGATTATATAAAATAGGATTTGAATTGATTTGGAAATCAACTCTTACATTTCAAATACATTAAATGGTGTTTGGGATGATTAAAATAGGAATTGATTTGTATTCAAGTTTTAAAATCAAATCAACTCCCATAAAATCTTATCAAATTTGATAGGATTTCAAAAACAATGGAATCAAATCTAATTGATTTGACAAATGAAATCATTTCTTATTTTTTAAACCTTCAAACACAAAATTTGATTTACAAATCCAATTAATTCTTTTTATTCCCATTCCAAACACACTCTTTGTGAACATCAGACTTTAAGACTAAGAAATATTTGCAAAGCCGCCGAAATTCGAAAGACCATTTGATATTCATTCCAAAATTTGTTCAGCTAATAAGTCCACAAGTATTGATTGTCACTGATAATGGTGACACAAAAAAAAAAAAAAGGCAACTGCAATAGCAATACTAGTAAACATAAACACACAAAGATAAGAGAATGACAATAAATACCGCAACAGCCTTCAATGCCCCAGCCTCAATTTGCTTAAAGTGATCTTCATTCAAACCCAAGTCACCATAAAACGCATCATAATAGAATCCCTGCAACAACAATTCACACTCTCATTCACTACACATCTCACAACATAATAACACAGTCAACAACAAAGCAGCAACACAAAAAAGAGCATGTTTGCCAACAGCTTATTTCAAGGAAACAATCAGTAATTTTTCAAAAGCTGCCTCACAGCCTCAGAAATCCTTTTTATATAAAATCCAAACAAAAATAAAAAAATAAAAACAAACAAACAAACAAAGCACCTCTCCTCTAGTAGTGCAGGGCCCGATGCATAGCTTGCATCCATACTCTACCTCAAGCGCCTGCAAACACATTCATCACAACAACCAAAAAAACACAATCACCGTCATTTTCCACCACCACAATCAAAATTCAACCAAAAAAAAAGAAAGAAATCTAAAAACCGTTAGAAAAGGGGACCTGGCCGAGAATGTGAGCGCTAGAGTGCCAGAACGTGTCGCGTCCTTCATCGTCCTCGAACCTGAAGATCCGGAGCTCGCAGTCCTCCTCCAGCGGCCTCGCCATGTCCCACAGCACGCCATTGACCCTCGCTATGAGCGCGTTGTTCGCCAGGTTCTTCGAGATCTCTCTGGCCACGTCAAGCGGCGTTGTCTGCCACTTGGCGGCGGTCCTGACGCTGCCGTCGGGGAGGCTGACCTTGATGGGATCCGGCAAGAGGGAGAGCCGCTGCGCTCTCTGCTCCGCCTCGATCGCCTCGAACATCTTGATTCGCTTCGGGATGACGGCGCTCAGGTACGCCTCGTCCTTCGGGTGGGGTACCATTGCGGCGGCTGCGGCGGAGGAGGAGAAACGGTTGCGGCGGCGGAGGACGAGAAGGAGAGAGAGCGGAGAGGAAGGTGTTTTTGAGGAGATACTAGCGTAACGGCGGAAACGGATTAGAGAGCATCGCATCGCATAGCATAGCAGTGTGTGCGTGTGATTTTTGGGGTTCTTTATTTATTTATTTATTTTGTAAAATGGAAAATTGGAAATAGTAGCCCCCACTCTCCTTTTTTTTTTTTGAGACAAGTGAGTTGTGGGGTTTAGGGTTTTAAATTTTTGTTGAAATTTTTTTTTTCGATTTTGGACTTTTTGGTATATATATTTGGTTGTTTATTACAGTTACCATTGGCGTTGGTCTGAAGCGAGCAAACCCAAGTAAGCAGGATTTGACCGGGGGATTCTTTGTCTGCTGAGACTAAAGTGAATAAAGTAAATTAACAAAAATAATTATTCTTGGCCTTGCCCCATCAATATACCAAAAAATAAAAACAATTATTCTGAACATTTTATATCATTAAATAATATGTAAATTTTTAGTTACTAACAGATAATTATCATGATGTTAATAATTAATCAGGTGAAAAGAGTGTAATAGAGTGACATAAAAATATCCGAATTCATTAACTATTTTTTATATTAGTCGCACCGAAAAAAATATTATATGTGTGTAAAGGGTTTTTTTATTTTTTTGGAAAGAAATGGGAATTACAATTAGGTTACGATTACAAAATGAATCAATCGTTGATCACGAACGGTATAGTTATGGCAGATTCTGAAATGAATGATATTCAAGTTAGCTGTTACATGTTTAACTGTTGGCCGCCCATAATTAGTTTGTTAAATGTGAAGAGTATTGCCTTTCTTGAGATTATTAGGTATGTTTGATTTAGGTTTCAGTTTTATTTTCAGATTTTTAGATTTTTGAAGGAAATAAAAAAATTTTGAAAATTATCAATTCCAGTTTCAGTTTCATTTTCAGTTTTCAATATTTCATTTACAAAATCCTAAAAACTAGAAAACTAAAAACTTAAAACAGACCCTTAGTTTTTGGTTTAGAGATACTCCTACCCAAGTGATTAATTCCTTTGTGTACTATATAATTATTTAGATACTGTTATAAGTTTTAAAGCTACTTTATTCTCAAATTCAAATTTATTACAACATGATGAGTTATTTGTCTAGAAATTCTTTTTATTTTGGAAAAGAGAAAAAGAGAGAACAGGAATAATAAAGAAAATACTAAAAACAAGGTATAACATAATTATTTTGATTTTTTTTTGTGTTATTGTTTGATAAATGGTGGTAAATTACTTTACTCAGACTTACTTTCATGTTATGAAATCAAAATTAAAATCAAAATGATTGATATGCAAGTGTAATTTTTATTTATGCTGTGACTTATTATTTCTTAATTAATAATTAATGATAATAGTAATAATAGTTATGTTTTTGCTTCCATACCTTTATAGAGTAGCATAGTTTTCTTTTCTTATAATGTCAACAAAAAAAAAAAAACCTTTTACATTTATCAACCTCTTTGTTTTAAATTTTCTATGCTTTGTTTGTTTGAATAGAAAAATAGAAGTGAGAACTTAGAAAGAAAATAGGTAGTTATTGAGGTTTTCCCCTGCTTGAATGAAAGAGAAAATAGAGGAGAAAGAAAAAGTATTGGTGGGCCTACCAAAATATCAGGCTAATCCAACAAGGCCAACCATACTGGTCGAACCTATTTTGTCACCCTAACAATTAATAGGCCTTTACTTGATAGTTGATAGTTTGTTAGGGTTCGTATTTAGAGTGTTGCATGCACTTTCCAAGTCAGATCAATGTATAGTATCATGCACACTATGTAGATGCCTTGAATGTACCAGTTAACTCAACTTAACTAATGTGAATTAATATTAACTATGTTTTAATAAAAACAAAATAGAACCGTGAACTTACAAGTTTATATAATTTTTCTACACCCTTTGAGTGGGAGATTTAATTCAATTCTCACCTTCTCCAACTCTCTAGGAAAAACTCCTAGCTAGCTTAAATGCCTTTCATCAGGAAAAAAAAAAGTTTATATAATTTTCCCCTTCATTTAGAAAGCTGAAGACCATGCAAGGTCCCATTTGTTTGAGTCATTCGCAATGCCTTTTCCTTAGTATGTTATGTAACACCTCACTAAGCTCTAATTCTTCCACCTTAAGTTTTAATATTATTAGTATTTTAAACAATAATTAGATAACGTAATATTATTATCTTGTAATCTAAATTTTATGAGAACTTTTTTTTTTTTAAACTATGATTATTTCTCATTTATAGTTCTATTCTGGAATAATGTATACCAACTAAATCATGCATCTGATAGATTCCAGGAAAGAGAGGTGGTCACAATGGACACGCTTAAATACCAAGTCTTCCTAGCCAGAACCTTTCCAAATCACACTTTTAAGGATACACTTTCTTCCAATCCAAGGGTAATTTTTAAATGACAAAGAATATTTCTTTTCTAACATATTACTATTATTTATTAATCAGTAGTTCCCAAGTTTAGACAACCATCATCTATAGAAATATACTTCACTACTAACATCAATCCATAGGATACAATACATATTACACATTCAAGATACATTAAGGAAAACTTTAATATAACAATATAACATAACCAAAGTCTAGTAACAGATAGTAAAGATTCTATCTAGCACACATAATAGAATCTGATTATTTAGAAACTAAGTCCAAGGCTACATCCATTTCACTCGATGACGATCCATGTTATCTGGAAACATCAAAGAAAGGGGTGAGAGAAGTCTCCAGGAGGTGATGTTTCCAGGGGAGTCCCATTTCATCCCAAAAATACTAAGAATAACACTGCAATAAGATGCAATCTTTTATATTAACTCAAATTATATTTTACTAATGTCAAGTAAGATAGAAGTGCACAATATCAATCATAATAAAAGTTCAGAAAAGAAGTGTCATAAATAATCATGAGTATACTGGAAGCTCCCTTTTATAGTATCATGTTCTTTTCAAATGATTATAGTCTGCAAGGTTTACTTCATATTGGATCTATAGAGCTCTCATTGCTGGGCTGTCCCCTAGAATATGAATACCAAGTCCTTGTCCGCTAGCATGGCGGGCCCAAGGTATCACTATAACGCACACCAAGTCCCTGGTGAAGGCTGCCGAGGTGTCGTTTAGCAACTGCAAGACTAAGTGTACACCAAGTCCTTATCCGCTATAAGGCGGGCCGAAGTGTCACTTATTTATGTATTTATTTTACATAGTGCATACAGTATACATAAAGAATGAAAATTACATAAAGTTTACATGATTTCTTTCATATTTACATATAGATCACAAGATTTTTTTATTTACACATTAAGTCCAAATAACATAGGATTCCTAAAATACTCATAAAACTCATATTTCTTACAATTATTATTGAAGCACCAAATCACACTATTTTTATAAATTCATTTCCTTTATAATAAATATACTTAACTTAGTTTTTCATCATATAATAATTTATTTTCAAGTAGTAATATGTTACTAATTCTATAAGCCTAAATACACCTAAAATTATTTCTAATCTATCTTTAGAAAATATGTAGGTAAATTACCTTTACATGTTCAATATAAGTAAAAAATATTTTTATCGATATAAAGATATAATCATAGGGTAAATAAAAGAGCAATAAAATCTAAGAAATATTTAAAAATAAATAATTGAAATTATACCCAAACTTTAAGAAATCACTTCAAGCATGAATCTAGTTAGTTTATATGTCATATTCCTAATGGGACCTTAACTTAAATCTTTGTAAATAATATTTCTTAATGTTAATAAATTTATATTCAAGTCAAATATTTATAATCCAAGGTCCATAGTCCAAGATAAACATAACACATAAACCAAGCTAAATATTACATGCTCAAAGGTTTAAAATCCATTCATTATAATGAATTAAATACAACACTTTTTATGAACCAAAAATGTTTTATGATCAAATACATAATGAGGTCAAAATCAAGCTATATTACCTTAAAATTTCACAACTTGTGCACAAAACTTTATTAAATGAAAATACATAGTTCAACAAATTTAGACAACATTGAAATATTTGAAGAAAGCATAATCAAAATTTAAATGATCTTAAATCATACTTTCAACCATATAAGTAAACAAATAAATATACATCATATACACATAGATTAAGTATTTTATGTCATAATCTTTAAATCATTCAAACATATTAAAACCATAAACACAAACTTTGAGTATCATAACAACATCATATATGAAAATCATGCATGAAGCTTATTAGTGAAAGAAAAACTCCTACTTGTTCTTGGAGCTTTAGAACTTAGCAATACCCATAGATCAGCAACTTCTTCAACTTTTATAAACCTTCTCTAAGGGTTCTAATTCATGTATAAAGGCTGGGAAGTGTTGAAGTTAGATGGTGATAAGAAGGTGATAATTTGGAAGTGATTTGCTAAATATTTGTAAATATTTTTGTGTGAAAATAAAGAAAATGAAGAGAGAAATGATGGCTATGAGTGTTGATAGATTTTGGGCAAGAAGAATGAAGTGTGGAGTGATGTTTAGAGGGGTGCTATTTATAGAAAAAGTTTAGGATTAAAATATTACTAATTTCATAATTTATTTATCATATTTGATTAGTTAAATATTAAAACTAACACTAAATATTTTAATAAATTCTCAATTATCATTTAAAGACATACTAAAATATTAATGAAGTGATTTAAATTTATTTATTAAATTTTAATATTTTTAAATATAATTTAATAATTAATTATTCAAAATAAGGTAAATTTGCTTATACTAGTTCATCTTAATTAAGTTAATTAATTAGTAAATGACTTATTTTTTTATTCAAACATCATAATAAGATTATTAGAGATATAATACAAATATTCACGAAATTTATATAATTTTCTATAATTATTTATATTTTATTTGATATTTTACACTATTGCTAGTTTTATTAAGAATTAATTATTAATTAACTAATAATTTATTTAACTATTATTTTTTTTTTTTTTGGCAGCCTATAGGTTTGAAAAACATGTCTAATAGAGTTATAGAGGGTGGAAAGTTGTCTTGAATGATTAATATATGAAAATGACAAATTTTGCATATTTATCTTAAAGTTATATATACTAAATAATTCATAAAATCATCATAAAAATTAATTTTCCTTAATCTATTGTTAAGAACATGTTTTTACCTTATTTATAAGTTATCTATAATTTTCGTGAATTTTTTCTATAATTTTTAGTATTTTTAATATATATTTACCTTAATTAGGTCTAATTTGAGCTAATTAAAATAATTAATTATCTATAAATAAAATATATAAATTTTATATAGCAGCCCATGTGAATTTTGAGCTACCTAACATGATAAGGAGACAAGCTCATCTTTGTTGAAATTTTTAGTCAAAGTTTGGTTGGTTGTTGAATAATTATAATATGAAAGTTTGACCATTTAATTTTATTTTTCAAATATATTTTTTTCTTCCATGTGGCTGATCTAGGTGTTAATTAATTGGTTTAGTATTATCAGCAAGATAAATCAAGGTTTAGGAAAATTTATCTTAAATTTTAAGTGATTATTTAGGTAATTTAAGCTTTAATTAAGTCAAAATTAATTAATTAAAGATCAATATGATTTTTAACACTATCCATAGCCTAATGGAGAGACCTATTTCATGGTCCTCATTATTTAATATCATAACTTAGTTAAAAATTTTTTTATAAGACTTAGAGTTATTTTCTAGGATTTTTCAGAGTTTATTTTATACTTCATAATAGGTTATTTTTGTGCAATTATGCTAATATTATACAAAATTACTTAATATTGATATTTATAATCAAATTTATGTTTAAGGTATATTTGTAATTTTTTTATCATTTTTTTAATAACTTAATGACATTCTCTAAGCTTTTCTAATATTTCTATTAGCTTTTTACAGTAATTATGTTATAAGTTTATTTTCTATCCTCTAATGGCATCTTTTGTAATTTTAATAAAATCCAATGGAATAATTAAAATTTTACATTTTGGTGTTAAGTTCAGATTGTACAACTATTAAGTTTTGTAATATTTTAATTATACATTTTTTTCAATAATTATCCTTAAATATTTCTTAAACAAAATCCGCATACTATCAAAATAAAATGTTATAACAAAGTAACACTATATTAAGAAAATTTGGGATGTTACATGTTACACACCGTTTTCGTATACCATCATTTTACCTGGTAGATTACATAATATGATTTCCTATATATACTCGAAGATACCCTGAGAAATTATCAGCCGAACCAAGTAACGTTGTGTGGCTGATATATCCATATAATCCTCTTATCACATATTCCACCTCTTGTTATGTGGTGTTTTGCAAGAGAGGAACATTATCGCTCGACGACTCCAAGCGCTCAATACCTGATCTCTTAACCTTATTCTCTTCTGTGGCCTTCCCCCACATCAGAACAAAAAATCCTACCGCGATTATGATCGCACCAATCAAACTGCACAACATTCATTTCAGAAATTTGTTGTTACTGAAAAATAAAATCCATTTGGTAGTTGCTATAGAATGTGTCTCCATAGAACAACTAGTTATGTAACTTAAAAGAGGCTAAATAGTTCTCAAATTTTACCTTCCAAGGTGAAAATCATCCCCCAGAAAGATTGCACCCATGAAAACGGTGAAGATGATTCCTACGGGCTTGAACATAGCACAAAACAGAGGTCCAGCTCTTTGGATGCACCATGTCAAAAGGATGTAGCGTATCGCATATGCACCTATTGCCTGTATATGTTGAACAATAAGTACTGTCATTTGAACATGAAATTAATTTTATTGCACCAACAATATAAAAAAAATTAAACATTATATTATCATATCAATAAATATGATTAATTCTCACTATCACTACTTGAAAAGTATTTAAATAAAAAGATTTGATTGAATGACACCAATGAATCAAATTAAACTCTTCCCGCATTTTGCAATAAGACAACACCGATCACGTAAAAATACAATGCATTCATTCCACTCAATATGTATCTTAATACTCATGAATCTCACCTTAATATACGATGTCTAAACTAGAAACTGTAGTTAGGGACCACGAACACTTGAGTTTTCGAGGAAGCTAATTATAACATATGTCTAGTTCTGTCACATATGCAAAGAAAAACAAAAAGGAATTGGGGATGGATTTTCACACCTTCTCTGAAATGGATATGGAAGGACGTTTTATGGCATATGACAGATTATGACTACGATGTATTTTATTATTTTAAATATAAATACATATTTATTTCATCCTTAAACTACTAATTCTTTTTTCTTCTTTGAATAAGGTATTCCCACAAACATTGCCGTGAGATTAATTAAATCCCCAGGTATTATTATGATTAACATTGTAATCTTTTTTGGTTTACCTCTTTGCAAAGACTAGAATTGGTCAAAAATGAAAATGCAGTGTGTTTCATTTTCAACGGTTACTTAACCAAACACTCTTAAGTAAATTTTTTTAGAGGCTACATTTCAGCCTTGACAATTTTCAAGTACTCAAGAAGAAAATTACTAGATAAGTAGAAATTTTGTTCGAATTTATTTGTGAGAATTATGTGTCATATTTGCTAACTCTTAGATGAATTAGTGGATTGGATCATATTATTTAATTCAATAACCCTTATGATTTCTATACAAAATTCTAACAATATTATTCTAACTGTGCAGCACTGCTCTTTCGAGTATGCACACAAGATAAGGAACCATTATTACCTGGTATAAAATGGCAACCAACCCCATATCAAGCTTTGGCACCCATTCCTTAGTATCTTTAACTGCAAATAAGGCAAATACTGAGGACTGAATGGTAGCAAATATGTTTTGGAAGAATACTATGACCATTATGGCTGGGAATTTCTTTGTAATTGAAGTCTGAAACATGTGGAAGGAAAAAAAAATCATGTGATCTCCTTATAAAACCCACTGCACGGTTGAAAAATAGTGTGTCATAAGTTATGATGAGCCCAATACCTGATAAATATACCATATGGAACCTAATAAAGCTTCCCCAGCTAAGAAGAGCCCTCCCAAGATCCAGTTCACTTGCTGTGAAAATTGAAGTACATTGGATGAGAGTGTGTAGTGTGTCTTGAAGATTGTTGGGCCCTTGAACAATATCATAGCAAATGCTCCTGCAATTGATACTGTAGTTCCTAAGACTTTAGCTTGAGTGCTGAAACTTCTCCAATATGCTTCTTCCATCCTAAAATCATCAAATATCCAAATAATGTAATATATAGGACGGGGTCCAACAAGTTAGTCTGATAAAAAATTCAACCTTGAATTGAGCAATAAGCCAAGAATAAAGTAGTTGTCCCAAAGCAACTCATAAACACACCTTAGGGATATACAAAAGAACATATTGATCGGGTTAAATAGTCCAAACTTAAATTTGACCAATTTTTTTATTGGATTTTTCTTAATTAAAATTTACCTGATAATGATCTAATTAATATCAAGCCAAATTGAGTCAATTTGATTTTTAAACAGCATATAAAGATTCGAATGTTATATATAATAAAAATAATGTCCAGTTATATAAAAAATGTTAATTGAAGGTATAAAATCTTATAATTTAAATGTTGTGATATGGCGGGACCAAAAGGCACAAACAAAATAACGCAAAATAAATATATGGAAATGTAAAATAAATGACACCGGAAATTTACTTGATTCGGCTTAAAGTCTACATCCATGAACAAAGGCGGCAACCAAATATTTCACTATGGAAATATGATGAAGATAAAAGATAATCTCACTCCACTCAACCCAAATCCCAAATACACTCAGAATACTTCACAGTATTTTTCTCATTAATGTATATTCTCAACTTACAAAAGAGAAAAATTTATATGGAACAAATAATTCTTCTATTACTAAAAAGGGAGGAGAAGATTTGTTGTTGTTATTGTGCTTTGATGCTCAAAGGCAAGCTCGATTTATTAAACCTTTGAAGACAAAATTTTCAAAATCCTTATGCGGTGCTTCATGCTTCCACATGCATGATTTGAAAATTTTTCTTTCTCC
The DNA here is from genome assembly GCA_030441495.1 of Dalbergia oliveri. Classification (NCBI taxonomy): domain Eukaryota; kingdom Viridiplantae; phylum Streptophyta; class Magnoliopsida; order Fabales; family Fabaceae; genus Dalbergia; species Dalbergia oliveri. The sequence goes on along the minus strand of JAMLFY010000004.1, from coordinate 18,943,339 downwards.
ATTCAATGCTCCTTTTGCATCGAACGGAAACTTTGACAATTTCTTCACCAATTGAATATGGAAGCACCGAAAACAAAGAAAAGATGGCATATGAGCTTGGACATTTTGTCCACTTTGTTCTGACAAAAGGCTTGCAAAAAAGCCAAGCTATCAATACTTGACATTAAAAAAATATCATTTTGAAAGAATTGACGGATTCTCACCTACAGTTGGCAGTTAATGCCTTCCAATGTAGTCATATTTAACCACATTGTATAAACATGGTAAAATAAAATCAATTATGTGGCAAACCACCAAAATACTTTCCACACCATTATCCGTCTCCTTCCTCTATGTACTTCCATTTTCACTTCATCCACCTCTCGCTCGCTCCTCCGATGATGATGGTCACCACCAAGCCATCTACTCCCTCCTCCACCACCATCACCACCCCCTCACTCGCACCGTTTTGCCTTTTCTACTACACCCAACTACCCACTCCTCCTCGCCTTGGTAAAGAAAATTGCTCTCCCTATCTCTTTCTTTCTCTTCCTCCTGTTTTGAATGTTACTCAAAACTCAGCTTCCATTTCAATTCCAGTGTCTTCTGCTACTAGATCTTGATTCCCTTTCCATTTCGCTTTCAATTGATGCCACAATCACCATAGCTGAAGCTCAAAAATTTCCCCTTTTTTTCATTTTTTGTTGTTGCTAAGTTCTTCGTTTAATTTTGATTTTCGATGCACTAGCTGGAGGTTTTTTTTTTTTTTTTTTTATGTTTTCTATGAATGATTCTGAATTTCTTTGTGTTTTTTGGGTTTGGAATTTTAGGGTTCTGAAGTTTTTGTGTCTAAAGTTGTTGGATATTGATTTGGAGGAAAAGGGAAAGTTCTAAAACATTGATTTTTATTTTTCGTTTTGGGGGAATTGGATTGCTCCTAGGGTTTGATTCAAGACGGGAAGATAAGTGTGGGTTAGAGAGAATAATGTGTATACGTGTGATTCAGAAGTGGTCGTGCTCTACAATGCTACCTTAGTTGGTTATCTCGTTGATTGGTCTTTGGGCGCTTTCTAGCTCCTGCCATCGGCTTTTCGGTTCGAGATTACTTCTACCACCATGGCTTAGGGAAAGGAAGAGGTTTGAGGCCATAGAAATGCAGAAGTTGAGGAAGACGGCTACCAAGTGGTGTCGCAACTGCCTGAACCCATATAGAGATTAGAACCCTGGTTGGAAAAAGTGGTAAGATATTGAATAGCAAGGTTCATTTAATTGCATTTTAAAAATGTGGTTAATTGCAACTTGCCACACTATTTGCGTTTAACCATATTTATGAAATGTGGTTAAAGACAACTGAAAAGGGTTTTTTTTTTAACTGAATTCGAGTTAATTCAATTCAAGACTCTTTTTTTTTTATAATTTGTACTGTGTGTTTGACCACACTTTGTCTGCATTTAACCACATTTGAGAAATGTGGTTAAAAGCAACTATAAAGAACTACATTAACTCTCAACTATTGGAAAATGTGCACCATTAAACTTGAAGCCGAACCAGCAGGAATATGACCCAAATCATGCTTGAAAAAATATGAGTCAACTTTCAAAATTCGAATCCTTACTTCATAAACTGGGTTGACTATGAGGTCAAGCCATGTCATCAACACCTCTAAACACACCATTGTAAATCCACAATCAATATTGGAAAAAGTACAGTACCTGAAAATGAGAGCTAGAACAAAAGTGAAACCAGGAATGAGGTTAAGCATAGCCGAGGCAAGGGTAGGTGAGCTAAGGTCTATGCCAACAAAACCAAATATCTGTACTAAGCATCTGCACGGTAAAGTAACTAAATCAGACGAATTTCGTTCTTCTCATGCGGAAAGGATCACATTAATGAATTAAAGCAAAATGGAGGGTTGGAAATAAGTATGAACAAAGCTTCCTAATTTGTCAAAAGAAAACATGTCAAGAGGAACACAGAATAAAATATATTAATTAATTTAGTATAGCAAGTTCAGAAGTGCAGATTGGAGGACAACAATTAATGGTAATACCAACCCAATGAGACCAAGCAAAGAGAAGCTGCATAGTGAGGAAAACGTGAGAGGAGAACGCTCTGACCTGCTGAGGCAAAAAGGGTAAGAGGTGCGAAAGTTTAAACAAAAAACGAAAAATCTTTCTATATAATTTTTTTTTTATGTGAACCTTGGGTATTCATCCTCAGAACCCATAATTAATATCTTATGTGAAGCTCATAGACTTGAGTTTTATCTGTGACCACGACCCATGACAAAATGATGTTTAATAAGGAGCTCAACTAGCTATTAATTATACTAAATCTCATGTTCTTTTTGTTTAACTTTATTTCTTCTCTAATTGAATCGAACCAATAATATATTTTAATTTCTTCCAACGACAACAATAATAATAGTAGTAGAAGAACCTGATTTGAAGCAAGGCAAAGGGAGAAGCACGAAGGAGGAGAGTGCAAAAGAATAGACAACCATGACATACTTGTTCATCCCATCACTCATAGCAGCTTTGGTTACCACCATGCTGCCACTTAGTGACACGAGAGTCATTAACATTCCCAGAGATGGGAGCAGATTATTACCCATACACACCATTCAGCCAGCAAAGTTCGTACTTTTGACCTAACGTACGTCTCATCAGTGTTATATAAACTGATCTAGCCAAGCATAGAGGAGACAATAAGAGATTTTGCTGCTTAAGAAGGCTATTATTAGAATCTCATTTTCCTTGTTTTAATTAGCTGAGGAAGAAGACAATTATAGTAACCGGTAACAAGCAACAATCATTAACAGTTTATCATGTCAAATGGCCTCTTTTTTCCAACTATGTAGCGTGTGGTTTGGTTTGAAAAAGAAACGATCTTTTGCATAGCTGCTAGTATACTTTACAAAATTTCCTTCATTTTATTTTCAAAAATGCTATTCATATATCTAAAAGTGGAAATCAAATTAGGACACTCACTCCATTACTATTGGATATAATGGTGGCTCAAATTTTCTCTATTCATTCATCACATCCAAAGTAATGAAGTGAGTATCTAATTGAACACCTGCCTTTTGATGTTAGAATAGAAGTCCTCTTTTATTTTTAATACATGAAATGACACGCACCCAAATGCCCGCATAGCATTATAATCTAGTATATTTTGCAGGTGCAAAATATTAAAATTGGCAATAAAAATCTTACTTTATCCTATTTAAAATTTAAAAAATTAATTATATCGTAAAATGTAGTGAAATTAAGAAATAACAATAACCTATGAAGTTAAAGAGTGAAATTATAAATATATACAAGAGAGAAAATTTTGAGATCAATTTTGATGTGCTTTATGAGTTAAAGAATTTTATACGTTAACCAATAATCATGCGTTTCTATTTATAAGATTTTTGAAGTAGTGGATGATTCATGATTAAATAAAACATTTTTACTACTATAATAATAAATGATTGGATATTTGCATAAAGTTATTTTTACACCAACAATACATTAAAAGTAAATCAAAATTTTTTACTTTAAGGCCCAATTTGATACATAGGATAAAACCTGATTATATTAGTTAATAATGTAAGGTCCGTTTGTGTAAATAGCTTATTTAAGCATTAATACAAGAGGAACTTTTGAAAAGTAACTTATGAATAAATTATTTTGTATTCAAATACATAATAATAGAAGTACTTATTTTTAGTATTTTAGAAATTATTTTTTAAGAAATCAGATATTTTTAACTTATTAAAAAGTAATAAGAATTTTTTTAGAAGTAATAAATTGTTTAGCCAACAGGATAAAAGGTAAAAATATGACTTTTGATTTTAGAAAGTAAAAAAAAATAATAATAAGTTGTACTATTTAAATAAACCCCAAATCCAATTTTTTATCACATATTTGGTGTTACTTATGATTTATAATGTTATACAAACTATTTTTATTCTATGACTATAGGATTAAGTTGTCATTTCCAGGCCTGATAATAAATGATAGTATTATTTTTACTAGTCAATCTCAAATTAATCTTAGCTTACTCTTCTATGTCAACGCCCATTCCCGCTTACCAGTCGCAACCCACCCTAGCCAGTTGTCCCTTCCCTTGTCAATCGCCACTTGTTGGTCACCGCCACCCTCACTGATCTCCACCCACCGGTTACGCCTCCATCGCCCCTCATTAGTCACCCCTCGCCTCCCTGCCAATTGCCTACCCGCAGGTCGCCTTCGCCACCCGCACACCTGCATACCAAACAATAGCAATGATAAAAATTTATACAATGCACCAAATAGATCTTATCCTATGCGATTAAACAAGGCCTAAAACTACATAAACTTTTTTAATATATCACTCGCGGCACAAACGCATGGCCAGCTATTATATCCAATTATGGAAGTGACAGGGAAGACTTTTTCACTAATTAGTATTGTTTTACAAATTATTTGTCAATATTTTTCTAAATTATATCATTATGCAATAATTTTTGTTATGTGTCATTTATCATATATTATAACTTGCACGGAGCAATTTACATGAATAGCGCAAACTATTTACGTGATGTCATTCTCTCCTTCGCTTTTCTTTTATAGATGTCAAAACAGGGCTGATTCACCGGATTGACCCACCTAACGCGTCCTTTTTGGAGTGTTGGTTGAATATTTAAACCATTAAAAAATTTCAACATGCCTTAGGTTGAGGAGGGTCTGGCGGGCGAACTGGTGTCTTCATTTTTCACTTTTGCGACTATGTACATTGTTCATATACTTGATAGTTTATGTAACTGTAAATGTTAATTCGTAGACTTTTATAAACTTATTGTATATTTATGATTAATTTTTGTATGGATTTTTCATTTCCTATAGTCCATTTTGGATATAATTTGTGAAATGTAATTTAAAATATGTGTAAAACTGTAAATTATGTAATTTATTTAATTTGTTTTCAAGTTTATATTAATATTATATCATCGTTATATTTAATTTGAAATTTCAACAATATTTTTATTTTTTTAATTTTCTTTTGTGGGTTAGTCCATCAGCCTGTCTAAAATCAAGATGAGTTGACTATTCCAATTAACCAGTTTTACTTCTAGTGTAGGAATCATTAACAGGCTGATTAAAGCTATTAAAACGGATTTGCTCTAACATTCAGCTTAGCCCACATTGGGTCAAACCATTTCATGTCGGGCCATTTTAGGCTTAGTTAGTTTGGGAGAATATCCTGGAGCCCAACCTTTGGCCACAAGTTGGCCCATGGGCCATTTTTTTGTTTGCTTGTTCAATTTAACTTTATAGTTCACACAAAACAAAAGTTCATGTGAAAAGTCAGAGGTTAAAAATTTAAACTACTAGCAGTAAGTAACGATCTTATTATTGCTTTATGTGAGAATGACACATAAAACCTTTTTTTAATAATTAAATTCTGACAACTTAACTTGATACACACTACTAGAAATCCACGGATACCGAAGGATGTTACCCGTCACCCGTCGATAACTACCGAGAATTTCACGGGTTATGATATTTTTCTAATTAAAACAAATTTACATAAATACCCATCGATTCTCTCTCGGTAAATCGATGACGCTAAGTCGCCATATGGTGCGCATTATTTTCGACGGATTTAAGGTATAATATTTTGTTTTTTAATTATATTTTTATCAACTTTAGAAGATATGCGGTAGCTTATTTAATTTAGATTTTTTTATTTTGTCATTATATTACCAGGTTTCCGACTTGCTATTATTTAATTTATTTTTTTATTAAATTATCGACTACCTTACCGACGGGTATTTAATTTGATTTTGTAATTAATTTTTATTAAATATAATCGACGAGTTGTCACAATTCATTTAGGCACGTGATCGGCACGTAGAAAGTTCTATTCCCATGTAAACCTCATGACCTGGGTATTAGCTACAACTGATTTGAAAATTATTCAAAACACATTTTCATTTTCTATATACAAATCACCTGTTTATTAAATCATATCAGTTTATGCTAAAATTTCATAATTCAAACTCTATAGTCTGAATCACAATACAAAACATATATGTATAAAGCTACTCTTGATTTAAAATATCTATAAGCATTAAACTTTTCAATACAAACCAAATAGTGCTATAATATGCAAAAAAAACATACACATGCTCTATAATCTGGGATCCTACCTACATCTATCCTGAAACACTCTAGATAAAACTACAAACACTTCACCCAAGTGAATCCACCGTTGAAACTCTAGTGTTGCTTGGAGGGTGGTGACTGGAAATCCAACAATTTTCATCTTTGAAATAGGAGAAACAACGGGGTGAGTTTTGTGCAAAAGTAGTGACTCCCCACCTATAACCCCCTTCATGGGACATCAAAGAAGTAATGCATGAAATCATACTAACATCAATAATACTCAAAAGTCATACATAATCAAGTATATGTATATATATTATATATCTATATTCAAAGCATCATTTTACAACCTCAAAATTATTTCCTTATTTCACTTTTATATTTAATATCATATAAGTTCATAATAGCATAGTTCCTAGAGAAAATAATCCTACTCTGGTTATGCACAATATTTTTGACATAACAAAACTCTGAATATAAATCTCTAGTCATATTGTGACAATAAATTTTTGATATCTAACTCAAGCATACTTGGTAGCAAGGTTAACGGATTTTCCTTTAACACAACCTATTTCTCTATAACTATTGTAAATTAATCTAAAAACCCTTAAAAAAAAAACCTTTTTATTCTTTATGAGCTCTGAATCTATCTAATTCTAAACAACCTTAGTATAACTGGCTCTAAAATTATGCCTAAGGGATCACCCTTTGTAGACATTTGTGATTTCATACCTCTAGAGTATATAGCCATAAATTTCTGAATCTTATAAAGAGTCAAGCTCTAAAACATTTTGGTTGATTATCGAAGTCGCATTTCAAATTGTCAAGCTCTTCATGAGCTAGATACTCAATATCATGTTCTGAAATTATAGAGTCTAAAACCATATTTTCAATCCTTTCTCTAAACTTCATATTTGGTTATAAAACTATATTATATACATAAACCAGTTCTAGAATTCATTGAAACAATCATAAAAATCTCTAACAATTACATGTATCATCAATTCTAAATAAAATCAGTATAACAACCATGGTCCCATAAGTTTTGTCAAAATCAAGTTTTATGCTCTAAAACCAGGAGTTCTAAAACATACAAACTAACAGTAACCTCAAACTTCTCGTACAATAATATCTAAATCGAGCAATAAATCATATCTTTATGAAAATAATTCTAATGTACAATATAAAAATCACAAGTGCGAACCCACTCATCTAGAGAGGTGGAATTTGTAGAAACAACACTAACAAAACTTGGAAGAAGAAATGGTACCAATCCTCCACGGAATCAATGATAACTCCCTTAGGAGTTATATTTTTCTTTAATGTTCTTAGAGCATTTAGTTTAGTGATAGTTAGTTTTAGTTTTCCTAGTTGCCCTTTTTACAACATTTGATCTAAATTCTTGCATGACTACACTCATATTTAATCTTGCATCCAGTTGTGTTTCCGTTGGTTTTGTAGCTTTTTGGAAGATGAATTAGGGAACCATTTGAGCTAGGAATGCAAAGGAGCAAGAATTGAAGCTAAAAGGGTGTCAGAAATCCATGTTGGAGCATAGAAATCCATGCTAGAGCATGGGTCCTGAAACTGAAGCCACGCTCCAGTGGGAATCCATGCTACAGCGTGGCTTGCTGTAGAATTCTAAACTTTTCACTTAAGCTATGCTCCAGCGTAGCCATAGCCACGCTACAGCGTGGGTGCACGACTTTGACATGTGGACTAGGCCTCTACATGACTTGGCAGCCATGATTGGCACAAAAACCTAGGCAACCACGTTGGAGAGCAGACATAGAATACCAAATTTGGAAAGGAAAAACCTAGAGCTTGGGAGCATAGGAGATTGGAGCTTCAAGAACTTGAAGAGACCTCTCTTGGATTGTTCTTCAATTCTTGTGTATTTTCTTGTTCATGGCTTCTTCTCATTTCTCTTTTAGTTGTGTTGTCTTTATTTCATTTGCAATGAATTGTAACTAAACCCTTGCTAAGGGTGATTTATGGATGCTTTGTGTTTGATATTATGCTAATATGAATGAATGTGTCTTGTTCTCATTTAATAGTGAGTATTGTATTTGAATTTATTTATCTTGAATTGCTTGATCACCAATTTAGGATTATAGGGGTTTTTTTTTACAAATTTGAGAAAAGGAGTAAAAACCATGCCTATGAATACAATGCCATGAGTTGAATGACACCTAGAGATAGGAAAACGTGATTCATGTGGTAATTAAAGTTTGAAAACTACTTGTAGACTTAAGCATGCTAAGAGATTAGGTGTTTAACTCTATTTGAGGTGGCATTAAATGATCTTGAGAAAGGCTTTTAGTGACATGATGACTCCTATCATCACTTTATTGAATTTGAATAAGGCACATTGATATTTATGTCGCATTTTGTTAACACATAGTTGAAGTAAATCACCCTAGCATTCAATTTCATCTATTCTTATATTGCTTTCACATCGTTTTAGCACTTTAGCATCATTACTTTTAATATCATCTCTTTTCAATCGTTCAACTTGTTATCTAATTAACCAAAATCGGTACTTGAACTATCCCTGGGTCAACCCTCTATTTTACTCTATTACTTGACGACCTAGTATACTTGCTAGTGTTACTCTCTTTTGGGAGCGATCAATCAATAAAACCCTAAATCAATCTCTGGATACTCCAACTTCACCTCATCCAAGGTGAAGGAAACCTCATTCAAGGTGAAGGAACATCATAACAAAGAAACCATGGAAGACACCCAAGAACATGAGAAATAAGGAGAAAAGAAAGCAAAAACCATAAACTAAACATACCTTAAGCTTGGAGGATGAAAGATTCAAGCTAGATTTGAGAGAAAATGGAAGAAAATGGAGTTTGGAGGGTGAAGAGAGGTGAGAGTTCGAGTTTTTTGGTGTTTGGGGCTGGAAGGTTGTGTGAGAGTGTTTTGACCGAAATGGGGGTTTTTAAAACTTTTGGTCCTGGGCCATATGACCTGGGGTGGTCTCCAGGTCAAGTACCTGGATATTGGATTAGGTTGCTCAATACTCACTTATTTACATTTCTTAATGTCCTCATTTATTTTACTCTTTATTAACTTCTTAATGTCCTCATTTATTTTACTCTTTATTAACTTTAAAACATCCTCATTTATTTTACTCTTTATTAACTTCTTAATGTCCTCATTTATTTTACTCTTTATTAACTTTAAAACATAAATGTAAATACGGAAATACCCCCATTTGGATTCAAATAAAATATTAGAAAAATCAAAATCCTAACAAATTAAAATCCAAATTTTGGGTTTTAGTTCAAATTCGAAATTCTTACGATTTTATAAACTTGTAGGCTAAAAATAAAATATTTAAAGGTTTCATAAAATTCATAAAAAATTACTCTTTAACTTATTTTTCATTAGGGAACAATTACAGGACTTTTGGTCCCAAGAAAGTGATTCTATTATATAGTCTCCAAGGCGTGTAAGGTCCAAACTTACGAAATTTCTAAAATGCAATAAGGATAATTGACACTTTCTGGTTCAAAAATTTCTAACCTTTTATTTAAAACTAGGGTATTACACGGGTATACCAAAGGTCCTGATTAAATTAATTTTTTTAGTAAATTATCGACTACCTAATCGACGGGTATTTTATTTGATTTTACAATTAATTTTTATTAAATATTCCAAAGATTTCCGACGGGTATTTGAATTTGAAATTATTTTTATTAAATATTACCGACGGGTATCTGAATTTTGTTCCATTACCATGCCAGCAACCATCGGTATATTCGTCGGTAATTATGAAAATATAATACGCATTGTTTCACTTATTTGCGTACCGTCGATAAACCGTTGGTAACCTTATATGTTGGGCAGATCACCTTCTTCTTCCATCACCGTCCATCACTTATGACACTGTTTTATTTTTAAGTTTTAACTTTGAGTGAATAATGTCAATTGTACAGTGTTATTGTGTTTGTGAATGTACACATTTTTTATTTTTTGTCACACATTTCTTTTTTTTACAATAAATAGTGAATTTTTTTAAAAAGAAAAACTTAGTTCACGGGCCAAGCCTACCCAACCCGCGGGTTAAGGGGACAAGTTAGGCGAGTTAAAATTTTTTGACGAGCTAAAACTTCAACTCAACTCACTAAAAATAATGATTTTGAAAACCAAAAGTCTCGTCTATTTGATATCTCTAGCTAAATCCCACAAAACAATTTTCAACACCCCACGCTCACTTCACATTTTGTTCCAGGAGTGAGGAGTGAAGGGTTTGATGGCTTTTCAAGTGATTTATCTCAAGAGGCCATTGATTGTGAAATCCAAGAGCTTGAAAAGCTTGAGTTACTGAACAAGCTTTCTAAAGAGGATGCTTTGGCACCCCTTTTTGAAGTTTTTCAAAGGAAGTGATGTTGATTCTATGGAGGAGGATGAAGAAGATGGTAAGGTGTTGGGAACTGATGCTTTGGCGTCAGCCACCGTGAAGAGATTTATGGATGTTGGATGTGGGTGGGGAAAAAAATGACATTGAATAGATAGTTAAGAATAAACTAGTCATTTGATTTTTTTTTTTAACTTAAAATTTAGAATGAAAGGAGGTCAGTGTATTGTTTATAAATAAATTAAGGGAGGTGAGTGTAATTTTAAAAATAAAAAATGAATAAGTGTAATATTAGATGACTTCCACTATTCTCCCAATCATATATATTTATAATTTATGATTTATGATGTAATTGATATAAATATATTTATGGAATCTTTCAATTCATTTATTTATTTGATTGACTATATTACAGATATATTTGATTGTCCTGGAATACAATTGATTTAATTGTGTAAATCATTCCATTGATTTTTTTATGCATCAATATATCTGTGATTCATATATTAATTTTAGACAATAATTATTTTAAATTATATATTAACTATTAATGTTAAATCATATGGTAATATATATTAATATATTTATATATTAATTTTAAATATCCCAATCAAATTAAGAAATCAAATGTGAGATTAATTTATTGTAAGAGTGGAAATTGTAAAAATGTAAATTATAAGTAGGAATAAAATTGAGGATAAGATCAATCAACATATATTTCTTCAATCTTATATTGTAAAAGGAATCAACTTATATTATAAATGATTATAAAATGAAATTATAAATTATTAAATGATTACAAATGATTTCTTTATTGGAGTTGATTAAATATTAATTTTTAATTAGTTAAATAATTGACTTTCTTTTAATCAAATTGAACTAAGGAGGAATTAAGGAAAACTTGCCACGTAGGATTTTTCTTATTTGAATAAACTGTGTTATATATATATATATATATATATTGATATTGATATATTGATATCTTAATGATATTATCATTGAATAATATAATATCACATATAGAATTCACTGTAAACTTGAGTTTATATTCACAATTTCATTATATTATTGGTATCATATTGTTGTGTTTATTTAGAATGTGTTTGGTTAGAGAGTAAAAATGGAGTGTAAATTTTAATGGATAAACTCTATATGTAAAATTACACATGAATCTCATTCATATAAATTTTATTCCCACTTTTACTACTTAACCAAATGTGTCCTTAGTGGAGAAATTGAACAAACCTTAGGTACAATATATAGGTGAGCAGCACCATATTTTTTAATTTATATAGTCGTTCCATTGATCTGTCTAAATCGAATTTCTGCCTCTATAATTTAATGCAGGCTATATGTATTCACCTCCTGTTCAACATCAGAAAAATGAGTCCAACTCAGTGCTTCACAACATTCAGCATGCTGATCCAGAAAATATCTCCGAGTTCAAGCAATCCTAGCTGCATGGCAGAAAGATCAAATAATTGATTGAACCTTTCAAGTTACTTGTCAGTGCCAATTATAACTAGAACTTTCTCTGATACACTTTTGGGTACTTTCCAGCAATTCGTGAATGAAGAGTCATGATCAATGAGCTAGCAACCACATGCAATGTGCATATATGGATCTATTGCAAAATGCAACAAGCTGATTCAACATATATGTACATATGACCCTCGACCAAAATCATCATCTTATATATGAATATAGATGCAGCTAGCTAGTTAGCAAGCACTGAAAAGTACTAATTAATTGATAAACACTACATACCCTTGCACAAGTAGGACCCAAGGTTTTAAATTGTGGTTAGCAATTGCAGATGTGATTAAATATTATTAAGATTGTGAAAAATTATAAAAAAAATGTGGTTGATGCGACCTCAATTACAACTGCAATTCAGTTACAACTTACAAAGCTTTCAAAAGTTAAAACTACAATATTGCGACAGCAATTGCAATTGGGACCGCAATTTACAAAGCCTGATAGGATGCAAACCATAATGCTTGTTTCCCTTTCTGACTTGGTGGACTTACACAATATAAGGCCCTTTTGCAATTGGCATTCAGCTCCAAAGAACTTAATAATGTGATTGCCATGAGGGAGACAATGCCTAGAACTCCGCCAACATTTAAAAGCCCTCCAAGAAAACTGACCCAAAAGTGGACCACACAGCCATGAGCCTGGCCATCCTTCCGGTGAACACGCAGTCAAATATAGCCACTCTTGTTCTTGTATTAGCTCGTGGTGAAACTCGAAAGCATAACCTTTCAGACATCATCGCCTAACATGAATATATCAAATATATTTTCTTGCACGGGTGTTAATGCTTCGTAATATTGCATGCACTCTATTTATTATTTTCTTTTTCAATGCCACATTAATGTTTGATTAATTATTTTAAAATTTATAAACAATGGTGGCAAATCTTTCAAATTGAAAAAAAAAACTTGTACTTTTATTCTAACAATTTCAAAAGTTTTCTGCTCCTTAGCAACCATTATTGAAAAACCCTCATTTTAATACACAATTATCATTGTATGATTCTTTAATATATTATATATGCAACTTTTGAAGTAGCTATGATAACAGTGAAACTTTTAATAATATGGTGATACATGCTAAGATGACAATGAAAAGACTATACTTATTATAGCATATCCAGATTAAGTTAATAATCTCTAGACTAATGAGATTATTAACACTTAATATGTTGGACCTGACTCTTACTCCATATCAGATCTGAGGTAACGGATCCAATCTTCTGTGTTTGATCTTTTGGATATGCGGTTTTGGTCTTTTGGTGCGATTATGATCGATCATCTTCAAGCCAGGTTTTGGCTCTAATATGGTTTTCTTTCTATCCTTAGTTTACGATCTAAGGCTATTTGACCACGAGGCAGCTTTAGTCTTTGTTGAATTTTTCGAGTTTGTTGTTTGTGTTCATAATTGCCTTATCTAATTGCCTGCTCATCTAAATCATTTGCTGCTTCGGTATTTTGATGTCTTTGATTGTGGGCTTTCAATCCAGTTAGGTGTTTTTGTCACCGTTGCTGTTGTGCTCTTCCCGAGGTTCAAGCATTCATGTGATGCATGATTCGTATTCCATGTTTGAGTATGGCTCTGTGTATTGGAACTTGTGTAGTTGCACTTTTTTGTGTTTTTTGGTGATAGATCTTGTTATGTCTTGAACTGTGGAGGGTTTTTTTCGTGTTACTTTAAGAGTTTGACATACTCTATTTGCTCCTATTCTTGAAGAGTTGAGTCTTTCTTAATTAAAAAAAAAAAAAATGTATGCTTCTTAGTTTTTGCAAGTACTGCTAGTCACATTACACCATTTTCACCGGTACGCCTTGTTATATATATAGCATACACATACATACAAATCAAAACATAACCGTCTTACGTACAACATGGGTGTAATGATCATTGCGAACATGGTTATAGTCTCCACGACAATGCACGTGAGTTTCCAATAGCTTTGCATACATAAAATTCCAACATTTTACATATAGACCCATTCCTAATAAAAAATGAGTCCAGTCAATTTTATCTAGATACACTCAATTACTTGTGAACTCCACCAACTGTTAAATATTCATCTTTCACATCACAAATAATGAATGGAATAAGATATGAAACATGATTTAAGAACAATCGTCCACCTTGTGCATAATTCTGGCGTAAGATTTTTTTTTTTCCTTGGGTATGGTAAGAAGTATCTTTCTAACATGAGACCAAATGAGATATGAAGAGGGTTAAAGATTTTATCGAGTTTTACCATTAAATTGGTTTCACCTTGTTAAATCTCACACTCAATATCTATTTAGTATTTTAAAATTTGAGTTCAAATAATAAAACCTTTGCCTCACATTTTACTCCGTATGATATATCTCTTTATGTCAGCAGCACGTCATCATCAACCCTCACATGCCGCTGATTTCAATTATGTTTTAGAGAACCCTGGAACTTTCATAGTCTCCAAATAACTAGGGGACCGCTAGCAGCTGGCTAGTGAGCTCTTGCTAAACAAGTTAGAAGCTAGGTAGTCTTTGAATCTCGACATTGGAGTACAGAATGCATATGCATGGTCAGGTCCAACGTGATTTCTGTTTCAACATGAATAGAGGCAATGTTATATATATAATTAGAAGAGTGGAACCCAAAATTTGTCCCTAACAAGTATGTCGAGAGCAAATTAGTCCCTTACCATATAAAACTCTATTTTTTGGTTTCTCACTTTCAACAAAAAGGAGATACTTTAATCCCCATGTTAATTTATTATTTTATCACTTAATTAAAAGCACATGTAAACCGTTACATTGATGGTTTCGTTAAACTCCATTATAAATTAAACGGCCTTATTTTGGCTTGAGATGTATGAAAATGAAGAATGAATTAGAAAATAATAGAGATTAGGATTTGAGGATACATCAGTGTGTTCAATAAAGAAGAAGATTAAAATGTGATCATTTTAATATGAGATTAGTAATAGGTCACGGCAAAGTTTAACAAATAATCGAATAAAAAATTTAATGGTCTATGTGTGTTTTTCTGCTAAATGTTGAAACAATGGGTTAATACACAGGGACCAAAATATTTCCTTTAGTGAAAAATGAGGCTTATGGGGAGACTTTTAAATCCTAAGATACTAATTTGTTTCTGTGATATTCATCATCAGTGATGAGTTTGGAATTTTGGTCATATATATATATATATATATATATAGAATTTAGTTGCAAATATTTATTGTGAATTTTTCTTGTGAATTTTTACTTGAGAATTTAGTTGCGGATGTCTACTGCAGATTTATCTACAATTTTTATCATGCGGTTTTTGCTAATTTTCTTGCAAATTTTTTTAGACGAAAATTGCAGCAGATTATTCCTCGTTGGGAATATAATGCAAATTTTGCTATGAAATTTTGTCTTCTTTGAGTTATTGTAGATATAACTGCGAATTAATATAGACAAACCCTTTTATCATAAGTTGGCTATAAATTTCATCTTCACACGATTGAAAAAAGGTCTTTAAGTTCATCTGTAAGTCAAATATATACATATCACACATTATTATTTTTTCAGTAAAATCCATTAACCAATACTATAGGGGAAACCAATATAATTTTAACAGACTTTGAGAACCTTAATAATAATTTTGCAAATAAAAAGCTAACAGCTACAATTGCACTAAACCTCTGAAAAAGTCCGTATGATTATTTTTTGAGTAAATATGCTATATATTCCTCCAAAATAATTGCGTAAGACAATTTAGTCTTCAAAAAAACTAAAACCTAACCTGCAGTCCTTCAATATTTTAGTTATATGATAAGTTAGTGCCTCTATATAGTTGATCCTTGAAATATTAACAGAATTGTACAGGTGGCCCATTAATATAGCGACATTAATTGACACATGTACAAAATGATGCTTTTGCTCCAAATTAAACACAAAATGACATCATATAGGGTAAAAAAATCCTGGGTGAAAAATCTTCACATTTAACCATGTCCATAAAATGTCGTTGTCTTGGGAGTAAAATATGTTCCAAAACAATGTAATGTTGAGTGGAGCCAACATTTTAATGACATTATCATTATACAGTGCCACACATATTTGAGTCCATTAATGAAGAACTAACGAAGAAATTGATGTGTTCATCATTTTTAATCTTTTGGGATCAAGAAATCAATTTCTTTTTTGGAGGGCTAAATTATTCAATGCAAATATCTCAAGGGACGAAATTCGGTGTTCTTTTTTTAAGTTACATGCAATTAAATTTGTACCATTCTAATTATATTTTTAAAGGTAAGAATTTTCTTTTATTATGATAGCTAGAGTGTGACTTGTGCAGTTGCGTAGTCACAATGAATTGAGAGATATGCAATTTTAAATTATATATGTGTGATAAAGAAGTAAATAGTAAAATAAATTGTCCATAAATCATTGATCAATTTATTATATAGCATTAAAAACACACACACACACACACACATATATATGTTTCTAGACATGCACTTCATCATACACAATTTGGCAAGTTTCATCATTAGTGTTTTTTGAATCACCATTACATATTAAAATCTTTAATCATCCCTGGATTGGTTGCTCTAGAAATTATAACATATATACGTGGCCATGAGCCCATGACTAAAAATAAGCTTCTCTAAAATCAAGCCAACATTGTCTCTACAATTGTGTATCAATACATAAGAATAAGATTATAATTATATATATATATATATATAATTATAATATATATATATATATATATATATATAAATATATTTCAATAACAATTAAAAAATTAGATGATATGATAAAAAAGTATCCATAAGAAATGATTAAAAAATATTATTAAAATAGATTTTATGATTAAAGAAATTAATGAGAATTTATTGAATAAAATATAGCCATAAGCATATATAATTATATTCATTCTAGTGAATATTTGTAATGGGTCCCATAAATAATAAAAAAAATTCATCATCCTTATTCTCACTTCTAATATATATATACACACATTGACTTACAAATTATTTCATAACACCTGAACATCTCTCCCTGGTAGAAGAAAAATATTGACCTCTTCCTCATACACAAATTTTTTTATAAGTTTAATTACATTTGATGCAAAGTTTTTGTAACATGTTGGTCCTCTCTCCTTACACGGTATGGTGATGTTGGTTGTTTCCTCCTTCCTCATAGTGGACCGAGTACTAGGATGGGTACCTGAAGGGACTCCAACGCCAAGTCAATGAGGGTTGCGGAAAAGGGAAAGACAATTGGAATGACATGCTTACCTATGACAGACTTTCCATTTTATATTTATACCATTTGAATATGTCCAAAATATGTGATTTTAAGGCTGAATTGTATTGTAAGAATGGTACAAAATACCGATAGAGGACCCTTCGAGAAGATGTGTCAAGGTCCGCACATAACATGCGCTCGTTTGGCTCACTTGGACTCGAGGTTTTGGTAGTCCATTCGTACACCCAGATGACGTTTTGCCCTTCGAGGTCCTCGCCTCTAGCATGACTATATCTCGGACCTCCATGTTGCTCGTCAGGGTAATCTTGGACAAGGCCTGGGACTCGATTGTTGTTCTTCCACGAAGACGCGAGGCTCATTTCTTCATTGACCCTTTATGACCAAGTTCTAATGTTAAGCAAGATAGTAACAGTTTTAAATACCAAAAAAAGAACAAAAAATGCAAAATAATTTTGTAGAATATTTGATATGATAACTTTATTTATAACAATTACATTTAAATTAATTATATTTTTTATTTCGAATTTTATGTTTGTATGTAAATAATTAACCTCTCATAAGGTAAAAATAATTCAAATACTAAACAATATAAACATAAAAAATCTCCATAATTCACTTGAGTGGGATATTATTGAAAATATTTTAGTATTAAAGAAAAATAATTAAAATTTGTATTAAATAAAATGAAAAAAATTAAAAATAAAATATATTAATATATCAATCATTTGTCCAAATCAAGAGGTGACATGTGTCAAATACAATAATATCTAAGAGTTTGATTTTTGAGAAAAAAATTAGTGCTAAATAAGTGATACATGGCATAATCTTATAATAAAACTATCAAACTTTTATATATTAATAGATTGGTAATTTCCTTGCAATATCAAAAGGTCAAAGCCTTCCCCAGCTTGCTTAAGTGGGCCATCGCTGCAAAAAATCTGATCACATCATCCAGGTGCAGCTAAGCTCACTTCTGTCCTGGAACCTGGTTGGACCTCACCTTTTGCCACTGGGAACCACGCATGTGACCCCGCACGTGTTAAGTCTCCTGCGTGGGATCCCATCATAGTATCAAACAATCTAAACACAGATGGTAATAACCATATATAATGTATAATTGGCTAATAAAGAAACTTGGATCCGTGCATTTATTTCTATTTCTCCAAAAATGTTATATTAGTTTTATTAATATTCTGTGTTTTTTTTCCTAAATTTTTCACTTAACTTTATTGATGTTTTTAAAATAATAAGTAGTACAAACTATAACAATACCTAATGCTTATATAATTATGTTATACAAGAATCTAAGAGTTCAATTTATAATTTGCAATGCATAGAAAGTCTTATATCATCATTTAACAATTTATTATCATGCATATTTTTCGATGCTTATTATCATGCTTTTAAAATACATTTAAATTATATTTTACAAATTTTCAATTATAATTATCATTACTTATCTTAAACTACTATTAATTGATCTTTATTCTTATCATAAATGGACCTAGTTCAATTGTGTAAAGTTTAAATATACATCAGATGCTAATAATTTGAAAAGAAAAGTCAAAACACTCAATAACACCAAAAGGAAAAAAAAAAAAAACCCACACACACAACTAAGTAAAAGAGGTCAATTTTGATATACTAATAATATAAAAAAATATTAAATTATCATTACATTATATACTTGCTTTTTTAAAATTGTAGGTGATTAAATCAAATATTAGGACTTATGTGATGATTTAAGATAGGATATATGTATAATTTTTTTTTCATAATTCAAAAATTAAATTCCAAGTAAAAAAAATGATGAATTAAAATATTTGTTCGTCGAAAACTAGGTAAAATTCGGGGACCAACAGGAGGCGCACTTGAAACAGTAATGTGGGTGGGCGAGAGAGCTGTCAGACACGTGCCTGGCCCGTTGGACCAAACATGGGCCGGGCCCACTAACGCTAAGACAACGAAACCACGCGTGCGAAGCCTAATATCGAAGCAACATCACACGACCAAATTATAGTTTTGCTCTTCGTAGAGTAGTGTTGAGCAATCAAAATAATTAATTGTCATTTTTTTTAACAATAATAAAGTTGCTTATTAAATAAAATAAAGTAATATGATTTATTTTAATTAAAAATCAATATTTACGTCACGTTATTTAATTTTGATATTGACATTATAAAATAATTTTATATGATTTTTTAATTATATATTATTATATTAGTAATTTTGCATATTTAATTCTAATTATGGCATAGTTGGTAATTGGATTTTTAATTGAATTTTGATGGTATGGAGAAGGTCTTTGGTCAAAGATAATACTCACACTCTACGCCTTAAGGGACTAGTCATCACCTAACGGGGATAGTTCATCCAAAAAATAGATATTTGATCTCATATGTAATTTTGGGGGCAAAAATAAACATCAACTAGTATTATATTGTATAAATTTTATATTATCTAATATTTGGTGTATTATCAATAATTTTACAATTTTAAATAAAATTATCAATTTGGCCCCTAAAATATACACATGACATTAGTTTAATTTTTAGTCCCTATTTTTTTTTCTTTTCACATCAATTGAGTTCTAAAAAGATACCCATGATGTCAGTTTTATCTCTAAAATATGCATGTGACATCACTTTTATTTCTAAATGATACATATAATATCAAATAAATTCATGTTATAGAAAATAGGGGATCAAATAGATGTTAATTACATGCATTTTCAAGGACCATAATAATGTCACATATATAAGGACTAGACTGATATAAAAAAATTTGCTTGCATTAAATTGATATCATATGTACTTCTCAATGACTAAGTTGAAATAAAAAATATTTTAGGAACTAAACTGAGGACATATATGTATATCATTGATGGATCAAATTATTAATTTAGTCTAATTTTTATTATGTATTTAATTATATCCCGTGTTGATAATGATGAAATAATTTCAATTAACAAAACATTATATATATAGTTAAAACTTTATTTTGTTGAAAGTTTAAAAACAGAGAATTGAATTTTATCTAATTTAATAAAATATCAATTTTATCAAGCTTGAGAAGTCTATTAAATTTATTCCATAACTATTAAATAAAAATAGGTGAATTGTACAATTTTATCATATCATATGTCACATCAATATTATAACATTATAACATTACAACATATGATAAGAATTGACAATAGAGCACAAACTTGTACTATTAATCTAACAGGGCTACAGAACAAATTAAACAAGGCCTCAAATTTTATTAAATATAAATATTATACAATAGATGATACATTTACAAATTACAATAACTCATCTCCTTAT
Source organism: Dalbergia oliveri (assembly GCA_030441495.1). Lineage (NCBI taxonomy): Eukaryota > Viridiplantae > Streptophyta > Magnoliopsida > Fabales > Fabaceae > Dalbergia > Dalbergia oliveri. The sequence goes on along the minus strand of JAMLFY010000004.1, from coordinate 18,922,761 downwards.
TCTTTTGTCAATTATTATCCTACACCTCAAACATCAAAAAAAAAAAAAAAACAAATCGCCAACTTCCTATCCTACCCTTTGTTTCACACATTTATAGCTATCTCATTCCTCACTCTTTATTCCCTCTCCCAAAAACATTCACCATCTTCTAATTCTTCTTCTCTCTCTCACATACACATGCACCCATTCTCGTTCTCTTCCTAGTTCCTATATAAAACCGTGACCCATTTTTTGTTACTATCATCAATATCTTTTGGGCTGGTTAATTTGGTGTGTATACACTATATATAGTACATAATACATTATATCAATTCATCATATGGGTCACAAGGATTTGGCTAAGGTGAAGTGGAGGAGGAGGCAAAGGAAAGAGGGTCGTGAAGCAGTAGTGGAGAGGAAGATGAAGAAGTTGCAAAGGCTTGTTCCCGGAGGAAGCAGGCTGAAGCAGCCGGACCGGCTTTTCCTCCGTACGGCACAACACATCTTGCAGTTGAGGTTTCAGGTTCACGTCTTGCAGGCACTTTCCAAGATGTTTCAGCCTTAACTTTTTCTTTTTGGGATAACTTTGAGCCTTATTATATAAATTCACATATATATACTAGCTAGCTCTAGTGCTATCAAATTATGTTATTAAGTTGTTACTGCCTTTCTCTTTTGCCTTATGTAATTGTTGAAGTGTAAGTTCTCTTCTTCATATATATATATGAAGGTATTATTTTTATTATATGGTCGTTTGTTAATTTGAGATTTTTATGGGGGTTTAATTTTTGCCGGCAATGAATATAATTTCTGTTGTTTTTTTGTATCAATGGCAAAGAGTTAGAAAATAACCATAACCATTTCGGAGCTGAGGTTAAGATATATTCAATATCATGGTTTGTTCTTCACTCTCCGTTAGTTTATTTCTTTCTATTTTTTTTTTTTCCATCTTCCTTGTTCAGTTGTTCTATTTTCTGCTATAAGGCTGGTCTTTTTTTTCCCACAAAAAAGAAACTATGTTTTTTGCAATTCAATAACATTTATGGGGTTGAAAGACACGAAGCTACTCAATTTTCAGGTACTAAAACCCCAATACAGATGTGGTTACCGTTGTCTTTTTGTACTTTATATATCCAGTGGATTCTTCCCAACACACTCAGATTAATAAGGATTTCCTTTAGTTCAAACTTAAACTAAATTAAATTTTCAGACCAAACAAAAAAAAAACTAAATTAAATTTTGTCTTTATATATAGATGCATTATGAAGAAACTGTAGTACTGTATGAGAAATATGCACTGTAATGAATTCACTGCGGCCTGCGGCTTCTTCATTAATAGGCATTTAATTTAGCCATGTGTGTAAAATCGGCATCTTCTTGACATGTATCAGTCGCTGCTACGTACTACGTACCTGGCTTTTCTATCGTTTCCTTGGTGTTTTTTTCTTTTCCTCTTCCCTTTGTTTGATTCAAGTGGCTTGAGATTTGTCCCTTTCTCAACGATGTTTTGGTTTATAAAACCATAACAAAATAACTTAAAGCTGATGATTACCTATATGTTAATATAGGATTGTAGCATTAATCGATATATTTTAAGATTCTTGGGTCATAGTGAGACACATAAATAATTGATATTCGATCTTATATGATAATTAAAATATAAAGTTATCATGCGACTATTTTAAGGGTTAATTATTAAATTTAAATAATATATATAAACATGATTATACGATTCAGATGTACTACTTTTTTCATAATAAATACACATACAATGGATAAACAAATTGAGGAAATCCGCCATTTTGATTAGGCAATAAAGATTAAGGGATTATTTTGATCAAGCTAGTCTTAATTTGCTTACCATTCAACGAAGTACGTACATTCCTGTACATGAGCTTGCTGGGTAAGAGAGAGTAATAAACCCATAAGCCCTTAGAAATATCTAAGGATTTTCCACACCCCTTTTTCTCTACTACTGCTTTTGTTTGTCTTGTTTTCAACAGGTAGTGCCGGAATCGCACACCCATAATTTGCAGTATTCCAAAGGAAGCATGTGTGCCAATGTGCTATGTGTGTGAGCACATTGGCCCCTCTTTAAAGCTACCTATCTCTGTTTTAACCAAGCCTTAATTGAAGGTGGTTACTGGTTAATCTTCTTCAGATATACTCCCTCTATTCCTTTTTAAATCTCTCTTTTAAGCCTTTTTATTTGTATTCTAGATAAAATATCATTTTTGGAATTTTAATGAGTATTTAATGACTTATTCCCAATATACCCCTCCATTCATTTACATTTTTATTTTCAATGTCTTTGCAAAATATGAATATTGGAAAGAGAGAGTAAATTTGGAGAGACAATGAGTGAATATAATTTAATAGAGTGAGAAAAAAATGAAAGGATATTTTAGTCCTTTACTATTATTTTTAAAAAATTAATAACATCCAATCATTATATTAATTCGCGTGCAAAACTCAAAAAAGATATTTAAAAATGAATAGAGGAAGTATATTTAAATCAATAACAAGTCATTCATTGCTTTGACTTGTATGTTGGTAGTACGTATATGTGGTTTAGTAAAAGGAGTTGGATGGTGATAAGATTCACAAAAATGTTATTTTGACATTCAAGTGTGGGTGTCTCCCGTTGAACACCTATTTGATTACTATTAGATGAAATAGTGGTCCTTACTCATTCTTACCCATCATCTCATTCAACGGTGATTAAGTATATGTCTGACATTCATTCTTAAATGTCAAAGTAACATTGTTATAATATTAAAATCACAAATTCTAGGGTGTATAATTGCATTCTGGGAACATTGATGTGTATAATTGTATATATGTTTACATTGGTAGGTGCCAAGATATTCCTAGTCATATAACCAATTCCTAGTTAACGACTATATGAAACTAGTTGAGAGAAGGGGTGTAAGTAGATTGAATCAACCCAAGAAACCTGATGAATACAAACCAATTCGATTAGATTGGTTTGATTTGGATTGGGTCATTGGATTAATTGGTTTGGGTCCAATTAGAACCAATCACATATTGGTTCAATCATTAAATTTGTATTTTCCAACTCGAAATTCAATGCAAATCAATCTTATTATTATTATTATTGTTGTTGTTGTTGTTGTTATTGTTGTTGATTATTAACTATAACATTCACTTATATTTATTATTTATTTACTATTTACTATCATTAATATGCAAGTTAAGACCCTAAACAAGCATCACATCATTATTATTATTATAAACTTATGCCACATTATAATATAACATCTTAATATATGAGAATTTACTTATATAAAATTTTAATATTTTACAATTTAGAGTATTTTTATTGTATTTTTGGGTAAAAATTGAAAAAACATAAATAGATAAATCCAATAACCAAATCCAAACCAACGAAGTTGATCGAATTTTTGGTTTGGATTTTACAAAATAAAATAAAGAATCCGAATTAATCCATTTACATCTCTACATGAGAGTACTTCAGTAGTAGAGTTGAACACTCATTTTATTTGCAAGATTTTCTTCTCGCATAAAATTTGAGATAATTATGCTTATCTCTTTGAAGCGGCGTGGCAGAAGAAACATCTTAAATAATGGAATAACTATGCAACATCAAATCTTTGGCTCAAAATTGTTAGAAAGAAATTATTTGGTCCTAATTCATATTGCTAATCATTTTAAGAATGCGAGGGTTCTATATGCTCGTTTCTTTTAGGAGTTTAATTTCAGGGTATTGAAAATATAAAATTTTTTATAATGTTATTCAATCAAATTCCTTTCACTGCGTTTATGGGATTTTTCAAATAGTAAATATTAGAGTCAATTATATTTATGACAATAACAATATAATTTTCTTTTTCACATTATTATGTACCAAAATTAAGTTCGTCTCATAGCAGTAATGCCAAGTAGTGCGCCTTTTCACAGATACAAAAGGGTAAGAAAAAAAAGTTTTAACTTTTAACCAAGGCCAACCTTACGAGGGGAATGAACAATAAATCGAACCAACGACAGAAGCTGAGTCCCTAATTAATTGTTGTCACATGGGCGCAGCGGGATAAAGAAGCAGAGCCGCAATTGCCGTGTTGTATAGCAAGGAGTGTTTTCGGACAAAAAAATGAATCTTCTCGTATTTCTTATCTACATGATTATATACACACACACATTCATGTGCTTTAACCGACTAAATCATGTTATTAAAATTTGTATAGTGCAAATTAAGTTATTGATGCTGGGTGCAGTTAATTAAGATTTGGCTATAGGATATGGGTTTGAATCTGCTGACTGTTATATATATAAAAACATAATTGATGAAATAATATGTAATTCTTCTCAAAAAATTCTCGGTGCTTACTTCCAACTAAATTTTTTTGAACCAAAAAATATTCTTGTATTTATTTTTCTTTTCAGACAACATGCCCAAGGTAAAAAACATAAGAAGAATTTATTTTTTCATGTTTTATTCAAGTAAAAATGAGGTGTATATAAATTAGACTTTAAGTTCATATACAAAAATTTTCACCCAATTTTAACCATTATTTTGGAGTGAAAATTGCATAAAGATAAGAATTAACATTCTTTTTGGACCTGGTAAACGTTCAAACCATAAAATGGCTAACAAGATAATAAGAAAAAAGAGATACATTTGAAACTCTTAAAACCCTAATTTAGACAGGTTGAATAGCCACCCAACTTTCAATGTCTCTTATGTCTCACAAGGAATTTGAACATCCCTCTAAAACAACCCCTAACCTAACATAAGAGCAAAGATCGATAATAGGCAAAGTAGGCACAACAATATGAGACCAAGGAACGTGAGTCCATGGCCTACCATCCGTAAAGGCTTTATAGCTATCCATGTATGCTTTGTTATTGGTAAAAAATGCATCCATTTGTAGCTCCAGCTAAGTGCTAGCCGCAACATTCCATTCCAAGTTCTGGTTGTATTTCCCTTCTTGGTTTGGCTTTACATAACAAGGAATGGAGCCTAAAAACTCTACCATGCTAAATTCCTAACACGCACACAACCAAGTGGTGGTTATATCCATGGCACATTCTCTAATTAATGTACAGTTTTGATAATAAAGAAACGAGCAAAATGTGTATCTCCAAGATCCTAGCCTGCGTAATGAACAAGGCACACCCATATATCTAATTATCTATTATTATCCCACTTTTTTTTCGATAAAGAAAATGCTACAAATCAACCAAAATGGAAGGTGAGCAAGAGTACATAAAAAAATAGAGAAAAGAAATATATTAGTCCAAAAAGTTAATATCAAGAAGTTAAAACATAGCAAGAAACACCCTATAACCACTATAACTATGGGACCTAATACAATTGGTAGCTAATAGTATTTCTTAAGACTCATATATGTGAGTTTTACGTTTCAAGGAGATTAGTGATTACTTCTTCAGTGGATTTCTAGGTTCACCAAAAAAATAAACATTCAAACTATCGGACCATTTTTTTTACATCATAGCATATCATTTTAATCTTGACAAATTTCCCGATTGTATTCAATTCTTCTTTTTAACGCTACCTACAAAGCCTAGTTATATGGAACTCATGTTTAAATTGCCAACCAAGTCACAATTCATGATTGATTGCAATCGTTTGTTGCTTCGAATTAATTATCTGGAAAATGCCAAGCATATCACATAATCTTTTCCAATTTTACCATTCCTCAATTTAAGCGTCGATCTGCACTATGGATATGCCAATCAATCACACCACGCTAAAATCCAATCGAAACTATAAGCAATCGTCTTAATTAAGATTGCCCCATTACAGGAAATCATGAACTGATATGTGGAGACCAACAAACAGCACATGAAGTAATCTTTTTTGGTATGATCTCTATGAATTCACGTGTTCGTGTTAATTTTATGCTTCCAGCTAAATCTTCTCAACTAATTTTCAGTTGTTAGTTCTTTTATGCTCATCTATGGACTCATAAGTTTCGTTTCCTCAACTGAAATAATTAATAGGATACTATGACCAATTAATCGAGATTCGAGGACATGAACTTTAATTGAATTATATTGGACACATGCCGTCAATAGTAAAAACTCTCTACAAATTTTAACCAATTGGCATTATTTATTCATAAATTACACATAAACATATTGAAAAAATTAATTAATGCAAAAATTGTGAATGCTGATACTGTTCTTGAGTTGTGAATTAATCAGTTGAGAACTAGAGATGCAAAAAGATATATGAGGGTTTTTTTACCATATAAAAAAGCGGAATAAAGGGTATTGATATATAAGTAGAAGAGAGATGTACGGTTAATTTATTTTTGATTTCCCAGATATCCACTACACCTCAAGCAGACACAGTGACTTTTTTTTTAATATGATAGGCTCATTTAAAGGGTAGATCCTGGTTATAAATTTTAAACTGTTATATTTCTAAAGTGAAAATCAAACTCTGGATAATAGATTAAGAAGAAGAGAACTCTTCCTGCCTCATCTTGACCTGTGATTATAAGACTAAGAGAGATGTACCTTAATTTGAATACACATGGGGCCTTTCTTTTATCTTTGTTTTTTGGTCTCCAAAGTCTCCAAAGTATTAATTTAATAAGCTATTGAGTATTTGCCACCCGAAGTAGCAACAGCACTTTGGGCTTTTTTGGTTGATGGCTCCATTTCTAATTATAGAATGGTAGAAATGTAGTACTACTGGGCTTATTGGTCTACCTTCTTCCAAGATCACAGGGCTTTCCATGTTTGGGCTCAATACCCCAACTCCGGTTTAGGCCTCAACTCACTTTGAGTTTCATTATTCTGATAAAAAAAAATACAAACGAAGAGTTTCATTAAAAGATGGATCACATATTTTGACCAATAGTATTTTGGGGCAATCCACAAAAATCAGCAAAATGTGGGATATGTGTTTAAGGATAGTGCCACTGCCACCATCAACTTGTCACATTAGAAAACGACAATTTTGCCACACCTTTTGCCTTCTTTGGTTTGATCTATGCTTTTGTACATTAGTCTGTGAGTAGTAGGGGACCCAGAGGCCTTGGATTTTGGAAGAAGTTAACCGTGTGTTTGGATTTCGTATTTAGAATTTTACCAAAAAAATACTGAAAAATATTTAAGACTAGAATTTATAATTTCTACTATTTCCTTGATATAAAATCTTAATTAAAAAACTAGTTGAAAATAGAAAATAAAATCTAAAACTGCTTTCTCAAACAAAAAACACCTTTCACTTGGCTAGTATTTGTATTGGAATTGGAGCAACACCACTTCTTTCTTTTCATTTAAAGGTAGAATCCTGTGAGTGAGTAAGAGAGAAGGAAGTAGCCAGGTAATTGCTGAGGTTTCAAGTTTTCAACAAGGTAGGTCAACTGCAGCGTTGACATTTCCCAAGCATGTTTCCTTCCATGATATTGCCCACAGTCTTGTTCTTGAAAGAGAAAGACCTAATACAAAAATCTTGAGTCAAGTTGGTTTTCTTTTTCTTTCCTTTTTTTTTAGCTTTGTTTGGTCCCTCCCTCCTCTTTCCCTTTGTGATTTGCCTAGTGCTTGTTTGTTTTGCTTTTTCAGAATGTGTGACTTGGGTTTAATCCCAAAACAGCCAAAGATGATAACTTTGTTCAAAAGCATCACATCGTTTACACTCTCTCTACTTCTGAGCTCAAAATTTTAGTTTACACAGTTGTACACCTTTTTTGTAATGACCATATTCTAAAAATGTACATACTTCACTCTCAAATCCATGGTGCTATCAGCAATCCCCAATTCTTTCTCCATATTCTTCTTCTTCTTCTTCATTGCCTTATAGTTCTAATAACCAGAAACGATCATCTCCATCCTCAGATTCCTCATCTGGGAACAAAATAAGCCCTGCAATTCTCTTCATCATAGTCATATTAGCTGCTCTCTTTTTCATCTTGGGCCTCCTTCACTTGCTTGTTAGGTTCCTCACAAAGCACAGGTCGTCTTCTTCATCAGTTTCTCAATCCAATAGGTACCCTGAATTGTCTGAATCTGATGCTTACCAGAGACAGTTGCAGCAGCTATTCCACCTTCATGACTCAGGCGTTGATCAGGCCTTCATTGATGCCCTCCCTGTGTTCCTCTACGAGCAGATAATGGGCTTGAAGGAGCCTTTTGACTGTGCTGTTTGCCTCTGTGAGTTCTTGGAACAAGACAAGCTGAGGTTGCTCCCCAATTGCAACCATGCTTTCCACATTGACTGCATTGACACATGGTTGCTTTCAAATTCATCTTGCCCTCTTTGTAGAGGGACCCTTTATGTACCTGGATTTTCCTTTGAAACCCCATTTTTTGACTCTGAGGGTCCGTTTGAGGAAGATGGGGTTTCAGCAAGTGGTGGTGGGGTTGGTGCTGTTTCTGCTAACAAGCCTGCAGAAAATCACATAATGAATGGTAAGAGGGTGTTTTCTGTTAGGCTTGGAAAGTTTAGAAGCACAAATAATGGAGATGGAGTGGAAAGAGGTGAAGGAGAGAGTAGTAGTTGTAGTAATGGTAATTTGGATGCAAGGAGATGCTATTCAATGGGGTCTTACCAATATGTTGTTGCTGATTCTGATTTGAAAGTGGCTTTGTGCCCCAATAGAGGTGATGGTGGAATGAGTAGTAGTATGAGACAATTGAAGGAAAGAATAGCCACTAATGGGAATTCTTCCACTGATGGGGATATTGAAGGCAAAATGATCAGCATTGCAGGGAAAGGTGATAGCTTTTCTGTTTCCAAGATCTGGCAATGGTCTAGGAAGGGTAAGTTAACAAGTTCATCAGAGTCCCACTTCAACAATAATTCTACTCTCACTGCAAATTTGCAATGGATGAATAAGGCCAGAGGTACATGAAGCTGCCCAATGTTTTCTTTTATATTTTTAACTACTTTTGATATTTTCAGTGAAATCCATTTGTTGACATCCTGCTTCCTCTCATACCTTGATTTACCATTTTTTTTAATGATAAAACTTGTAAATTATGCCATAAATCTGTTCATCATCAATCAATGTTCTTTGAATGAAAATTATTCTTGACTCTGAGTCTTGATTGTTGTGTGCGAGGAAAATCAGTCCTTTTATTCAAAATCCTATTATGGGGTGTTAGCGTATTTTGCTCATTAAAAATATTATAATCAATATGACTAGAATCAATTGTATCCTGCTGCTGTTTTTTCTCTTGCAGAGTTCTTGGAAAGTCATCCATAACCATATCTAGTAGAGGTTTCTAGGACAAAGAAAAGAAAAGAAAATATAGAAAAGAGTAAAGTTGGTACTTAGAAAGAATCACACCAGATGTGTTAGAACATAATTTTTGAATGTGGGTCCCTGAATGCATGTGATTCTTTAAGTAAGTGACAAAAGTCGTCTTTATTAGAAATTTTTTTACAAGAGGATATTGAAAAATGTTATTTGTCCTTTTAGGATGTGAGATATTGTGTTGATTCATATTATTTATCATTAAATGAGATATAAATTCTAATTAAATAGCTTTTATATTGTATCTAATAAGTTGATACAAATTCTCATATCAATGAATATAAATAATACAATTCTAGGATAAGAGTGAAGTCCAATTGGGTTGCTTTTTGGATGCTTTGGTTTTCTCAGTGATTTGCTTTTTCGCTTTTTTACTTTTTTTTTTTTCTTTTTTGGGGATTAGAAAGAAGCAAAAGAAACAAGGAAGGACTATATTCCTTCTACCTCAGTCTTGTATATGACACTCGGTTAAAGTTGTCCCTTTTGGGTGATTTAGTGCTTTTAGTACGAGCCATTGGATTAGAACCCTCTCATACGTTGCTTAAGATGACTATGTTAAGTAAAGAGAGAATACTCACAAATATTTTGAATAAGTGATGCTCTCTTAAAATTGTAGAGCCAAATTTGATAACTTGTGTCTATTCCTTCTTAATGAATCAAGTAAATAATAAACAATTAAGGGCAACTTACATACCTTAGATTTGATGAAATTTAATCTGGCTCTTGTCTATTTATTTAGATGACACTAATCACCTCTAAACTCATTGTATAGTATGCAATGAAGAAAAGGATGTTAGAGGAGGTCTATCTAATCATTTTAGAAACTCAGAATCTCCTAAGAAAAACTTACCAGTAAAGAGAAATTGTTGCGAACTTCAATTGGTCCAAGAATTAAATATGGAGAATCTATTCTTGTGCACTCCTAATCTAATTATTCTGCTACTTTTTTCCTTGGAAAAGTCGGTGAATGTTATCCTACCTACCTAGGGAATGGATTGTACATGAATTCAGCGTAACTTCACCGTAACTTGCCTCAATTTAAGATTTGCAATTTTTTACGAAAAAAAAATTGCAAACGTTTCAATCTAAATATACAAGTTTTGATTTTTTTTAAAATTTTTTTAAAAAGTAAACTCCCAACATGAATGCAATTGCTGGAAAAAAAAAATGTAACCAAAATAAAAATTGGCATTTGATTTGAGGTTCTGACCATAAAGACAAAATCGCATAGTTTATGTACCATGGAAATTAAATTTTCTTTCTATGTATACTTGAACAATGAATATCGCCATAATAAATCAAATTTTATTTCTATTATATGAATTACTTGACGCCAAAATAGAGTTTTTGTCTTATGTTAAAAATGCATTTTTAATTAAGTTATTTGTAGGAATGATTTTTAATTGGCTATTCTAATAGTTTTCATTTTAAAATTTTTAACAATCGCATCATCGTTTATTTAATTCAATTTCATTTTGATAAACATGTTCATAATTTCTTTGTTATTTTTTCTTGTATATTCACTCATTCATCTCAACGGCCCAACATTGTTGTAAATGTCTATTTGTTGGTGTCACCTCATGGTGTGTGCTATAAATCATTTTAGTTAATACTCATTGTACGATAATAAATTACTCATAATTAAAGCTTTTATTCATTTATTTGCTCTATCAATCCTAAATCGATTGTCTGCTATCTTCGTTGATCTCACAATCATTTTTTTTCGTTTTTAAAAAAATCGTGAACAAAAATTTGAGACATGACATGGTACCTACTTCCAAAGTCAGGCATACAGCAAGCTATCTCCCTCTCAACTTCTTAAAATGAATCAAAGATATGCAATTTGTATTATATGATCCGTCATTTTCAGTCACCTCCAAAATTTATTATCTTACCCAGCTTCTATTCCATATATTTCGTGCTAATTATACTTAATTATAACCCTTCAATTCATGCTAGCATCAATTGGTAAGATTGAATTATGTCAACTTGAAGATCTAGATTTGGTTTTTCAGATAAGTTTTCATTGATAACTTATTACTAATGTAGGTGTACATCGTTCTATCCTAAGTTTGGAGTGAAAAAACTTCCTCCCTTCCACACAATTCTCTCTCTCTCTCTCTCTCTCTCTATATATATATATATATATATATATATAAAGAAGTAAGTCTAATAAATTTGAAGATATCTATACTTTCATTAAATTTTTAATTAGCTCTATATGATTTTAAATCTTTAATCAGTCTTACATAATAAAACTCCTATAATCAAAATTTCCAAGTAATCTATCATGATAAAAATTTTAAATTTTCTAATGCTTTTGATTGAAAGAGTGCAAATCCTAGTAATAGTCAATTAGACTTTGAGATGTTTGTTGTTTTTGATTTTTTTCAGCTATAGTTTGCTTTAGGGCATTGATTACAAATTTTTTTACTAATTACAATGTAGTGACTTTATTAAAAAAAACTATAACTTCATTTAAAAATATCAATGAAAACATTTTCATGCCTTTTTTTAGAAGATTTAAAAATAGTTAATTATAAATAATTAAGAGCGTGATGATAGATAAAAGGTTAGAATAAATATTAGATAAAGATATTTTAGAAATAGTAAAACAAAAGCCACTAAAAAAGTATGTGGCAATAGCTATATATATATATATATATATATATATATATATATATATATATATATGAAAAAGTAGATAAATATATGCATAGAATTTAATTTCTATATATACTAACAATGTAAATAATTTTTATATCATTATCTAATCATATATTGTTATATCAATTATGATAGTTGACTATTTCATCCATTACTTGAAAAATCATACATATAAAAGATTTTGATTGGATGAGTTTTACAACATCAAACTTAAATTCAGGCATAATAAAAAAGAAAAGATAAAATGTTTATATATAGGGATAGGTGCAATACTTTGTGTCTTTAATTTCTCTTCTTAGTATGTCAATATAATTAATGTCCCCTTTTCAATGTCTAAATAATATTTTTGAAAAGAAAAACCTTTGATTCTAAAGCACTAGATTTTACTCGTTCTTTCATTGGAAATGATAGTTACACAGTCTTGCTCACAAAATCCTCATAGGCTATGCGTTGGGAAGCATGCAAAATCGATTTTGAGATCAAAATTGATTGTGTGTGTTTTTCAATATGCTTAAAAACATGTTTTGACCCAATTTTAAAATCAATTCTGGTATCAGAATTGATTATAATAGAAGTGATAAATTGCTACTCTTATGTTTTTACTCTATGAATTTTTGTCAAAATCACTTCTTAAAACAAACTATCAAACATAAATAATTTTACCACAAAATCCATTTTAATAAAACCAATTCTAACAAAATCAATGCTATCCAAAACCAATTCTATAAACATAGAATCAAACACACATATAGGGAAATGGTGCTGAGAAACACAAATTGGAAGCAGCGCTCCACCAATCCCTTATGAAGATTTTGTGAGGGAGGCCTTTTATATATATATCATCTCTGATTCACACACATCACTAACCCTCCTTAGGTTTTGAATAATTATCTATTTTAAAAATTTATTTTATCTAAAGAAAATTATCCATTAAAAAATTTTAAGTAGTATTAATTTTTTTTAATAATATCCTTATTAAATAGGAGGATAAAGAAACTTAGAGTATTAAAAAGAAATAAGAGTAATTTAGTAAACTATTCCTAATTTTTACTAACATTGATGTTTTATTAATCATTTTTTTAATTTTCATAGCATTTAAAATTGAATAATTATTCAAAGTTGGAGGAATACTATTATATCTTTCATAGAAAATCATACATCAAGCCACTTGTTTAACACGTGCTAATCCAATACCCATGTAATAAAAGTACGGACAACATATTGGGTTCAAACCTCTTAGTAACAAAAATTTATCATTGTCACCTATATACAAATTAAATTCTGATTTTTGCTTCCTCTTTCTAGACAAAAGCAAGTAGAAACCCGAGATAAATCCTCATGGTTCCACCAAACATTTTTTATTTAGAAAAATGTTGCAGAGTTAAAAGCTTTGGCAAAATTTAACTATCTGAATGAATGATGATGATGATGCAGTATATTTATAGATTTTTTTTTAATGAATAAGCATATTATATCACTTTATTTTATCTTATAATTCTCTTTAGGTTAACATTCTGTCAATATACAGACAAAAAATAATTTCTGTCAATATTTTATTGGTTTCGTAATATTATTTATTTATTTATTTTGGGTCAACTCCTCAAAGGCTAAATAAAGGCAACAAATCCAGTGCACCTTGATGCTGGTGCCTAGGAGGAAATGGAAGGTTGTCCACCATCTCATTATTGACCCATAATATTAACGGGGCATACATGACATCCCTTTGGTGGTCACCGACTTTACCTTGGGACCAGAAGTCGACCCCAAACTCAAGAAGTAAAAATGGTAAAGAAAAATATTATTTGTCCTATGAAATATGGGATATTGTGTTGACTACATCATCTATCTTTGAATGGGATATGGATCTTATTTAAATGAGGTTACATCTAATCAAATAGAATGAGGTGTGAATTGATATTGTTTTATATTAGTATAAGTCAAATAACATAACTCAAAAATAAAAGAAGTTTATTAGAATTAACTGATGGATCGTGGAAGATGATATAATTTGGGAACACATGATTTTCGACAATTTGGTGACGGTGGTTGGCTGGATATCATGTAACAAGATACCAACTCAGCAAGATAGGGACTCTTATTTTGTTGATCTTCCTTATTAAGATAAGGGATATTCAAACCAAGTAAGATGCTATCAGCTAATGACGTTTGTCTCTCTCTACTTGGTTCAGTGATTAGGAGCAATCTTTTATCTTTTGAACTTTTTGAGGTGGTTAAGCATAAATTAAACGGCAGTTGAGTGATTAGTGTTGTAGTATATGATAATATGATGGTACATAATTGTATAGTACTACTACATCCGATATTTAATAAGTGTCCATCCTTATTTATGTACGTATATTAAGAAAATAATGAGATAAATTTAAAATTAAATAAATTTAAGTGTATTGTACAATACTATCCTTATCACCTATTTCAACACTTTCATATTTAATCCATCCACTAATTTTCTATCTCTCTCATAAGGGTATTAAGGGAAAAAATAATAAATGTTGTCTAGAATTCTCAAAAGGATAAATAGTAGTAAAAAAATAAAATTTTATAGATAAATACTTATTAGAAATGAAGGTAGTATAATGTAATTTGCGTGAGAAGGCTTACAACACTAGCAGTTTGCAATTGAATCGGTCCAACTCACTCTTGGCAGTTTATTAATTCTTACAATTCAGGTTTTACCTGAAAAAAAGCCGGAAAGTGAAACTAAATAGAGTTTAATGGTTAAAAAATATTAAAGCATACAATTGTTGTTAGCTATTTTATTATGAAAAACAATAATTATTCATATATTTTAAATGTACGTTTAAAACATCAGACTAAATTAAAAAAAAAAAGCTTAAAGCACCAAAATAAATAAGCTTTGGGACTTGCACAAAAGATATGCATTTTTTAGTGCCGCCCATGAAGTGCAGCTTGCAACAAATGTAGTATCTTTTATTAATCACCTTGGATCTGTGAAATCTTAAATGATTGTTCTGGTAGAATTCAAAGGGAAGGTTGTCACAGCCCATGTCGACAGTAACAAATAAGTTATTCTCTTTTAGGTAGTGAATAAGTTAATAATAGGGACATGGAACCAATGAGCATTGAGTCCACAAAAATTTTAAATGAATGGAATTTACATCACCATGTGAAGGTCTCGACTCTTGAGGTTGGATTTCAAATAGGAAAGTAAAATGGCCAGCGTGCAAGAGGATTACAATCTTGTATTAGATCACTCAGTTATTTCATCTTATTTCTTGGAACTTTCAGTTTTTGATTCACTGTGAATTGAAATTTACCAACCTAACGACATTCCTGAAGCGTTAGCTCAGTAAACATAGATTACTGTCTACCAACTTCAAATGAATGCGCCAAAAATCAAGTAAAGAAGTTGACATAATTTTGAGATTACATTTCATTAATCTTGAGTGAAAATTGTTACATAAAATCAAATATAATATACCAATCGTCTAAGGGATACCAAATTGCATTCAACAACACTATAACTTTAGACAGCAAGACCGAGAGACTACCTCCAAAAGAAAAAAAAAATAGCAAGAAAGCACCTCAAGTTCTCAACATGACACACAACTCTCGTGCCTTGAAAGGCAAAATTTGATTTGGACATTTTCATACAAGAATATTATGGTACTAATGTACATAAACCACCTAAGTTTGGGGAAAAAAATGTAAAGCAAAGATATGAAGCCACCAAATAGACTTCAAATTTGAGACAAAATTGGGTCCCAGATGCTTGAACCATTACCATACCGCATCATCTGAAGGAATGAAACTTGAAAACTGCACCCGAAATTGCAAAGTTTGAGAAGAAAACAAAGGGCTTCGTATATCACCTTAATGACCCCTAACCGTTTGGCTTCATAACTCGCGAGGAAAATTATTGATTTGTCCTTCCTCCAGTGTATCCTTGCTGTTGATCTTGTATGCTATCCTTATACGCATGACAAGAGATTTCTGAAAAAAGAGTGGTTTACTAGTTAGAACTTGTACATATAAATGTGCATATGGGAAGTAATCTCAGAAACACACATTCACACATGCATCCACTCACACAGAGCATAAATAGAGAAGAAAGGGTGGGCAGTTTAATCAACAAAGAAAAATAAGATTTTCATAACGCCCAATGAGATTTTCACTGCTTGTCCATAACAAACATAGTGGAATTTAATTCTGTTTTGAACCATGTAATTTTCTCAGTGGCTTTGACATATGCAAAGCAGGGATCGCCAAGTTGACCCCAGACAAAAATCACTAGCGGTTTTGCAGCATATACTATCAAGTATTGCAATAAAGTATAAGCTATCAGTTTGGAGCAACATGACAGTGAATCAACACTGTTCAGAATTTAAATCTAAAGGAACATGGTAGAATACAAAATATTTACATCAAGGCAATACTAACAACGAATTACTACCTTTCCGTGTTGGCTATTGGTGACACTCAAATTTTGCGTTATGGACCCATTTCCAGCTGCAGCGAGAGTATTGCTGCTAGCTGGATCTAAGTGCAATTGAAGAAACTGAAAATCAAAAGAACAATATATGTAAGTACTAGCTGATTGATGAAAGGTAACAAATTAAGCAGCTAATAAGAATTTGAAATTCCAACAGAGCACCCAGTAAGACTGCTTACAATTATCAAATAAAAGAGAAAAAAGGTAATTTTTTAGCACTCAAAAGTTGAGAACTAATTAGACTGATACAAAGCAAATTCTTCAGTCATTCAAAGCTAGAATCCATCTTTTAAACAGAAGCAACAGCCATCAGCTGTTTAATGAGAATGTAATATTTTAACAGTGATTAGAAAGCCTGGAACCTCAAGTTAATGCAGTAGTAATGAAGATTGTGATATTGTTGAAATGAGTAAGTTCAAATAGTACATTAAAAATTATAGCAATGATGATGACAATACAATAAAGATGACGATGATCTTAGCAGTACACATAGAAAGCTCAACATCATACTGACTGGCATACCTTTGGAACTGCAGCCTGGAAAACAAAATCTGTATATGCATTAGAGGACAAATTTGTAAAGGTTGCCTGGATATTTGTTGTTTGTGGGCTTACTGGTTGTTTTGAAAAATTGAATGTCAACCTCAAGGAGCTGCTCTCATATGCAGTTATGGATGGATAAGCTGGTCCATTGTTTTCTACTCAAGAGAAGAGAAGAAAGGTAATCAGCACTTTGGCCAAATTTCAATTAATGATAATGCCCAAATGTTAAACAAAGTTTACAACCTGTGGATGGGCTGGGGCCAAAACCATCCAATAGATCCATCATAGGAGCAGCTCCAGCATTTGAATTTGCTCTTGAAGATAGTGAGAGTGATGAGAGGTCATCCAATGGTGAAACTGGTGCTTTGTTGCTCGTACTGGAAGATAAAATGTCAATTGTAGATGAGCTGCTCTGAGCAGAAGGTGATCCAATGGACAACAGATCCAAAAGAACATCTGTGCCACTTTTTGAAGGTTGACCAGCACCTAAAAAATGCAAATACAAGTTGGATATGATATGAATATATTGAATGGAACTATTCACAATAAAGCAAAGTCAATTAGTACATATGTTTCCTCCTCAACAAAACCAAACAATGGCTACCACTAAAGCCTTATTTTAAGTGTGGTCGTTGTATGGATCAAATGACGTCATTTAATAAAAAAACTAGCCTATTTGGTTTCTATTTTTATTTCCCGTGTCCATTTTTGCATTTTCGATTTTCAGGATTTTGTGAAAAAAATAGTAAAAACAATAAAATTCTGTTTCTTGTTTTTACTATTTCATTTGCAAAATCCTAAAAAGGAAAACATAGAACATGAATACATAAAATGGAAATCAAAAATGGAAATAGAAACCAAACAGACCGTGTGTTAGGCACTATAATAAAGAACACCGCTAACACTAACCAGATTGTTGCGATGCTGGTGACAGATCAACACCAAGAAGGTCCTGAAGAAAATCGCCACCAGAAGAACTAGGGGCAGGAGCATCCTCTGGACCCAGATCGAGCAGATCTACAAGTGGAGCCACAGCATGTTTAGCTACTCCATTTGGAGTACCAACTGAAGGTACTGTTGTAGTTGAAGCTGTGCCCGGCAAAGACCCAGCCTTCCTACCAACGAAAGCTGCCTCATCTAAAACTGGCATCCTTTCTACAAGCGTAGACCTACACAATGAAAGAGAGTTTCTCATAATAGGATTCCCCTCTTGAGAGAGTAGCAGAAATCCAGGCTTTTGATATAATATAACATAATATAATAAGAAACTTAATCAAACTCACCTAATATTTTGATGCTTTGCAATAATTGAATTGAATTCGATAGCTCTCTGCTGCAATTCAAGCACAAGGCTCCCTTTGAACTGAACAATAATTTCTCTGATCCTCCTATATACATGCCCAAAAGAGAATAAAATTTCCAATGTCAGATACAAGAGGAAATAAGATAGTACCAGGTGCATAAGTCTTTAGCATCCATGATAAGGGAGGACGGGACATGGATGAAGAAAGAACCCCCTGATTTGTCAGTGAGATCAAATAGCATGCGTAGGTATTAAGCTTTTAAAACTATCTTGATACTGGTCTGGTGATTTCTACTACAATATTACAGTCCCGATTACTCTAAAGCAAAAAGGCAGGAAATGAAGAAACAAATCTATTTCAAGGTATGACACAGACACAATAGATAATAACAAATAATTTGAAAAGCTGTTCATACTCTGAACATGAAGGAAAACGTGAAGAAAGCTTTAATAGGGCAACCAAAGCCATCGCTTTTGTCGTAAGATCTGATGCATGGCGATTTACAGCAATCTCTACAACATCCACAACATCTGACTCAGTCACCTGCTAGCATGAAACAAATTAATAAAAGAGGAACCCTTTATTTTTAAAAACATAGAAAAGGTATGTAATAAAAGAACAATTTTGTTATTTTTGTATACGGTTATATAGAACCAGACTGTTTAGCAGCATCAATAGTCATTAGTCCAATCAATGTTAAATTAAGCTGCATCTCACAAAGTAAAGAAGAGACACAATTGGCATTGGCTCATTCCTCTGTATAAAGAAATAATAAGAATTAGAAAAGAAAGAGGCAAGCCATGATCCTAATTTTTATGGTTTTTGAGCCAAGAGTATATCATGCCTAGCTTTCAGTAGATTAGCAAATGACCAATGCTGTTTTTGCCAGAGAATACGCCACAGATATCAATCAAATAGTAAAACAATTCTCGGTACTAACCTCATTTCCTTCCATAGAATAACAAGGAATAACAAAAGAAACAGGAAAAGAAAATGATAACTCATTACAACAGTTAGCAAGTAGTACTGAAATTGATGGACTTTATTTCTTCCATTACGTCCTTATTCATCATTATAGAACATCTTTTTACTAAATCTTCTAAGAACAATACATATATCAACTTGTTAGATTGTTGCTTGTGGTCAAATGATTTATAATTTTTATGCAACACGAAGCAACAGTATAAACATATCTACAAACTTTCAAGCAGAAGCATTCACTCACTGTTATTGGATCTTCTATGTCAAGCATTCCCACATTATTGACTAACATGTCACCATACTCTCCAATGCACCACACTGTAACTCGAACTAGAGTTTCCTGATGAAAAATATTAGGCAATGTTACTATATGAGACTTTTCACAAGCAAATCAACAGCATGCCAAGTTTATGTCAAAACAGAAGTGAGCACCTGTTCAGCTGACGTTTGAAATGTCCTGTATAATGCTCTTACAGTATATCCATGAAGCTCAGAAGCATTGCTTATCACGACAATTAAGGCATACCATACTTCATCTTTTACGAAATTTCCAGCCTACTAACAAAGGATAAAGATCAATATTTGGACTCTATATAACTAAATGGAAAAGGACAACCCAATGCACGCATGAGGCTGACAAGGCAGCAACTTTACTGTTGTGACCAAGGGTCATCCTCCAAACAATAACCACAACAAATGTTCAAATTTATTAGGTGATATTTTGTGGCTGACACATAAAAGCAGCACATTATGGTGGAAACAAAATTGATTAAAATACATGGAAATTGGAATTGGAATGTTATATATGCATCAATCTCAACATTGATAACTGAACCACAAAACCATGAAATTATAATAAAAAGTTGCGCATGCTGGTGGGAAAAACATTATAAGTTGCCACAGCAAATGTAAAGATGAGAAGCAACAGAGCTATCACATGCAAAACACACGTCACTGATACAATGAATACTAAAAATCAAGCATGGATCAGGATTTTTGCCTTGGAGATTTTAATTCACTACAAAAAGCTTGTCTTATATTTATACCTCAGACAGAACCTTGAGCATCTGATCAATGTACCAGATCTTCTCTGGGGAAAACCTGAAGCACCAATTAATAAATGCTAGTCAACCAAATACATTTATGGGTGTAATTCAAAGAAACTCTCTAACTACTAGATCTAAACTAACAAGGAGTAACAAAGATTGGATCATGTAAGATGAGCCAAATGCCTTCATTTTTATTTTACCCGTCAAGAGAAAGAGGGTGAACAAAAATCAGCAATATTCAAAATGCAAAGAATGAGAAAATGATTACAGACTCTATGATAGTGTTTGGTAAATGTTTTGCGACAAAAAGTACGGAGACATTGGGACAGAAACGTTTTGGAGAATAGGACAAAGACAAAAATCCCAAAATTGTCTCCGTCTCAGGATAATTTTTAAGCCAATTTACGTCCCTCTAAAATGGAAGGACGTTGGAGATATGTCCCTAGGATACAAATTAATTTTTTTTTTCCACGAATATCCTTTTAAACATTTTATATCTCATCTATGTCATTCTCACTTATCAATTTTTCATCATATTATAACATAATCTTCATCATTTCATCAATTACCAAACACAGTTCCGTCTCCATCTGGAGTACCGTCTCCGTCTCTATTGTCTTTGTCTTTATCCTTTCTGTCTCAGGATAGATACCAAACGCAGCCTACATTTACTATTACTAATTTGAAAAACAGTTATGAAGTTTCTAAAAGAATTAATGATGATAAAAACTGTTCTAGTGACAAATCAATCCATCTTATATTTAATGGAATATCGAGTGACACGATAAATTATTGATAATGGCAAAAAATGAAATAAAGTGCACATAGTATTCTGTTGGGCAACTCTAACTCACTGCTCCCTCCCACCCCCAACACCCAAAAGAGAAAAAGAAATACCAAAAAACAAATGGCATATAGTTAAAAAGGCATGACATTCAGAACCTTATTACTCACTTTGCAACTATGGAGCAAATTTTGGCAGTAAGGTCCCCTCTGAAATCATCATCACTGACTTCCAGATAATCTATTAGCTCTTTCGCTAAGGGTTTCACATTAGTTTCATTGACCAGAACGTAAGCAAGCTCAAGCGCTCTTTTCCGAATAGAAGCATCTGAATCCTAAAGCAGAGAGTCAAATCACCATCTTCTCAAATTGTAAAACAAAACTCAGGCTTGTCATTGAAGGAAAAAAGCATGGACAAAGACAATGAATCCAATACCTTTACACACTCTAGAATTGTTGCACGGTGCCTCTGCACTGCCTGAGCATCAGCAGTTACAGCCTTCATCAGCATATTTAACGCCACATATCTGAAGAAGAAGGCAGCAAAGGTAACATTCACCTCAATAACAAAGTTCAGCAATCACAAATCATAAAATTTAAAAATTAAGAAAAGAAACGGAAAAAGAAAAAAAGAGGGGTGGAATGTACATAGCATATGGCCTGGCGAACACGAGACAGGATAATAATTTATCAGCCTTTACAAAGTACTAAATTAAAGAAATCGCATTAAAAAACAACTGATTTTGTGCACAAATTATGTTCCTCGCTTCTCCCATCACCCCAATTTCATCATGTTTTAGTAATTTAACAGTTATAGGGTACCCCTTTTTTCAAAATCAAGAGATACAATATTAGTCACAGCATATATAAGTTTGGTCAAAGAGAAATTTGAATAACAATATAATTTTCAGAATACAACCAGACCCACTTGCTGCATGTATCAACTAGTTAATTAATCCAACTCCAAACCAGTTCTTTCATTATAATCAGGCAATGTTGAGGTCAATATATTTGGAATCCAATTTTTTATTCTCTTTTTAAATGTTTCAGATTAAGAAAACAGTGAAATTGGTA
The DNA here is from genome assembly GCA_030441495.1 of Dalbergia oliveri. Taxonomy (NCBI): domain Eukaryota; kingdom Viridiplantae; phylum Streptophyta; class Magnoliopsida; order Fabales; family Fabaceae; genus Dalbergia; species Dalbergia oliveri. The sequence continues at coordinate 18,900,635 of JAMLFY010000004.1, read as the reverse complement.
AGACAATAATTGGCTTGCTCAAGTGATTTACTCTTCAGTTTACTAAGGTTCATCTCAAGAAGCATCCAGTCATTGTACATTTGCAAGTTCCAAGAGATAAAATGCAAATACATCAAGACAATGAGACATTGCTTGATCAGCATGATTCCCTAAGGGTTCTACTCTTTCTTAGATCTTAATTCAAGGAAGAAAAAGAAAGAGATTACCTTCACCAGATCCTTATGCCAATAATTTTGTAGGCATTGGCTTTCAAGACTCTCTCTCTCTCTCTCTCTCTCTCACACACACACACACACACAAAATATCAAAGAAAGTACATGCATGCATAAAATCATAATCCAGGAAGAACACCTGTCAAAAGGCTATTATTTCAACCTTTACAACGAGAAACATGTCATAATGATCAGTAATAAATGGAACATTTTGGGTCAAGTTATAGTAAGTGTCCTAGACTAGAGGTTCTCTCCATTAGATATAATACCATTTATGTGCTCTACCCAACGACCAAAGCTTTTGCAAGAGTTGGTTCATGCTGTGGTATCAGAATCTCCATGACCAAGTGATCCAGAATTTGATTCTTGTTATCTCTCATTCTTTTAAATAAATTTTAAACTTCATCACAAGGTAAAGAAGGGTTTGTGCATTGTCCATGCTACCAATGGCAATGGGCATTTGCATGAGGGGCTGTGCTAGATCCATTCATGTATATCTACACAACAACTTAAGCTTTTGGGAAAGTTGATTCATGAAACTCTCAAATTGTAATCTGACAAGGACCAACAATGATAATTTATTATTCTCTCATATTCAGTGCATACCACTCAAAAGAATGGTTTTGGGGCATATATTCAACAAAATCTGGACCTCCTAAAACTGAAAAGAATAGTCTAAAAATACAGACAGCTCCTAGTCTCTTGCCATAGGCATTTCATTTCAGACTAGCAGAATATTTAAAGAGGTCAAAAGATTAATCCTAGTTATAGAGAACACATCCTAGACTCATGTATCAATTCAGTAGACTGTAATCAAGCATCCTATCTTGCATGGAGGAAACATCTTAGACCTCTAACAGTTTTTGGCCATTACATGTGGAACATTCCAAAGTGAGCAATATACTGGCATTTTGTTAGTCTTAATGAAGTTTCTCAGTTACTAATTTGGAAAAAAAAAAAACGCAATAACAAAAAATAAACCTGATATTGTTGTCACGATTTGACAAGAATCTTCCCAGGATATTGATTGCAAGCACACGTAAGCCACCATTATCTTCTATGCTCATTATTGTTTGAACACATTCATATAAAATGGCATTCCCTGCAACTTTATTTGACTCAGTCTTTGTAGCCACCTGAAAAAATAGCAAGATTGAAATTATCAACCTAAAGTTTCAGAAACAATGGCCCCTAACGGTAAGATTAAAACTCATCATCTCATTTACATAATTACATGCATAACCTAGATTTGACAATCCTAACAATACAGAAATGAATGATCTATATCTTGATTACCTCAGCAAGTGGTGATCTTTATTTTGAAAGCATTTCTTGGTCAGTTAAAACATTGGAGCATCTAACAGTAACTAAATCATACATATATAATTAAAGAACAAATATTTGACTAGCCCCTGCCCAAAAATAAACCGCATTTATTAGAGCAGTATATAATTATAACTAGATAGTTAGATACTAAGTCTAATAAGTCTGCCTCTCCCTTGCAACCCTCCTCATAATTCTTCAAAGCATTAGATAGAAGACATACAGCTAAAATTGCATTTTACATTTAAAGAACATCCAACTTTTCCATGGTTTTCCATTTCAGTGGGTACTTACAATCCTCCCCCCACCCTCTTTTTTTTTTTTTTTTCCCTTTTGTCACACAAGAAGAAAATATAAAGATTTAAGAAGAGTTCAATTATACTTTCATCACCAACATTATTTTACTTTGCTGTTAAGATTATTTGAAAATAAAAAATATATCAAAAGAAAAATCCATTCTAAACACATTGCAATTCAACACAGCCCCCTACTAATGATTAATACTAGCCAGTACCATCCAATCATGTCAACATCCAAAATCTTAATAGTGTTTTCTACCATCTAAATCATAGTAGTCCTTTAGTGCATTTAGCTGGAGCAGAATGTTTGTATCTTTGCGGAGTCTCCTTGTCCATTAACTTGTCGTGGGATCAGACTAAGTTAAAGGATTCTTTTTGGATTTCTGCTCACAGTTGTTTCAAGCAAGTGTCAATTTTTCTTGTTCTTTGTTGTATCAAGGTGACATGATATGATAGATGTGCCTTAATCAAATTGCAAGCAAGTAGAAAAGATATTCTAAAAGCATATATGGTTTTCAACATACAACGTCAACAACAAAGCCATGCAGAAAAAACAAATAACCCAATCATTGCAGAAGAGCAATATAACAGTATCATGCTATAAAAGTGACAGTGTATACACAACTGACCTGGGCAAGTATGTCGTTCATAGAGTCACTAGCATCAGCATCACCTTCGCCCAACACTCGCAAAAGTTTAAGCAATCTGATATGAAGAAAAGGATCTGTGATGCCAGCAATATCATACTCTGGTGAATAAGGACTGTTTGCTAGATCTCTAAGAGTTCTGACCAGACCATCCGTGCATTTCTGTAATAATTGTTGAATGAATATTTGGTTACAACAAAAGCTGGCCCCAGTTGAAGCTTGTAAATGAGTTTTTCACATGAAGACGTTGTATACTTGTATAAACTTTGAAATCATAAATTGCATATAAGTACCTTGTTTATATTTATATGCCTTTACATATGCATATACTATTTATACACAACAGATTTGCTTGCAAAAACTAACACATGCCACATCCCTAGAAATTGTAAGCTAGTCTTTGAAAGCATGAGTTTACAAACAACATAATAATAGCGTCTGAAAAAGAGCTCAAACACTATATTTAACCTCAAACAAAACTACAAAAGCATATTTCAAATTTGCAAGCCAGTGTCAAAATATACTTTAGCAAATCCTGTATTCCAGAAAATAACTTCATTAAAGTTCTCATAACACTTGACAAGAAGTAAATTCCAGAATGCATGGAAATTAAATCACAAACACCAAGAAGGCTGCAGATATATTTGGACAACTTGATATTGCAGCACACAATGATTTTGCAATGCTAAGTCTATGGTAGATAAGTTTACTTCATTTATATCACCAGTGGGTTCTAGGGAAAAAAGAAAAAACATACCAGGTAATTGACAACTGACAACGCATAAGAAAGATGGAAAATTACCTTTCTAATATGTTCAAGAGCTTCTGTACTAATTTTACACAGATCCGTACAAAGCTGAACCCCAGTGATCAAAACTCCATGATGCTTCTCCCGAAGTAAGGCAGTAGCAGGATTGATAAAATTTTCAGCCAAGTCTGGAACTTTCTTTATGATCCTTATAGAGCATAATGCTGCCTATATTACAGAGAGCATAGTTAATTTACAAGAATGAACAATGATAACTCTGGCGGTAAGACCGGAAGGGAAAGGTTATGTCAATAACACAAACATTAAATTACATTGCATAGTTACAACTATTTAGTAAATGGAAGTAGGGTCAGTAGGCAGATCAAGAAAAATTGGCAATTAACATTGGGTTACGGGACCAACTTGTTGGATGTTGGGTGCTAACAAGGATGCTAATAGGCAGACTTCACTCGGAACAATGATAGTGGAAGAAAACGAACACACAAACAGCATTAAACAAATTTTACGGCTAATATAAGAAAAAGTGATATCCACGACCATCTAACTTTTCATATTTACTCTCAGCAACAATTTGTGGTATTCTATGATTATGTGTGATTGTATGTCCCAAAAGTTAAGTTTGTGCTGACAAATGGCTTTAGCACAGACCACCATAAGCTCAGTGCTATTGACATAACCTCAAATGAAGAAAGGGCATACATTTAAATGGGCATTCCAACATAAAGCATTATAGTTGATGTGCAATACAATAACTCCCTTAAGCCAAATATAATTGAAAAATTGTACTGGACAAAGGAACAATTCCTCAAATGGATGAACATGATTGAAAATCCACATATTTTCTGAAACACCAAATCAGAACAGGCATATTCATTCTATGGCAGTATGTCTTTCCATTTGTCCCTTACAGGAAATGGTTGAGTAGATTCAAACTGCTGTTGATTCTCTCTTTACAATATGACAAAATTTAGCAATCACACAAATATGGAGACAAGTGACTTTACTATTGTACAAGGACTTGAATGTCATCAAAAACTAGTTTTTGGAAAAATCAAAGTCTGTTCTTTATTGGCTAAAAGATGCATGTAAGAAAATTCTTTAAAACTAATGAAGCAAACATCAAACAACAAATAAACCTTTTCCTACTAGATGGGGTCTACTTCATGGAACAAACTTCATTACAAGAAATTAAGTGACTAGAACAGCAATAAAAAAGATTATTATCTTGCAGAATAATAGCATCCAACTTCCAAAATTAGTCACTTTAAGTAAAGATAAATAAGATACAGTCACTGCATAGAAGATACTGTGTCACCATGAAGCCATAAAGTATTCATGGCCTCTTCTTCCTCATTATATAACAAAAAATACCAATATATGTATGAAATTTAAGTGTTCCAGCAGAGATAAAAGTTCTGATAAAAAACATTAAGTAAATGAAAAGGTCACCTTTTTCCGAATATTGGATCACGAAATTGCAGCAATCTCTCAACCTCTGGTGCAAGATCACGAGCCATTTCAGCTGAACAAATATTTCCTAAAGCACAAAGTGCAAGTCCCACTATATACTGATTTGTGTGATTAAGATCTCTGTGATTCAGTTAAGGATCTGCTATAACCCATTATTAAAATATCTTTCCCTCATTTCATTTCAGTAGAAGATCAATGTCAATAGCAAATTTGTAAAGTAGAATGTAAAAATCAGGTAATAAAAAAGCAAATGAAAGTTTGACTAGAAACAGGATACTGTTTTAAGAATTCGTGACCAACATTAAAACTTCTTGTCTTTCGTCAAGAAGCAACATGAGGCTGAGGTAACCTATTCTCTTCTCTGGAAATCCAGGAGATGCTATCAACTTGAGGCACTCCATTTGACCAAAATGTGTGGGGTAGCCAAGCATGTGGATAAACATTAGCTTAGCCAGATTCCGTGTCTATAATCTTGATCATTTTCATTTATTGCAGCACGAATTGCAGCACATTCTTTTCTTACAACAGCACGTTCTTCTGCCGCAGTCTTGCAAGCACGTATGGCCCGAATCATGTCCCTACAAGTAGGGAGACAAAGAAGATAAGTAAAAGATGCCGAGTATAATTAAACTCAAATTGAAACATTAAAAATTTATGATCTTTGTAACTTACAAGGAAAACTGACAATAAGTTAACCGTAGTTGATTTTGCAAACCTTTTTACATTTGAAATAAAATGTCAATCACAAATACACCAGAACAAACTTGCAAAATAAAATACTGCATGAGTCAGTGATCGTATAGGAGAATTATAATTCCACTTCTAGTATGCAATGTTTATCTCAACTAATTTTCTCACTATTAATGACAATGCATACTGATACAAGACTACTACAGGCAAAGCATAATGCACCCCTCTCAAAACCAGCTAAAAAGGGGAGGCCTAATACACAAGGCTCTGTCTGGAGACGGTAGATATATGCAACTTTATCCCCACAAATGAAGAGGCTATTTCCAGGATTTGAACCGTGACCTTCAAGTCACAAGGCAACAATCTTATCATTGCACCGAGACTCACCCTCTCTCCCAAAACCAGCTAAGCATGTAAAAAAAAATGCTTCAAATTCTATGGACATCCTAGACTGGCCACATATTGCAATCAATACCATAGGATGTTAATTTCCAAATTCATTGCTTCTCCTGGGAAATAATGAAAATACAAGTTTCTGATTTCTAGACATCCCTAACCATCCGTGTTCTAAATTTTTTAACAACCATACGATCATCAACATCATCAGATTTAAATCCATCTGGTTTGTTGTAGTACTTAATAATAGGTACAACATCAGATTTAAATCCATCTGGTTTGCTGTAGTACTTAATAGTAGGTACAACGTCAGCAACATTCTGCACGTAAGGGAGCCAATTCCAGATGTCTCGTAAAACATAAGTTATACACTCTTATAATCCTGAACCTCAAGATCATTTTTTTCACAGCTTTCAGTTGCTTAAGGTATTGGAACTAAATTCCCCGCCCATATACTTAAACCCAAACAACAGATTTTGTCCATAACACACGAAGAGATATCATCATTGCACCGTTTAAATGTTTTAGAAATACAGGAAAAGGACCTCTGAAGATATGCAAAATTTTCATTTCATTTTAGTTCGGTTCATCATAATGCTCGAGTTAAAACGGCAGCATTTGTTAAAAGCGCAAGGCTTACATTTCCAATGTCAGATTCAGATATAGTGAGTAAACTCCAATCCAGCTATACACATCCAAACCCAATTCCCCCTCATATATCACTAATTTCAGCTCATACCCCCCTTCACAGAAAACCCAAAATCCCACAAAACAAAACAAAAAATTAAAAAAAAAGGAGCAATAAATGCTAATTTTAAGAAATAATAATAATTACGCCTATATCCGAACTTGAACACAATCATCAATCAAGATTTTATCAGTATAGCTGGTTGAACGAGCATTCGAAATTTCGCGTGCACGTGATCGAATTCGAAGGCGAAGGGGAAGTGAAGAAGAGGATTCGATTCAAAATAACTAACCTCAAACGCGTCCCTGAAGAGAAGGGATTCATGGCGATTGCTGAATCGTGGATCCAATTGCGAAGCGATGGACGGAATCGGAGACGAGATCAATCGGGTCGAGAACCTGGACCCGGAAAACGGAGATCCGAATGAAGAAGAGAGAGATAGAGAGAGAGAGAGAGATTCGGATCTGGGATTAAGAGAAGGGAAGTGTGAGAATTTTCTTTCACGGGGAAACGAACAACAACGAACACGAGCGAGCAGGAACAGCACGCTCTTCTATTCTAATTCTTTTCTTTCTTTCTTCTCACTTTATTATTACAACCATTTTACAATTTTTTAACGTCTGTTGCGTTTTGGTTCAGTCTTTGAATTTTTTCAATTAAAAGGAAATATTTAAAAAAGAAAAAGTTGATTCTCTCTGTAAATAATAGTGATCAAAACGTCATTAAAATTTAAAAAAAAATAGATTTAACTCCTTTAGACTGAAAAAGTTAGTAAAATATAAAAATGATAATTTAATCACCATTTGATCAATAACTTTTATTATGTGTGCATTATACATATATTTTACTAAATGATTCAAATGTGGTTAACACCTCATTTTTATATTTTATTAATTTTTTCATTTTAGAGGAGCTAAATAAAAAAAAAAGGTGATTAAAACACTACTTATCAATGTTGTGTAGATAATCATGAGACCCAAATACATTGGTAGCTAACAGTCTCCTTAAGGTAACATTGAATCTCATTTCAGATCTTAGATTTAAGCTAAATTATATTAGATATATAAACAACACAACATTAGATTGAATCTCAGTTGGATCTTGGATTTAATCTTTAAAAATGACCCACATCAATTCAAACTGAATATTATTATATAATATAATTTTGTTATCGAGTTTATAGTTAACTATAACAAGTTTAACAATTTTATTTCTATGTATTGACATGTAAAATAACTATATACTATTAATTACTATGATTTAGCTATTAATTAATAGCTAAATAAAAAAAATGTGATTAAAACACTACTGATCAATGTTGTGTAGATAATCATGAGACCCAAGTACAATTGATAGCTAACAAGTCTCCTTAAGGTTACATTGAATCTCATTTCAAATCTTGGATTTAAGCTAAATTACATCGGATATCTAGAACAACACAACATTAGATTGAATCTCAGTTGGGATCTTGGATTTAGTCTTTAAAAATGACCCAGCTCAATTCAAATTGAATATTATTATATAATATAATTTTGTTGTCGGGTTTACAGTTTACTATAATAAGTTTAACAATTTTATTTCTATGTATTGACATGTAAAATAACTATATACTATTAATTAATATAATTTTACTAAAATGACAAATTATAAAAAATAAGATAAATTATACCAAACTTTTTTTAGGTCAGTTGATATTACACTTGCCCATCCTATATTTTAAAATTACACTCAACTCCACTAATTATTTAAAAGTTATTACACTAACATCCCTTATCAATAACAACCCATGGATAATAATACAAAAAAAAGAGAATTAAAATATGTGAAATGACTGTTATGCCATTAGGAACTAATCGATAAGTGCATCAAATTGTTCAATTAAGGGTAAATTACACTCACTCTTGAGGTTTGTGGAAATGCAACTCACACCCCCTCTATTTGTTCATCTAACACTAACACCCATCTGCCGTCAAATTTTAAGTATTTATATTAAGTTTCACTCCATTAAAGAACATTGATAATAAACTTAACAAAATGATATTTTTGTGATATTAACTGTTTTAAATTAATAAAATTATAAAAATACCCTAAACTTAACAGAGTGGGTCCATGTATTTTTTATAATTTTATTAATTAAAAATAATTAATATCACAAAAATGTCATTTTGTTAAGTTTATTAACAATGTTATGTGAATGAGAGTGAAACTTAATATAAATATTTAAAATTTGACAAGTAGTGTGTGTAACAAATAGAGGTATGAGTTGCATTTCCACAAACCTCAGGAGGTATAATTTACCCTTCAATTAATGTAAAAGTGAGTATGAATATCATTCTATGAGAATTGAGTTTACCAAATAACATTTCACCAATTCAATTCCTAATTAGATTATTACATCCATTTTTTATTCAAGAGAGTATAAATCAACAATAAGGTTATGTTTGGTTAAAGGGTAAAAATTATGTGTAAATTTTCATGAATGGGTTTTATGTGTAAAATTAAACATGAAACTTATTCATGAAAAGTTTACCTTTATTTTTACTCCTCAACAAACATACTCTAAAAAGAAAACAAAAACAAATGTTTCAGATTTTTAGTTTTTTTTTAAAAAAAGGTTAGAGATCTTACTTCACACTTAATTTTTCGATGAACTATGAATTCTTACTTAATCAAGCTTAGTTTCACATTTGATAGTTAACTTTCCCAAATTGACTAACAACCAATTCCATAGTACATTAGTCCTCTTTTAACTAAATAAAATTCTCAAATTTCTTATATTAATCTCAATTAGAAAGGGTTTTACAAAGCATCAATAAAATTTCAAGCAAATCATATAATCAACCATATCTATTCCTAGATGAGTCATTCTTTCCTCCTTCGAGAGGAAATGTGGATTAACTCCACATGATGTCTTGGCCCTTGGTCTTTCTTGGAAGAACGAGAGAGAAAGGGAGAGAGAAAAATCAAAGGGTAAAATGATGTTTAGGAGGAAGGTTGGATTTCCTATCAAAGGATAGAAAAATCTTTCTTCCTAAATTGAAGTTAGCATAACATATATGAGTTTCCAATTCTAAACATGAACTCTAAATAATTCATGAGTGGTCACATCACAAAATAATAATAATAACCATGATAACCACTCAATTTGATGTTTGATCACATGTTGATAGTGTTTCATTAATGAGCTTAATTGAATTGAACATAAGGCATAAATGTGAAAATTATTGGAGTTTGAGGATTGAATTGGAATAATGAGAAGTTAATTGGAAGATGTAATAGTTAATATTGGCTATTTGCAAGTGAGTGAAAGATTAAGAATTCAATGGGAAGATTTAAAAGTTTGAAGTATCTATTTGCAACATGGCCAAAGTTTAGGGGGCTTAGAAGCTCTTTTCCGTATAAAAATTAAATTAAATATCTAAATTAGTCCTTTAGAAATAAATTGAGAAATAAGTTAGTTCTTTAGATTTTAAAAGTTTTGAATTAATCCATCACATTTTTAAAATGGGACAAATTGATCACTTTATAGTTCATACAGTTAAAAAGGGAATAAATTGGTCCATCCATACACTATATAAAACTTAGAAGATTAATTTGTCCCTTTTTGAAATGTAAAGGATCAATTTGAGATTTTCAAAATCTGAGGAATTAATTTGTCTTTCAATATATTTCTAAAGATCAATTTAAATATTTTATCTAGAAATAATTAAATCTTTTGGTTGACTGGTTAAAAAGCCATTCTAATTATGAATGGTGACTATAGAATGTAAAAATGACTATTGAAAGTACTTGATGAAAATGTCTCATCACTCTTATATAATTCAATAATGCGGTCCTCCTAATCTCGACTAATAATAGAAGCACATTGTCTTCTTTACTATTTTGTTATTAAAGAGGTCAAAAGAAGGAGAAATCATCCTCCTTTATATTTTATTCATCTAAGAGGTTCTTTGCTTTTTTTAAGTTTATATGGTGGTTACAGTGCAAATTCTTTTCTAAACTATATGAAAATTATGAACTTCTAAATCTTGATGATTAATGTGTTTATGATAATTTCTCCATGCATAAACAAATTTTTACTTACATGCACATCCATTGAAGTAGGCTTCACTAGCACTATATTAGTTCGCATATTTCATTTTATACTTTTAAGACTTTAAGCCCTTTCATTTTTGGAGCGAGTATGAGGGAAAAAATTTGCGTTACGGGTAATGGGAATGGATGGTTAATGCATTGCCTCTAATAACCCTTCATTCCGGATTTGCTTACAGAGTCAGGATTCAACTGTTGGGACCGTAGAATGTTTAAAATATTCAAATATATACATGTACATATAGAAGATACTGTACAACCATAAACTTATATAAAATTTTGTATCCAGAATATTATAACATAATTATAATATTCAATAATATACATATGGATTGTATATCAAGTGGAAGGGGTCGTATATTTTGCGAGTAAGAGGAGAGATTATGGCTAAATAATCATTCTAGTATTTATTACTTGTGCAACACACAGGAAATAATTCTTTCAATTATTACAAATTTTAAAAATGTAAGTTATCAATGAAATATAAAAATTATCATAAAACTTATAATACAATGATTGATCATCATGTAATACCTGGTGTACACGTGTCAGTATTAAAGTTTGGTATGGTCTAGGGTCCCAGGACCCACCGTCCTTGTTTTAAGTTTGGACCCTACACCTTCTTAGGGCTATATGTTAGAGTTACATTCTTAATCAAAAGTCCGGTAATGGTTCCTAAAGGGAAAATGAGTTGAAGAGTGATTTTTAATTAATTTTATGAAACCTTCAAACATTTCATTTTGAGCCTTCAAGTTTAGAAATTCTCAGAAACTTCCGTTTTGAACTAAAACCAAAAATTTGGATCTTGAATGGTTGGGGTTTTGATTTTTTTGATATTTTATTTGAATCCAAATGGGAGTATTTCCTTATTTACATTTATGTTTTAAATTTATTAACTTAAAATTAAGAAATGTAGATAAGTGAGATACTCAATAGGCTGTGTGATAGTAATTATGCAGCAAATGAGTTTTGCTTCACGCTATAGCGGTCACCAGAGCTTTCAGGCGCGTTATAAGGACCGCTATAACGGTCATAAGTGTGCGAGGCGGAGGGGCATTCGCGCCTACCGCTATAGTGGTCAGGGACGCTGGCGGTCCCCTGAAGTCCCCGTATGTCCCGAAACGACGTCGTTCCACTTCCAACCCTTTTTTGCTTAAAAACTCTTTCCCCATTCCTCTTTCTTCTTTTTCCCTTCGAACAGAACCCTCCTCACCCGCTTCTCTATTTTCTCTCATTTGCTCTCTAATCTAGCTCCTTCAACCATAAAAGGTATGCTTATATTGATAGATTTTGGCCTTTTTTCTTTCACTCCTTCATAATCTTGAATTAGATTTGGTTATTTCTTTCATTATTGTCAAGTGGGGGTACTCCCCAAAGTTGTTAGTGTATGTTTAGAGTAATATAGGAGCACCCATAGATTTCTTATGAGTTTTATGGTTGTAATGAGCGTTGGTGTCATCCCTCCTCCTTGGAATCCTAGTGGTGTTGTTACTTCTCCATTCCAGGTGAGTGAGTTTGATCTTATGACCTTATTTTGGTCATCCTATAAATTATTTCTAGTATCATAAAGTGATTAGAAATTATTTGCTTGAGTTTTATTATGAAATAGCATGAAAATCTATGTTTATTAAAATGCATTGGACCATTATTGAATTAAGTTGATATTATATGAGTTATTTCATGATTTTAGAAGTAATTTTTGATAATGAGATATTAGTATGGTTGGTGAAAGAATATATAAAGCTTATGTTCAATTTTTAAAATGGGAGAACTGTTAAACTTATAACACATAAAACTTTCCTTTTATGATTCCAATTGATTTTAGATTAAGGAATTCCTGAAGAACAAAATTGTGAGTTAACGGCAGCTATTTCGTTAACCTTGGTATACCAAGGCTCGCACGGGCAAGTTATTATTATTCTAGATAGTCAGGGACGCGTCGCCAAAGGTTAAGATCTTAGCTATGGACTCATGATCGCCAGGGATTGAGTACCACCCTTCATTTGTGGATAACCTCTTAGTAATGTCATGAGAAGTAATGTAGTTTTTATGAATTCAATAAATTATGATTTTATGGTTATTGCATAAAACAAATAGAAATGAAATGGAATTGTTCAGTATTATTATTTATATATGATTTCCTCATTGTCTCATGTATGGTTATGAGTAGTATCACTTATTGTTTTGTAGCAAAACTCACCTATCTTCTCTTCATTTTTCCATAGATACAAGTGTAGTTCAAATTTTCCTCCCCCTCCTCCTCATTAGACATCATCTGTTGGGTGAACTTCACACTGTAGTGAAATCTTTTGGGTTTTTATAGAGTGCTCCAGTGATGTGACGGAGGATCCCGGATCGTAGATTTATATTTTGCATTATGTTATACAGGATTCTTTTGTATTTAAACGTATATCATCCATGGTTTCTTTTGTAATTGAGCAACCCAATTGAATTGTATATCACATATATGACATTTCAGATTTTATTTATGATTAGTATAAGACTCGATTTATGATTAAATTACATTTTATGAATAAAGTATGCATATATGGTACAACAATCACGAGGCTTACGGGGGATTCTCCACGTGTTGGTCACGATCAAATCGGATCGTGACAATCACTGACTATTTTTAATTATTTAATTTTCTTATTCAAGATAAAAAGATTTATTATAATGAAGATAAAACATTATGCATGTAATATATATGCATAGTTATCATCAATACAATGTATAAATTTGATATTACCTATTTTAATTTCTTTTGTCATCATGTGAGTACTTAGCTTATTAAGATAACAAAATGAATTATTAAGATATGCATTAAAAATATATGTATGTATAATTTATTAAGTTATATTTTACATAAATTATTAATAATCATAACGCATATTAATCATTTTCTTGTGATTTACATGTTCATATCAATCATGCAATACATGTTTGATATTACCCATTAGTAAACAAATTATTATATAGTTAATTTATTTTGTCATGTAAGTATAGTTGTCTTAGACAAGATTTTAGTTTAAATCTGAGGCAAAAACTGTAAAAGCCTTATAAACTTCTTATTCCCTATTTTTTGAAGCCATTAAATCTAGGGTATTTTATTAATTAAAGGATAAATAATAAATAATAATCTTTGTTAAAGTTGAAAGCATCTAATCTAATAGATATAGCTGTAGATGTACATCACAATAAGATCAATAAAATTTTGAGTAGAATCTCAAATTGATTTTTAAAAGAGTTGTAGTACATCAATTTAGTTTTGAAATAATTGTGATATCAATTTGATCCTCAAAATATTTTTGACATCCATTTGATTATCCAAACATTTAAATTTATTTCAAGTTAGTTTAAAAAATTAAGAATGTTTGAATTATCTTGAAATTAATTTTTATCTTTTAAGTACCAAATTGATATTATAAATTTTTTGAGGACCAATTCAAGGATGAAATTGATCTCCTACATCTCTTTGGAGGACAAATTTGAGGATTTACTTTAAAATATTTCATAATAATATTTTTGAAATTTTATTAATACATATATAAAGTTAAAAATTTTAATATTTAAAATTAAAATTGCTTACCGAGTTACCATTATATTTACTTAACATTTAAAAAATAAATGTTAATTACTTTTTGTAAAAACTAATCCAGCAAACACAAATAATATAGTGGCTTTATTAAAGTCTCATAGTGGTTACATTTTTTTTATGAAAGGGAAAAAAAACTCATTCTCTCTCTTCTTAGATCAAATTATATTTATTGGTAATTTCATAATTTTATTTTACCAAATTAATTATTATTTTAATATTTTCTCTATCCTCAATAGTACTCTCTTTTATATTTCTCTCATTCATTACTCTCACATCCTCCCTCACCTTTAGTCCTTTTTTATTTTTTCTCAAGTACAAATTCTTTTTTATTTCTAGATATCACACATGCCACAAAAAAATAAGGGTACTCATTTATAATTTATTATACATTTTCTTATTAGACATCATTTTATATTTAGCTTATAAATAATATTCAATCCCAAGAAGAATAAAAAAAATACATGTATATCATGTTGCTGAAGTCTTTTCATTAAGACTAAGGTTATGTTTAGTTAAGAAATAAAAATGAGGATAATTTTTTTATGGATGAGTGATGAAAGATAATTCTAGTATAAATAGGAGAAGTAGTCCCAATTGTAAATCATGAAAGTGAATTGTTAAATCATAGCCCCTCCTCTCTATCCTTTACAATTACCAAATTATACAAGCGACAAATGGTGCTTACATTGACCTTTATACTCGATTTCTATGAAGGTTTGCGAGTTCAATCAAAGAGCAAACCAGGACCGTAATGGAGTATTATCTATCTTTTATGGTTGATGATATTATGCTTATGTGCATGATCCTAAAATATTGGTTCCTTGCTTTGTGAATGGATTGGAAATGTAGATTCAAAGAAAGGTTTTGTATGAAAATCCTAAATCTCTCTTTTGAGCTTGGTACTTAATAAAAATATGGGAAGAAAAATTTGCAGATGCAAAACAATTCAACAACATTTCAGCAATTGTAGAAGCATTCAACAACCAAATTCCAACAACAATTCAAAAGTCCAAATGCAATCAATTATAGGTCAAGCAATCAAAAATCTAGAATTGTAACTCAAAATTCAATAAATACAGGTCAAAAATTCAGGCAACAAGTACTTGCTTCAAGTTTGGAATTAGAGCAACAAATCAACAATAATAAAACAACAATCATAGAAATAGATCTGGTAGAAGAAGAGAACCTAGATCTACAAGCTAAGCTTCCAAATCTCCTCAACAAAACCTCTCACACTATCCACGACAGAGTCGAGGACGCCTTCGCGAAAAGGAAGAAGGAAGAGCCACAAGCATATCCAACTGAGAAAAACCTCAACATGGTGGCTACGCCATATTTGAATAGTAGCGCCAGATTCAAATTCAGCAAATACAGTGGCCATAATAGAGGTGGATCACAATGGAGAACCATCACCTGAGTCGTGACAAAAGTCGATCTATGACTCTAGATCTCGATTGATGAGAGCTCCTTCAAACGTAAGCATTGTCATGGTGGTTGAGGTCATAGAAGCAGAGGCGAATGACGTTACCGTCGTAGTGGAAGCAGTGATGCACATCAAGGTTGAAGCCACATTGCAAGTGGAAGGTATTTCTCCTGTTGTGACCGGCCAAATTCCCCACGAAAAAGGCCAACGGAGGTGTCACCGCGGTGATGGGGAGAAGTAGTGGACGACAACTGGGACTCTTTGGAAGGTGCTACGATTCTAGGAAGGAGGCTGGTCTTCGACTTCATAGGTTGGGGCGCGTGGAAACAAGGTTAAAACCCCCAAACATTGATTTGCTCCTGGTCTTCAATAGCATGAAGATGAAGGAGGTGGCTAGGTGGAAATAAGAAACCCCTCCCACTGCTTGGGTTTGTTTTGTTTGGGCCAAGCCCATTGGGGAATTACAAAATAAGGTTTTTACACCAAGACCACATCATGGGCCATGCCCAAGGCACCCAGTGAAAGCTCTTTTGGGTTTGTCCTACTGATAATGGCTCAAGATGAAGCCTAATTTGAGTCAACAATTCAAAAAAATAAACAAATTGGGTTATGGCTAATAGATTTTATTTTAAACAATGGGATCTATAAGGAATTTTGATTTTTGTAAGTAGTAGAATAAACAAATAAAATAAAAATTTAATTTTAGGTTAATTGTTTTTCAATTGTAATTACAAGCTATTATCATTTGGAATTAAAGGGTGTTTTTTTTTTTTTTCTAGCAACCTTGAGGGTAAGGTTGATTTGAAGGGGAGGGTAACGATGAAAGATAATTCTAGTATAAATAGAGGTAGCAGTCTCAATTGTAAATCATGAAAGTGAATTGTTAAGTTATAGGTCATTCTCTTTTTGGATAATTCTCTCTATCCTCTCTATTCTCTCTATTCTTTATAATTATCAAATTATACACGCATCAATGAGCTCAAAATTTTACCCAATTGTTTACTCTCCAATTGTCACAACCCAAAATTTGGTGGTAGATATCGCATAGGAGAGGATGTTTCACCTAGCAAGCCTTCAAAACATTCATTACGAAAATTTTCATATGTTCAAGGAACATTCATCCAATAATAAAGTTGCATAGTTGTCTCTCGATTGATCAATTTAACAATTAAATAATTGGTCTAACGTATGGCCCATGACTACACAAAGTACAAAAATAAATCAAATACTGAATGAATCCTGCTTGTGAATAACGGAGCACTCTACAATAGTAAATAACTGAAAGTAAATAAGATAAATATTAAGTCTGCCCACCAGGACAAGTGGACTCTCTAAAGTCTAAAGACTTTGCTTCTCAATAGTCAGAAGGATCAGACACTATTTGCTTCCTTGATCTAAAACAAAAACATAAAATAACAAGTGAGTGGTAAACTCAATGAGCAACTGATATCTATTGCAATGGAAATTGGACAAATATAGCATAAGCTTTCGCAATCAATAGAATTTAAGGGGACTACTTCGGCATAGTCGCATAATGGCATAGTTTGTATAGTCCCCTTTCACCACATTTATTAAATGTGGTTAAATTCAAATAAAGTGTTGGCACGCACATACTCTCCTTTTCCTCCTTCCTCCATCTTCCTCCTCATCCAACCCCCACCTTGTCAAGTTCTGCCATACCACCTCCAAGCCCTTCCGCACCCTTCATGCTGCCTCCGAATCAAGCACCCTAGTAGCCACAACCTCGATGAGGTCCCCCGTGTCGCTCACCGCCTCTATGCCTGCATGACTCGTGCCATCGGCTCTTGCCATGCCACCTCCGTCGCTCCACCTCTCATGTGGCAGTGCACGCCACCTCCATGCCGCATAACCACCAGATCATCGTCTTGACCACGTCAGGGTCTACGATTCCAACTTCAACGCTGACATCGTGTTCGCACATACTACCGCGCCAACACTTGGTGATGCCGCGACTAGGAGCTTGGTGGTTGTGGTGGTTTTGATGGTGGTTGTGGTTGTTAGAGCTTGGTAGAGAGAGGTGGGGGAATTGAATGAGGATGGGGAAGGAGGAGGAGGGATGGAGAAGGAGATTGTACATTTGGCATCATTTTATTTGCATTCAACCACATTTATTAAACGTGGTTAAAGGCAGCTATATAGAATGACCATTATGCGACTGTACTAGAGAATTTGCCTAGAATTGAAATAAATAATCATATTAAGAATATCGCAATAATGAAATAATCATTAAAAAACATCTATATATATACATGAATATACTCTATAATATTTTAATACTAAATTATCTAAATATTTGTATCATATTCTAACTTAATAATTTAAAAAAGGAAGCTTTTACTCATCTCAACTTCACGTGAATTTACTTTTCCACTATTCGCATGGTGAATCTTCCAAATTATTGAAACTTTAATAAACTCATCACTACATTATTTGTGTTTGGTGTATGATGGAGTAATTTACACAGAAAAATGACTTCTACTTTTTTTAATGTTAAACTAATGGTAACTTGGTAAACAATATTGATTTTAAATAATTAATAATAATATTAATATTTCAGAGGTTTAAACAGGGAAACTTGTACACTTCTTAGCTTTAGATGAATTTACTCTTCCATTACTTAGAGAATTTTTCCTGATTATTGAAACTATTATCATGCTTTAATAAACTCACTATATTATTTTTTTTAGTGGATGATGAATTGATTTTCACAAAAAAAAAAATTAAATATTAAATTAATGGTAACTTGGTAGACAATATTGATTTCAAATAATATTAATATTTTAGAGATTTAAACAAGAAAACTTTTACATGTGTTAGTTTCAGGTGAATTTACTCTCCACAACTTAGATAATCTTCTTAATTATGAAAACAACTATGTCATTTTAATAAATCCACTACATTATTTGTGTTTGATGTATGGTAGATTGAATTTCACCAAAAAACAACTTTTATATTTTAGGGAGAACTCTCATATTAGCCATTGAAAGATCATATCATTGATAAAATAGCTCTCAACTGAAACTATGTTTGAGCAACCCTCCAAAGATCTATTTCATTTGACAAATTTATCCAAGCATTAACAAAATTGATTACATGTCATGTTTTGTGCTAAGTTGGAGCAGTAAAATCATCACTTTAGCCCCAAAAAATCATATATTTGACAAAAGATCATATCTTTAACAAAATAGCCAGAAGGATCTCTTAAGTTAATTGAAATGGATGTCAATTGACGTTTGGTGAATTTTTCAAATATAATGAATTTGTGGAGGGTTACAAGCAAATATAGTTCTTTTAAGAGTTCTTTTGTCAGTAATATGATCTTTCACAAATCAAAATGGTAGCCCTCCCTAAAAATAAACATTAAATTAATTGTAAACAATATTAATTATTTAATTTTAAATATCAAATATTCATATTTTTAACTTTATATATGTACTAATAATTTTTAAAAATTAGTACATATGTATTAACTTTATATATTTTAAAAAGTTTATTTTTTGTGGATGGATTGCACGTGTAATGAATATTAGTAAATTATCAACGATGTGTTAGTCAAAGTGGAAGGGGCTCATTAAGCATGATATTCTGGTTCAATCTTGGATAACATATGAAAGAAAAAAAAACACTGTTGGGAGGGTCCCTTAGGCGTTTGACCATTAGAAATTAGTCCTTGCATCTCTCCTGAGAAAACTATGGGAAAAAAAATAGTAAACTGAAATTTCTTCACTTCATGGAACCCATATTCAAACGTTCTCTCCTTTTTGTTCTCGGAATTTATATTTGTTTAGTTGTTTATATTAAATGAATTTGGATGTAGAATTGTTCGGTTTTAAAGTATATTCAATTAATAATAATATTTATTTGGGTCGTTAACAATGTGTTTTAATATAAATTTCATATTAAGTTTAGTTGATTGACAATAGAATACTGTAAAGTATGAATAATCTTCATTTTAAAAGTTGCTCTTTTAAAATTTTTTATTTTTTTATTTTTTTCAATCATGATAGTTCTCTTGGAATTTTCGTTTTCACGTTATATGAAGCTTAACAAATTACCTCACGCATTTAGCGAGTAAGTTACTCCGAATTCGTAAGAATTTGTCAATCCATAATTTGCGGGCATTCACACTGGCAACATAAAGAGTGACTCACAATTTTATTTTGTAACGTGTGAACATTATTTTGTTCAATTTTTATTATAAATAAAAATAATAAATAAAATAAAATCAATTTTTAAAATTCTCCATATTCTTCTCCCTATTCCTCCTATTCTATCTCCATAAACTGCTTTTCAATTTTCATTTTCCATCGTTCCAAATCAACAATCAATCCAATCTCCTTACTTATCTCCTATTTGAAAGTTTCAGCAGACCAAATTTTGTTTCATCTATCTATTAACAAGATCCCCAAGAATCTCACTCATCAGTTCTATAAATACATCATCACAACACAAGGGGAGCTATCACTCACCCTCACAGAAGGCCAACACCTCACCTTCACCACTAACATTGCAACCAAACACCCTCCTACCTCACCACAGCCTGAACCTCAAACCCGCGAGTCCACCATAGCTTCACTTCTACTTTCAGATTTTTATTGTGGGTTGAGTTTATGTGAGTGCTGGTCTATTCTATTTTCTTATTACAAGGGCATATTTAATTTGAATTTTTAGATTTCAATTTTCATTTTCAATTTTTCAGTTTTTAGAGAGAAGAAAATGCTAAAACTTCTAAAAATTACAAATTTTAATTTTCAGTTTTCATTTCAATTTTCAGTATTTTCTTCACAAAATCCTAGAAATGAAAACTGAAAATTAAAGTTAAACCAAACAGAGCCTAAGGGCCCATTTGGTTTGAGTTTATTAGTTTTTAATTTTCATTTTCAGTTTTCAACTTTTAGATTTTTGAAGAAAGAACTAAAATTCTAAAACTACAAATTTCAGTTTTTATATTTCTTTCATAAAATCCTAAAAACTAAAAAACTAAAAATAAAAACTAAAACTTAAACCAATCAGCCTAAATAATTCATTTGGGCTGGCTTCGTCTGTTTATTTGTTTCCTTTTGTTCTAAATTTGATGGAGTTCTAAATTGTATGGGATGAATTATTGTTTCCAAACCATTCTTCTTTACATTGATGTGCTCACCAAATTTTCTTTTCTCAAATCCGGGTCTTTTCTTTTTTAATTTTAACTTGGGGTCTGTTTCTTTTGGGCTTTTTTTTTTCTCTTGACCCTTTGATTTCTTATGTTGGTTCTCTTAATTTTTAAAATAAAAAAAAGTAGAATTGATTGCATAATTTCTTTCTTTAAATTTCATTTAATTTGATTGTTTGTTTTCTTGTTCGATTGATATAATCAAATTCTTTTGTAATATTTTAATATTTTTTTCACATCACTTTCGTCGACACAACAATTTGTGATATTATGTGTGAATCAACATCTACGTGATTCAACATCTACACAACAATTTGTGATATTATGTGTGATTCAACATCTCCATATATGTTTCGCAAGACTTGTAAGGCTTCATCCTTTTTTCCATTTAGAGGCCATAAAAATACCTTTGAACTTCATTTGCCAACATGTCCCCTTTTTCCACTTTCTTTTTTTTTTTTGAAAGCGTAGAATTATTTTCCCAAAAAATTATAAGAAAAAAACTCGATAACAAAGCTGCCGTCATATAGCGGCACCATGTTTGTGAACTTATTATTGTTAGTTTCACCATCTCTGATTTCGCAAAGGAACAATCTCAATGGTCTTCTTCCATGGCTTTGAGGTTCAAAGACATTCAAAGACAGCTGAAGAGGTTGTCCTTGTAAAATTAGAGAGTGCGAAGCGTTTTAAAGAGCATATCCCATATAACAAGAATAAGTTCGTTGACATGATGCTATTATACGATGGATGCTTTGTCATTGAGTAATTTCTATGATTTTTTTTTAACCAAGATAATTGTGCACTTTCATAAAAATGCAGGATATTAATCTTTTATGACATTATTTTATTAGAAGAAAATCAATTATCATTATTCCTTCCAAACAAAAAAATTAAATTATGTGGCCTTGTAACGATGATATTGCTATGATCAAATGTTAATTACTTGCATTGGTCATCAACTGTTATCCCCTTTGAATGGTTCATCCTTGCCTGCCTAAGCCTCCCATCAAAATATCCAAAAATATCCTTACTTTCTCCGCAAAATTGCAATGCACAAGCTATTTTTTACATGCAGAAGATAGAGAAGCACAAAAGAATCCCTCACGAGAAGTAATTCTAAACAGAGAAGTCCCAGTCCTACATACAATGAGGAGTTTCAAACGCATTACAATATTATTTGACCATGAGATATTGTGTCTCACATCTCATCCATTATTATATCACACGTACCACTTGAACGAGGTATGCTCATCCAAATGTATAAGATGTAAGTCGAAGATCTCTCATGGATTATAAGGACAAAAGGCATAACTCATCATGTAATATAGGCGATAGCAGTGAGGTGTTGCTCAAATAATGCCAAAAATGCAAAGAGACACCTCGCAGTTTTGTTTCCAAAAAGTCATGTACTCTTGCTGCAAGAGTTTCCCTCTGTAACAGGTAAGAATGCGATTTTTTCAATTTTATGGGTTGTTTCCCTTTTTCAAAGCCGATGAATTATGGACTTAAGCCAAGAAAATGTGCTGTGCCATCCGATTCTTTTTTCGTTTATTTTTTACTTCATATCAATTTTTTTAAATTGCAAAAGAGAAGAGGAAAAGGATAAAAAATAATGTAAACTATGCAAAAGAGAGAGAATAGAAAAGAACATACATGGAAGATTGGGGTAATGAAAACACTGAAAGAATAGGAAAGAAAATACAGATCTACATCATCGGCAGAAACAGAATGCAAAATTTTCTTGGTCTTGCTCTCAAATTTGGCCAATTTGCTGACACACCATAGTGACCTACAATTTGGCAATATTGAATACCCAATTCATACTCTTGACAGTATTTGTTTTTGTTTCTTTTTTATTTTTTTGGTAGATATATTCTGACAGAGTGGCAGTTTAAAAGAAATGATTTATATTTCCTATACTTGATTTCACCCTTCCCTCCATAATTAAACTTGGATTGGGGTTCATTCTACCTAATCTTCTTCATTGTATATACTCAGTACTTGTACATATAACCCATGGAACTCATTCAGACCGAATATTGTTGTGATCATAAAGAGAGTCACAATAGTTCACAGGCTTGATAGCAACAGACTCATGCTTCCTATTTTGCTCCTGCACTGCCCCAAACAATATCTCATTGGTTGCCTCATGGCTTTGCTCATAGTAGGTGTCAGGGATCGATGAATGGTACTCATGGCGATGATGATGGTGTTTTTGTTGTTGCTGCTGCTGCTGTTGCCGCTGTTGGAGGTCACCATCCCATCCGTTGTAGAACGCTCGGCTTTGCCGCAGTTGTTGCATTTTTTCTGCATCCTTGGACATGAAAGGATATGTTTTCCGAGGGTTGGGGCTCTCTGTTCAATGGAAGGGGGCTCATCTTCTTCTGGAATCACAAAGCTTTCTTGCACAGGCCAAGTATTTACTTGCTTTTGAGGTCGCTGGAACAGTGGTTGGCTTTGAAATTGGTAGATCTGAGGTTTTCTCTTTAAACCAGGAAACACCCCTCCCATTATCTCCACTACTGATGCTCCAGCATTGGCAAGGAGCTTTCCAATCGATCCAAAGAAACCTTCTTCTTGCTTCTCGGGTTCATCTTCTGATGGAATTAAAGGAGGCCTCATGGATTTCAAGGGCTTTTGATATGGACTTGATGAGATGCCAGACATTGCTGGACCCTGAGCCTACAAAAGCATGACATGTAGAGAATACAAAAGGATTTAAAAGTTTAATTTTTTTACCAAAAACAAAATGTGCACATTTGTTGTATATATAATGCTGTGGCTGTCATCACTTATCCACCATGTTGGTGATGTAGGTAATGCACAGTTAAAAAAATGAGAATAATCTTGATGCACTAAGTTTTAAACTGTCATTCAATTATATGTTTCTATTTGTAAGACTTTCAAGATAGTGGATTATATGTTTCTATTTGTAAGACTTTCAAGATAGTAGATGGTGGAAGCAAATACTTTTATTGATGTGACAATATATGATTGGATGTGTGTGTTAAATTTATATATACTAATAATGTATGTAAATTAAATTCTAAAAAAATTTGAAAACTTATAGCATAACACGAAATGACAGTTTTCCTTGTCAAGTACCTCCTATGGAAGTGAGAACTAACAAATTCTTCTCACTGCACTATTGAGAACAATTGAATTTCTCAAAAGAACTCTTGATATCTACTGTATCTAAATTTATTCAGGAAGTTCTATCAATGAATAATCATATTTATTTATGATCAATTAAATTATAATAAGTTTATAACTCTATATCCATATCATTTAGTATAATGCATTAGAAGGCAAAAGACAAGGCTAAGCAGTAGACACTCACATCCTTAGGTGCCACAATTGTACTCAGTCTCCGCTGGAGCAATGCCAGCATATAACCAAAGAAGCCAGCCCCAACTAGCATCGCAATTCCTGCAAATCAAAGGAAATTACTCTTACTTGTAACTAAGAGAATTTCTAGAGAGACTCCAGGTCGATTTAGTTTACCAAGTGGAAATCCACTTCCATATTGATAAGCACAGTCATCAAAGTGAAGCTGGATCTCCCTGATTGCCTGGTTTCCTCTGTCTATAACAAGAAGGGAACAACTACTTCCAACATAAACCACATCAAAGTCATTAGAAAATTTAGCTTCTTCACTTGGTCCATCAACATGGCCCCCTCCGCGACTCCATTTTCCTCCAGCAATTGTTGTTACCCCTGAAACAGAAACCTTAATTCAATCATAAGTTCCCAACTTGGACTGTAATGTGAGAAGTATAACAGTTCTATATTCTATAGTCAAAAAATTATTTGGCCTACAGGCTACAGCACCAGTGGAAGCACATATATATGCACAGGATATGTAAGTTGCCTACAATGTTTAACAAGGGAATGTTTTACATGTTATCATTTAGGTATTCTACACATAGATTCAAATGAAAAAGGGCCCATGTGGGGGAGAGGACAGAAGATTATTAAAAGTATAACTAACATAATGTTTACCTGAGTCACTAATTTTCCTAATTGCCATATTCATAGTATCTGCAACATAGATATTTCCCCGGTCATCAAGTGTTACACCCTTTGGGTGGTTCATCCTAGCCTCCCTAAGCTTTCCATCAACATGTCCAGAATACCCTTCAGCAGATCCTGCTAGCAGCTTTGGTCTGCTATCTGCAGAATTGCAATGCAAAGATTCATTTTACATGCAGAAAACATACACACAAATGAATTCAAGTGCGGCAAGAAGTTATCTTGAAAAGAAAGTCCCAGCCCTACAGACATGAGAAGCACAAAGCCCGTTACAGTTGTGTCATATATGTGATACAGCTATATAATGCTAATAAGCAAGAACTAGAGTGACATGATATCATGCTTGGTGAATGGCACCTTGAAACTTTTGAAGCATATTGTTTCAATTGATTTTTCTGAGTCTAAAACGCAACAAATAGCAGAGATGCAAAAGTAGGGAATAAGAAATAGCACTTGTAACCTATGATTCTTGTTATTCTATTTCTATGACACTAGAATATCATATAATGTTGTAATGATTGCACCAATTTAAGATGTTGGAGAGTAGAATGTAGGAATTAGCAACAAGAATTACATGAAAACATGGTGCAGTCTCGGACAGTAGTACACTTCAATTACATGAAAAGGATAACAACCTAATAATGACTGGTCTAAACAATGTTGTAATTAGACATTTGCAGACACTGGGCAAAATGCTGGAGTACATAAGGAGCAAAACGAGACTTTACATGTTAAGAAATTCAGGGTTTACTGCCTAAAACAACAAAAAAAAGTTGAATAGCTCATAATTTCCAAAGTACACTTGATCACAGACACTTCCATACCATGTAAAGAACCATCACTTCCAAAAGTTTAAGCTGATAAGTAGAGACTAAAGACACATGAATGATTTTATATCTAACACGTAGGAAGTTCAATTTCATGTACACATCAGTCCATATGACACAGTGAAGGGATCAAAAAGTCAAGAAGCTAGTTAATTACATTTTGCAAATCATCCCAAATGCATGTGAAACAGCAATTCAATAGAACAAAATCAAACCTATAATCTCCAAAATACTATCCTGCCCTGCTATTACCCAAAAAATAATAATAATAATAATAAAGAAAAATAGAGATAATTTTGACCAATCAGTGTGATCATAAGCTACCATATAGGCTAACTTACACAAAGAAAGCGATGATGAAATCCTGTAAACGTTACTATTAGCCGAATCCAGAATCAGGAGCTCCCCATTAGGCAACACCTCAACTGCATAAGGCTCAATCCCAAGCTTGCTTCCATCAAACACAGTTTCCACAGTATAACCACTCTCAAACTTCATCATCGACTTCTTCCCAGAAACCCCTTCCAAAAATCAACACTCAACAAAATCAACATTCCAATCCCAAATCACCAAAAAACAAAAAGATAAAAGATTTTTTTAAAAAAAATACACAAGCAGCATTGGCATAGATCCAAACCCGTTTTGCTGGTTGATTTGAGTGACCAAACCCATTTGGTGAAAGCTGGCACGGCATTTGAGAAAAACCCATTTACAATCTCTGCAGAAAGGTTCAAACTTTGAGGTGAAAATCAGAACTTTGGATCAAAACAAATGGAAGTGGGGGTAACTTACTTGCAGGTGAAGTAGTGGATGGTGCAGCTGAGGAACAACCAAGAAGAAGCAACAGAGTGAGGAACAACACCAAATGGAGCTTACCCATTTGATCCTGCAATGGGTTCTGGAGCTGGAAAATGCAAGCTCTCAGAAATGGGGAAGAAATTGAAAAAAGAAAAAACTAATTCATGTAGCTTGAAGCTGAAAGAAAAAAGAGTGTTTTATTTTCTTTTTCTAGTTTGAATTTTTTTGCTGGGGTTTTGGGGTGTTAGCAGAAGGCAAATGAGTGGGATTTTTTAGTGTGTTTGAGTGACGGAGTGTGTGAGTGTGAAGTGAATGCAGAAAAGGGAAGAGAAAAGGGGAAAGAGAGACAAGAAAAAAGAAGGGGAAAAGAAAGAGGGGACGCGTGGGCCAGTGAGAGAGATTTTGTAGAGAGAGAGAATCATGAAGCATGTCTTAAGCATTGATTTCTTTTTATTTTGCAGAAATAGGAATTAATTAATTTATTTGGCTTATTATTTTATTTGTTTTGTTACCAACTGCGTAACATATATTCTCTGCTGCAAAATTACTGCGACTGCCGATGGAAGGTGGAAATTACAAGAGGGCTGTTAACAATGTCACAATTTTTCCCTTTGTAAATTTTGAGCATGAAATGCAACGAAAATGAAATTTAAGAAAGAGGATGTTATTCCATCACGCGTGTTCACTTTGAAGATCCACTTCATCCCTCAAAGTGTTCAATTGGACACCCATTTAAAGGTTGGCATAACATTTTTATTTAAGAAAATTTCTCTAAAGAAAATATTCACCATTCGTTCCATCAAAAAGAAAAAAAATAGATTACATTCACCTTCTTTGAAACTCAAAGTTCAACACACATTTATTTTAGTTGTACAATCTACACTAATATCCCCTAAGTTACCCATTTCAATAATGAATTATCAAATATATCTCATTCTCACCCTATCCTCTCTTATTCACACACTCGTCTTCGTTGCCCTCTTCCCCTTACACCAAACAATTTACACAAGCATATTTATCTGTGTGTGTCACATCGTAACCCTTTTATATGATCGGTATTCAAACAATTTGCTTAGATATCAAAACATGGAAGCAAGATTAATCATCCACAAACCATATTAATTTATAGGTTTAATTAATCTAGGTCCTTATAATTTCATTTAATTTTTAATTAAATCTTTCAATTAAAAGTTTTAATTGAGTCCTATATTATATAAACTTTCAATAATTTGTAAATAATAATTACAAAAAATAATATTCATTATATATTAGAAATATTATAAGAATATTCTATTTTTGTACTAATAAGAGATGAAATATGCTAGGAATATTTTTTTTTGTATCAGTTATTATTCGTTTACTCAATTGAAAAATTGTATGAATATAGGACCTAATTAAAAACTTTTAAACTGTTAACCTGATTGAAAATTGAATGAAATTATACGAACCTGTAAATTAAGGAAACATAATTATACTATTAGATTTGGACCCAATTGTCATTTGCGCGTTAATCTGGGCATGTCCGATTTGGAAGTTATGGGTCGAAGATTTAGCAGACTTCCACAACTGCAGTCTACATGTGTCCTCTTCTCCTATTCTCAGTGGAGAGGAAGAGGAGGGAGAGAAAAGACAGAAGATGAGAGTGTGAATGAGAGAGAGTGGGGGTGAGATTGGCGATATGGTATTTCGGTAACTCACTCTAAAAATAGATAAGTTAGAAAAAGTTAGTGTGGATTAGACAATTAAAGAAAAATAAGCTAAATTTTCACAAATTTTAAAAAAGATGGTGCAATTTACCTTAAAAGAAATATTCATAATTAATATATCTTGCATGGATATAGATATGTACCCATACCCAGTATAGAAATTGTACCGAGTATTAAAAATTTGCAAAATGTGAAATACAAGTTTCTCAAAATATATATTAAAAATATTAAAATTTAATAAATTTCATATAAAAAACAATTTTTCAACATAAAAAAAATCTAAATTATTTAATATTATATTCCAAAAGGAAATAAAATAAAAACAAAGGAAAATTCGAGTGGAAAAAAGTTTGGGTTCAATTAAATTGAAAAAAGAAAGAAAGAAAAACCATGTACCAACCCAACTTAGCCTTTATTAGCACATAGGGGTTATTGTCCCTCATGCAAACCTTCTAACACATTTATTCTGATGTGGCATGCAAAATACAATTTTCATACAATTAAATAATTTTGAAAATAATTAACTAACTTGAAATAGCTAAAGTACTTGGTTCATAAATTTTCATAAATCAATTTATTCCATAAACTGAAATCCGTTGAAATAAATGACCCATATATAGTCCATGAGAGTTGAATAAAATAAAATAAATAATATTATGGAATCAACCTGTGTGTGGTCTATCTAGTCCAAGGATCCTCTCTGCCTATAAAACACGGACACACTATTTGGATACTATGTCTACATATTAGATGTGTTTGAATCTTGTATGAGAAATTATGATACATATTTGTATATGCTTAATTTAAAATTTACTTTTTTTCATATTGTAACATAAAGAAAAACAATGTAAACAAGGTTATGTATAAAGGAAATAATAAATAACATTTTAAGTTTATAAGAAATAAAGCATACGTAAATCTTATATAAATGATATTTGAATAATGTATCATTTTCTTTGAAATATTTAGTTATGCATACGCGTATTTGGTTCTATAACTTTTCTCCTTTGTGTCTGTGTCTCATGTCCATATTAATATCCTACGTCCGTTAATACCGCGCTTCATAGCTATCTACCTACTCATTGGAGTACTCTAAAAGCTAATAAAAGACTAATTGGTCTCATTACGAAGTGAAATTCACCACTGAAAACTGGAAATAACTATTGAAGTGGAATAGTAATGTCACATGTGCCAACAATTGGATCTGAAAGAAGGAAGAGAGAGGAGTGAATCATCGAATTCAATGAGTATATAATTAATCACAACTCACATAGGACAACTAAGAAAAAATACAAATAATATGCATAAACCGTTGCTAAATATGTGTGCATATATATATATATATATATATATATATATATATATATATATATATATATATATATATATATATATATATATATATATATATGCCACACACACATGCAAATGAATTGTCAAATCACCAATCATACTAAACCAAAACAAATATAGGAAATAACTGAAATTACGTTAACTAGGAATTGGATAGAAACTGAATTCATATATAATACTTGACCAGTAATAACTAATATCTGATGGTAACCTTGTCCCTCATGGTCAAATATATACTAGCCACTCGTGGACGTATAGTAGCTAATAACTTATACATGATAACTTTGTGCTTTAGGTGGATAAATTCAAATAACACTAAATCTTATTCTTATGTTGTTTTGTTTGTTGTTCTCATGTTAACAATTTAAATAATAAATAAATCTAATGACATAGAAACTGTTTGTGTTATAATAATAATAATAATAATAATAATAATAATAATAATAATAATAATAACAATAGTAATGATAACTGGTAACTGTTAGTTACATTATAGGAATCGGCCCCCACAAGAAAACATCTCCATCCTATGTGAACCTTATACTATCTATGTTACCGTTTCAGTCTCAAGAACAATATCATTTTTGTGTTTTAATATACAACAAAAGAGGCGCCCAACCCCATTATAACAAATGAAGTGTATCAAAAATTTATATTGTTTCCCCGTACTAAACTCACCCTCAATATATATATTTTTCCTTTCACTCTAGCTCTATTAATTTATTTACTTTTAGGATAAAACAAAGTTTATTGAAAAGCTAAGGGTGGATTTGATTTCATAAAATAATTTTCAGATTTTATTTTTAGTTTTCCTGTTTTCAAAAATGCTGAAAACTGGAAGCGAAAATTGAAAACTAAATTTTATAGTTTTGATAGTTTTCAGCATTTTTTCACAAAATTCTAAAAATAAAAAATAAAAACTGAAAATTATTTTCTAAAATGATATACATCCTAAGATTGTCATTTGCAATCTTGGTGAGGTAATGATGTAAAACAGTGGTTTATTATGTAAACAAGGTGATAAGATAGACATGTTTTAAACACCAAAAATTTATATTTTCAATATTTTATCTGATTGTTTAAGGAATCTATGACAAACATTGGATGGAAATAATATGTCCCCAAATTATGTCTTGTCTCACCAATCATGTATTGCCATGTGGAAGATAATATTATATATTTGATAACTATTTTAAATTTTTAAATATCTTTCGATTTTTATCTTTTACATAGTAATATTTGATTGGTGAGAAAAAAATAAGACATGATTTGAGATGAGATTTTCATCCAAAAAAATAAGGCTACTCCACCAACCTATTAAAACCGAAGAGTTATCTTCTATCGAAAAATATTCTTCGTATCACACATGGATCTAAAACTTCAAAGAATTCAAACGTGAAACTAGATAACAATTAACAAAATAGAGTTAACGTTCATTTTAATCCTCACTTTTCACTCATGAGTCATTTTAGTAACTTTTAATTAAAATGAGTCAAATTATCCTCGATATTGTAAAATGTGAGTCATACTAATCCCTCAACCCACTCGTACTTAATATTCAATCAATTAAATAATGATAGGTAATCTTAAGTGATATCTTAACATACCATATGTCATATGAAGTAGAATTAAATTTAAAATGACTCATTTTTGTGTTTAAAATTATACAAAATAAGTCATTTAAATATTTATTTTAAATCATAAAATGATTCATTTTGTACAATTTTAGATATTAAAATAAATTATTTTAAACTCCATTCTACTTTAGAATGACACATTATATGATAAGATATCACTTAACACTACATATCATTATTTAATTGATAAAATATTAAACAAAAGTGGAATAAGAAACTAACTTGACTCATATTTTATAATGTTGGACTAATTTGACTCATTTTAAAGTTGATTTAAAATGACATTAACTTTAACAAAATATAATTGAGTCTCTTTCAAGCATACCCTTTGGAAACTTCTTTGCAAACTTACATTATATTCTCTTCAGGGATGATGGGGTAGCATAAGTGAGGTGTTGTAAACTTCTTGTTCTGTCTATAGATACTAGATAGAAATGTCAAGTTCTTCAATATTAGCTGAACTTTATTTGTTATTTTTTTTAATAACAAGGAGATGATCCTTTAGTTCATTCGAGTCGAGAAATAGGCTTAGAAGGAATCAGAAAGGATGATGAACCAAAATCAGTAACACTAGCAATCTTGCAATCCAAGAATTGCATTAGAAACCTTGCATCATTTAAACAAATATTACACATATGTCAAAAAGAATATTTTATGATCGTTCACCCTAGGAAGATCCGTAGAAAACCTAGGTTGAGTTTGTAGTTTTGAACACTGAGCAACCTAAACTAATACAACATATATAGGGAAAAGATTACATTTTAGAATTTCTAAATTTACTAAATACTAAATACATTTCATGAGATTATTGAATCATCAACAATTTTAATTAAGCTAAATCAGCTTGATGTTAATATATCTAAAGATTGAACGTTATATTAGTTCAAATCATATATAGAAGAATGCTTCATGAAAAAGATAAAAAGTCATATACAAAGAACAGCTAGCCAAAGTTATTGAAACTTCTTGAATTTCTTGCGGTTTAGAGTTGTCATGTTTTGCTGTCAGTGTTACTCCATTATTCTGATGTTTCTGATGTGTTTCACACAAACGTAACTTCTAGTTATTGAAATATTGTTTAGGTTAGACATGCTATCTAATTTTACACATAAAATTTATTGATAATTGTTTTTTTTTTCTTATTCATGCATCCAACTAGACATAATAACTAAAGTGTATAAGTATCTTTAAATTTTACAAGAGTAGTGGAGAAATCCCGTGGTCTTCTTCCATCTCCATATATGAACAGTCAAAACTAATTTCCTGTGTTTGCTCTCTACCTAAAACATACTTCTAATCTCTCATGTCGACATAACAAACATAATCTAAGGACATATCACAAGCTTAGATTTTCAGTATCTGTCTCATCTCACTCTCTCACCTGACATGCTGAAATGAATTCAAGTACTAGCCTCTATTATATAGCACTTCTCATAAATGAATTGTTTTGTGGTCCAGACTAGCATGCAGCATTGATAAGTGAATAAGGATAAGTCCTTGTCCCTCATTGCTTTTCCCTTTCCTGTTTTTAGTTTTGACTAGTAGTGGTAAGAAAATATATAGGCCAAGGGAATGATTAGTATTATGATTAATTTGTGGAATAACTGCACATTACTCTCAGAATTCTTCTTTCATCTTTGGTGCAATCAGCAATGCAACTTATTGCTCTTTGGAAACAGGCCATGTAGTCACAATCCATGAATCATGATGGGATTGATGGGTTTCAAGACCAGGCTGCACCAGCCAATAATATTGGCTTTTCTTGTCTCTGTACTCAATAGAACAAGCTGGCAATGATGCCATGCCACGTGATGCATAGCATTGCCAGTTTGCCATTGCATCAAAGTGATGCTTAAAGTATTCAATATCCGAATGAACATTTTATATATAATACATTTTTCTTTAGTGTTATATATATAGTACTTAAACCACACCAAGAAGGAAGAAAACAAATTGTGACAGTGCAAGACAAACGTGACCAATTTTGAATTTTCTACTCCTTCCTCATGGGATAAGCTGCAAAATAGGTTCCTTCCTACGTCTCTTCCTATTCCCAAGACCGTCTATAAGGTTTATAAATGATGAAATGGAGTAGCCAATAATGAAATGAAATAAAAAGATAAGGAGTTGAGTGGAATGACTTCAATCAAGTAGGAAAAATTATGTGTTATTCTCTTCTTAATCCCCTAATTTAAAGAGACGGAAAAAAATCCGTTTGAAAGGTATAAATGGATTTTAATTTTAATAAATTTTAATAAAATTACATTTTAACTTTCATGTATCAAATGAAAAAAAATTACATTAACTTATCTTTGAGTATTAAACGATACTTAGTATAAATAATAATAAAAAAAGCTCTTTCATAGTTTGCAAATGAATTATAGTTTGCAAACTATAAACCAATCACCCAAAAAAAAAAAAAACAGTTGAGTTCTGCACGGTAATTAAGCAGCCTCAGATAAGAGGGTGCAGTTCCAACCTAGTTAAAAGCATATATCATCCCTAGTGCAAATGGATTTTAAAGTACAAATGCTTAACCTTCTTATTAGTAGCAAACAAAAGTAATCCACTGCTTCTTTTTCCTTTTCCTCACAAGAATTTTGTTTGCTTGGACTGTGTACATTTGTTACCATTAGCATTGTACATCCATTACATTTTTAATTTTAAAAATTTGCCACGGATCCATCACAAAGCAGTATAGCAGTAGATACTGCTTTTTACTAATGGCCCTTTGAGATATATATACAGCCAATGAGATCAGTTCATCCCCCAAAAAAATTAACTGAGCTACTCTACTGGTGTGACAGATTCGTCTTATTATGTGATGTCCTTTTGTGACTGTCCAAACAAACTATGGAATAATGTTAGACAGCTCCGAGATATCAATGGCCATGCCAATCTCTCTTTCTCTTGTGATTCCCACTACTTCTCTCGGACTTTGAAGAGGTGATAGATAGACTAATAGGTTAATGGTAACTGCTAGGACCTAAGAATAATAATGTTGACATTTGACAGTTGGATAGCTTTACCAACTTGTATTGGAACACAGCTAACTCTTCCCTACCACAAGCCCAACAACTGAAAAATTCTTTGCCTGCCACCCACTGGCCACAATTTGATAACCATCACGCAATCAGCCTTTAACACTCAGCTTCATTGAAAAGCTCAACACTTTTTTTTTTCCCAAAAATCCACAATAGTTATTGGCAAAAAAAACCTACCACCATAAAATGAATCACCCCATCACAATAGTTTGAGATTTCAACCCTTTCACCTCATCACAATAAATTATGCTTCCTTGATGGGGCTTAAATTAGACCCTATGAATTTCTCTGTTGGGTGAAGAATTACTCACTAGACTGAAGCAAGACATCTCAAACCACATTCGTATCATGTATTGTTAAACACAAAGTGTGACTGTACAAGTTATCAGTGCCCCTTGTTCAATACAAACAATATACGGTCCACAATTCAAAGGACAACTGCATCATTAGGTGGCACCAGCAAATATAAACAATTGGTTGTTATACCAATTTACCATATACATTAGAATTTGTCAGGTCATCCACGAGCCGCACTATTTAACAAAAAGAAAGCTTCCAGAAATCATCCATGCATCCAAACCGGTTCAGGTGCAGAGAATCAGATCTGCAACAGCAAGGTCCCACCACATGTAAAGTTAAACCAAACATTTTCCTGATTCAAAGGTGAAGAATCCTCGCAATTAGAGAAGCATAAGGAACCAATAATGATGTCTTGCCTTGTCCCAACTCAGCCTGTGCTCTCAAAAGAAACCTGGAATTGAGCTAGATGTCTGGGCTTTGGATTAGATGAAGTACCAAGGCCTTGCAGCAACTTAATGACATCAGCAGGATCATCAAGATAATACTTAGCCTTGCTAGGCTTCCGGCCAACAGTGCAGGCAAAGATCTCTGGAGCTACTGGCAATGATGGGCTTGCCACTGTCCTTGATATGCTCTCAAACATGTCTTCGTCAGAAATATCATCTCCAATGCACATTATAAAATCTGGAGGATTACCAACATTAACCATAGTTGAAAGAACCTTTTCAGCTACCAGACCCTTGCTTATTCCCTGTAGAAAGTAAAGGAAGTTTTCATATAAGTCCACTCAAGTTTACAAGCTTTCACATGTATATAACTAGATCAAGATAACAGTGAGGACTTTAAGAAAACTGTACCTGTGGCATAACTTCAACAATATGCTGGCCCCTTTTAACAGCTGCAGGTTCATTGGCAAGCACGCTTTCCAAGTGATTCAACAACTCTTTGGCTTGGCAAGAGCCAAAATCAGGGTCTGCATCTCGATGATGCCACACCAAAGCACTTTCCTTAATTTCAATGTTTGATCCATCAGTTGCCTCTATATATGACTGCATAATGGGCTCCACAATCTTTTTCCATTCAAGATCGGCAGACAAATGACTGATTTCCCATTCAGAATCTTTATTCCACCTGAAAACCATAACAAATAAAATATGTATGCCCAACCTTTTTTCAAGAAAATGAGAGGAGGGGGTGAGGGGGTTTGATATGTGTGATGCCAACCTTCCTAAAACTAAAATACACACCTTACAAAGTAGCCATGTTCAGCCGCAAGTCCAATCATTTTGCAAGATGTAAACCACTCATTTAGAGAATCTCTTCCCCTCCCACTAACAATGAACACAATGTTTTTGGTATCATTACACAGAGAATTTAGCACAGATATGACTTCCGAGCTTGGGATTTTATTTATAGAAGATTGTGGTATGATAGTGCCATCATAATCGAGAAATATGGCCCGCCTACTTGTTCTTTTGTAAGCTGAAACAAGGGGGTCAATGGACAACTTCCTAAAACCAGGAGAAAGAGAAATAACTCTTACCCTAGGCCCAAACCAGTTACCCAGCACCTTTTGGTATAGTGATCTTTGCATGCTCTCTCCAAATCCTGCATAAAGCTGCGTGCCCAATATGCCACATCATGAGAACTGACATACCGGTAGTGTTTCTCATGCCTCAATTTCTTCTCTGAATCATTCAAAGTAATGGCAGAATTCAAAGCATCGGCCACAGCATCAGTGTCCCAAGG
This sequence comes from Dalbergia oliveri, assembly GCA_030441495.1. Classification (NCBI taxonomy): domain Eukaryota; kingdom Viridiplantae; phylum Streptophyta; class Magnoliopsida; order Fabales; family Fabaceae; genus Dalbergia; species Dalbergia oliveri. Next base: position 18,864,409 of record JAMLFY010000004.1, on the reverse strand, counting down.
ATTGACCCTGATAGCCCCACTTAGAGAAGGAGAACAACCAATGAACTCGGACACAACAAGCATGCTCGTCCGTGGAGAATCAGGTGTTCTACCCATTGTTTTGTCCAGTTGTTCAGTTCCTTGCCTACAGACAATATATTTGTATGGGACTAAGTTCATGCCATCCCTCACAGCATTAACAATGCAGCATTCTGCCACAGCATAATAGGCACTCTTCTCAAAACGAGGAACATAACGGTCAATGAGTACAACTGGCCGATAATGGTTGGAACCATAAGTATCGTTGATCCTCTGAGCAATTAAATATGTTTCTTTCTTAGCTTCCTCGACATCTTTCCCTGAACCCCTTGCAGGATTCACAATCTGAACTAGGACAACTTTGCCCTGCAAATCTGGATTCTGCTGCAGCAGCTGCTCCACAGCTAGAAGCTTCAGGCTGATGCCCTTAAAAATATCCATGTCGTCAACACCAAGGATCACCTTCTTACCCTTAAACTCTTCTTGAATCTCTTTCAATTTAGCAGAAGTAGAATGAAGATTTAACACAGATTCAAGCCTACCCATGTGAATGCCTACAGGCAAAATTTTTATAAATATTGTTCGGCCAAAGTAATCAAGCCCTATATGTCCTCGCTTAGATTCATAGTCAAGTCCTAGCATTCTACTGCAGCAAGAGAGGAAGTGGCGAGCATAATCAAATGTATGAAAACCGATTAAATCAGAATTCAACAATCCCCTGAGAATTTCATCCCTTACCGGCAAAGTTCGGTAAATTTCAGAGGAAGGAAAAGGACTGTGAAGAAAGAATCCAAGTTTTACTCGATTATACCGCTTCCTCAGGAATGTAGGCAAAACCATCAAGTGATAGTCATGAACCCAAACAAAATCATCATCGGGATTGATTATTTCCATAACCTTGTCTGCAAATACTTTGTTTGCAGAAACATAAGCCTGCCAAAGCATGCGATCAAACCGGTCACCATGATCAGGGCATATGGGAAGCATGTAATGAAAGAGAGGCCAAAGTTGCTGCTTACAAAAGCCAAGATAGAACTTTTTCTGTAGATCATGGGTAGAAAGGTAGGTACACAATTAAAATCGTCCAGTAATTTCTGAGCAACTTCTTCTTGCTCACTAGCATCTATTTCAACCTTGAGGGACCCCACATAGATCACCTCAGTGTCGGAAGAAAAACCATCTTTCAATTGTAATAAAATTGAATCCTCGTCAAAACTGAAGCACCACTTAGCAGTATCTATATCTCTTTTAGCCTGCAATGGCAACATGTTTGCCACTAAGATTTTCCGCTCCCGACACCCGAGGAACTAACATCTGAATCCCCATCATTTCTACCATTAACATCCAGGTCAGAAATAATCCCAGGAACTGTCATAACCCTTGAAAGAGTTCTTGGGGTGTTTGGAATATCAAGTAAATCTCCAGTTAAGTCTAGGAGATTAGCATATGATCTTGACACCATGACTGATTGAGGAGAATCTTCTCTTCGATATCCTTCTTCCTATCAATTCAAACAAAAATAACTAAATAAATTAAATAAATGAATAAAATATGTAAAATTATATTCTAACCAGAACCCAGCAAAAAACATATCGTTGACTTCCAACTAAAAAATGACAGACACCGACTTGATTCTTATGTTTATAAGGGTGCTTGGATAAATTACTTCACCAACTGCAATTATCAGAAGTTTTTCCATTTCCTACTAGATCAAAAACAAAAAGCAGGCAGTACACCATTCATTATTGCCCACAATAATATCTTGCAACTTAAAACATAGATTTCAATCAACAATGAATAACCCTTTTATCACTAGCCAAATCCTAGACTAAATTTGTTCTGTAAGCAACTACCAATCTCTTAGTAGCATTTATTTCACTCTAGGCTCCCCACAGAAAAATAAAAGCAAATGAACAAATTAATGGCAGTATTTGTGAAATCCCTAAGGCCCGAAAATAACAGTGTCTTGCTATGAAAAGCTCAGGTGCATAAACTCGCAAGAATTTTGACTTTTGGATGATTGATCTGAAACAGTGCTTCATACATGGTAATTGAAAAAAGCCTTCAAAGCTCGAGCACTCTTGTGCTCGAGCATTTCAGAACATCTCCCAAATAAAAAAGTGAACCATGGACAGCTTTTATCACATATGACGTAGATAACAAAAATGAACATCATCCGCATGAGAGTTATAAAAAGGACCCTATGGCCATCAGCCATCAGATCAATGAGGCACCACATCAGTATTGAGCTATTGACACTAGAAAACAAATTTTAGCACTTAAGTCTAAAAATTTGGTAAACACAAGGAGTGGTCATTTAATAGGAAGTTCATATTCTGTTCATGACATATCTCTTCTATCTAAATTTACATCACAAATCACAAATTACAAATCATCAGACAGGAAAGAGCAGATGGATTGACTTTGGAAACGATAAAATCATCTTGTCTTATCATTAAGGCCTCACTTGAATAGTTAATAGTAACACACATATACCACACTGTTACTGTTACACCCACACACCCATCTTTGTGGATTGACTCCAGAGTTGAAACAACAAACCTGGTGCAAACTTCAATCATCAAAAGGTAAGATGCATGAACCGTTTTTAAGGACATGAAGTGAGTTTCAAAAGCATGCTTAAAAAAAAAAAATTAAGAACCGTAAAATGACAATAAGATAACTACAACAATACAATCAGGTAATACATATCGGTCCAAAAAATTAAACAAAAATACAAACAGGTACACCTTCTGTTGAACTGAAACCTTAAGGTTCAAGGGGTTATATATATCTTAGGAGACAAACAAAAGAAGCATATACGTTAAAATCGAAACATAGAGAAAAACACACACACGAGCACAACCACAATCACACCTTGTTGTAAAAGTGCTTAGAGCTACAGCCCCATCAACCCCCGAACAAAAAATCTAACCAAAGCAAAATAAAACAATTTAAAACAAATAGCGAAAAACAAAACAAGCTTTATCATCATCATGTAAGAGAATATACTCCATCAAGCAAACACAAAAAGAAAAAATAATAATAAGTAAGTAAATAAGTAAATAAATAAATAAACAGCGGTTATTATTATTATTATTATTATTATTATAATCAAATAAATAAAGAGAGGAATTAGGTTTGAAAAAAATTGGAAGCGGTGGTGGTGGAGAATGGCACCTGAAGCAAATGGAAGGGTATCAATCACCACATTACCAAACTTCAACGCTGGTCAAATCATCAAGTCCCTCGAAAAAATATCAAAGCCAAAAACACGAAGCAACTACCACCTGAACAAAAAGAAGAAGAGAAAAGAGGCAAAACCAAACAGATTAAGAAACAGGAGTTTCGAAACGCCAGTAGTAGGTGTTTGGCTGCCGAGAAAACGAAGGAAAATAGAAAGAAATTCAAAAAAGCACACACGGATCACAGACCTGTAGAAGAAAAGAAAAAAGAAAGAGAGAGCGTTTAGCGGAGAAAGGAATCTGAGGGTGAGTTTGGCCAAGTGAGAGAAATTGGATAACGCGGTGAAGAACTGCGTTTGCGTTAGAACTTCGAATACAGGGAGAGTTTCTTTTTTTATTGTTTGGAGGATGAAATGAAGAGAGAAAAAATAAAGACAAGAACGCTAACAGCTAGAAATTTATTTTTTATTCCTCGAGTTGCTGTAGCTCACTCTGGATAGAGTTCTCCACTTTTCCCGTTTAAAAAATTAACTTTTGAAAAAAATAAAATAAAACAAAACAAAACTCTCTTTTTTTTTGGTCTGGACAAACTCTTCAAATTTGTGTCCGAAATGGATAAACACGGGGAAGATTAACGGCTTTAATTCAGTTTTCCGCATTTTATCGATTTTCATTTATTTTTCAACAGTGGCTGAATTGACTGAATTAATTACTTCCTTTTAATTGTCTTTTTTAAGGAATTTATTCTCTCTATTTTTAAATAAACATCTAAAAATGTTGTGACTTAGTGTATCAAGTCTTTCATCTGATAGGGTGTAAGGAAGGTAAATGTAGTTTTATCTCGCTTATAGAAAGATTGTTTTAGAATTTCGTTCTGTCACATTCAAGTCTTAAAACAATAATCTTATCGTCATGCACTCATTCTCGATATTTCTAATAAATGACTTTTTAAAATTTTATCTTTTATAATTACTTACTGTTTTCTTTATATCTCTATTAAATATTAAAGAAAAGAGAATAAATGGGGATTAAGTACCAGAGAGTGTTAATGAAGATAGATGAATTAAGTGATGGTGATAATTTTATAAAATGTGCTTAATTTTTCTAACGTTTAAACTTATTTAATCATTTATGTAATTAGAGCTGGAAGTGCGTAAGTCTGTTCATAAACTATTTTTATTTCGATTCGTTAATTGATAATATAAACATTTTATAAATTAATGGTAGCGTAAAAAATTAAACGTTTAGCAGAAACAATTTTTCCATGTATGCTAGCTGTACTATAGTACAAAAGTCATGGATATTTTTTCCTCATATGGGAAACCGTAAACGAGCGTTAATTAATATGGAGCGAACAACAAAGAATAAGAGAAATGTTATTTTGATCCATATTTTATAAGATAATATATTAATATATTCATATTTATTATTGAATAGATATTTTCTATAAATTTAATGAGATTCATATTCAATTTAATAATAAATATGAATATATCAATTAAATATCTTATAAAATGTGAATTAAAATAACATTACTCAAAAAATAAAATGTAAAACATGTATAGTTGGCCTACACTTAGCGCATTTAAAATTTAAAGTTCGAGTCTTGCGAACTCTTCAACCTCAGGTTTCGCAGACATATAAAGAATTTACGTCTATTATTGGTCATTAAAATAATAATTATCCTTGCTTGCCTGACATGGTAACTGAAGTATTTTGTAAAGGAATAAGACCTTGTAATTAATGTATACAATATTATGTCAAGGTGTTTCATTTGTGGGACAATATTACGTCAAGTTAAATGATCGATTTTCTGCATTCTTATCTATAAGTGTGGTTGAATACTTGAATGTTCTTATTCTAATCAGGTTGAAAGTGTAATTCATTTTTATTAAAAAAGGAAACTACATCTCTCTCTCTCTCTCTCTCTCTATATGTATGTATGCAATATCCCTTCAAAAAACAATGTACGTATTATTATATTATAATTACATTATCCATCATTCGTCCATTCAAATTTTTTTTTTTTTTACGGAGCACCGTGTAGGCACTATTAATTAATTAATGTTTCACTTACTTAAAAAATTGCAAAATTATTGTCAAATTCATAGAAGTCTGGCCCTTTTTTGAAAATTTTCGTTAACCGGTTTATAATCCATTTTTTAAAAGCAATCAAGTTGATGACTTTTTGATGTTAGTATTAGTTAATTAGTTAATTTAGCATAACAACTCTATGAGTTTTGGATTTTGTTTCACACATCATGAATGACCTTTCGGAATTCCCATTATTAAACGCCTAAAAGCCTCCCATTGTTTCAGCAAAACAACTCTTCCGGGGATAAGTTACAACAATAAAAAGATGATGTTACGCCCCCTTCTATTATTTAGATAAGCAATCAATTTTTTTTTATAGCAGATCAATATCGCTATCATAGCAACTAATTAACCTTTAATTATTAACCACCGTAATTAGTTAGTTTTAATTCCATTTTATGTGGGGAAAGGAATTGCTGCTTTAACCTTTAAGTGGCTCTACGCCGCATGAAACGCATGCGCTTGATTTAACACTGCAACTTCATAAAGATATAAGGAGCATATGGCCCATTTTATGGCAGTTGAAGATGATAAGGTTAAAGTACTTATCCAGTAATGTTAACTTTACACCAAAATCCTTATTCCTTACCCACAGTAAAATCCACGTACACCATAGTACATATGTTCATGAATGGAAATCACAACTCACAACGTCCTCATTTCATCCAAATTAACGTGGCCAGAAGTTAACCACAAAACCATGGCGAGTTGCAGATAAATTGTAAGTGTGAAATAGTTACAAGGATAATAGTGTCCTGAAGTTACTAGTAGTTTGTACATTAAACCATATAAAAAATTCAACACGTTTTGATACTATAAAAGAATGAATCTTAATTGAGATGAGGGTATTTGGATGGAATTTGAGGGTTGAAAATCACTTTTTCATCCAAAAAAATCACCTTTTATATATTTAGATAATTTTTAAAGAAATTAATTAGAATCTACAAAAATAGTTTTAGCATTTTTTTCTAAAATTTTAAAGTTGAAAAAATAAGTTTTGACAAAAAAAAACAATTTTAAAATTTTTCACTTATATAAAAAATAAAATTTAAATTTTATAATTATTTTTTTTAAAAAAATTGAAACAAACATACATACACTCCCCCTATTAATTAAATTATAATGCTTGCGAGTCTATCTAAAACCTTGACATGGAAAGGGGTAATAGTAGTGTACTATGTGAATAAACAAAAGGGAGGGAAAAAAGGTTAATGAGAATGAGCTGGGAACAAGTAAATGCCAGCTGGTTAAAAGCAAAGTAAGACAAAGTACGCGTTTGGATCTTGCAAAAATTTTAACACAATATACTAGTAAGGAAAAGTGGAGGCAAAGCTCGAAGCTCTGGGAACGGGAAACAAGGCACAATTAAAAAAAAATAAAAAAGAAAAAATAAATGAGTCGTGGACTCGTGAGAGGCTGAGTCAGCCTCACACAGCACACCACTGCCCCCCAAAATGCACCACTTCTGGCTTCCCTTTTTGGATAAGCATGTCAATGTGCCACACGCCATTGAACATAGCCACTAAAACATTTTTTCCCACTTTCCAACTCGAATGGAATTTCCCTTATTAACTTCGCTTTACACCATATAGCTAGTGCCCCCTGCCAACCTTTTTCTCTAATCACTATTCGTGACGTTACTTAATTGCTTCTTTTTTTTCTCTTTCCTTCCTAACTTGTTAGTGTAATTCAAACATTACATTTTATATATAACTCCTTTTATTAAAGGTGTTATCTGCTTAACTCTCTGATTGGTTGGATGTGTTAGCTAGCTTTTTACAACCCCAAAAAGTGTCAACTTTTGTATATCTTCGGCATAAGTAAATTTGGCTTTCACATGGATGATAAAAAGGTGGGAAATCACATAAATATATCCGTCTAATATGGTAAGTACAATAATTTTTAATTGTTCTTTTGTAGCTTGTAAACATAAACTAGTACTCTCATTTCATTCAAAACCTCACATTCCTAATGAAAATGAAACCCGATGTGGATTTTTACCTAAATTAATAGCTTAAGTAGCAATATGTATCACGCAATGACTAATGTGATAAGTTTTGATATCCCACAAGTTGTGGAACCGAAGAAGCTTTCACAATTTGAAATTAATAAATAAAATGGTGACTATCAAAATTAAAATAAAATAAGATGGTTATAAGAACTGATCGATTACCATGCTGCCACTAACGTGCAGGCTGAAGTAGTTGTGCACACCAAAAGAAAAGCAAAACTTCTTACCCAATAGTTAATTCTCAAGAGGGTAATCCGGTGGGTGGGGAACGTGGTATCACTACCCAACTCAAATCCTATAACTTTGATCCTTATAATTAGAAAAATATTATTAATACTTATTATGCATAGAACATTATATCAACTCACAATGAATATGAATTTTACTTAATTGGAGTCTACACTCCATCTAATAATAAATGATATGTAAATTGATATGGTGTCTTACACATAATGAGTATAGATAACACAATTCTTATGATTAAAAAAACAAAACAAAGACCATTCAATATGACATCACATCCAAAGATAATAATAATAAAGTCAAAAATTTAACTTCAATATATTATTAAAAGAAAAGGTATTTACATAACCATGTGATCATAAATTATTAGGATTTAGAGCGTACTTAATTGTGATAAAATTATTTATAAACAAGTTTTATATTATAAAAGCTTTCATTCTATTTTGCTCCCTAGCTAAACAAGCCCTTAATTTTGACAATTTTCTTGTACATTATATTTAAAGGGTTTTTCTAATATCTTATAAAATTCAAATATACTAATACTTCTTAATTATTTATGACTAAAAATGAGTTATGCGTCTCACTAATCCAAATTTTTTTAAATCTATCAAATCATAATCGTTGATTACACAAAAATACCAATACCCCATAAATATCGAAACAAAAACCTACATTTAACTATAAGTTCTAAAATAGTAAATATTAAAATGAATAACTTTTATTAGTGTAATAATATATAATTAAATAATAATAAAAAAATTTACATCATAAATGCATTAAAATTAATCTAATACTATTATTATATCTTTAACCTAAAATTATATCAAAATTGACCTTCAAATAAAATTTTTTTCCTCCCACTTACAATTTTCCTCGTCGCAGCATCAGGTCAATCAAGTATCACTACTACAAAACCACCAAAACATGCGCGTCAAGGTCACGCGCTGCATGGCTTTCAAGGAGTACGGCGAAGTCGCACGTGTAACAAGGGGAGCCTCACAGCGTGGGACCCACACATTTTCGAGAAAGCGTGGCGAGCACGTGAGGGGATGGCCTAAATGGCTTATTGGTGGCGTTTGTGGACCCACCTTATCCGGTCGACGCGTTTCGCGGAAAATGAGAAAAAAGTCAGTTGTTGGGGAGAGTGGAGTCCCTCGTGCCTATCCGAAACCTGAAAAAAAAAAAAAAAGGCAAAAAGAATTGAAATTACTCGGATGCCCCTGTGGGATGTGGGGTCCACGCTCCTCCTCCTACCGTCTCTGCTTGGAATGTTCCAAACGTATCTTCCACGCAATCACGAGAATATTCTTTGTCCCATGCTTTACCAAGATGACAAATTATCTTTTCTATTTTGATTTTCATTAGCTTGATAAGTTATTGTTATTTAATTTCATACATTATGCAAGTGTAAAATGCTTCATATTTTTAATTAATTATGTACTATTTTCTTATAACCTTGATGTTTGTTATAATAAGGGTCAAATAATTTTGACATATTGATATATAATTAGATTACACTAACAGGAAATTAAAGTTAAATTCTTAAATTGTTTATAAATTAAATCATCATTTAATCATAAAATCATAATAGTTATGTATGTTTTAACAATGTTAATAAAAAAATGTATATTTTAACAATAATTAATTGTTGAAATTCGATTATCTATCTTACTTTCAAAAAATCCTAGCTGTTTATCATTTTAATTGAATAAAACTCAAAATCATTTAAATGTAGCAATTAATTACTTTTATTATATTAATCATTTACTTAACTAAATATATTTTCTTAGCACACTATAAAATTCATTGATTTGCCAAAGTTTTTCAATTAATGTCTAGTCGATCTACACAGATCAAATCCAAATGTTTAAGCTTTTACGGTTTGACAAAATAATGAAGAAAAAAAAGGCAAAATGCAACCTTCTTTTCTAAGAGAATGCTTTATTACACTTTTTTTTCTTTTATTTCTAAAACATACACTCCCCTACCCTAAAAAATTAAGAAAGATTACACTTTAATTTATTTTCAAATTTTTTATTAATTCTCCATTTTCTCATACTTATTATTTCATTTTGTTACCAAAATACCCTCTAATAGTTATATATATATATATTAAGTTCTTTTACAAATTAAATATAGTGTTAGACATAAAAATCATTCATATACTTCTACCTATTGCTTCTACATTTGGGAGATATGGTTCAACATTATATCATAATAGGGCTTTGAACCCTAAACCAGTAGTTTATAAATGGAAACTATCGGCATTGAGCTATAATCACTTAGCATGGTGTTTGGATCTCCCCTATTGGGTTCTCCTACCTAACAAATGGTATCAAAACTAAAAAAGGGCTTCCACTGAGGGGGAGCACGTGTTGGATCGCACACTTGAAGAGGAGAATGTTGGAGTTTCAAGTGTGAGAAGTTAAATCTCACATTGGTTAAGATTGGACAAATCAAGTGAGTAGTGTATAAGATGGGAGGATCTATAGACTTATTGCCCTAAGATTTTAGGTAAGAAGTGTTGAGCTTGCTTGTGTGATTCTCTCATTGTAGCTCAGACATAGGCTCTTTAGAGATTTTAGTTGGGAACCAGTTCAAAATCCCACACATGTTGAAAATCTATGTGTAGGGTCCCCTAAGTTCTTGCACCCTACTTGCTAGTTAGTTTTGATGATCCTAATTGTGATAAAGATACAAATATTGCTGATGATGATGTGTTTGATTGTAGTTCGGAGAAGTGTTCTCAGTGTGACGAGCCCACGTTCCCTCGAAGAGGGTGTCATAGAGGGTGAGAGCCATCATGACCTAGTGGTCAAGGTTCGATCATTGTTATCCTCTATTATGATAAAATATTCATGCCTTAAGCTCAAGAATGACATTCACGTGATGGGTGTGTTAGATATGAAAATCATTCTTATATTTCTACTCATCAACTTAAGTTTCTTACAGAAATAGTTCATGACATGATATCAAACTTCTATAATTAATAGCTCAGTTTATCTTGCTGCCCTATTTTTCAAAATAAAATAACTAAATTTCGAGTATAAAATTAAGTAAGTCTACGCATTGTTCATGTTTCAAGTCTAAAAGAAGTATTCACGTAGGAAGTACGAGATATAGAGTTTTGTTAACTAGTGTCATAGGGATATGGTTAAGAAAAAAAAAAGTAAATTCCAATGCTTTTAAGTGGGCCTCATGCATAGAAAACATTAAAATCCATCTTCCTTATGCACAAACTTCTATCAGTTTAAGCTTTTAATATAAAATAATTCATGTTCCTCAATCTAAAAATTTAAGTTTTTGTTTTGAGAGAGATCAATGGTTACATGACACATATATTTAATTTTTAAAATTTTACTATATTAAGAAAATAAATTATTGATTGTAACAATAAATTTATAATAAATATTTTAAAAAAATAAAAATTGCATATTTTTCAGCTTTTTCTTTTAGAATATTGTTATCTATATTAAATATAAAAAGTATTTATTAACTTTGTACATTAAGATAAATCATGGAGAACATAATTTAAGAATTTCATAATATTACAATAAAAATATATATTAATAGCATTTTAGAAAATACTTCTTAAAAAATTAGATATTTTAACTTATTAAAAAGTATTAAGAATAACTTTTAAAAAAATCAGAAATCATTTAATCAAATACAATAAAAAATAAAAATATAACTTTTAATTTATAAAAAAAAAATCAATTATACTATCCAAATAGTACCCCGAAAATTTTTCAAAAACACTGACAGCCCCTCAAAGGCGTTGGTTGAATTTAATGCCTTTGACTTGCACTCGTCCTTAATTGTATTCCTCGGATTTATCTGCAAACCTACGACGAAACTAGTATTTTTCTAACTATAATTAATGAAGGAGCGTTTTCTGGGTGCCTCCGTTATTTATTCGTCTTCATTTACGAAGGTACTACAAACCAATTCAAACCGTACCTCTACCAACAAACGCAGAAGTTTTTCATCTGAAAAATATTATTTATATTTATAAATTGATGTACGTTGTAATTATTTATAATTTACTTATTATTAGATGAGATATGTAATAATTTAAGTTGATATCTTATTTAATAATAGATTAATAATAAATCAAATGCACATTTTATATTTTATGAGTATAAATAATATAATTTTTTTTAAGAATTGAAAAATTAAGAGAGGTGACAATAAGGGTTATAAAAACATTTCTCTATTGCCCGCCGCTCACCAAAGCACTGTAGAAGACGACCAGCTAAACGAGAATTGAAATCTAATTCCCTTGTTTCATTGACTTTGATTTTAGAAAAGGAATATAATTAGGGTACCGACACAGAAGCAGAAGGAGTGGGCCCTGATACAACAATTGTGCAAATCTGAAAGGGACCCGTAGGGGATGCTCTCTTTTGCCCAAACAGTGCATTGTGTTGTGCCTGGACAGCTTCATTGTTTCCGTCCACTTGACTCCTTATAAGTCTAATTCGGCAGTTTCAAGGAGAGGGTACTCCTCGGTTCGTTTGGATGTGTCATTTGAAGTGAATTTACTTATGATGAAATGAGTATTTTTTTTTATACATATTTTTAAGGATTTTTTTTTAAGAGTAAGTCCTAAAGTGGCATTTATTGATTTTTAAATCGAACAAATTAATCTCTAATAAAAATAAATTAATAATTAGTTTAAAGTTTTTAAATTATCAGCAATTTACCTTTAATAAATAAATGGACATATTGGTCCTTAATCTTTTCAAAATTAGACAATTTAGCTCCTCCATTAAATTTAATCATAGTTATTCAGGAGGGAATTGTTAAAAAGTTAGGATCAATTTATCCACTTATTTATTTTGGAATTAATTTATCTGATATTTTAAAAATTAGGAACCAATTTATCAGTTTAGGTATGTTATTAGGGGTTTAAAAACACGAGTATGAAGAAAAATAAGAAGTCTCCTTACCGCCTTTCAATATTAATTTTTACATAAAAATGTGTTTTTTCTTTAAGCGTATCAAAATAAATCCTATATTATTTTCTAAGAAGGGAAATAGAAATACGCAGAATTCTGTTTCGAAAATATTTGCAGTCAGAGCATTTTTCATATTATTAATGGCGTGAGTTGATATAATGTGAGTTATCTATATAGACGTGCTTCCTAGCTAGCTTTCAATATAATATGATAACTTTCCTATCTAGTAAGGGTTACTCCATAAAGAAAAAAGATAAAAATATCCAAATGAAGGCCTAATTTTTTCTACGAATGAATGTAGCATGGCTAAGTGGAAAACAGATATGGCTGAAGTGTCAAGTATCTTTCTACTTTCTTGCTAGATAAATTCTATGCCATATCTTTCAGCTTTTGGCGTTCACATTGCTCAAGCAGGGTGGACCTAGGTCTAAATTTTAGAAGCAATGAGTATTAAAAGATAATATATATTTAAAAAATAATAATATGGATCTTTTAATTTTTTTAATTCAAATTTTAAAAGAAAGTCTATATATGAAAGAAAGTTAATCTCTGACAAAAATGGTACTAAGTAAATTTATTTTTTAAAAAACATTAAATATTTTATGGTCTTTATAATTAAAAATGCAGAACAAATTAACTCATTCTAAATATTTTGGTGAATTTATTTGTTTTGTTTGTATTTTTATTAGTAATCAATTTAAATTATTTGTATATAATTAAAGATTAATTTGTCCAATAAATTATTTGAAAATACTAAGGAAAAATGAATTTGTCTTATAATTTTCATTATATCATGAAATGATTTTTTTCTTTAAAGGACCAATTTGTTATTGCTATATGTTATTCAAAAAGAAATATATTTTTCAATCAAAACTCAAGAAATATCTATATATATAACATATTAATTATTATAATATTTAAATATCTAAGTAAAAGGTTTATAAGAATTGTCTCTCATATTGAAATTGTATATTTTCTGATTTATATAGAAAACAATAAAAAATAAACCAAAAATAGATGATAAGATTGAACTATTAAAATATTAAACTTATCTAATATGTTTTAAAACTAATAATATATCATTCTATGAACCTTTATAGCATATAACAATTTTAGAAAATGTAAGTATATATATACCATAGCCATCCCTGTACTACAAGAGGCGCCGCCCTTGTACTCCCGGTAAGATTAATGAAAGCGATTTGACCCCAAGCATGTAGATATTATTTTATTTTTCTTTTAGCTTAGATGTTTCATGCAAATGTCATTCGGGTTGTGGGGGTGTGTTCAGTTTCATTCTTTCCATTATTTCAAAGAAAAAGCTTGGCCTTATGTACAAACCAATGAGTGAGCAAACGACTCATCCGAGCAAGACCAAATAGATTGGTGTACTTGATTTTTGTTGTCATTACATTCTTAGGTATCTGTCTCTTATATCTCTGTTTGTGTCAACTAATGAAATTATGACACTTGAGAACGAAACTGGAAGAGGATGAAATTGAATGTCTATACAAATTATATATTATTATCGACTTTTTTATTTTTTATTAAGATAAAATGAAAAAATAATTTTTTTAAAAAAATAAATATAATAAAAATTGATAGACACATAAAAGTAATTTAGACACATAAAAGTAATAAAAAGTTAAAAACTAAAGAATAAAACTTAAACAATTATATTTAGGATTTAATTTCTATACATTATCGTTAATTAAAAATAAACTCTTTTGTTTTTTTGTATAAATATAAATATCAGCCCAAGAGGAGGGAGAGAAATCACAGCCATAGGCAGAAAGAATCTGGCAAAGACAGAGAAAACAAGGCTCCGAAAGCTACAAATAACACCAAGTTCAAGTACAATATCTAGTAAGAAAAGGAGAACCACCACCAAAACACTTAAGCCTATTAGGCTTTCTCAGAGAAACTCACAGTACATGATGGGTATAATGCATTGTTTACCGTAGAAATAGTCTGCGGCAAAATCACTAGAAGGGACCACCTTTAGAAGAGTAAGTTCACACATTACAAACAACCACCAGATGAGGAATTAGCCACTTGCCTGTCTGAGAGATCTCATTACACTCTACTAGAAACTTGCAGAATGCAAATGGAAAATACAGACAAATTTTATTCAGGCCCCATTACAAATGGATTTACAGACAAGAAAACAAAAATATGGAATTTTTTTTTTGTCAAAGTTACATAATCCGTCTGGAATTGTTAGCGTAAATTCGAGCCATATGGTGCGTAACTATTACAGATGGATAATGAAAGAATTCTTTTTAACAACATATACAGACTGATTTATAGATGATTTTTTATTTAATTTCTGATTGAAATAAATCCAATATACTATAGATTGAAAAATCTGTGTAATTTGAAATTCAAGGCACGTATTTAATGCACACATTACAGACGAAAAAATTCACTTGTAACAAATGAAATTAAAATGTATTGTTTCATTAAAGAGATTATATACAGAAAATTTATCTGTAATGTTATAAACACAACGCTCCCTTCTTCTTCCTTATTTCCCATTTTCACTTCTCTTTTTCTCTCTTTGTTATGAAGCAACCATCGCGTTGCCCTTCTTTGGGCTACCAGATTCTGAGCCTCCATTTTGCAAACGGTTTACACCATTATATTTGTTGTAATGTTCTCTAGCTTTTAATCAGTTTAGTTTTTCCATTTTGGCATTTTTTCTATGGATTCCATGGAGTTATTAGTTTCTAATTTGTAGGATTGAAGAGAGCACGTTTGAAATATTGATGCTTTGTATGGTTTGGGGTGGCCGTTCCACCACACGGCGTGTCGTGGCGGAGGACATGGTGGCGATGGTTGCTCTTCCCTTTCTACTTCTAGTTTTCTTTTTTTTTTTTGAGATTTGAAAAGATTTGGGTTTGTATCTGAGATGGTCTGGATTGATTTTGTTTGGTTACATTGGTGTCATCAAGGAAGGCGGGTTGTTGGAAATGATGGATGGTGGCGGAAAGTAGAGTTAGAGTTTTTTTTTTTTTTGTCACATATGGCAAAATCTGTTCATAATGGGCTAATTTTGCAAAAAAATTTCAAGCAATTACAGATGGATTTGAAAATCCTTATGTAATATGTATAGATGCGAAAATAACATATGGTGTGTTTATGTCTACAAATCCATTTGTAATTGAAAAATCTATCTGTAAAGCTTACAAAATCCATCTACAATTTCGTTTGTATTCCATGCGAATTCCCTGATTGACAACCTATAAGATTCATCATCTCACAGTGAGGCTTCATGCTTCTCACTCAAAGGGCCCTTTGGCATGGCCATTAGGGCACCAAAAGTGAGGTAACAACTCAAAAAATTCCACATGGGTGAAACCAATTATAAGCTTGTACCAAACACCCACCAATAATAACCTTTTCCAACATAACCATAACTCAAACATTTTATCACTAGCTCCAATACACACTTACTTTTCATGAAGAGATGTCAATACAAACACAAAAAACAATTGTTGTATCACATATACATTATCCTGATGTTACCTAATGGACAATACCACTGACCTACACCCTGAGGGTATGTGTGATGTCCAGGTCTGTGTGTCCTTCGCTAGCACAGGATTTAGGTACCTCTGGAAGTCCCTGGTACGCTAAAAACCATGAAGTTGATAAAGTTGACAATTTTAAGCAAAACAGACTGCCTGCAGCAAGCAGGTAATACAATTAAGCTTGTTGTAGCGACGACTTCCAACGCTGATAGATGTCCAAAATGATACAGTTTCATCAAATAACATCCCAAACCCTATAAAAACATCCCCCATTCGGCGTCTCCTCCTAGAATTTGAACCCTAGCACTCTCCTCTCCCTTTTCCACCTCTTTTCTCTCCTCCTCATCCATTGTTACCTTTTCTAAGCTTTAAGGAAAGGATTGTTCATGGTTTATGATTGGTTTCCTCTCCATTCCTCAATGTTTAAGAGTTAGGGTGTTTATGTTCTTTGTTGTTAAGTTTGGGTATTCTCCTAATATTAATAGAGTTGTTATAAATTGTTCATGGGTTTTTGTTACTTTCATGACAAACGTTGGTGTTGTTTCCATTAATTGAAGCTCAATTGGTGCTACACCTCACATTCCACCTTTTCAGGTAAGTGGATTCAAGCCTATAACTTTTATTTTGGTCATTAAAGATATTTTCCTTGCAAAATAATAATGGTACATGGTTTTAGAAATTATCTCATGATTAGTATGATTTACTATGAAATTATGTCAAGTTTATGAATTTTATACTTTCCAGTTTAGCATGAAAAATGTGTTATAAAACTAATGGAACCATGTTTGTTGCTCAATCTATTTTGCAAATAGATTTTGATTATGAGTATGAATGTTTAGAAATGTTATGTTTATCCCAATGCTTCAAGAATTACATATTCATGAAACTTTGCTTACAAGTTAAGAGTTAGAGCCCAATTATATAATTTAGAGTAAATGTATTTAGTTTTCAAGCTTTTTAGTTTATATGGTAGCTATAAAGAAAGAGATTAGTTAAGTTTAAATCGTTAATCTTGGTATCAAGTTGTGTGTCAGAGGATAATCTCACCTTTATTAGAGTATTCAGATAATGAAACCTGGTTAGGCGTCCAAATACGGGACCTTGTTAAGTACCCTTTAGATTTAAGAGTATATTTATATATATTATTATGTTATGTATATATATTTAGAGATTTCTGTTTTTCTATTAAATTACTATTCCTCATGATTTCCACAAATTACTATTTTGGATTATTATGTATTTAAATATGAAAATTATTTTACTACTATTGTATTTATTATTATGATTATGTATTATTGTTGGTTGTCCCAAGTGGGATTATGGGTGAAAATCTGCTTCCTGAGTTTTAGATAAAACTCACCCCTCTCTTTTCCTTCTTACAAATCCAGCTACCTTGATCCTTTTCAGCCTCCCCCTTAGCAGGAGTAGTGTTTCAAATTTGGTGAGTTTCACTTTGCAGTTAATCATTCAGTTTGTCTTTTAGAGTGCTTTAGTGATTATACGGGTAGGGTCTCGAACCATGCATATATTTATTTTGCCACCATGATTCAGATTTGACATGTATATAAATGTATATGATTTCATGATTTTGTATAAAGTAACTCATTTATATTTTATTTTATGATTATAGAATTTAGACTTGACTTATGAAAGGGAAGAATATGAATATTGATCATGTTTTGGAATATATATATATATATATATATATATATATATATATATATATATGAATATGTTTTGGAAATTAATATGGAAATTATATTTAATTATGTATGTAGCACGATTCAATGGCCATGAGGCTTATGTGGGGATAAGATTTCCCATATGTCGGTCATATTCCCAAATTGGGTCATGACGTATGTGCTACACCTATAGTCACACATAGAGTCTTATCTTTACTATCTAGTCTTCACGTGTTTACTTTCATCACTCATAGTGTATCTCATTCATCAAGATACTGGACTCACAACCTCACCGTGTTTCACTCACAACACCAGTTGTGTATTACTCATAAGTCCTCACGCACACAATTTTTCACACACATCTCTTAGTTTACCTTGTTACGTAATTCACACATATGGCATACTCACAAATCCCTATCAAAGCGCCTTTGAACCCATTTTGGGGCTCCAAAGTGATTCTGCAAAAGAAACAAAGCATAAACACACGCACACCTAAGACAAGTTATATCATTGTATAAGTGTATTCCTCCCGAGTGTATCTCTCGAACACCCATCCTGGATGTCACGACCCAATTTGGGAACATGACGCACGTGAAGGACTAAGTCCGCACAAAAGCCATTGGTTAGTATAACTTGACTAGCATGCGCCATATAGTAGTATTATTTCAAAAACCTGATTTAAATATAAATTCTCAATTCTAGCAAATCAATTTAAATAATAATTCGCAAGCCTAAATTGTTCCTGAACACCCAATTTGTCGTCATTCAAACAAGAAAATAAAATTTGCATTTTATTTACTCTGAAGCTTTTATTTTATGTGATAGCCTTTTCATTCATTCCATCCGAAAAAATTAGAAACCAATCCATTCTGGCTTTTATTTTTGTAGCCCACTAGCCAGTAGCACAAAACAAAAATTAAAATAATAATAATAAATGCAGAGGATGGTGGACACTGTATCATGGCTCCCATCCCCTGCATGTTTCCTCCCACTTCCGTATTCTTGCAAATGGTGGAGACAAGGAATGGGCTCTATGGACCCACGAGCACAAGCAACAAAGAAAAAGAAAAATAATGGGACACAATTGAGCATCTTTGTCCGTTTGTGTTTTGGTCTTTTTGTGTGTGTGGACCGTGGCATTGAAAAATAATAATAAAGCAAAAGAAAAGAAGTGGGACACTACATTCCTATCCGTCCCCACCAAGCAGCACAAATAATATACAAATGGCTATTGATGGGCAATAACATTATAAAAAGGAAAATCGACAATATCAGCTGGGGGTCGATTTTCCTGAAAAATGGAAAAGGTAAGGAACGGGCTCTATGACACCAAACGCACAAGCAGCATACAAGGATGGGAGGCATTAATAAATAAATAAAAAGAGAGTGGAGGGACATTGAAGACAACATGTCATGGGAATTCCTCTTCCCTCCTTACGTCCAGATGAGGAATGGGCCCTTTGCCCAGCCAATGGAATGTTCAACAGAAGAAAAACACACATGACCATATATTAGTGGCAATGCGCAAGGCGAATGCAGAGGCGTGGGAGACAAGGCCGCTTGGTCTCCTGCAACTCCTGCAAAGCATGAAAACAAATATTAATTACAAGAACAGGTCCAGTATAAATAAGGGAAGCTGAAGCTGAAAGGAGGGTTCAGGGACCGATTATTATCTTTGGCCTTCATTTTTCTCAAAATCTGGGAATTTTTTTTTTCATCACCACTTCCTTCATCCATCATCATTGTGAACCCAAAACCGCAAACTATCATCACCACTTCCTTCATCCATCAACCATCATCATTGTTGTGAACACAAACCCCCCACCATCTCGTGTGAGCCAGAAATGTTTTGACCTTCAGTCTTTATTACCACCACCACTACGGCACTACCATTATCGCAACCATCATAGAGCCTTGCCTCAGCCAACACTACTCACAACCTTATACCGCCACGAAGCTACATCCCTTCAGCTTAATCATTAATCACCATCATCACCATACACCATCACCATTAACAAACCCACACAAAAATTGAATCCTGAAAGCTAAGATCAGGAGGAAGGAAGAAAGCTGAGAGCTTCACGTCAGTGCCGCCACGCCGCGAAGCAACCGCCCTCCACTGCGAAGCCGGGCACGCCCCGGCCTCGCGAAGTCGCTCCAACCGGACCCCCATCGCGATCCCCACCGTTGGCGGCATGCTGAGGCCGCGAAGCCAATCGAGCCGCCCTGAAGCTCCCCGGAGGCACCACGCGAAGCCGCTGAAGATCCCGCGGCACCACGCGAAGACGCGCGGCCACGGTTCAGGGCGCTCGAAGGCGTCGAACCAAGCCACCCATCGTAGGTCGCTGGAGCGCTTCCAGCGCGGATTACCGCCAAGCACCGTGAAGCCCGAGGGATCTCCTCCGCCAGCCCAACCACGGATCTTCCTGCAGTTACCTCGCCCACGGAAGCCACCCAAGGTTCCTCTTTCTCTCGCCCCGGCCAATGGCAGCTCCCCATTTTCTTTTGTTTTCACTTTCCCACTTTATGCTTGGATTTAGAGATTTGTTATAGTTTTTTTTTTTTTTGGTTTTGTAAGCACCCATTGCTGTTCTCAATTGTTAGTTTTGTTTTTTATTTTATTTTGGGTTGGGCTTCTTTGTTCAAATTTTGGGTATTGGGTTTGTTGTTTTGTTTCTTGGTCAGTCCATAGGTTTCAGCGGTTTTTATTTTTCCTTTCGTCCTTCATTTTTCGGGATTTTGGGCTAAAATCATGGTTCATTTTTTTCGGTTGACATGCTCTTAGACTAGGAACTTTTTTTTAGTTTAGGTCATTGTGTCTGATTGAAATAAAACTGGACCTCCCTAAAGAAAACAAATAAATAAATTTCTTTTTTTTAATTTATCAAGAAATAATAAAATATTTTATCCGTGCAACAATAAATAATTGTGATTGAGAGGTGAATGACTCATTCATGTATTATTGAATTGTAAGGATTTATTGAATAGCTCGGTGCTAACTTGAATCCGTACAAAAATTGGATTTCTCTGTTAATAAATCATCGGTCAAAGCCCAGTTTCAAAATTAAAATCAATTAACACATCTCTATTCCTTAATTAAAATCTATCAACACACAATCATTTTCTATAGAACGACGTGGCTTTGAGTTCCTCATTGCACCAGAGGATACGTCCGTAGCAAACAACTATCAAGCCGAAATTAATTTTTCATTAAATTGTGTTCTCATTTAATTTTTATTCCTTGCTTTAATTTTATTTTATTTTATTTTATTTCTGTACATAATTATAATTACTTCGGGGAAAACTAAATATTATTAAAATTATAATTAATTTGCATAATGAGCCCTAGGGTAACCGTATTTATACGGATGTATTAGGGTGCAGTGGGATTAAGTTTCCACCCTTCCCTAATCATAATCAGACTCCGAATCTAAATCTTTTAAAAAGACCAGTTTACAAATTAAAAAGGTTTTCCAATTTTAACAAATTAAAGTTGGTGGCGACTCCCATTTTACATTTTTATATTTTAAAATCGGTTGTCATTCCTTGTCGCATGTGCCTTCCTTACGCTGTAACAGTTCCAAACATGTAATTCGAACGCAAAACTAAATAATCTTGCTCTGGGCCGTATCCAAACATAATCAATAAAACAACTGTAAAATGAATTAAAATAATCATATATAATGCGTGGTCTAAATCCTTACTGCATAACTATTTGAGCACTCTATAACTATCATGAACTTATCTAAGCTTCACTCCAAAGTGAAGCTCACCAATGGAATTATTCATAGCACTATTGAGGAGGTGGATCCTAAAATAACTAGCCTGCAACTATATTTGTATGGGAGAAAAAGAAGGTGTGAGTTTATCTAGACTTATTGAGCAGATAGCCACCTATAGCTTATATGGGACAACAAGGAACTACATAAAAATAATACATACAATGTGGACATGCAAGTAATTATAGAATAATAATAATGTTTATATACATGGGATTATAATTCTTGTCTTAACTAAATAAAATCTACTTATGGAAAATTAGATTGAAACTAAATTCATGTTCAATAAACATTCACTTAAATCATGAACATATTTATGGGATTATCCCAAGGGCCTATATTCTTTGGTATATATGAATCATAAAAGCCTCTTCCATGGCTGCTTGGCATGCCACCTCCATGGCAGCTAGGTATGCCAAGATTAACGGCCTATAAGATTGCCTCCATAATCGCTTAGTACACAGCTTTCGTGTCAGCTAGGCATATCAAGGTTAACATCTCATAAGATACCATGGTCACTTGGTACACCATCTCCTTGGCATCTAGTTATGCCAAGATTAATGACTTTTCCAATATATATCACAACTCTACTTAGACTAATCTTAAACATACATAAGTTAACTAAATCAACAATGAAATTGAATAACACAAAATCTTATTCTTAATATCTAATTTGTTGTTCACATGATAACAATTTAGTAATAGTTTAGTTATAAAACTAGAATGACTATTTAATTGATTTCTAATAATGCACTGAGTTCTTTCATATTGAGTATTTGACAAAATATTTTATGTAAGAAGTTGTAGCAAATGTCCAACTAAATTCTAGTATAAGATAAGCTTTGTTCTAATGACTACTAATTAATCTAATTACTATTGAGACTACTCTTATGAATCTAATTGACACTCCATACTACCCTTTAATCAATACTATAGTTGTAACAATAATGATTGTTAACTGATTTATATTTGGCTCTATCTAATAATAATTATTATTATTATAATTATTATTATTATTATTATTATTTTAACTAATAATGATGATATTCTTATTATTATGGTTATTACTCATATGATAAATAATAATTATATACTAATCTATTTATTTAACTTAGCTGTTAACTAATCCCCATTAAACTGATTGAATTTCCTAATGCTAAATGATGATGATGATGATGATAATAATAATAATAATAACAACAACAACAATAATAATAACACTTAATTTTAGTTCAACTATGCTAGTTGTTTAACTAAGTTCTAATATTAGGCTGAAACTCTATTTATAATTGAAGTTTACCTAACACTATAATTGCCCTTACTACTTTGCTGCTATTCGTATGGCAACTATGAAGTAATTATAAACTGTTTATTTGGTTGTCTTATGGTATCTAGGTTGGTGAATTATGCTGAATAAATAATAATAATATTTTATAGAATTTATATAAATTGTTTCACGATTTCTTGCTGTTAAAATCTAATAATTAAATAACTCTTTAGCTATGAAACTATGATAGCTCGACCTATTTTCCAATGAGAAGATTCATATTATGCCAAATAAAATCAACATATTTTGAAATATAATATAACTTTAACCGATGACTCTTTCTGACAATCATACAACAAACAATGGTCCCATGAGATTTCAAAATAATAGCTTTCATGATAATTGAGCAACCTGTGAACATATCTTAAATTTTCTAGACTTAAAAATCATGTATACATATGATATAATATTTTTTTAAAAATATTTTAATAACTAAAATATAGGCTTGAGCAACTCCCTGCTCACCATGCATTGGTGGGAGTGACTCACCACGCCTGGCAATCTTATGATGAACTTGAAATGACATTTTCAACTATCAAATAATTATTGGAATACTATTAGAATTGATTCGAAAGTATTAGGTAGAGAAACTAAATCATGAGAGCTCCAACAACTGAACTTAAGAATAAGGTTAGGAAGGCGAAGAACACACTTATTGGAAGGATTTGATAGGTGGAAATTGATTGGAATCACTTAAAACCTGTTAGGAATGCTTGACAATTTGTGTCCAGAGCTAGGAGAACTTTTGGGGGTGACTAGGGTTCATCCAAAAGTGTTTAGGGAATTATAACATGTCTATTTATAGTGGGGGAGGGTTAAAACACACACAAACGGGGTTTGGGCTGCACAAGTCATGCTTCAACACACAAAAATCTTGCGTCGCACACAAACAATGCGCGCTGTGCATTGCCTCTTGTGTGCACACACTTCAAATTAGATCGCTCGTATTTCTCAATATAATCAGAATTTGGCACGAAGCTAGAAATAGAACTTGTAGAGAATTGCGTTAGCTTTTTAACGCTCAAAAATCTTGTCAATTGACATCTATAGCTCGAGATATTTGGAAAATACTAGATCAAGGTTATATTTGATAGCATAAGAAGAAAGATATATCTCAAAAGTTACATTTCATTTTTCACCTAGCATATATGGGAACTATAATGTGGTCTATAATATGGTCCTAAGGGTAACGTTGAAGGTCTTTTCTTGGTTTTTAGGGGAAATTTATAATGGAGGTGTTACATTGTATCTCCTAATCAAGCTTGTAGACTCTCATGGTGTTTGCATATCTCATTTTTAGTGTTTCACTCTCATACATTGTGTTTCTCTCGTTCTCATACATCATGAAGAGCTTCACACCTTTGCACAATTTGACCATAGATTAGATTATACTGTTATGCTCTAATAATTGCGAAATTAGTACAAAACAAACCACAAGGAGGATACACAAATAGCAAACCGTACAAAACCAAAATTAACCAATCAAGAATATAATTTTCGTAAACTTGCTAGCCATACACAAAGCATCTTAAGCTCTCTATAGACCTTCAACCAACACCTTGCCCTACATCTCCAAATAGTCCTAGGGTATCAAAAAAGATTGCCACCACTCATTTTCCCCTTCGGAAGTACATACAAGATCCAACTAATGATTTGGCATCCAGGGGGCCACCCACAATAACCTCTTCTCATGTAACCAATTGTTCCAAATATAGCAATCAAATTCACATGCAAAGAAGAGGTGATATACATCTTCCATCTTACCACAAAGGTCACAAATTACCTAATTATCTCAATATCATCAATATCAATATCCTCAAATATTATGAAATATTAAGTCTTTTCTTTTTAATTACAGGTATACCCTCAAGACGGATATCACCATTCACCAGGGCAAGGACATACTCTTCATCCCATCCAGGGAAAAAATCCTCAAATTTGGACTTAGCATATGAATATTTCCATAAATATCTTCATCTATAATCCCCATTGCCATCCCTACTAACAGTACCAGTCTAGGGAAACCATTCAGATCTCTGTGAATATCTCCATCTATATGGGAATATTTATGGAATAATGTTTGTTGTTAGGTAAGGATGTACTCAAATTATGGATTTTTTTTCACATTTAATTTGTTAATAAAATAGTAGTATTTTAATTATTAATATTATTATGACTATTATTATGTAATGCTCGTTTTTGGTTTTTTATTTGAAATAAGAATTTTGTTCAATATGAAGATCAAATATTTAAAAAGATAGAATAAAATAAGTTGGAGCCAGCCTCAAGCCAAGAACACGAATCTCTATCCTTGATTAAGGGAACCAGATCATCCGTAGGCATATTCTACTTACGTTAGACAAAATCACAATCAAAGCTTTAAACTCAAGATGTAAAACAAAAAACAATGTCCTCAAGAATATTTGCACCGTATGAAAGGTCCAGTTAACTGTCGTTGGTGTAGCTGTAGATATCCTAGGCATCGCTTTCTAACATGAAGTTTGTTGCACCCAATAACCCTATGAGGAAAGCAAACACTTTTTTTTTTTTTTCTCATGCAAACACGTGCTGATGAGATGATTCTTTTACATATTATTATTTGAAAAAAGAATCTTGTATACATATAAATTTAATAACTCATTTAAATATACTCATAATAAAGCTAATGATGTAACCAAAAATAATAAGAAAGTTAATGAAACTCAAAAAATTAGTTAGTGTATTTTAATCAAAATTAATCAAGTCTAATTTTATTGTAATTGTATATAAACATTAAGTATAATATTAAATAGGCCTAACCTATATTTTAAATATAAAGTTTAAATTTGACTTGTTATCTAGTATAAGCTTGTTTTTTAAAGATTAATTGACCTTTTTAAAATGTTTGATCTGGCTTAAAAATATATTTAAAGACATGTTTTATATTTAGACTTTATAAGGCTAACAAACTTAGCTCGTGAGAAATTTTCTAAACCAATAAATAAAAATATAGATTTTCATGTAAATTTTTTATATTTTTTCCCAACGTTTTGAAGGACTTGCATTCCATATTGATTATATTTTCTTGTTTGGTTTACACTTAGCAGCTCTATTTTGAAAGGTTGGTCGTCATTTTGAAATGTTGTGTGTGTGTGTGTTTTTTTCTTTTTGGTCTGGAAAGGTTGTGTTTGTGAAGCAAAGAAGATGACATCACAATACACAAGTGTGTTCAATTAGACGCTTTAGAGTATATTTGTGTTTGAGTTTTTGAGAGGAAGGGAGGATTTATAATATAATTTAATCCTATAAGCCCACCTTCCCTCCCTTTCTCTTCAAAATTCAAATTCACAAACATATTCGTAATGAAAGCAAAAAGAGATTATTCTTCTAACCACTATCGACTGGGCCACTATCTTTTTTTTTGTCAAAACTGGGTCACCCTTCAAGATGGACTGGAGGGCGACCAAATAAAAAAAATTGATTGGGTTTGGGTAGCCCAAAGAGCCACAAATTTCTCTCCTAATATTCGACACATTAAGCCCGTGTAAGTATTGTAAACTATGAATTCACAATAGAACAATGAACCCTCACGACAAAAAAAAAAAAAAAGATGTACCCAAAAGAAAAAATCACCACAGAACAATTCTGTTTTGGATCCCAAAAAATAAAATTCACTTTTGGTTGTTTCACATAAGCCGGTTTTCCTTTACAATATTGAACATAATTCATTGGGTTTTGCTGGCGAATGCTCTAAAAATCTTAAGTTGGAAGATGTTTTATAGAAAAGCAAACTTCAAAGTTTTTAATGCATTAGCAAAACTTCAAAATCCTTTCACTTTTGGATTTTAAAAAAGTGTCCTTACATCACTCATTAGCAAAATCCTAATTCATTTCATGGGTTTTCCACAATTTTGTTTTTTCTAAGAGCACTGCTACAATTCCCAAATATTGATGCTGGAAAATTTTCAAGTACCATTGATATATATATATATATAATTTCCAATGGCAAGAAGAAAATCATAAAATGTTAAAAAAATTGAACTACTACATTGTGTCACATAATTTAGGTAATTAGTTTCTAACAATTTTTTTAGCTTTATTTTTAGGTAAAAAAAAGTGGGTAATAGTCATTCACTTAACAGGCTAACTACTCGAGGATAAAAATTACAAGTTTAGAACAATCCCACGGTTAGTGCTCGCCCATCAAATAAAACCTACTAAAACTCGAAGTGCAAAGAGACACTAGCAACCCAAAAAGAGGGCATTCCATAGTCCACTATTGACTTCTCTTGGACTCCATAGGAAGCACCTTGCAAGCTTCATCAACGCCATCAATTCATTAAGTGAAAGAATGCACATAGGTATATTCTACAATAACTCTGCGTCTTCTTTTTTTTCTCCTGTGATTAACATTCCTTTATATACCCGGATTGAATCAACTTTTTCCCTTCTAACATGCAGGAAGCTTGACATAGTGCCAATTTGGCCAACACCTCCATGATACATATTAGAGCTCACTGATAGCGTCACACTCTTTATTTTTTTTCAATTAAAACAAGCTCAATCTAGGGAGCTACTCACTGATATAATTAAGAACAAAGGCAGAAAATTAAACAAACAAAAACACAGGCTACATAGGTTAAAGACAGCGAGAGGAAAAAAAAAAAAAAAAAGCAAGAGACAATGAACTAGGAACAACACAGAAACTTACCTACACAACAAGAAATTCACAGTAAACAGAACATGGAAAAGAGGCTCCCTGTCTCTAGCCTAAACACAACATAAAAAAATATATATTATTCTAACACTTAAAAGTGGGTGTTCACCATCATTGGATATGATGGTGCCCACTATCTCCACCATCTATCATATCTAATAGTGATGGATTGGATCTACTTTAGGTGTTTAAATAATAATACCCCAAAAAAATCCCAACCAAACAATGCTTTTTAGCTTGGGTAGTATTTTGGAGAAAAGGTAGAGGGTTGGGACCAAACCCATGTATGTTTTTTCAGTCAAACTATTTGTGGTTTAAATGAGGCGTCACATATTGTTTGTTTATTTACTTATTTTTTTGCTGTCTACTTGAATCCTCATCTGCACCAAACTTACAAGTTAAACTGAAACAATCACTTTGGCAGAAAGAAATGGAAAACAATCACTGTGCCCAAACAAATTAAACGGTATTTCGGCCCAAAATCTCTAATTCCTACACAAACTACAATCTCATACACTCGATACAAGTCAGCTCATGTTAAGTCAAGACCCAATAACTAAGACAAGATACTGTACCCAAAAAAAAACCTAATAAGACAATGTACTCTACTCCCAAAAAAAATCCCTAAGTCATGACACAAAAAAGAAGACAATATAATCATCCTGGACCATTAAAAAAAAGAAGAGAAAATCTAATTCTAGTTTTGGGGTGTTCGGCGAAATAGTTGGACTCTCTTTTAGTTTGTGTTGCTTTGTAATAAAGTTCCATTCCATGACAAAGAAAAGGTGTGCGGCGTGATGACACTTTCTGCCGCCACAAGATGTGAGGTGTTATGACAATTCTTGCCGCCCCATAATAAAGAATTATGTTCCGTTTTTCTATGTTCAGATTACGCAGCTTCTATACTCAATTCTCCCACCGTTCCACCAACATAAGAAGGGAACAAGATACAATAATGGAGATGTGAACAAGAGATGATGTAATATAGCGAGACAAATTGATCAAAAATTTGTACACCTTTTCCCAACACCACCACTTGATGGGGGCGATGGCATTTTTAACTACCCACATAAGATAACAAATATGTACATGACATTAACCCCCCCCCCCCCCTTCCTTTTTATGTGTAAACCAAAAATTAAACTTGGTACATCATCCCTACTTCTAGAGAAGATTGGTGAGGTACACTAAGTACTAGGGAGGATGACCTACTATTCCTCCTTAGGAATTCATAAACAACATTAATAACTAATTTCTTCACCATGCTAGACCCTGGTTTGGCCCTCATGTGTGACTGCCCTATAATGTAAGCTACCCCAGCCTCCCTTGCTTCCGTAAGCTCCTCCAACTCTTCCGTTGCACTAGTGTCAATCTTTGGGCTCTCCGGTACAACAAACCTAACGCTTTTCTTCTTATGTTGGGCCACTGGCGATTTTATCTCCTTAAGCTCCGATGTCCCGGCTGTGTCGTCCACATTATGGACATCGTCAAGTTATTCTCCCTCATCATGATGGAATGGCCGGAACATGTCCCGACAACTGCCATTTTGTCGTCGTTTTCGATATCATCAGTTGAGGAGTTGGATCCGGTGCTTCTGGTTCTTATGAACTCGGCTAAGCTGCATACGAGGTCATTCTCGAACTCGATATCGTCTTTGTGGACATCGCGGTATCCATACCGCACTATGCACCGGTAGAGCCTGAAAGCTCTTGGACCTATGCGACCAACTAGAAACCGTTCCTCGGGTCTAACATGCGGAACCGGCACATGCTTGATGCATAGGAAAACTACTACCTGGTGGAAGGCCGGCAGGTTGGTTACAAAGTGGGAGAAGATTGCAGGAATGCCGGACACCAGCTCGGTATGTATAAGGCCAACCCCGCGCACCCTTACGATACCTAGGCTGGGACCTAGGCTGAGTAGCCAGTTGATGGAAACCTTGTTTTGAACATCGAATTCATACTTTTTGAGTGTGCCGTAGTGCCAAGCGTACATGACAGTTACAAGTACAAATGCGAATGCAATAGGCACCCATGCTCCTTCCAGGAACTTGATAAGAGAAGCTGAGAAGAAGAGAGCCTCAATGGTGCCAAATATGAAAACAAACCCAAGCGCAAGGAGAACATTTTGGTGCCAGCATAGAACAATAACCAGGGACATCAAACAGGTGGTGACCAGCATCACTGTGATAACTGCCAAACCTGTTGTACAAAGTATGGCCTGTCAGACTTGTGTTGGAAGAAAGCAGATACTATAGCTATGACATTGACTCAAAAGAAGGAAAAAAAATAAATGCTTGTTTTAGTTTATAAAGTCATGCTAAGTAGAAAAGTATCAATGCTGTATGAGGGTTTTGTTTTCTTGGGTTCCCAAGAATAAATGAATGACTCTGATTGCATAAGGTTGAAAATGCTCTTGATTAAGCTGGTACCTTGCTATATTGATGTAACATGGATGTATATGAGATTTGCAATCATTGTCATACCTGAGGCATTACCCAGACGCTTTGTGTCTCTGAAACCAATAGTTACCACCAAACATAAGAGCATCAACAGCCAGTTGATCTCAGGGATATATATTTGGCCATGAATTTTGGATGATGTGTGAACCACTTTAACTCTTGGGAAGCAACTTAATGCGGAGCATTGTTTGATGATTGAGAAAGTTCCAGTGATGATGGCCTGGCTTCCCACAACTGCAGCAAGTATGGCTATCACCAGAACAGGCCATCTCAATTTCTCTGGAAGATAGAAGAGCAAAAACTGTGAATCATCTGATCACTCCTCCATCATCTACTCTCTCCCTAAAAGAACTAGCTATAATACCTACCTGGTACAGATACATAAAATCCAAAGTGATACTCATGCTGAACATCATGATTTCTAGATAGATAAGCAGCTTGCCCCATATACGCAAGAACTAAAGACGGATAAACCACTGAGGTGAAAGCAATCTGCAGAAATTTGAACATATATCAGATAAAATAGTCATTCCCAAAAGCGATGTAACTAATTAACTAAAGAAATATCGACATATCCAAGTTTAAACACATCAATCATGTAGCCAAAAGAGACGTCAGCACTTAGCAAGGAAGAGACATTACAACTTTTGAAGTGAAGCTCATTCAAGATTACAAACCCAACAATGGTGCATGTTATACATTGTATCATGTCTACAGTGCGAAATATCAGGCAGATCTCAAGGTAGTTAAAGGCAAAAAGCACTTAGGGGTTTAAAATGCAGGCCTTACTAAAGAAATGAGTTAGCATTTAGCATTGACTTTCAATATAAACTTACTAAAGCATAACCTTCATAGTAAAAATAAAAGAATATAATGTTCAATTTACAAAGCTCTAAGCTACTTACTACTACGACTCCCAAAGTTCAACAGCTAGTTGTTGTTTTAACATTCTAATCATTGTAAATAACCCCTTTAGCATTAAATTTGCAAGAATAGCTTCTTTTCTGAGACTTTTTCACTGTTATCCAGAACGCCAGTCCGAAAGCACCAAGAGGTACAAACCCCTCCCATATAAACTATACCCAAATTTAAAACAGTATACCTTGATTGATAATTGTGAGAAGTGCCCAAGATCAGCAAACATGGCTTCGGATCCTGTATAAGTGCAATAGAAACGTGTAAATTTTGACACAAAATCTTTCTATGAAAAAACATATTGGCATAAAATCTAACTTAACCACCAAGTAAGCATACAAACCTGTTATGCACAGCAAAATTCCACCAAGGGCCATCCAACCTCCTCTCTGAGTTTTTCTTAAAAATTGGAATGCATAATATGGAGAGAGTGCTTTGTATACATGAGGATTCCAGTGAAATATATTATATATACCAATGGCACTGATGCAGAAAAGCCACGTGATGACTATAGGAGCAAACAAGAAGCCAACCCTGTGTGTGCCATAATGTTGAAGGGCAAACAAGCCTATCAATATGATGCATGCGGCTGGAACTTCTACATCTGCCAAGTATTAATGTTCAATAGAGAGTACTATTAGTGAGGAATGTGAAACATATCTCACAAAAGGATAAGAGTGGTATCAAAATTCTAACTGCAAATAAAAGAGCAAAAAGATATATAATGGACAGACAAAGATGAAGGTAGGCATGTCACAAGCTTATATTGGAGAAGCAACTAATATTGTTTGTCTTTTCTTCTGCAGTCCTTTCTCATAAGATCATTACTCAAGAACCTAATTCTAATTTGTCTGGAGATATTTTTCTGATGGACATGCAAGTCTACAGAAATCCAGTTGTAGTAAAATAATATCCATATGACAAAAGTAATTTGCCCACAACAGATAAACTCATACAACACTTAAAAAAGAAAAAAAATCACACAAAAACTCATTTGTATTTTGTAATTTTAACACTGTCTGATAATTCATCTCTTCCCTCTCATATCTGCAGCAGAATTAGGCAGATAATGAAGAATTGATCCTAGGATCCTTAAAAACCTACATTGAAACAAGACTTTATGTTGAGGCACATAATTCTTTATAGAATTGAGAGATCAGTATAGAAACTCGCAAAGTTACCAACACATTTATTACTTAGAAGTTACAGCTCATCATTTAATGACCCGTCTAAACTTATCAGACTAGTTGTTTAAGTTACAAGTTAAATGCATTGCCTGAAGCGCTTTTGGCCAAAGGATTAAGCCATTACAATATGGGCACGCAGCCAAGATTGCAAGAGATCCACGTGTGATTATCCGTGTGCATTTCAACTTTCAAGGATACAAATATAGATCGACCTATGAGGGTACAAACAAATGCAATAACATGATTTGTCCTTAATGTAGGTTCCTTTCCTTACTGGGCCATTTCAACCAACCGATCTAGCTTGCTTAGGGAGCAAGGCACAATCCGGCCAAGTTAAGTAGCCATCCTCTCCAACCTACACTTCCGAGTACCCGAGAAACCAATCTGACCAGGTATGGTTTAACTCCCTTCCAATCATGGGCGTGGAGCACCCTTATTAATTACCTTGACACATGACATTGGGAACACCCTTTTCCATGATTTACGCCCTAGATGGAGATTCCTGCCTAGACTCGAGGCACATATCCCTCACTCCCCTCCCTTCCGGCAAAGAACCTGCCGGACTTAACCCACACCCTACCCCATTAAATACTATAGTGAAAAAAAGGAGGAGCAATCAAAATTCACTCTCTAAACTAAACAGAAAATCCTACTCACACCACTTTCACCAGAGAACCCCCTCTTCAGCCTTCCTCAACCAATCTCCACCCTTAGGCTCTCCATAGGAAGGTCCAGCTGGTGACTCTCAGCATCAGTCCCCTACCCCCCCCAATGAGCTGATATACACACAAACCCTCCATACCCAACAGTAGTATTAAGAAACATCAGCAAGAAGAGAGTGTGAGTCTACACAACTGGAGATAAATTACCAGTGATGTAATCAAAGTAAAGTTACCATAGTAAACAAAATAAAAAAAAGCTTTATGTTAAAACAAAAAACAAAATTGGAATAAAACAAATACAGGTCAATACTGTTGCTGTTTCGCTCTTTTTGAACATTAGGCAAGAAAAGTATGCATAAAGTATACCACCATGACGCGTCTCCAAGTTCAAAACCAACAAAATCAACTCTATGACACTTACATCTGTGATGCTCCTTGGACATTGAAAGCTCAAACCCTGACACAGCCGAGAATACTGCACACATTGAAATAACTCAATTACTGAACAAAAAAAGGTCAAAAGTTTTCTAGCTCCAGCAATAATAATAATAATAACAATTTTTTGAAAAACGAAAAATTTTCATTCATAACATAATTACCAGAAATAGCAGGTGTGAGGACCCCATCACCAATGACCATGCAAGTTCCAATCAGAGCCAGAACAAGAAGAATCCTCTGGAGGACCTTGTGCTTCTCCAAAGTGGTCTTGAGCCTTGAGGCAAGGCTCCTCTCAGGGGCCACACCATATCCATCCTTCTTGTACTCAGAGATCTCCTCATCTGCCAGCTGGCAATTGGGCATTGAACTCACCCTGGCATGCCTGCACAGCAACGAGTACAAGGCAAATGTCCCTCCTTCACCATTATCATCAGCTTTCAGCACTATGAACACGTATTTCACCAAAGGCACCAAAGTGAAGGTCCAAAACACCAAAGATAACACCCCATAAATCTCATCCTTGGTCACTGGGGCATGACCAATATCTTCAGCAAAAGTGCTTCTGAAAACGTATAAAGGTGAAGTGCTCAAATCACCATAGACAACTCCAAGGCTCTGGTATGCTAAAGTCAGAACAGTCTTCCATGATTCACTCTGCAAACAAAAAACACAGGAAAAAAAAGTAAAAGAAAAGGAACACCACATTCTGAGACAACACCAACAACGTTTGTTCAAATCGAAATGAATAGAACATGCCCCTTCAATCCGTGAAGTTAAAGATTGAAACTTTACACGGTTTTGAGCATGCCCATGTTACTCACCTTTGAGTTTCGACGAGTTCCACCTTCTAGATCCATTGACATGCGCACTGACACTTCTCAAAGAACCATTTTTTTTTTCCTTCTTATGATGAAATGAACCCAAGTTTTCAAGTACGAGGGGAAAATTTAAAGAAAAAACAGAACTTAAAAGAGAAAGAAACAGACACGCACACTGAAGTACAAAGAAAATTAATGCATATAAATGTTATCATTAATGCATATAAATATTATCTAGTATATATTTTTTTGTGTGTGTGCAGAATTTAATTCTTTTAAAAAATTGGGAAAATAAGTGGGAAAAAAGGCTGTCTCTTTTCAATTTTAATTTCTTTTTTTCTCTATGAAGCAACTTTCCAGATCCATGATGGGGTTCTAAACAAATTCAAGGAATCCATTTTTCTTTTATTCAGAGAGAAATAAAATAAAAATAATTAAGAGTTCAACGTAGAGAAACGCCCTCCCCAGTGTGCAAATAGCAACTGCTTTGAACAAATAGGAAAGATTCACACGGTATATCAATTTAATTATTTTATTAATACAAATAAAGATATTAACCAAAAAAGGGTTATCTTAGTTGGGGTGCTATCAGTTGAACAACCATTGAAACAAGTTGGGAGCAAACAGGAAAGAAAAGAAAAAAATTGAAATGCTATGATATGCTGAAACTTGGAATTGACGTTGGAAGGATTTAAATATAAAATTGTTAATTTAATGTTATTGCGTGTCGTTTTGAAGAAAGTGAAAGTGATCTCTCAGGATTATCACAACACACTCCGGAAAAGAGAGTCGGGAAGAGGTGGAGAGAGAGAGAGAGAGCAAAGTGTTTTTTTAATAAAAAATATTATTTATATTTATTATGTGAAATATTATGTCAATTTATATTTTATTTATTAAAAAAGTATAGACTTTATTTAAATAGAGTTCACATTATCAAATAATAAATAAATTGTGATATAGTATAATGTCTTATATCAAATAAGTATAAATAATACTAATTTATTTTAAATTTGTTGGATGTGGTTGGTGAGGTTTTTCTTTGCCTTTGGTTGCTTGTTTAACTTTTTGAGCTTCTCTCTTTTTCTGGAGCTATTGATAAGAGAATGATCTTCTGATATTCTCCACATGGCCATAAGATAGGAGGGTAGAGTAGCACTGTGTTTTTCGAAATCTAAGGCTGTGAATGGAGGCTTCTAAACTTTCAATTTTTACAATTTAGCAAAGTGACTCTTAACAATTGGACTAGGTTTTCTTGGGCCGTTTCATTTCTTGTTTAACATCTCAATATCGTTGTTCATTGTTGTTTTTATTTTCATTATATTTTTAATAAAATAATTGATATATCAAATAAGGAATATATAAAATAATAAGATTTTTCTCTTGTATTAAGAGAAGATAATTAATTTTGATCATAAAAATATTTACTTTGTCATCCAATTTTATACATGAATTTTTTACCAACTCATAACCAATTGAAGTGATATAGATGTTCATTTATCTTAATCAATAATATTTTGTTCCGATATTTGAGTTATGAGTATGAAATAACACCTATCAAAAGAGTATCTAAATCCTAAAAGAATAATTTATCTATGACATAACACCTTTAAAAAGAGTTATATATTTATCTATAACATCTCAAATAATTTAATAGTATGTCTTTAAAAGAATATTTAAACCCTAAAAAAAATTTATCTATGAAATAATGCCAATCAAAAGAGTTATATATTTATCTATGACATCTCAAATAATTTAATAGTACTGTCCTTAAAAGAATACCTATGAAAATAAAAAAAAATAAAGTGAAAAATTGACTTAAATAAGAGTGAGGATAAATACTTTTATTTAGGTGACCATATATAATTAAATATATATATATATATAAATACTGATAATATATAAAAATTAAATTATTTTTAAGAGGACTTAAAAATATTATTATAACTGCCCCCACGAAATACCAAGTTTCATTTATTTATTTATGTTGTTCTTGTGAAAGAAATAAGCGTAAGTAGCTGGGATTTGTGGGGAAAAAATTAACTTAAAGTTCAAGGAAATAAAAGAAGATAATGAAACGATAAGCAGAAACCTGAGCCGGATTGCTATCTTTGTCCATTTCTTTTCGTTTAATTTTGTAATTATGAATTTATGGAATGGTTTTTACTTATATACAATTAAGAGGTCCTTTTTTTTATCATTTTTTGATAGAATTTGATTGCTTTATTTGTTAGTTGGTTTGGTTAAAGCTGGCAACTCACAACGGAAATAACTTTTGTGTTAAAAAATGGTAAAGGTATCATCCGCTGATTTTCTTAAACGCCAACCATAATATAATAAGATTTATACAATAAAAATACAATTGAAAATAGAACGGATACAGAAAATAGAGATTCAAAGCCTAAAAAGTATACATATGTGAAAACTGACGGGGCAAAATTTTATTAAACTATTATACAAGTGAACATAATTGTATGATTAACGTTAATTATTATTATTAAGATTAAATCCCTTTAAAAGATTGGCTATTATTCTTGCATATGCTCCTTTTGGAAAAAGGTCGGCACTTTTTATATTGAAAAGTATATATATTTTTTCGGTAATTATTGAAAAGTATATTTATCTATTGCTCAAAATGATTATTGGGGGTTAATAGCCACATACTATTATTATCAGCTATAAATGTACGGTATACCCAGCAAAGGGTCCTTTTGACAAGTTGTGTGCAGTGCACCCTTCAACTTGAAAGGGCCGCACGGTGTTTTCTTTCTTTCGGTATTCTCTTGTCATATTGCGGTAACCGTAGACTTCAAATTTATGGATTTATTATTGCTTCCTTTATTATTAGTTATTAGATAATTATTATTTTTATTAAATGATTTGATCTAATAATTAATAATAGGAGATTTATAATAAACTTAAAGATAAGATGTCCATCATAAAACTCATCTTCATATTGTTGGTAACTTTCAGGATGATCTTTTCTTATTTGGGTATGATATCATAAACAGTTTAATTTTGATAAATATTTTTAAAAAAATCATCTCAAAATATTTTTAAATACAAGTCATTTTAAATTTATAGACAAAATGTCAGGATAATCATAATTGTTAGAATAAACCCCCAATTTGATTTTCTAAAAAATAAAGGTAAATTATCTTATCTCTGAGGTTTGTGGAAATATAATTCATACTCCTTCTATTTGTCCACCTCACACGCACACTTCTCGCTTGTCAAATTTTAAGTATTTATATTAGGTTTCATCGTCATTCACATAATACTGTTAATATCCTTAACAAAATGATATTTTTAATATTAACGTTTTTAATTAATAAAATTATAAAAAATACATGTACTTCTCTGTTAAGTTTAGGTAATTTTATAATTTAATTAATTAAAAATAGTTAATATCACAAAAATATCATTCTGTTAAGTTTATTATCAGTGTTCTGTGAATGATGAGTGAAACTATAATATAAATATTTAAAATTTGATAAATGAGTGTGAGTGTCAGGTGGACAAATAGAAGAATGTAGTTGTATTTTCACAAATCTCAAAAGAGATGAGTGTAATTTACTTTAAAAATAATTTCATGCACATTGGTTCCTAAAAAAACCCTTTTAGGACTTAAAAAAAATTATCTTTTTAGTCCCTCATGATTAAAATAGTATAAATTGATCTCTAATGATTTATAAATAGGTCAAATTAGTCAAAAAAAAACTACAAATAGGACAAATAGAGTCCACTAAAATATGATAAAATGACTAACTATTTTAAGGGACTAATTTGTTCAATATTATTGTCATTGATAACTGAATTGGAGATATTTACAATATAACCTTCTAGTAACAATTGGAGAGAGAGAAGAAGAATGCAACCATTGGTATGTGTAAATAATAAATTTCCATGTATATGAAATTCTCTTGCATTTTGTTTAAGTTTCAACTTTTATCAATAATTAAAAAAAATCACATATTAAAAGGTTTACATAAGAAAATGAGGTCCATTGAAATTGAAATGAGAGAGTGACCTGTCAGTTTCGTAAAGCAGAAACATTTAATGGAGGGGCATCGTAACTTTGTTTTAAGTTAGTAAAAAGGAAATTAATAATAATAATGTAATGAGTGTTGGGTAAGGAGTTATCGAGATGATTATGGTTTTGAATAAGATGTTGTTGACCCAAAATTAGATTTGATAGGCTATCAGAGGTAATAACGCGTTTGATTATATTCTCATTCTGTATAAGCAGACGCTCATATTTCCCATATCTGCGCGCTCGCCATAGTGGACTCTCAGAATCAGAGGAAGCATCATTCCTTGTTTGGGTAAGTCTCCCTGTACATACTAAACACTATTTTTCTTTTCTTTGTCTTTTCGGCACCTAATATTTTAACAAAAACCATCGCCATCTCTCTTTATTTCCACATTGAATTTAATACACAAGAACAAGAGTAAAGTGGGGAAAAATTAGTGGGAGAAAGCTATAGTACTAAAGTGATTGTTTCCACTTTGTGGCACTTTTTCTTCTTCCTTCTTTCTTTATTACCAGTTTATAGTATAATTAAAATGGCTCATATACGCGTGAGATAAGATTTTTTGTTTTTTAAAGTAGCTCCTCACCTAAAAGAAGAAAGACTGATTTTCCAAAATACTGCGAGGTGTCTAAGTGGATATATTTTTCAATGGTGTTTTTTCATAAAATAAAAATAGAGTTTCATGGCCAGAGCAACTCCTTTTTCAAAAAATAATTCATTGTCATGATTTTATTTAAAATTGAATAACTAGGTAAATAATTCCTTTATATTTATTTATTAATAATTATTGTTACAATTATAAATCGTAACTTTTCCTAAAATTAAAGCAAATAAAAAATATCAAATTTAAGTAAATAATAATAATAATAATTCAATGCTAGATTGTCATTCTAATTTTTTAAAACTAGAATGTTAGAGGATAGAGTGTTGAGATAAGAATTAAATTCAAGACCTTTCTTAATTTATTAAAACATACAAGAGTCTATTATCAGACAGGTTCACTTGCTAGCTAAATTGTCATTCTAATTAATAACATATAAGAATAAAGGTATTATAGAAAAATTAAATAAATGGTATTAAATGGGAGTTGCAATAGATATTTGAGAATAACATTATAACTGGTTATATTCCTTTTTTAATTAATGTTACTTGAGTCTAAATTGTTTTACCCATAATGATATTCACAACGAAAGTAAAGTAAATAACAAAAGGTGCACTAGAAAATAATAAACTTCTATCTATAATGACCTGTCAAGAACCTTCTACTCGTATCTATACGCATTCGTATCCAACGTATCCAAATTATATATATAATGGCTATTGTCACACGCTATTTAGTGAGTTATTATTTAAAAATTTTAAAATACCCTTCACTTTCTTTCACAATAAAACTAATAATATGTACTTGAATTAAATTTTTTACTTCAAATAACTTTATTCAACCATAATAATATTTCAATACTTTTTAATTTTAATATTCTATAAATATGATATGAAATAAAAGATCATGATCAATATAATGTAGTGATGATAAAATATAAAGTATAAAAACACATCAAATAATGTGAAAATATATATACTTATTAGTTAGATAACTATTTTAAAGAATTGTGTAACCTTAATTTTTAAGAACAAAAATAAAAAATAAAAACTATGATAAAATTTGAGAGATCAACACAAAATGTTGTTATGATATGTTTATTTCATGATAAATTAAATTATACAATCAAAAGCCTAAAAAATCTTGAGTGTATATGTTGTATATTATAATTTTTTGTTTAATTTTTATGTTTTGTTTTAATATACTTACTATTTTATTTTGTAGATAATTAATACATTATAAAAAATTTATAAATTAATTTAATATTTATATCAAATAATTAATAACAAATACTTATAATAGGACGATGCGAATGAGGGCTTTTTCACCAGAATAAATAAAAAAAAAAATTGATAATGCAATTAAACAGAAAAAAGATTTGTTAGAAATAGGCAAAAATTATGCGCGAATACGCAAAGTCCCCTACGTATTCACATTCATTTTGAATATGCAAGGCCCATTGTATATTCATGTGCAAAGGTTACGCAAGGTCCCCTTGCATATCATGCTTATATTGGCTACACAAAAGATCCTTACATATTTTTTGTTTATACAACTCGCTTTGGACCCTTACGTATTTGGTTGCCATTTCTATTTTAACCGTCGCTCACTCCATTTCGTGTGTGAAGTGTTTTTGTGAGAAAATGGAGAGTGTTTCATACTTGTTCATTATGATGAAAAATGGAAGACACAACAAATGAAGGAGTGAGTTTTTATAGTTAGAGATCAATTGATATCATTGTTAGTTCGTCTATAAGTTTTTTGGAGTTGCAAGGCAAAATAATTGATTAGATAGGTCCTCACAAGTGAATTAGTCATATGTTTTATAGAGTACCTATAGCATTTCGGGTGGTGTGGTCAAGTATAATGTTTTCCCATCTATGGCGACAATGAAACTAGTTTCATGTTTAAATTCCAAGCTCGATTTCCAGATGTTCGAATAATGAAAATTTTTGTCATTTGAGAAGATTGTGATTAAACTTACCTGTTCTACCCTCATACATCAGTTAATGAAACCCCAAGCAACATGGGTCTACACACCCTGAGGTGGCCCAGGATCCACTAGTCGTCGTCCCAGCTTTGTAGATCTGGTGGTGCAAGATGCAGGGCCATCAACTAGACATATGCCTGGTGCGACTTTTGACTTTCACGTAGATCAGGGATGAAGAAGAAGAGGAGGAACAATTGAGGTTGTATTGATAGGAAGGTAATAAGTATAGTGATAAGGAAACACGTAATACGCAGTCTAAATTTATGAGTATAATGAATATACAAATAACTAATTAGCATCATAAAATATATACCTCGAGGCTAGTGGAAATGTAAGCCCCTGATCGTGTCCAGGGCATAGTGTGGGATCCAATAATAAGCCTATGATAGCAATAAGGCTTCACACCCTCCAATGTCGGCAACTGGAGCCTTACATCCAGACAAAGGCTGGATATAAACACGCTAAACCGTGGATCCCAATTATAGCCCCCAGTCACTCCAAAATCACGTAGTAGGGGCAACCACTTAAGATGAACACGTGAGGATGACTTGTTCGAACACAAGAACCCTCCAATCAATGGTAAACAGGTATGCCCATTGTCCTTCGCTAGACTACTATGTCAGAAGCATCAACGGGTAAGTCTCCAGCTCTGAATGTGTTCTTAATCCAAGTCAGCTTGACATAAGACCCATGTCAATCTCTCTTTAGGACCACACCTAATAAATTCCAGTAGAAATCCCATATGCTCTCCTGGTGTCTCTCCCATGTCCTCATGCAGCCACTAACTCATCCCTGTCAACCCTCAAACCTAACTGCAATGCCACATCCTGGAGAGTGATAGTACACTCTCCATATGGAAGATGGAATATGTGTGTCTCTGGATGCCATCTCTCTACCAGTGCATTGATGAGTGCTAAGTTGTAGTGGAAGTTGCCAAAGTTGGCAACCTCCCAAAACCCTATCTGCGGATAATACTCCATGCGAGCATGGGTGCCGATTTGTTGCCGCGCCTCTGCAATACTCTATGTGGCTTCATAAATGAAATAAATATGTTACTAAATATCAATCCATAATTAAAAAAAAAACACAACCTTAAAAAGTTCATGGTGATTTGATATCAAACTTATAAATTTAATATAAAAAAAAAAAAAAAACTATCATTGTTAGCAAATCATCCACCTAAAAGTAACTTAATTATTAAAGTTATACACATTTAATTGATATTACCCTAGTTGACATTAAACCAAACTAATGCTAGATAACTTGCAATTAAATTAAATTATATTATATGCATTACGATCAATATAGTGAAATTCAGTAAAGTGCATAACATTATTATTAGAATAATAAATTGAAAATGTTCCAAGCATCAATGGTAAAACAATATAACATTATTCATTTTTCCCTTAAACTAAACAAATTTAAAATTAACTAAACTAATAAATAGAATACCTGGCAATCAAGTAAACAAATTAAACTAAACATATTCCCTTAAACTAACCTAACTTAAAAGTAACTAAACTAATAAAGAGAATATTTGACAATCAAGTAAATAAATTAAACTAAACATATCCCCCTAAACTAAACTAACTTAAAATTATCTAAACTAATTCAAGTAAGCAAACTAAACTAAACATATTCCCTTAAACTAACCTAATTTAAAATTAACTAAACTAATAGAGAATACCAATCAAGTCCCTAAACTAAACTAAACATATACTAGCTAAACTAGCTTCAAATCAAAAAGAAGAAACAATAAAAGGTTACTAACAAAGAGACAAAATACTTGGCTATCAAGCTTGGCAGAGATATGCCTAAGCGATAAAGATTGCTTCCCATTGTGAACAAAATTTCTTTGAAAATGGAAGTGAAAGGTGGAGAAGAGAAGTGAATTGATGCGGGGCATATTCAGGGGAATATATAGTGATGATAAATATGCAAT
This sequence comes from Dalbergia oliveri, assembly GCA_030441495.1. NCBI lineage: Eukaryota > Viridiplantae > Streptophyta > Magnoliopsida > Fabales > Fabaceae > Dalbergia > Dalbergia oliveri. The sequence goes on along the minus strand of JAMLFY010000004.1, from coordinate 18,821,835 downwards.
GACTCCCCGAATTGCAAACCAACATGAATACGCAAGGGCCCTCGTATTCATTTAAAACGTGAATACACGAGGGCCCTTGCGTATTCATGTTGATTTGCAATTGGGAAGCCTTGCATATTCATGTATGTTAAAAACGGTTTATTTTCATAATTAATGTTTTTTCGTTTATTCACGTAATAATGAGTTTTTTATTTTAATTGGGTAAAAAATCCTGCAAATGAGAACAAGTCCATTGACTTCATTCCAGTACATCTGTAAACCTCATACACTTACTAATTCCCTAGGTAGAATGTTTGCATGTAGTGCACCCTTATTGAACGGAACATGAAGGCGTGAAGAGAAAGATTAAGGCTACCTAATATGGCAGTTATTTCACTAAATAACTTTCGACCATACTACTTCATTGTGGACATTAAGGGTATTGGTAAAAAGAAATTAATGTCTCTTTGATATAATAATCGACAAATAAAGTGAAACAAAAAATAAAAAAGAAGAAGATAGATAACATGCAATGGAGGGGTATAACTAACAAGAATATCATATTATTAATTAATTTAACTATAAAATAAAAATATTAAAAACTAAAAGATAAGTTTGTTCATAATAATATAAATTATTATAATCTAGGCTTCCTTAAAGACTCTAAAATGAAGATGTAGTCTTTTAAGTTGGAAAGGGAACCAATTCCAATATCAGCGTTTTTCTTTTGTCTTTTACTACCCTCGGTTCCTCACACTAGATGGATCATGGAACCCCATTTGTCCGCAAAACTATCAATGTGCAAATGTTTTCAAAGCATTGTGGTCGGCCATTGAAGGAAATCGTAGCTTTATTCATCTTATGATGTCACTCACATGCAGGTCCGCTTTTTAGAACTCAGAAGGTTGTGTTCCTCGATGTTTCCTCGTTTATTTTAAGAAAAAATTAGTTCACGAAACTTAAGAGGCATATTAAATGGGAAAAGTAATTTATTATGAGTGAAATAAAAAAATTTGGATGTATAATTATGTATTAATAGTAGTCAAAATAAAAAATTATTCAATAATTATATGATCATTCTGAAAAATGGCGTCTTATGCGCGTGAGAGTTTATTTATATACAATTAATAATATATAATGTTAGGATTTTACACTATGTGTAAGTTTTATATATTCACATCCTTTAATAACTCTTTATAGAAATTAGATTTGATTGATTTGACTGTTAAATTATGTGATATTATATTAACGATCAACATGTCAAATTTTAGAAAAAGTGGATAATAATAGGTAGGCTTTTTAATAATTGATATTTGCTAGTAATTTCAATAACATTATTCATTAAAATAAAAAAAGTAAGATAGACTATCAAATTATTTTCAAATTGTATAAAATTTGATATATTTAATCTATTAAATAAAAACTTTAAATTCAATAATTGATGTGATAAAATTTTATACATATAAAAATTTATTAAACGTATAAATATACCAAAACTTACCCTTATAGTAAACTAATCCCCGTCTATAAATAAATTAAATTAACAATACGCTGGCGTTCTTACGCGCCAGGTGTTCATTGATAGCAGGGTCTATTTTTACACGTGGCGACGGGTCTATGATAATTGATAATTGACTGTAGAGACCTATGCATGGTTTTTTCTTTTCTTTTCCTTTTCCCGTTACATTATTTCTCATTTTGTTTTTGTTATTTCCATTTTCCAATCACATTGGGTTTCTCTGGATATGGATATGGAAACATAAGGTGACAAGGGCACAAGCAGTAGCCTGTTCACTTCACAGTTCATACCATCGACCAATATAAAGTAGTGTTTCAAAAACCAGAATAGTGTTTCTAGCTGGGTAGTTCTTCTTGAAACTACAAGTTAAGAAATTCTCTTACAAGTATGAGTTTAGTATTTTGTATTTAAATACTTATGATAAACATGGGCCTGTCTGATTAACTTTATTTAGATACGTTTTTTTTATTATGAGACGTACCAATTTTATTGTGAGCAGATATAAAAATGAATTGAAAATGTTAGATTTGTATTCACCCAAGAATTTTTCTAAATTCTTTGTATCTCACTTCAATGAAATAAATGCTTTCACTTTCAATTTTAAAAGCAGTGAACAAATCTAAGACCTAAGAAGCAAGGGCATGTTTGTTTTACAGTTTCCAATTTTAGTTTTTGATTTGTGAAGGAAAAACTGAAAAATGAAAACTGAAATTTGAATTTTTAGTTTTTTCAGTTTTCCTTCACAAATTAAAACTAAAACTGAAAACTGAAAACTACAAATCAAATAGCCCTAAGTTTTTCATTACATTTTGGCATCAAAGCTTTTCATTTATATATTGGCCTTACACTAATGTTAACACCCACAAATTGTAATGTTCAGGGGTAGAGTAGACAGTTTTGCAGGAAGGGGTCAATACTTATTAATTTCGTGTAAAGATTTTATGTATTGATTTTGGTTTTAAATTTAATTTTGATGCATAAAGAGTATAAAATATTTTACACACATCATTCAATCATATATTATCACATTAGCAAAATATGTTTGACTTTTATCTACTACTTCAAAAGTCATATAAATAAAATAATTTGATTGTATGACAAAGTAAAATCAAAATACATTTAAATTAAAGTAATTATTAATTTCGTGTAAAATAATGTATGAGATTCACTAAAAAATTTTGAAACTTTTTTCCCTCAACATAGAAAAATCCTCATTTATATATAATCATATATACATTATGTCAAATTAAAATAGTCGACAATAGTTAGTAGCAATCCTGGATATGTATTGTATTGATCATTGTCAATACTTATAGATGCTCTTAATTATATCTTATAGATTTATAATATCTTTAATGTTGAATACTCATACCATTTCATGCAACATATATAGGTTATAAATATAATGACCCTTTCTATTGTAAACCCTTTCAACAACGATCATTTTCTATTAGTTATAACTACTTATTGTATATATATACACTTTGTGCATCATGGCTTCCATAAGTAAAATTACTCTTATTATTGTGGGAATGAATCCTCTGATGTGAAAGTTTCAGATGATTGACCATGTCATGTCATAAATAGGGTCCACTTTGTTAATCAATGGTGAAAAACTGAAAATTCACACATGAGATGGACATGTGAAATTTTCACATAAAAAGATCTTTTTCCATCTCTCTCTCTCTCTCTCTCTCTCTCTCTCTCTCTCTCTCTCTCTCTCTCTCTCTCTCTCTCTCAATTCGTCCCAATTGTTGATCTCTTGCAATACCTTAGTTGTTTCACAATTTATCAAACATTTTAGAAATATTTCTTTTCCTGAATTTTTTTTGAAAAAGTACTTTTTTGTGTAGTGTTAAGAGCACAATCCAATGTGTGTATTAGATTTTACTTTCACATCTCACATTAATTTTTCTCAATTTTTTTAATATTTTTTCCAAATATAAATTAACTCATTAAAAATTAATTATTTTAACTTGAATTATTATTTCAAAAATAATTCTACCAAAATCTAAATCAAACATCGCACCATATCAGCTCAGACCTTGAACATCTATCGTTCAACATTCAAATTAAAGATGCACGTTTTTCAATTGTTGAATAAAATTAAGAGCATCCAAATGCACATCATATCATAAGAGAAAAGACGTATTGAATTTGGTGCTAAGCCGTTACCGAATGGATGTTTCTCTGCATTTGGCCTGAACACGAACCAATTAATATCCATATTTTAATTGACTAGCTGATATGTATTCAGCCACTCCACATTTCGCAACATTTCCAAATTATTCAACCGATGTGCATGGTTTGTTCAGCACGTCATTTTCTCTATTAGTTTCAAGTGCGCAAACACAAGTGCCATAACTATTTTAATGGTGATTGGTTGATTTAATGCTACTCTGTCTCTGTTTGTTACCAAAAGGTAGGCCTTTTGGTGTATATGAAACCTAATCAAACAGAGAAATTCAGCAAAGAAAATGACACCACGATAATAGATAATTAACATCGTGCTCCTCATAAATTAACGTGCAACTTTATGCACTCAAGAGGGCCACTATATATTTTAATATAGGAGAATGATAAAGCATAATATCCCATTGGATGCTTAATTAGGTAAAACCAAGTTGTGATGAAAGCTTAATATATAGTTAAGCTTATTTGCTGACAGCATATATACCATATCAATCAATTTAATTTGTTAGGTCAGGACGCATGAATCTATACATCAGCAAGTATCTTACACGGGCAAAACACTTGGTTTGAGCATAGTTGTTTCATTATACTTGGGAACTTAATATAAGCACTTTTAAGTATATATGAACTTTGCAGGAAATCCAATTAGGTGTATGAAACTTGGGTTCAGCGTCTAGTCGGGAATGGAGATTGTTGATTCAATTAAAAAAAAGGAAAATGAGGGGGGAAAAGATTTGTCGTAGCATTATTAGTTGAATATTCTAAAGGTATACATTGCTAAAAAAAAAAAAATGAATAAAAATAAATTAAGCTGTGTGAATCGAAGTTTTCGCTTTTTGATTCCAAGTCTCAGGGCACGCGGGGTTAATGAAAAGATAGACTATAGTCAACAAGGTATAGGATTTATGTTTAATAAAACCTTCTTGTGTGGTCAGCGTTCATTACAACACAGAATCTTTTGGACTGTTTACTTTTCACTTTGTTTTATTGTGTAGCTAATCAGGCCGACCTATATAAATAATTCATAATAATATAAATGGCAGGTAACATATGATCCCTTGTTTTTGATGAGTGACATTTTCTATCTAAACTCCAAAGATTTTTCTGACCTCAAAAATAAATGAATTGTTACATGTGGTTTGAATTTTTAATCCATTGGAAGTGAAATCCAAGTTGAAGTAAAATTACAAGAAGTAAAATTTAATTTGAAGATTTCATTGCAAGTTGTAAGAAGACAAATACAATTTGAAGATTTCACAAACATTAATAGTGCTTAAAGGAAGTTAATAGACTTCACTAAAATTATCATGACAACTAGATTTAAAGTGGATCTTTGTTGGAAGTGTTTAGATCAAGTTGATTAAGCATTAAATGTTCTTTGCTTGTTATGCATCAAGAGCTCTATAAATAAAGTATGCATTGGAGGTTCATAAGGTATCCCAAGTCCATTAGTTCTTTTGGTGTTAGAAAAATTTATTTTTATTCTTTTGTTACTTCTCTTTTGTGTATTGAGCATATATGCCAATGAGAAAATATTGTGAGTATTTTGGGTGTATTGGAAAATTAGGTTTGTGTGGAGTGTAAATACTTTTGTATTTTCATCATATTTCCATAGTAAAATATTTGGGTGTTGCTTTTGCCTGTAGATGTAAGCTATTTGCTGAACTACGTTAATCCTTTTATATCATATTTTCATTACACTTTCGCATATTTATTGTGCGTTACTCCTTTGTGTCTTTTGGCTGTCATTTTATAACATAAATAAATAAATATTTTTCAATGCTTGATAATATATATGATATTTTGCTATGGTAATATAGTATCCCTTAAGAAAACTGTTTTGGTTCATAATAGTTACAGTTTCTATGATATTGAACACGATTTCTTATTGAGAGAAGTTTGCTGCCAAATGCTTTTTTCTATCACGTCTCCTGCCTTTTTCCTATTTTTATTTACAAAATCTCTTATATGACAAAACTAATCAAGCTAGTATGTAACTATATATGATACATATATATTGCCATTTTTCCTTTGAAGCAAAATCAAATATTTACACCTAATTGAGCAGCATTCCCCGACAAAGGTTGGCTCATCTGATCAGTCTTCCACCTATGCACTACTATGATTTGGGTTCAATTCTCAAATTTCTTCTGTTAGTGGGTGATTTGTAATTATATCTATAAGCCTTCGATGAGTCTAGAGACATACTCTAACCTTGAAGTGGGCGAGCCTCCCCTCAACCTAAACTTTTAATGTACCAAAAAAAGAACCGAGTTAGCATTCACAAGGAAATTTGTGGATTATATCAATTTGCTTAAAACATAATTGATTTTAATTGATGTAGCATTTATCATGAACCCTAAAAAATAATGACGCAATCTCCAAATTGATCCCTTTTAAATTTTATGTAGGGCAAATTGGTCCTTCTAAGTAGAAAACAAATTGAACAAATTGGTCCCTCCAAAGAAAAAATATCCAAAGAAGTCACTACCCATTAAAAAAATTACATGGAGGGATTAATTTGACCTTTTTTAATGATTCCTGAGGCTATTTTCTTCTAAGGGACCAATTAATAACGTTTTATATTGGAAGAAACCTCTTTGGATATATTTTTTTAATGAGACCAATTTGTCTTACACAAAATTTAAGAGATACCAGTTTAGGGGTTTTCTAAAATAATTTAAGAGTAAATAACCATTTTGGTTATAACATTTTTAATTTGACATCAATTTAGTTCTAACATTTTGTTCTCCTTAGCATTTTCTCTAGGGCCAAGAGTGTTTCTCCTTATGTGTGTTTTGTTTTTTTTTTTTTTTTACTTCTTGCTGAATTGATATGCTTTTTTAACTTAAAAATAACAAAGTCGCATTGTACTCAACCACTAGTGCTCAAGTGTTGGCTATATTGAACTTAAATGCTAAAACTAAAATGTGAAATTTCGTACCTCAATTGATCATCACTATTCCACCAGTACCTAAAAATGCAATAAAAACTTATGCTTAGACTACAATAAACCCCCAAACAAGTTTAATAACATGAAACTCTAACACTATGTTTGTTTGAAAGGAAACAAAGAGGAAGGATTGGGAAGGAAGGAAAGTAGGGGGAAGGAAGTGATTTTTCATTGTTTGGTGTAAAGGAAATTGTGAGAGAAAAGATTAACAGTGCCAAAAAGCATGTGAACCCACCCAATTTTTTCCTCACCATGTGGATGGAAAAATGTGGAAGGATGAGATGATATTTACATATTCCAAAAATACTCACGCTTATTATTTAAATCCCTACTCCATTTTTTTCAAATATTGGTGACTTTAATATTTTTATTTTAAATAAATTTGAATAATTTATTTTTATTAATATTTTCTTATTTATTAGCTTAATATTATTCTAAACTTGTTATATTAAAAAATAGTTACATTTTCTATTTGATATTAATTAATAAAATTATTAAATATAAAATAAAGATATTGACTTGAATGCTTTTATATAAATATGTATAAGTCAATTTTTATTATATTTATTTATATTATTTTGATAGATAAATTTATCACAAAACTGTATCTAATTTTAATTTTTTAATAATTTTTTAGATAGTTCAATAAAAAAAACCTTTTTATTTTTTTCATAATTTAAGGATAAAAATGTTATTTGATATCAGTATTCTTTCTTCCCTTTCACTTTTCCATCCAAACAAATAAAACAAATTAATCTTTCTTCTATTTCCTTCCTTTCCATTGTCCTTTTATCCAAACATATCTATGGAAAATAAAAATGGCTCAATTTCCTTTCTCTCTATTTTTTTTCAATCTATTTCCTTCCTCTCTATTTCTTTCCCTTGCCAAACAAAGCCTAAACGCAACATATTGTTAACAAACTTATCAAAGGTTTAATTCAAATGAACTTGGTGTGACATTATTAGACTCTAAAAATCTTAACAAAAGTTGAAATATCATGCTTCTGCTTGTAAGAATTTCTCCCTATCCTCAAGCCTCTCTCTCCCCTCACCTTTCTTGTTACCATGTTCTCCTCTCTAGCATCTTCTTACTGACAAGGTCAACAAAAGAGCAAATTTTCAATGCTCTCACTCATAGGACCCTCCACAGATGTCAATATGCATTTGAGGCAACTTGGGATAAGCATGGTGGTGATGCTGGGGTTAAAGTCCCAAACCTCTATTGAAGAAGAAAGCTATGAGGGTTGTGCCTGTAAAAATGATATCATTAAGATGCAAACCTCATAGATATTGTGGACTACTAAGCAGAGGAAAAGAGAGGATGGAGTAGAGAGTGAAGACAATGAGCATGAGATTAGGGGAGTGTTTTGATGATGATGCGGTTGAGTGAGGACCAGACCTTGAGTTGATCTAGATTCATAATGGGTAGCTATTTTGGGTGAGGTAGAGGGTGGTGCTATGGTGGAAGTAAGAGCCAAATTCATGATTATGGACTGGTGGCAAGGGATGTGAAGAGCTGAATGATAAAGGCCATGAGGTAGATGATTGTGTGGACATTAACATGGATCAAGAGCTTTGGTTGCTTCCTTTTTATGCTTTAGGAGTTTTGTGAGGTAGAGATACGAAGGAAATTTTTTGCCACTATTGATAATAACGTGGTGTTGATTGAAAGTGTTCCTCGTTGTAATCAATAATGTCTGTGAATGCTAGATGCTTACAGGATCCAATATTAGCTTGGTAGATGTTTGGAGGAAGAGCAAGACATCATAATAGAGGATATGGAATTGGAAAAGGTGGAAGGAGGTCAATGGAAGAGAAATGGTACGTTAATCAATTTTAAAATACTAGTATAATAAGAAAATTATATGTCTCCCTTGATGTTCATCAATATCACACTTAAATCTTTTAATTCTTTCACATGACACCTATCTCCCCTGTCCCAAACACTAATAGAAAAACACAAGTTAGCAACAAATATTATCGAAAAGAAAAGGAAAAAATGTTTTTTCTTTTGGACAACTATTATTGATGATTTTTTCACGATATTCATTGATAATCCATCAGTTATATTCGTATCATTTAGTGCCAAATTTAGCGTGCCCATTTCCACAGATATTCGAATTTTCAAAAACTACATCTCATTATTGAAGTTATCACACTATAAGAAACACACGGGTTATTAACAAAATTTCCTGGCAAATTTTTCTATTAGTGTTAGGACGGATAAAGGGAAATATAAGAAGAGCAAAAAAAAAAAGTTTTTTTCCTCGTTCCGGTGGAAAATCCATCGTAATCTGCGAAACATTTCGCGCGTGATGTCGTCTTGTGGCGCGTGTGGTCCCGGAATAATTAGCCGGAAATTAAATGGCAATTTTATATTTTAATTTTTTTTATTATCGACAGAATTATCCGTTTATGAAAATTTCTTTCTTTCTTAAAATGTGACTTTACCAGTGGAAAATAATCGGAAAATTAAATGGAAATTTTATTTTTAAATTTTTTTTAATTGCCTGGATAATTTCGTTGAAATTCATTTTTAAAAAATGTGACTTTATCGTGGAAAAATATCAGCCAAAAATTAAATGAAAAACAAAATGAAAAACAAAATTTTATTTTTTAAAATTTTTTAATTCCTAGTGGATAATTATGTCAAAAATTTTATTTATTTAAATTTTTTATTACCAAAGAATTATCCGTCGAAATTTATAGAATTTTTTTTAAAACAAAATGTGAATTTACCGCAGATTAAAGCGGTATTCAAATAAGTCTGTTGGTAAAGCAAAAAGATTCCGTTTCTTATCCTCTTATTATTGGCGGATTTTTCCGCGGAAATTCAATAATTCGCTGGAATCCCCGAACAAAATGAAATTTTTTCAGCTCCATCTCTCTCTCTCTCTCTCACCTATGAAACGTTCCCATTCTCGCGACCCGCCTCCACCACATCTGAGAGGCCCCGTGACCCATGACAACGCCTCCACGGCCTGAAGCTGGAGAGGAAGCGGCTGCGGAGAATCCCAGAAGGCCAGGCTACACGCGTTTCTGGGCTGGAGAACACCCACCTTGGGACGTGAGAACCGCGTTTCTGGGAGAAGACCGCCATTTCAGGCCCCTGCACTGCCAGTTCTGCCATCCTGGTAAAAGAAGGCCGCGCATCGCCGTTCACGGTTCCCCTCCCCCCGCACTGCAGTTCATTGTTCGAGAAGGTAAGTCCCCTCCCCTCCCGTTCAATGTCCTGTTTGTATTTATTTTTTGTTTTTGTTAGTTTGATTTTTCCTTGTTAAGTTTGATTGCAAGCAATTTAGATTGTTTATTTGTTGATATTTGGTTTGGTTTAGTTTGATTTTTTAGTTAATTTGGATTTGAATTGCAAGCAGTTTGGATCTGATTATGCATACCTTTTGAACCATGTAGATGTTCCTTTCGTGCTTAAATTCTTCTTTAAAACAAATATGTGCTAGGTGGTGCTTCCATGGTGAAGAGTGGAAGAAGTTTGACTCTAGTTGCATTAAACTAAAGAAACTGGAATTTGATGTGTATTGCATTATTACTCAAGGATATTTGTTATATAAAATTTCTTAGACATATTAGTAGGGATACTATTCTATCCCTCCTCATCAAGAATTCAATTAATTCGGGTTATCATTTTTGTAACTTAAATCTAGCTAAAGAATGTTTCTCTTCATTGTGGTGGTTCTATTATCGAGTCTATGTGCCGGATGGTTTAGTCATTTTTTTAAAAACTTTACTTAATTCCTCTTTTTAAATTTTGTATTTCCACTTATGAATGTTTTACGCGTTTTACTCAAATGCAGGCCATAAGCTGAAGAGGCCACCCATCCAGAGTGAGTTATTTAGAAAAACCCACACGCACAAGGCGGAGAAGACATGGGTCGATACTCGCTCAAAGAATGTTTGGGTATATATGTTGTGATCACTTGTTGTTTGTATATATACTTAATTTCATATATTTGATAGAGGTTTAATGGATTTTATTTTGTTGTAGCATAACTATGAGGCGCTATCAGGAGGCCATGGCCCAGCGAGAGCAAAGGATCACAGCGTGAGGACTGCTCATCGATTGATAAGGACCAGTTGTGGCAAGAGGTAGTTAACGGACCTTACAAGAATCACATTTACGGCATTGGGTCCTTTTATGCGAGTAGTTTGTATTCTCCTTCTTTCATTGGGGCATCTCAGGCACCTGGTCCACGCGATGATGATGCGTTGCGAGCAAGTTCACTTGCTCAACACGGAACTTCATCGTATGCAAGAGAAGGAGGCGAGAGACCCAATGCAAGTTGCAGCAGATCAAAAATAGCATGTAGGACACGAAAAGGAAATGGAGATAAGCCTAAGAATCCAGATGAAGAAGGAGATGATGTCTTTGTGGAAGAAGATGCAAGCATATTCTTCTCACTACCAGACACCGTTGATAATGATGATGGTGGTGGTGGGGGCGATGGTGATGCTTTTGATGATGATGATGCTGACTTCTCCTAATTTCAGTTACTTCTTTTCTTTATTTGTGATATGTTGATTTTTTTTATATTTATGTTTGTAAACTTCATTACATTTGTATTTATTTTACATTATGAATTTAAACCCATCGTCATGAATTTAAACCCATTGCAATTATTATATATTCAGTATATTTTTTTTATAGCTTTTCATTTTAAAAATATTTATAATTACTAAATTAGCTTTTAAATAATCAGGAACGTGCAAACTGCATTTGATTTATAAAAAATATTCCTTGATAGAAATTTTCATCAATAAAAAATAAAAAAATTTATGTCATATTAGAAATTTCGTTATTACTGGTAGATTTTCCGTAAAACAAATTTTTAAATTAAAAATAAAGAAAATTCAACAAATTATGACGGATTTTTCTCCGATAATATAAAATTTAAAATTCAGTAAATTACAGTGGATTTTTTGCAAATTAAAAAATTAAAAAATTTGACAAATTACTGGCAAAAAAATCCTTCGGTAAATTAAAAAATCCACGAAAATGTGAGCTATTAACAAATTTGTTGACGAATTTCTCCATCTTATTTCCGGATTTTGAGGAAAATTCCACTGGAATTACCATGATAACATTTTCCTGTAGATTTTTTTCATCGATACTCTTTTCAACTACATGTTTTTTGGTTGGCAAAATCAGGCAATAAAAATTTCCATTGAAAACCTGAAAAATCTACTAGCAAATTCCGCAGGAACAGCTATTTTTTTTTTGTAGTGTCAATGGATTGTTTTAGCCATTCGAAATTTCAAAAATTGCACCTGACTATTGAAGTTACTAGCGGATGTTTTGGAAAAAATCCCTAATAGGCTAATTTTTTTTATTATTTCAATATTACTCAAAAATCCACTGAATGAGTTACAAATTATTTTCTAAAAAAAGTTGTAATATTACTGACAAATTTTCTGCCAATAATAATACAAGTGAAACGCTACGTTTTGGTAGGAGTAACCTGGGAAAATTTGTCTATAATGGTTAGAAAACTTGCTGGTAAGTGTTTTAAATATCCAACTGCGATTCTTCTCCCCCATTTCTTCTCCTGTCTCCTTTCCATCTCTCCATCATTCGTCTTGGTTTTCCAACTATTGCTTCACCATTGCATCGCCGTTTTTGATAAGGAGACCACCATTGTCTTTGTCTAGAAGTTCTCTACATTTTAATCAGTTTTATTTTTTGATTTTGCTTATGTTTTTGTTAACATTTTCTTCTTACCATTTTCTTTTTGTTTTTTTGTTCAAATTTGTTTCTCCACCACGCCACTGCTCACCACCATCGCGCTCGCGTCGCTATCACTAAAGATGCTACTATAGGTGATTCTTTTTTTCAAGTACTAATTAGTGTTTTTTGAAATTATTGATGTGGAGCATTATGCTTTTGTTTTGTTTTTTTTTATCCATCAGATATGAGAAAGAAAGTTAGCCTTGGGAAATGTTCCCCTACAACTATCTCTAAGAAGAGTATGTATAACCCATCAGAGCGGAATCATACACACACATCTCAACATCTCTAGAAGCCCCAAGCCATATTTGAGCAACAAGGAAAGATTCGCAGCCAATCGATAAGGTTGACATGCGTGAAGAAGTTAATAGGAACATTAAAGCTCTCCTACACGCTCTTGGCATAAACACAATCTCTAAGGCAATGTAATGTGGTCTTTGCATGAACATGACAACGATCGTGAGCAGCTGCATTAGTCAAATTCTGTGAGACATGTTGCATTTGTAGGAAGAAAGCCATGCATGAAAACCCAAATAAAGACTGACACTTTGCTTTAGTTGGTAAGCGCCAAATCCAAGACTAGCTAACCTCAAGAGCCCATTAAAAGTGAAGTTGCACTTCTTATGAAGCCACCAATAGGCAAATTTCACCAAATACACACCATCTACCTTATCTATCCAAGCAACACTGTCTAAGGAGGCTTCATGAAGGCTGATTCTAAGATTGTCCATGCTAAGTTTCAAATCAGTTGGAATTGGGTATAAGGGTATGTTTATGAGTTTGGATTTTAGAAAAGGAGGAGGGAAGGACTTGTAGTGTAAAATTATATTACAAGTCTTTCCTCCCTTCTCTTCCCTCCAAAATCCAAACTCACAAACATACCATAAAGCTCCTGAGCGGCAATAACCATCCTAGAAGTCATTGATCAGACATCTAAATCCAATATGCACATCTTCAACGAACATATACTATTTGGGGAGGATTTGGTCGACTTGATGTGAAAATAGAAAGGAAGAGAAGAGATGTTAGGGTTTATGATGAGAAGATAGGGGTATGTTAAGGTTTAGTGAGAAAGAAGAGAGATTTCGAACTGGGACTAAGTTGACATATTTTACATCATCTTGAAACGTGAGATGATATGCTGGAATGCCACGTGTACCGTTATGTAACACATCATCAAAACAGTAACAACACGTTAACGAGAGTAACTCTAGGGACTAACGTGACATACGACTTACAATTTCAGGGAATTAAATAGTTACTTTTCAAATTTCAGAGATGAAAGTGACTCATGCTTGCAATTTTAGGGACGAAAGTGGTACTTTACTTCATTTTATTGACATAATCGATATAGGGTAAATACTAAATACTTGTAATAATTATCTGATTGAAATTAATAATTATTTTCAAGAAAGTTAAGTATTGTTAATTGTAACGCCCAATTTTTCCTGTAATTTTTACTATCATTAGGAATTACGAATTACCGTAGGTAAATATTATATAAAATTTGAGACCAAACAATCCTTAATAAAGGAATATAACGTTAGAAGAGAAGTTAGGAGCAATTCGTGCAAGTATTGCAAACCCCAATTTTCTGTACGTGTAAAATGACCAAAATGCCCTGAGGTTATTTTACTCAGAAATGAGGATCGTGGGCCCCACCCATCCTCAAGGGGATGTTTTGATGTTAATAAGGGATTGTTTGTGTTATGTGTGTTAATAGAGGAGAAGAATCCTAATTTTGAGCTTCGACGCGCGAAATGACCAAAACGCCCTTACCGTTTTAACTCCATTTGGTGCCGATTGAGCCCGAACCTCACTAAAATGTGTTAAAAGGTGTTTTTAAGCCATGATTAACCATTGGTTAAGCTCGGTGGTCTCGGGCAATTTTTAAGTAAAATGACCGTTTTGCCCTTCTTTGTGAGTTTTACAAATTTTGAGATTTTTGATTCGTCTAACGAAACCTAAGCAATATTAGGCTCAAATTAAAGCTTATTAAATTCTAATTACTAATCTAGAGTCAAAATTATTTATTTAGATTGATTAGAACCTAAAATTGCTTAAAACACCCAAATTGCTTAGTAATTCACTTAAACCCTTAACCGTAAATTCTCTAAATTGCATGAATACCTTGCCTACACCTAAAAAATACATGGAACACACAAAATCCTCTTCCACAAGGCTGTAATGCACGAAATTATTGAGTAATAAGTCAGAAAATTATTACACAAAAATCCAAAGAATGAAAACAAAGAATCATGAAAACATGGAAACATGATTCCATGTTTTAAGCCACCAAACAAAATGATTTTTCTTCCTTATTTTTTCTCTAATTTTTGGTCAGATTTCTTTCCTTCCTTTTTCCATTTATGAGCTGCAAAATCTCTATAAATAGGCATGCTTGAAGATAGTTTAGATGCTTAGTTCATAACTTACACAAATTCTAGTTTTAGGAGCACCAAAAGCTCTCATTTCCTCCTCCTCTTGGCTGAATTCTTTCTTCAAGTTTTCAAGAATATTTTCTTTCATTTCACTCAAGGAAACCAAGTTCTCTTCCTTTCCTTCAAATCAGATTAGGTAGGGAGTTGTTTTTAAGTTTATTTCTATGCTTTGCTAAGTGTTGTTCTTGGTTCAAAATGATGATTTCATGGATTTTCTCTAGTTTTTCCATTTGGTTTTCTTCTTCCTTTTCTTTGAACAATTCAGCCATATGGCCTAGGTGGGACTAAGATGATGGCTTGATGATGAGGACCTTGAGGGTGGGTTGTGAATCCATCACAAGTTAGGCCTCTAAAGCTTGAAAGTTCCACTTGATGCAAAACTTTAAAGAATAATATTTTTATGATGTTTTTATGATCTTGAGTTTAGAACTTGAAAGATGTATTTTTCACTTTGTCTTGCTAAGATATATTGGGTTGAATTTATATTTCTCTAAAGTCTTGGAGGAGCTCTAGTAAAGAAATAAAATGAACTTGCATCCATGTTTAAGTTTATGCCTTGCATAACCATGTTTACTTTCTATGTCATCACTAAATTCTCAAGAATGAATAAATGAACTTGCATATTCATGTTTAAATTTCCAAGCTTGCATTTCATGTTTAAATTTCAAGTTGTCACTTAATCTCTAAAGATAATAAAGAAGTTGCATCTCATGTTTATTTTATGCTCTCACTTTATTTTATAATGGCTAAAAGAGTCAATGCATGGCATGTTTATTTTATGTCATCACCTAAAAATCCTAGAGCTCAAAGACTTGCTTATGAATCATAAGCAAAGAAATGAGATAATTGGAGTTAAAGAATTTATTCTTTAAGAAGTCTTGAGAATTGGAGCTTAAAAAAAATGTAATTCTCATCTCCCTCACCGGTCCTATGCGGACTACGCGCTCAGATTGCTTAAGATTCTCTCCCTCTAATTACGCCTTTCTTGCATCATGTTTATATTACAAGTTCTTGCATCATGTTTAATTTTCAAGTTATCACCTTAAATCTTAAAGATAAAGAAATGGAATTGCATATCATGTTTATAATTCCAAGCTATCACCTTATAAAGATAAGATTAAAATAAGGTTGCATAGCATGGTAATAATTCAAAGATGTCACCTAAATCTCTAAAGCTCAAGACTTGCTCCTTTTATCTTAAGTGAAAGATTTAATTATGAACATTCTTTCAAGTTATAAATCGGTCCCATGGTTAATTTAGGCCTAAAGTCCTATGACTTCTTTCAAGTTTAACAAAAGGAATTAGTTCTAAAAGAGTTTTAAAACTTTGTAAGAATTTTATGGGAAGCTAGTAATTTATGTGTACTTAAAATGTGATTTGATGCTTATTAAGAATTTGGTGTCATTGATTGATTCCCTGGTTTGTATGTTATAGTTGTTGTTGCAAACAATGAAAACTTATGCATGAAATAAAGACATATTCTGTTCCTGGAAGAAAGTGTATTCCTGTAAGAGTGCAATTTGGAAAGATTCTGGCTAAGGAAAGATTTGGTATTTAAGCGTGTCCATTGTGACCCACCTCTCTTTCCTGGATCTCAGATGCATGATTACAGTTGGTATATATTATTTCGGCATAAGACTATAAATGAGAAAATGTTATGATGATTATGAATGAAGAATTGTATTATGATATAACATGCAAAGACTTAAAGGTGACTCAAAATATATGAGAAAATGATCCTTTGACCCATCAAACTATAGGCGGTGAAAAGGTGATTCTTGCCCCTAGTTGTTCTCTCAAAAGGGTAAGAGAAATTTTTACTTATCAAAAGGGATAAGTATGCTGGTGACGACTAGCAAGGTATGAGCTCATAACCTAGATTACTCCCAAAAGGGTGGAGTATAGGGTGGCCCAGGAAAATGATGATGAAAGTAACTTTAAGTCACCTAAGAAACTAAGTAAATGCATTATGTGAATATGATGTTCTGCTATGCATAGTATTTATGAGATGATGATGAGAAATATGATATTCTGCTATGCATAGTATTATGAAATGATGATGAGGAATATGATGTGATTTTATGCATAACTATGTTATTATATATGAAAGGAAAAGTTCATTATAAACATGACATGCTAAGTTTATGATGCATTATAAGACGCATGATTAAAGCACGAACGGTAAAGTATATTTTCGAACTTAATAAATCAATCTTAGCATGCTCACTATTTCATAATAAGGTTCCTGGGGACGATGATGATGACACAATGCATCATGAGGTGAGTGCCCTACTGAGATTCTTTTTATAAGTTTCTCACTCCCTCTATTTTTCTTTCCATCTCGTCTTCAAAAAGAAGGAAGCGTTCGTGAATCACATTGAGGCTCTCGGGTAGTGAACTTGAATCCTAGTTTCACTCGTATATTTAGATATCTATCCCTATCCCTGAGTGTTATTACTAGGTGCCATTAATGGATGTCCTTCCATCCATATATTATTTATGTTTTATAGATTGCCTATACTTAGTCTTATTCTTTGGTAGGCAAAATATCTATATGATATGTAATTATGGATGCGGATGATGGAGCCAATATATTATGATGTGATGTTTGTAAATTCCTATGTGTCTTTTAAATTTTGTTAAATCATTCACGTTAAGCGGCTCACATTTTCAATTATGTTTAAAATAAAAAAATGGCTCGTAATTTCACTAAGTATTTTCAAAGCATGATTAAGGAACTGAAGCAAAGAGTAAAGTCTAGTAATTAATCAGATCCTGCCTAGGTGTATTGGGTTAATTATTAGGGTATTACATTAATCAGTTATATTCATGTTACTTGTTAAAAACTTTAATTAAAAATAGATTCTGTCATATGGTGTATGAATAAGATATAATATACCACAACTGAACATTTATCATATCCATTAAATATGACTAAATGTATTCAAATGTGTTATAAACTTTTATAAATATTGTTAAATTTACTGTTATTTAGTTTTATGGCACTTTTTAGTTACATTCAATAAATATAACTAAATCTCATCTTGTTTTGTGGATGAAAATTTTCTACTCAAATTGGTATCTATTGTCTATTCCTCCAATTATCTATTATCACACCACATGTAAAGATAAAAATCAAAATAGATTTAAAAATTAATAAAATATTAAATATATAATATACTTTTTTTCATATATTAATAAATAATTTGAAAGTAGAAACAACACCGAGGACAAACGATTTTTTTTGTTTTTGCACCTAGAAGTACAAGTTGCATGTCGCCACTGGCCAATAGACTAGCCTTTATATATGTTTTTGGCCCACTTGCCTTATAGAGGCTATTCTCGCTGACATTTACCTCGACTTTATTCGTTGCTCTTTATTCTTTTTAGATTTATTCGAATTGCACTTAGAACCCAAGTTTGAAGGGAAATCATACCGTTTCATCATACACACTTGACTTAGCTAGCTAGGGACCAAATGCTAGAGTTTATCTATCTTGTCCCTAGTTTTAATTTTCATTTTTGGTGGCTACTTATTCCTATTTGTTTTCTAAAGTGTCTGGTTTGTTAGATTAGGGTTCTAATTTCATCCAATTTTGAAGCACTAACGTTGATAGCGTGTCTTTCACAAGCTCAAGTTGTCCTTCAACTCTTCACTAGGTGATATAGCAGCGTTGAATCAATTATTGCTAATAAGATATATATTTGTTGTAGAATTAACTTCGAATTTTTTACCCATTTAAAATATAAGAAATCATTAATTATGCAAATAAATAAAAAAATATTAATTATGGATATGAACCATTTTTAATATACGTGACTATGCTAGACTCCACGTATTGCAAATAGGCATGAATATGCAAGGGTCCGTTGCATATTCATGTTTTAATTGAAAACACAAGGACCCATTGCGTATTTATGCCTATTTTCAATATGCGGGAGCCTAGCGTATTCACGTTCACTATATATTCTTATAAATACACCTGGCCTCAATCATTCATTGCTTCTTCTCTCTCAATCATGCTTCTTTTCTCAATCATTTCGTTTCCTTTACCTTTCACTTTCAAATAAATCTCGTACACCATGGCAAACATTCTTTTTTGGGATGATATTCATATCTCCACCAAGCTTGATAACCAGGTATTTTGTTTGGTTGTTAGCTTATTTTTATTGTTTCCTTTTTTTTTAAATTCGAAGGTAGTTTAGTTAGTATATTTAGTTTAGTTTAGGGACTTGATTGTTAGATATTCTCTTTACCAATTTAGTTAATTTTAAGTTAGTTAAGTTTAAGGGAATATGTTTAGTTTAGTTTGCTTATTTGATTGCCCAATATTCTCTTTATTAATTTAGTTATTTGAAGTTAGTTTAGTTTAGGGGAATATGTTTAGTTTAATTTATTTGCTTGATTCCTAGGTATTCTCTTTATTAGTTTAGTTAATTTTAAATTAGTTTAGTTTAAGGGGAAAGTGAAGAATGTTATATTTGGATAAGAAGTTGGAACATTTCAACTTTATTATTCTGATATAATAATGTTATGCACTTTACTGGATTTCACTTTATTGATCGGAATGCATATAATATAATTTAGTTTAATAGGCAAGTTATCTAGCAATTAGTTTAGTTTAATGTCAACTAGGGTAATATTAATTAAATTTGTATAACTTTAATAATTTAGTTACCTTTTAGGTGGATGATTTGCTAACAATGATAGCTTTTTTTGCTTTTTATTTTATTAAATTTATAAGTTTAATATCAAACCAAACCATTAGTGAACCTTTAATTAAAAATTATTTAATTTAGGGTTTACGATGGTAAAATTTAAAGCTTCAGAATATATATATTTAATTAGTTTAAGATAGTTTGTGTTTTAAATTAATATTGATGACTAATTTTCAAGGTTTTATTTTGTTTTATTATGGATTGATATTTAGTAACATATTTATTTCATTTATGTAGCGCATTGAGTATTGCATCCAAGGCGCCGTGCATCACTAGCACCTCATACTCACATGGAGTATATCTATGACAGGAGGGTTTTGGGAGGTTGCCAACTTTGGAAACTTCTTCTATGACTCAGCATCATCAGTGCACTAATTGAGAGATGGCATCCAAAGACACATTCTATCTTCTATATGGAAAGTGTACCTTCTTGAGGCATCACATACTGTCGAAGATTGATCAAGAAAAAAGACCATACTTCTTTTGTCTCCTCCTCAACCACAACAAATGCTACAGGCAAAATATTAGAGTTATCATCCTGCACAATAGCCATAAACAATATGCCTCCATATTTGCCATACAAATGAGTGCCATCAATTGAAATAAATGGTTTGCACCACTTGAATGCCTCGATACACTGGATTTAAATGACCAGAATACACGGTGGAACATTAAACATCTATGATTAACAATATCACCCATATAATATGGCTTTGTCAATAAATGAACCGTGTACCTAGTATTTCCAAGAAAATATAATAATAAATAACAGCCTAAGTAATAAATAATTAATCAACTTAATGGTAATCTAAAATAATTTAATCTTTACTATTACCCAAAAAAAAAAACTAACAATTTAACTAATTCACAATAATAGTTAATTAATTTTATGCTGAATACTTTTAAACTACCCTAAAAGTTACAGTAACAACCATTAAACTAAACTAACTAAAAAATATACTAATTAGTTACTAATTAATATATTAAGCCATCCAATTACTAATTAATATTAAGCCAAACTTAAAATAAACTAATTAATAATTACCTGGCATATATTGCTTGCACACCTTGCAACCACCTTGATAGATCAAGTAGGATTCTTCCTAGTTCCCATAAATCATAGCAATTGCTTTCTGTTTTGCAATCCATACCTTCCTGGATGAAATATTGAACTTGAAAACTGACTCCACATGTTCTTGCAACTCTCTAATGGAGACTGTTGGATTTGCCTCAACCATGGGAAAGATACTGTACAAATAATATTACTATCCAACTTGGTGTTGTTCAAGAATAGAATTATACTCACACATGTGTCTTCCATTATACTTTCAAACTTCCCATACTTGCCTTTTCTGCGAAATGTAACACGTATGATCCAATTACATCATTGCCAAACTTCACACACTTGCACTGGTATTTTGTTTGACCAGACTCATAAACCTTGAATTGGACTTTCCTTTTGATTGGAATTCTTGATTGCAAACAACATAGCTTCCTTGTCCTAAAATTGTTGCCTTACCTCAAACTCACCTTCACCTCTAACCGCTCTAGCAGGAGGTCTTGCAAAGCTATTTTTAGGCATTACTTCCAAGTTTATTGAAGAATAGTGACTGGGATGTTTTTGTGATACAACTAGATTGGTCTGCGACCCCATAAATTGAGACTGTGTATCACGTGTTTTCTCATCACTACACTCATTACCTTCCTATCGATACAACTCCAGCTTCTTCCTCTTCTTCTTCATCCTTGTGATCTACGTGAAATTAAAGTCAAAATCCGCAACAGGCACATGTCTAGTTGACGGCCCTAAATCTTGCACCACGACATCTGCAAAGCTAAGACTACAAACGGTGGATCTTGGGCCACCTCAGAGTGTAGAGCCATGTTGCTCCTGAGTTTCATTAACTGATATATGAAGAGCAAAACTAATAGAACTCAAATCACAATATTCTAGAACAGGAAAATTTCCATTACTTGAACCTCCAGAAATCAAGCTTGGAATTTAAACATGTGGCTCGTTTCATTGTCGCTATAGATGGGAAAGGTTATACTTGACCACACCACCCCCAAATGCTATAGGTACTCTATAAAACATCTGGCTAATCCGTTTGCGAGGACCTATCGCTAAATATTTTGCCTTGTAACTCAAAAAACCTATAGACGACTAACAATGACACCAACTGGTCTCTAATTATAAAATCTCATTCCTTCATTTGTTGTGTCTTCCATTTTTCCATCAAAATGAACAAGTATGAAACATTATGCCATTTTCTCATAAAAATACTTCACACACCAAATGGAGTGAGCACGATTTAAATAGAAAGGGCAACTTTGAATATGTAAGGATTCAAAGCAAATTGTAAAAACAAAGAATACATAAGGCTCGTTTGCATAACCATAATAAACATAAATATGCAATGAGACCTTGCGTAATCAGTATACATACGAATACGCTTGGGCCTGCGTATTGACGCATATATTTCAGATTATTTCTGGACCAAATCTTTTTTTTTTGTTTATTTGCATAAATAATTTTTTTTTGTTTTTTTTTTCAGTGAAAAAGCCATTAACTTCTGAGAAAAATATTAACGAAACCATTAAAAATGACTCAAACTTTAATTACTTGACAATAAATGCAAAAAGGTAGTAATTTGGACTGGATAATAATATATAAAACGTCAAATTAAAAGTTAATTAATGATTACATGATTACTTAAAAGTTAAAATGAATGTGGACAATTTTGATTATTCATGTATAATATAATGGTCAAGAATTCTAACTTTCACAATTAATTATATATGCAATGAGAAAAATAATTGTTGCTGTAATTTTTTAAACAAATTGCTCATTAGCCATCATCATAACATGGTCGTAAATCAAAATTGGGAGCTTTCGTTTTCTCCATCCAAGTATCCAACAGCACAAACGAGGACTGAGCATATAAGACATAAATGCACAACCACCCACATTATGAAAGGGCCCTACTTATTTATATAATTTAATGAGCTCAATAACCTATTGCAATATAATGCAGAATGATTTGAAAGCTATGCTAGTAAATAATGCTGCTCACGAAACCAAATCAGATAATTGTGATGATGGTTTGTTAAATAACCAACTGTGTAATCTCGTGTGCAAAGCATTTGTCCTTTTGTATTTTATAGTTTTATTGCGTGAGTATCATTGCTCATATATTTATGTTGCCGGTGAGAGTTGCACTCCATCTAACCTTTTTAGAAAAGATTAACGCCATTTATTCATATACTGTATGAAATATTATGTTGACAAAATATCTTATTCGTTACTAGATGATATGTAAATCTAATGATAAATCAAATGAGATATAAATCAATACATGCCTCATGTAATATATGTTCAAATATCATTACTTGAAAATGAAAACAAAAATAAAAATACTAAGTAAAATTATCAATTCCATATCTGTTAACGAAGCAGACGCATCACAAAAGGGTACTGCCTTTGCCAAGGAATTGAACATGGATGCTTCGAGCTATGGATATATATTCTCAAACAAATGGCAATTCTTCATGCAGGGATTTCAAGCATCCAATTCTGACGAGGGAAGCAAATTAAGAAATCATCTTGTGCAAGTGTTTCTTGGTCAGAGCATCTATTTTTTGTTGGGTGGTATATATGTATTTTATGGAAAAGATCTCTCATATTAAAATTTTACACGATCTTGTAATTTGTGATTTCTCAATATTCAGATGTTTGAGTCTCAGATTTTAAATCAATGAAAAAAAGATCACACATGAAGTCATTTTAAATTTTAACACTATTCACGTATTTTATGGTCTAAGCAATCATTAGTATCTTTTTAAAGTGTTTCTGTAGTCCACACCCGCTACCATACATATATATATATGGTCCATGAACATGAATTCACATAGAACTCCAATAGGCCCATTTCCATTAAGAAAAGCTTTTTAAGAAAAGTACGTTTTCAGACCAAAAGAGGGAAAAAAAAAAGTTAGAAGTATTTAAAAAAAATAGAAAAAGAGTTATAAGTAGAAATTATTTTATATTTTAATATAATTATAAAATTTTTTTTATCATAATCATAAGTTATTAACTTTTCTGGATATAACAGATATAAAAATATTTTTTTTGACAAAATTATAATTTAAGGAAAAAAATACATCTCATAAAATCTTATTTAAATGAAAACAGCATAAAGCTATAGACAAAAGAGAATGATTAGTTAGGGCTAGGTTAGGCTATATTGGTTTTAACTTAAATAAATCCATTTGAATTCTCAAAAGGTAGCTTTAGTTTAGTCTATTATTAACATAGGTCATTGTCATAATCTCAACCTAGATTTAAAAGTCTAGCTTTACTTAAGGCTAATTAGAGGCATACTTGATTATAATTTTTTTGTTTAAAAAAAAGTTTGCTCTTAAAAGAGTCAATGGACTTCTAAATTTGTTAAACAAATATATTTTTAAATTGGATAAAAGGCTTATTAAATTAGTTTAAAAATGTATTTTTAAATAGATTAAAATATTTCTATTATCATTAGATCTTTTAAATTATAATAATAATAATAATATAAATAATAATAATAATAATATAAGTGAGGTGATCTGTTAGGCCTAATATGTTATTTTCATTAGAGCTTGATATGTTTAACTGAAAAAGCTTTTTTAAAATTCTTAGTCTAATTTATTTATTAAATATGCTAGGTCAAACTAGGTCAAATGTAAATTAGGCTAAAGGCTCTTGATGAGCTACGTGACCTAGTTCTACTAGAGTGTACATAGTCATTTTGAAAAAAAAAAGTTAACAATATTTTAAAAAGCAAAATCGACATTGGATTTTATGCATGCGTTTTTATCTCTTCGTACTTCTATTTAAAATTAGAAGAAATTCTCTAAATGCCTCCAATAAAAATAAAAATATGATTATTTTTTTATTTTTCCTTTGGTACCAGGAGAGCCATCGAAATGGGCTCAGTCTTATGGGTTAGTTTAATAGCCCAAAAAGTGTGTGGACTAGGTTGAAGAAATTAGAGTTAAAAACAAAGTTGATCCGACTTAGCCAGACTTGATTTGACTTGGCCTGAAAGGCGTGGCTCACTTTAGGCCAGCCTTATGGCCGAAATACTATTTTCTTATTAGAAAATCAACTGACTATACCTTCGTGGTTTTCATAAAACCCACGAGAAAGACAAAGGCTACCTAATAATTTTGTATTTGAAGAAAAGAAAAATCAATCTTATAACTATTACAGTAACAAAGAAAATCTTATAACTATTACATGACTATCCTTTTCAGCAATGCTCCTAAAGTAGTAGTTTATACTTTATATTAAAAGTTTAATTGCCCTGAAATCCCTATAGTTTCATTCAATTTTCAATTAGGTCCTCATAGTTTAAAAGTTTTTAAGTAGGTCTCTATAGTGTTTGAGGTTTTTCAATCAGACTCTCCCTTTATAAAAGAATAGAATATTTTATTTTCATCTCCCTCTCCACATAATGACAGGGACTTAATTGAAAATTTTCATACATTATAGGGACTTACTTAAAAACATGGATCTAATTAAAATTGAGTGAAACTATAAGGACCTAAAGAATAATTAAACCTTTAAAGTATGCATTTGTCTTTCAACTGATACCTCAGCTTCAAGAGAGGTGTAATTTTAGTTTCTTGGTGGAGGTATATTTTACATTATTTTTGGTATTGGATCTATTTGTCTCTCTAGAATTTGTTTTCTATTTTATTATATTTGTTTAATTTTAGTAAATGTTCGATCTCATTCTAATTATTACCTTTGCAATTTTGAGGTTACGATATGCTAGTTTCCTACCATATCACCCAATCTTTTCCTTGTGTGTCTCCTGTCTTTTCCTTACTAATAAATTAAAATTGGCTAAAGTTTATATTATTAAATTTCATTCATCTTCATTACTTCCTTACAACTCAGTCATTCTTTGTAGTGATAAGTTGTGCCGTTTATTTATTGTGTACATTGTGTAAGGTTTCCTCAAGAACTTGATGTATGATAAAAACTATGTTGTTTGAAGTTACTGTCTTTTTTTATTATTAATTGCTTATGAAATTTAGATTTTGAAGGTACCATCTTTTCCTTGAGCAACATCTTCTAGAATTTATCTATTCTATGGTTAATGAAGGAAAATATAGTGTA
Source organism: Dalbergia oliveri (assembly GCA_030441495.1). Taxonomy (NCBI): domain Eukaryota; kingdom Viridiplantae; phylum Streptophyta; class Magnoliopsida; order Fabales; family Fabaceae; genus Dalbergia; species Dalbergia oliveri. Next base: position 18,796,124 of record JAMLFY010000004.1, on the reverse strand, counting down.
ATGATGTTACAAACTTAGAGAATGGTAGAATAATAATTTTTAAAACTCAATGCATAGAGGGACAAACAGATCTAATAATAAAAGTAATGTAAAATATACAATAAAAAATTTGTACTCTACCAAGAAACTAAAATTGCACTTCTCTTGAAATTGAGGAATCAGTTAAAAGACAAATACATATTTTGAAGGTTTAATTATTCTTCAGGTCCTTAGTTTCACTTAATTTTTAATTAGGTCTCTGTTTTTAAATAAGTCCCCATAGTATATGAGAATTTTTAATTAGGTCCCTACCATTATGTGAAGAGGGAATGGAAATGGAATATTTCATATTCCATAGAACATTCTCTTTTTATAACAGCATGGATCTAATAAAAAATCTCATATACTATAGAGACTTACTAAAAAGCTTTTAAACTATAGGAACCTAACTGAAAATTGAGTGAAACTATAAATCTTAGAATAATTAAACCTATATTAAAATAAAGATGTACAACATTACTTGGAGAAACAATTATCTTGGATTGGCATAATTAATGTTCATGAATGTGATGTCGCGAGCTTCAACTCCATATATGTTTATCCAATTCTATCATTTCATGAAAAAAAAAATTACTTAAAATTTTTTTCACATGACTTATAAAGCAAAAAAAAAAAAAGAAATTCAACAAGGCAAAATTTGGCTCATCGGCCCCGTGGCCGAATAGATTAGACTAAGACAATGTTTTTCTTGCTTGAAATTAACATAGTCCAAAGTAGCCCGACTCATTTTTTTAGTAGCCTTAGGTACCAGTATCCTTCGTATTTTCAATAGTTAGATTGAATCTTTTTTATATATATTTTTGTAAATTGGATCAGTGAGACATAATACAATCTTAGCCATAAATAACTCCAAGGTATTGATACCATTAAATTTTGTAATATTACCGGGCAAACTCTTTATTTTCTAGTTCTAATTTCTTTAAAAAATAAAACAATCTTCAAAAGTACTTATTTATGAAAAAAGATGTACCTTTTTTTCGGCCGAAAGGTTACTTTTTCTCCTAAGAAACCAAAGACTCGAAGAGGCAGAATATTGAAAATTGAAAGAATATCTCCACATACAGTTCATGAATTCTTAGATGTATGAAGTATAAACAAAAAAAAAGATGTACCCTTATATTTTGTCGAAAGGTTAGTTTTTCTCCTCCGAAACCAAAGAGGCAAAGATTCAGAGGCAGAATATCGAAAATCCACCATGAAAGAATAAAATGCAACACAAGCTTGAGAGTTCGGAAGACAAAAATAAAATTGTAAGCCAACATATACCATGTAGTAACTTTTACCAATCATTGATAATTACTCCGTTGTATCGCAATGGAGAACAACAAAACCATCAATGACCTCCCTCTACCGTTGATTCAAGAAATCCTGTTGAGGCTCCCCGTCAAACCTCTCTTGCTATCAAAGTGCGTTTGCAAAACATGGCTTCATCTAATCTCCGATCCCAACTTCACAAAGTCACACTTTGAACTCGCCGTCTCACCCACCCGTAGATGTCTCTTCACTGAAACCCCCTTCGCTCTATCGTTGGACCTAGACGCATCATTTGATGACGGTTATGCTCCAGTTAGGCTTCCTCTTCCCTGTAGGAATTATCCTTACGGTGTTGATGTCCTAAAATCTTGCAGAGGGTTTGTATTGTTAGATAAGTACCCGAATTTCATTATGTGGAACCCATTTACCGGTGCTCACAAACAAATACCGTACCGAAGTTATGGCAACAAGCGTCTCTCTGGCTTTGCCTACGATCCATCAAAGGACGACTACATGATAGTTCTCGCTTGGAGGGACATGAACGAGGAGGAGGAAGGCCGCTTCAGTTTCTTTTCAGTGCGAAACAATTCATGGAAGAATTTCGAGGTGGCACTTCCCATTCCCCTGCCGAATAGTGTGTGGAGACGTGGGTTGTTCTTGAACGGGGCTTTGCATTGGGTGGTGGCTTGCCCTTGTTGTGGCGATGAGTCTATTCTTGTCTTTGATCTGATGGAAATGAGTTTCTCAGAGATACCTCTGCCCGAGCCGGTGGTCGGGAATGGGTGCTTACTTGTGGAACTGGGAGGGTGCTTAGCCTTGCACTTTTGGAGCCATGCTCACCACATGGTTAAGACTTGGGTGATGAAAGAACATAAGGTGCAATCGTCTTGGACTTTGTATTCAATTCCTGAGAAATTCTTTTTGCCTGTGGACTTATCCAGTGATGGTAATATTGTTGGATTTGTTGATGATATTGCTGCCAAACGAGGACTATACAAATATAATTTCAGCGGGGAGCAGCTCGAGTATTTTAATTTTCAAAGGTTTCCGTATCATGGGCACAGTATGTATACAGAGAGTCTCCTGACACTTCCTGAGGCCTAGAGAAAGGGTCGTCAAGTTCGTCAACAATGGTTTTGAATTTACAAGGAGAAATCGTGATGAGGTCAAAGAAAGAAAGAGAATCAGGTTTGTACCAACTTGAAAATGAAAAATTATTAGATGCCCTCAAATCAAGAGAAAAGATTTGTTATATCCTATTTGTTGACTATTAGTTTAATTTTGTGGGTCATTTCTCTTATTTCCTTTTGGGTTTGCAACCAGAGAGAGAAGGAGCTTCTGTTTTTCCCGGTTTTTTAGTTTGCTTTAGAATAGTATCTTCTTAGAGGGCATTTGATAATGGGGTAATGTTGGAAATTAAACTTGGCTACTGGTAAATTGTAACTTGACAAATGACCAATTGGTCGATTAGAAACTTAGGTCATGATGGTTCTTTAGACAACATCATTAGCTTTGAATGGTTATTGTTGAATTACTAGTTGTACACGATTTTGGATAACTGGAAATTCATAACACTTGAGGAAACAACCGGGCTATTTAGTAGTATAAATATGGGTACTATTTCATTTTAATTGTATAAGTGAGTATAAGAAAAATAAAGAGAAAAGATCAAGAACTTTAACAAGTTCTATATTTGAGTGTTGTGTGTTTTGTAAAATTGGCTACTAATAAAAGTCAAGCTTTGTGTGTATTATTGTTCTTTCAATACAAATATTTTATAAGATTAAATTTTATTCTCTGAGTGTTCATATTTTCTTTCCATAGCATCTAAATTTTAACAAGGCAATTTTATTTAAATTGCCATCAGGTAATCCATCCAGATTACCCCAATCATTGCCTTGTTCGGTAGCTCGCCAATGTTTGTAATCGACATTCCTAAGTTGAGTCCGGTGCTAATTCACATTACCAGTAGTCGATGCTCCCACTGCGACGGTCTTCTTCCTCTTTTTTGCTCCGTCTACTTCATCACTGCTTCTATTGCCTCTCGTATGCTCCATACGTTGTTTCTGATTGTTGTGTGTTCTTGATTTGAATTCCCATTCTTAAAATGTTTTTGTTTTTTTTTTCACCTTTACCATATTTTTGCTGCGACAATTCACTTTTTTATGTCTTTATTGTTTGAATAATGTTATATGTACAATAAAATTGTACAATAAAAATACACCACCCATTTTATTACCATTAGATGTGATGAGTAGTCCACTCATCACATCTAATAATGTTAAACCTGTGGTATATATTTATTATGGAATCTTATTATACACATAACATTTCTCTTATTTTTTCCTATGCTTGTATGGAAACGGACCGACGCGGCAGGAAATGGCAGCCTCGATGGAATAGGCAAGAGGTTATTGCCACCCTCTTTTCGATTTTTTTTATTTTCATTTTTTTATTGTTTTTTCGATGGGCTAATTTGGTTAAAACCTATGAATCATGGACACATCAATTGGGTGTCATGTATTGTCAAATACGTCTCCATGTCAAATCTTACATGACACACCAATGACACATCAATGATACAAATTTGTATATATTTGATTTAAAATGTATTTTTTTTTACTCTAATATAGAAAAATACAATATAAATAGGGTTATAAAAAGGAAATAATACATAATTTTTTGAATTTATAAGAAAATAAAATATAAGTGAAGCTTATATAAATGAAATTTTGAATAATGTAATATTTTCATTAAATTTTTACTTATATATATATGCTGTGTCCGTATCTTATAATTTTTTAATTTTAATATGTCCCTCATGTTAGTTTTGTGTTTTGTCCATGTCTCTGTTTACTTTATAGATTATTTTGTGTTTGAATATAATTATAAAAGATTTTTTTGTCATAATCATAAGTTATTAACTTGTTTGGATATAATAGATAAAAAAATATTTTTTTGACAAAATTATAATTTAAGAAAAAAATACATCTCATAAAATCTTATTTAAATGAAAACAACATAAATCTATATATAAAAGAGAATGATTAGAGTTAGGGGCTAGGCTAGACTATATTGGGTTTTGACTTAAATAAGTCTGTATGAACTATCAAAAGATAGTTTGAGTCTAGATCTATTACTTAATATAGGTCATTTTCATGATCTTAACTTGATATTCTTAAAAACCTAATTAGAGGTATACTTGATTATAATTTTTGTGTTTTAAAAAAAACTTTTGCTTTTAAATAAGTCAATGAACTTCTAAATATGTTAAACAAATATATTTTTAAGTTGGATGAAGGACTTATTAAATAAGTTAAAAAATGTATTTTTAAATAGATTAAAATTATCATTAAATTTTTTAAATTATAATTATAAAAATAATAATATAAGTAAGCCAACTTGTTAGGCCTAATATGCTATTTTCATTAGAGCCTGACATGTTTAACTAAAAATGCTTTTTGAAAATTCTTAGTCTAACTTATTTACTAAATATATTAGGTTAAATTAGGCCAAATGTAAGCTACACTAAAGGCTTTCGATGAGTTGCCTGACCTACTTCCACTAGAGTGAACGTAGTCATTTTGAAAGAAAAAAAAGGTTAATAATATTTTCAAAAAAAGAATTGACATTGGATTTTATGCATGCATTTTTATCTCTTCGTACTTCTATTTAAAATTAGAAGAAATTCTCTACATGCCTCCAATAAAAATAAAAATATGATTATTTTTTTATTTTTCCATTGGTATCAATAGAGCCATCGAAATAGGCTCTAGTCTGATGGCCAGTTGAATAACCCTAAAAAAATGTGAGCTGGGTTGAAGAAATTAGAGCAAAAAGTAAAGTTAGTCTGATTTAATTTAGCAGGACTCGATTTGACTTGGCCTGAATGAGCATGACCTTCTAGGTTCCAACCGCCAAAATACTATTTTTTATTAGAAAATCAACTGATTATTCCTTCATGGTTTCCATATAACCCACTAGAAAGACGAAGGACTGCCTAATAATTTTGTATATGAAGAAAAGAAAAAAAATCTTATAACTATTACATGATTATCCTTTTTGGTAATGCTCCTAAAGTAGTAGTTTATACTTTATATTAAAATAAAGATGTACACCATTACCCGGAGAAACAATTATCTTGGGCCGGCATAATTAATGTTCATGAATGTGATGTAGCCAGCTTCAGCTCCATATATGTTTATCCAATTCTATCATTTCATGAAAAAAAATTTAGTTAAAATATTTTTTACATGAGTCATAAAGCCAAAAAGAAAAAAAAAAAAAGAAATTGAATAAGGAAAAAATTTGGCCCGTCGGCTAGTCCATGGCCTGAATAGATTTGATTAAGCATGTGTTTGGATTGAGTATTTTTAAAATACAAGAAAATTTAAAATACCAAGAAATTAAAATGCTTCAATTAAATTTCCTTCAAGTTTTAAATTTTTTGTTTGGATAGATAATTATATTTTCTTTATTTGTAAAATACTTTGTTTGGGTGAGGTAATTACATTATTTTAATTTTAATATATTTTATTTAAAAAACATAATATATTTTTTAAAAAAATAAGTTTTTTTTATTAATAATCAAAATTCAATCAATCTAAAATTTATTATAATGAGTTCATATTTAATAAATTATCCTAAATTTTATTTACAAAATATTTTAAATTTAAATTATAAAATTTAATTGTTATATAAATAAAATTAAATGATATATAAATATAATATTATGTAACATAAACTGAATATTAAAAAAATTTAAAATACAACAAAATGAATTAAAAATAACATTAAAAAAACTCATAAATATAAAGAAATTTTAAAGGAATATAATAAAAGTAAAACTTACCAAAATGAGAAAAGTGTATTCTTGTAAGTGTAAGGATTTCCAAAATTCACTCTCTATAAGTAGAAATTAAAATCATCTATTTTAGGTAGATAAAATCTTCTTAAAATTCCTTAAATTCTGTAATTTCTTTTAAGTAAATATCCAAATAAAATATTTTATCCTGATGAATTTTAAATCCTTCAAAAAATTATATTCCCCCTATAATTGCTCTTTCCAAATGTACACTAAGACAACATTTTTCTTGCCTGAAATTAACATAGTCCAAGTTGGCCGACTCATTTTTTTAGCAGCCTTACCAATGTCCTTCGTGTTTTTAATGGATATGATTGAATCTTTTATATATATATATATATTTTAATAAATTGAATTAGTAGAACACATAACACAATTTTGGCCATAAATAATTTCAAGATATGATATTCTTGAATTTTGTAATGGTACCAGGCAAACTCTTTAGTTTCTACTTCTATTTATTTTTTTAAAAAATTAAAACAATCTTTAAAATTACTTATTTATATATAAAAAAAGATGTGCCCTTTTTTTGTCGTCCAAAGGTTACTTCTTCTCTTCCGAAACCAAAGAGGCAAAGGCTCAAAGAGGCAGAATATCGAAAATCCATCATGAAAGAATAATATCTCCACATACACTGCATGAATTCTTTTTTGACATGATGGATTAAAAAAGTGAAACAAATAAAGAGACACGTTAACTACACTAAGCTGTCAAGCCCGCAGCGCCAAAAATATAATAATAATAATAAATAAAAACTAAACTGGCTCCATTGCCCTATCGACTATTGAAAAATGCAACACAAGCTTGAGAGTTCGGAAGACAAAAATAAAATTGTAAGCCAACATATACCATGTAGTAACTTTTACCAATCATAGATAAAAAAATTCCATTGACAATTACTCCATTGTATCGCAATGGAGAACAACAAAACCATCAATGACCTCCCTCAACCGTTGATTCAAGAAATCCTGCTGAGGCTCCCCGTCAAATCTCTCTTGCTACTAAGGTGCGTTTGCAAAACATGGCTTTATCTGATCTCCGATCCCAACTTCACAAAGTCACATTTTGAACTCGCCGCCTCACCCACCCGTAGATGTCCCTTCATCGAAACCCCCAACGCTCTATCCTTGGACCTAGATGCATTATTTCATGACGGCTATGCTCCAGTCAGGTTCTCTCTTCCCTGTGGGAATCCTCCCTAAAATCTTGCAGAGGGTTTATACTGTTGGAAAAGTACCGAATTTCATTATGTGGAACCCATTAACCGGTGCCCACAAACAAGTACCGTACCGACGTGAGGGCAACAGGCGTCTCTCTGGGTTTGCCTACGATCCATCAAAGGACGATTACATGATAGTTCTCGCTTGGAGGGACAAGAATGAGGAGGAGAAAGGCAGCTTCAGTTTCTTTTCAGTGCGAAGCAATTCATGGAAGAATTTCGAGGTGGCACTTCCCATTCCCCTGCCGAATATTGTGTGGATACATGGGTTGTTCTTGAACGGGGCTTTTCATTGGGCGGTGGCTTGCCCTTCTCGTTGCGATGAGTATATTCTTGTCTTTGATCTGATGGAAAGGAGTTTCTCAGAGATAACTCTGCCAGAGCCGGTGGTCGGGAATAGGTGCTTACTTGTGCAACTGGGAGGATGCTTAGCCTTGCACTTTTGGAGCCGTGTTCACCACATAGTTGAGACTTGGGTGATGAAAGAATATAAGGTTCAGTCGTCTTGGACTTCGTTTGCAATTCTTGAGAAATACTTTTGGCCTGTGGACTTATCCAGTGATGGTAATATTATTGGATTTGTTGAAAGAAAGAGAATCAGGACTGTACCAACTGGAAGACGAAAAATTATTAGATGCTCTCAAAGCAATAGAAAAAATTTGTTATGTTCTATTTGTTGACTATTAGTTTTGTGGTGTGGATGCAGAGCAAATCATTTTTCTTGCTCAGAGATTATCTAATTTCCTTTTGGGTTTGCAAGCTGAGAGTGAAGGAGCTTTTGTTTTTTCCGGTTTTTTAGTTTGCTTTAAAGTAGGATTTGATTCCAAATAGGTTTTCTTAGGGGCGTTTGGTATTGGGGGGGGGGGGGTACTCCATCCATATTAGCCACATCAATGTCTTGTTTGGTATCTCGCCAATATCTGTAATCCACATTACTAAGTTAATTCCAGTGCTAATTGACATTACCAGTAGTCGATGCTCCCACTACGACGGTCTTCTTCCTTTTTTTTTGCTCTCTCTGCTTCCTCGCTGCTTCTATTTCCTCTCATCTGCTCCATACGTTGTTTCTGATTGTTGTGTGTTCTTGATTTCAATTCCCATTCTTAAAATGTTTTTGGTTCATTTTTCTGCGACAATTCTCTTTCTTGTGTCTTTATTTTTTCCTATGCTTGTGTGGAAACAGACCGATGCGGCAGGAAATGGCAGCCTCGATGGAATAGGCAAGAGGTGGTTGCCATCCTCTTTTCTATTTTTTTTATTGTCTTTTCGATGGGATGATTCGGCCAAAATGAAAAGGAGATTGTACAATAAATTATTAATTTTATATTATCTATACACTATACAAGGTCCGTTTTGCTGTTTTCGTGTCCAAATTTCTTTTCTAAATTCGCCGTTGTTATTAATTTGTTAACCAATTTTTAGTGGGGTTACTATTGTAAATTAATGATATTTACTAACCACTACCAAATTCAATTTTTTCACCGAGAGGCAATAATTTGTAAACATTCAAGCGGTTTTTTTTATCCTCTTGCGTTATTAGCGTTTAATGAAGAGAGAATTGCAATTTCAGTCTTTATGCCAAAAGTGACATCCTTGACTTGCAGAAGATTTTTCCTTTTCTGTTTTTTAACAAAAATTTATTTGTTTTCATTGTTATTATTACTTGATTCATTGATGAGTGAAGTCTTTCATCTTTTATCTTCAAGGTTTAAAAGACTTAGAAGATAATAAAATGAACGAAATTCTGAACATCATTGCTACTTCACAATTCAACAAGAAATAAGAGTGATAAAAAGAAACTTTGCAATGCTTTCGGTAAGTGTATTTTTATTCAAGGGATTAATTTATTGACATTGGTAATTACTTTGATGTGCTTAATTAGTATCATTCACAATTTCAATAGTATTTCCCTTCTCATAGCCATCTTTAATTTCAATATCAATAATTATATTATTTGCATTTGGAATGTGAATAGTTTGTATACATACATTTACCTTGATAAGGTGATCATGGTCACTTTTGTTATTTTTTTCAAAGTTTTGTTGCTCTAAATAAATTATGGATCAATAAGTAAAATTTTCGGGAGAAAATATATGGTTGTTGGAAGTGTTTTTGTTCTTAAATTTTTTAAAATTGTTTTAGAAAGCAAGTTTCAGTTCAATTTTTAAAAAAAAAAAGGAAAACCTATTTGACAATTTAACTTAAAAAACAGTTTTATAATGGCAAAAAATAGAAAACCTGTTTGGATATTTTTTTAATAAAACAACTTTTAAAACTAATAAAACAAAAAACTATTTGGCAAATTTTATTACTATAAATGACAAATTTTAACTATTATGTTTTATAGATTATATTTTTCATACATACTTAATAAATAAAGTCTTAATACAACTTTCTATTCCAATAAATGAGCTCAAATCATTAACTCAAACTTGACTCATGAACTCAACTTATTGAACTAACAAATCAAGATGAAAATATCTCATGAGTTTACTTAACTCACTTCCTCAAACGCAATAAAACTTTCAATATATATATATAGCTGTTACATTACAATGAACAACCCACATTTACATAGCATCTCAATAACACTGATATAAACTATAACCAATGCTACCTAGACTATAACAAACCAAACAAGATCATATTCTATCAATCCTAGAAACACAAAAACCCCTCAATTAGACAACAAGGCGTCACGACTAGTCAAAACTTATTGGAAAAAACTATCCACTTCCTTTGCAAGAAGATCTAATCCTTGTGAAAGCTTCTACAAAGTGCGGCCTAATTCCTCAACATTCTTTTGAATTGATTGTGTCTTCACGGTTTCTTCGCTACCCTGGATTGTGGAATATAATTCCTTCAGAGGCTTCAATTGATTCCAACTATCAACACAGAAAATTTTCCATTGAAAAATTTAACTCTAATCTCCTCATTGACAAGATTCTACAAACCTCTAAAAGTTGAAGCCTAGGCGTTTGGACTTTGTTGATTAATTAATGTATCTATGAAAGCTCATTTGTAATAAAACAAAATGGCTATGATGACACTCATTTGTAATAAAATAAAATGTCTGTGATGGTACTCATATTGAAATGAAGCAAATGGCCAAAAGTTCCATGAATTTGACACCACCTTGATAGCCTCCAGGACTCTGCTAAACTCCAATTTGTCTTCATTCTTAACAGATGTCAAGCACAAAACAGAGGCAGTTTTCTTATGCACAATCTATAGCAAAAACATATGGATTAAATTAGTCACAAGCTCAGGCTGTCAAGGATATCTGACCAAGTCATCCAACATGTAGAAAACATAATATCCAAACCAAACATCCTGATCCCAAGCGTGCCTTTCCCTTAACAATGCAGTATGGAATTTCCATCTTCCTGCACAATGCTAAAAGCCACACAACCAATTCGATTGGGTCCACATCATGAGCAATCACAAAAAGCGAGCCTTATTCTGCTAGGAAATAACAAATCACTAAACAATAAACAGATATAAGGAGGGAGAAACAATAACAAATCACCAAACAATAAATAGATCTATGGAGGGAGAAACTGCAATATTCCAGTGTTAAATTGAAACATAACCTGCTCAATAAGGTAGGTAACATGGTTGAGACCATACTTTACAACAATAGGCTTCTTAGCTTCAACAGTTTGCCCTGAGCCTCAAGCCTGGGCTCTTTCAAAAGCCGCTTCTTCTTCTCTGCCTTATCCTTAGGCCTGTGCAGTAGTATCTTGAAAAGGCTTGTAGCTCCAGGTGAGATTAATGAAGAGGATCATAATTTTTATACAACTCAAATATGCCTCGGTGTTTGGACTTTGTTGATTAATTAATGTATATGTGAAAGCTCATTTGTAATAAAATAAAATGGCTATGATGACACTCATTTGTAATAAAATAAAATGCCTGTGATGGTACTCATATTGAAATGAAGCAAATGGCCAAAAGTTCCATCAATTCTTTGGTGGTGCCAGTTTTCAGCTCTTAGTTACAAGTTGATCACTCACGTATATAAGCTAGTTAATCTACTTTTTTCTGGAACTTAACTCATTCAACAATTCAATTGAGTTCATCATATTCTTCTAGATATTTCTTCTCTTCTCTATTTCTTCCTTTCAATTGTTACCAAGTGTTATTCTTTGATACCATACCAACCATTGAAATCAAAAAAGAACACTTCATCCATCAAAGACATAACCGTAATATATACGGTCAACTACAACTTAGAACATATCATCAATCTAAGATCAACAGGCAGCAGCAACCACAAAAGTAAGATCAACCACAATAGCAACCACAATATTCAGATGTCCAGAGAGAATCAGAAAAATAGGGAGAGAGAGAGAGAGGGAGATGGAGGGCTCACTGCTCACTGGGTCGAGTATGGAGGCGGATTTCGCTTCAAGGGTCGGGGCCAGTGAACCTGGGAGCAGCTCACGTATGTTGGAGAATAGGGGTTGGTTCGTTGGGATTGGTTGCGGGGTGGGTTGCGAAGCTTCATGGGTTGCGGGGTGGTTCGGAAATGAAGGTGGTCGCGAAGCTTCAGGGGTCATGGGGTCACTCACCGAGGCTAGTTCACGAAGCTTCAAGGGTCACGGGGTTACTCACCGGGCTGGTTCGCAAAGCTTCATAGGTCGAGTTCGGTGTGCCACTCGCCGAGATAGGGGCTGGTTTCACAAAGCTTCACAGGTCAAGGTCACTCATCGAATGGGCTTCACAGGTCGCGGGTCACTCGCGAAATGGGGTGAGAAAGATAGCGTGAAAGGCTGGCATTTCATCAAGATGACTGGTGTGAATGAAGGTGAACAAAGCGAGCAAAGGAAAAAAGAGAAACGGGTGACAACAAGATTGAAGAGGGCCAAAAACACAAAGTTCCATTTATTCACAAATTTGCCACTGCGTTTTTCACCATTTTTAAAACAAGAAAACCAAAAAAATCTCAAATCTGTTTTTGGTTTTCAGTCTTAAAATAGGGTTGTAGTTTTTTTATTTTTAAAAGCAACCTTTGTAAAACAGGCATCCAAACAAATTTTTTTAGTTTTTTACTTTTAAAAACTAAAAACTTTTAAAATTCCTTGCCAAACAGCCCCTATATTTTAGAAATAGAGAGAGTAAAATATATATTTTAGAAATAGAGTAAAGTTTAATAATACAATTTTTTTTAAGGGAATAAGGAATATGTTAATACCAAAAAACTAAAAAATGCGCAAGTCGCTAGTTATTACTATGGCTGATCTTTATTTGGAGGGTATTTTAACATATATATATATATATATATAGTACTTGGTAATCCTTTTGATACACCAAATAGGGTAATAATGTCAGTTAGATTATATTACATATCAAACACTACATTATAACATTAGCAGTAATTTAAGATATAATAATATTTTTTAATAGTAATCTAGACTATTTTGGGCCGGCATAATTAATGTTCATGAATGTGACGTAGCTAGCTTCAACTCCATATATGTTTAGCCAATTCTATCATTTCATGAAAAAAAATTAGTTAAATTTTTTTTTGCATGACTTATAAAGCAAAAAAAGAAAAATTGAACAAGAAAAAAATTTGGCTCGTTAACGTATCATGGTCAGAATAGATTAAACTAAGACAATATTTTCTTGCTTGAAATTAACATAGCCCAAAGTGAGCCGACTCATTTTTTAGGCTTAGGTATCAATATCCTTCTTGTTTTCAATAGTTATGATTGAATTTATATATATAAATAAATTGAATTAGTGGCACACATAACACAATTTCAACCATAAATAACTTGAGAGAAATGATAATTGTACTTATAAAGTATGAGATATCATGCGAACTCACACACACCATCTATAATTGAATGAGATGTGGACTCTAGTTGAATGAGAGCTACTTCCCATTCAATGGTGGATAAAGAGTGAGTTGCACGATATCACACTTATGAATATAAATAACACTACTCATAATTTTAAGATATTGATATCCTTAAATTTTATAATGGTATCGAGAAACTCTTTATTTTCTAGTTCTATTTGTTTTTTTAAAAAAATTAAAACAATCTTTAAAAGTACTTATTTATAAATAAAAAAATATGTAACTTTTTATTTTGTCGAAAGGTTACTTTTTCTCCTCCAAAACCAAAGAGGCAAAGACTCAAAGACAGAATATCGAAAATCCATCATGAAATAATATCTCCGCAAACACTTCATGAATTCTGATTTGACATAATGGATTAAAAAAGTGAAACACTCTCAGGTCGTTTGGAAACCTTTAATGAAATAGAGTTGAATTGAATTTTATTAGGAATTGAATTGAATTCTCATGTTTGAAATGAATTAGTAAATTAAAGAATTGAATTCAATTTGATTTGGAATGGTTATAAAAATGAATTAATTTACTTATTTTTACTATTTTATTCTTTATTAATTGGTAAGGAATAAGACATTATATTCATGTAAGATTATTTTGATATTTTTATTTGTTGAAATTTAATTTTCACACCAAATCACACCAATTTCGATTTTAATTCCTTAGTTTTGTTAGATTTCAGTTCCATGGGATTTCAATTCCTTCACTTAAGTTATTTCCAAAACATGAAATTCAATTCAATTCCTTGATAAAATAGAATTCTAGGGGTTTCCAACGCCATTTAAAGAAATACATTAACTATACAAAGCTGTATCCTGACTCACTTGAATGAAGTGCATTTCTCATCCAATGATGGATAGGATGAATTAGTACAATATTGAACACCTCATGAGTACAAATAATATTACTCATAACTTCATGGTATTGGTATCCTTGGATTTTGTAATGGTATTGGAAAAACTCTTTATTTTCTAATTCTATTTATTTTTTTAAAATTAAAACAATCTATAAAAGTACTTATTTATAAATAAAAAATATATTATTTATACTTATTGTGTATTAAACCTATATCGACTATATTTCATTGGATGAGATGTAGATCCCATAAATAAAGTTTACATTCTCAATAATGAATGGAAAATGAGTTGATTAAACAACACAAATCATAAAAAAAGATATACCTTTTTATTTTGTCGAAAGGTTACTTTTTCTCCTCCGAAACCAAAGAGGCAAAGACTCAGAGGCAGGATATCGAAAATCCACCATGAAAGAATAAAATGCAACAGAGACTTGAGAGTTCGGAAGACAAAAATAAAATTGTAAGCCAACATATATAAGCCAACATATACAATGTAGTAACTTTCACCAATCATTGATAAAAATTCCATTGATAATTACTCCTTTGTATCGCAATGGAGTACAACAAAACCATCAATGACCTCCCTCTACCGTTGATTCAAGAAATCCTGTTGAGGCTCCCCGTCAAATCTCTCTTGCTATCAAGGTGCGTTTGCAAAACATGGCTTCATCTAATCTCCAATCCCAACTTCACAAAGTCACACTTTGAACTCGCCGCCTCACCCACCCGTAGATGTCTCATCATTGCAACCCCCAACGCTGTATCCTTGGACCTAGATGCATTATTTCATGACGGTTATGCTCCAGTTAGGTTCTCTCTTCCCTGTGGGAATCCTTGCGGTGTTGACGTCCTGAAATCTTGCAGAGGGTTTATATTGTTAGAAAAGTACCCGAATTTCATTATGTGGAACCCATTAACCGGTGCTCACAAACAAATACCGTACCGACGTGAGGGCAACATGCGTCTCTCTGGCTTTGCCTATGATCCATCAAAGGACGACTACATGATAGTTCTCGCTTGGAGGGACATGAACGAGGAGGAGAAAGGCCGCTTCAGTTTCTTTTCGGTGCGAAACAATTCATGGAAGAATTTCGAGGTGGCACTTCCCATTCCCCTACCGAATATTGTGTGGGGACGGGGGCTGTTCTTAAACGGGGCTTTTCATTGGGTGGTGGCTTGCTCTTCTCGTCGCGATGAGTATATTCTTGTCTCTGATCTGATGGAAAGGAGTTTTTCAGAGATAACTCTGCCCGAGCCGGTGGTCGGGAATGGGTGCTTACTTGTGGAACTGGGAGGGTGCTTAGCCTTGCACTTTTGGAGCCATGTTCACCACATGGTTGAGACTTGGGTGATGAAAGAATA
Source organism: Dalbergia oliveri (assembly GCA_030441495.1). Classification (NCBI taxonomy): domain Eukaryota; kingdom Viridiplantae; phylum Streptophyta; class Magnoliopsida; order Fabales; family Fabaceae; genus Dalbergia; species Dalbergia oliveri. Next base: position 18,780,664 of record JAMLFY010000004.1, on the reverse strand, counting down.
TAAGGTGCAGTCGTCTTGGACTTTGTATGCAATTCTTGATAAATTCTTTTTTCCTGTGGACTTATCCAGTGATGGTAATATTATTGGATTTGTTGATTATATTGCTGCCAAACGAGGACTTTACAAATATAGTTTCAGTGGGGAGCAACTCGAGTATTTTGATTTTCAATGGTTTCCGTATCATTGGCACAGTATGTATACAGAGAGTCTCCTGTCACTTCCTGAGGCCTAGAGAAAGGGTCGTCAAGTTCGTCAAGAATGTTTTTGAATTTACAAGGAGCAATCGTTGGTGAGGTCAAATAAAGAAGAGAATCAGGATTTACCAACTTGAAAACGATAAATTATTAGATGCTTTCAAAAGGAAGAGAAAAGATTTGTTATGTCCTATTTGTTGACTATTAGTTTTGTAGGCGAGAGTAAGTCATTTCTTTTTCCTTTTGGGTTTGCAAGCTGAGAGAGAAGGAGCTTTTGTTTTTTCCGGTTTTTTAGTTTGCTTTAAAATATGATTTCATTTCAAATAGGATTTCTTAGGGGCGTTTGGTATGGGGTAATCCATCGAGATTATCCACATCATTGCCTTGTTTGGTAACTCGCCAATATTTGTAATCCATATTACTAAGTTTATTCCAGTGCTAATTCACATTACCAGTAGTCGATGCTCCCACTGCGACGGTCTTCTTCCTCTTTTTTTGCTCTCTCTGCTTCTTCGCTGCTTCTATTGCCTCTCGTCTGCTCCATACGTTGTTTCTGATTGTTGTGTGTTCTTGATTTCAATGCCCATTCTTAAAATGTTTTTTGTTTTTTTTTTCACCTTTACCATATTTTTGCTGCGACAATTCTCTTTTTGTGTCTTTATTTTTTCATATGCTTGTGTGGAAACGGACCGATGAGGGAGCAAATGGCAGCCTCCATGGAATAGGCAAGAGGTGGTGGCCATCGTCTCTTCTTTTTTTTTTTCGATGGGCTGATTTGGTTAAAACGAAAGGGAAATTGCAGAATAAATTATTAATTTTATATTATTATTATTACTGCTGATCTTTATTTGGAGGGTATTTTAATAAAAAAAAATATAGTACTTGGTAATCCTTTTGATACACTAATAATAATACGCCCTCTTAGTTTTTTAATTTCAAAGTATCATCTGTGTCGATGTATGGTGCCTCCACTCCTTTTCAAGTGTGTTATGAGCCCATCTTAATTACTAAAAAAAGAAGAAACCAATCATTGATAACTGCAAAAAAAATAAAATAAAAAAAATTATGCCAATAACAATGTTCCCAATTGAGGTTGCATAACAAAACTATCATAAAGAACTGTGTGGGGGCCACTTAGACCATATATGTCATCCCCACTTGAATGACATTGGTGTGTGGCACTCTCATGTTTGCAGTACCTCCTCTGCAGTTCCTTCTGAGAAATGCATAGAAATAATTAATCACCAATTTCTTAAAGAACAAAGAGTTCTTCTTGGCCCTCACATCCCCATGTCCAAGCAAATAGGTGCATCCTGATGCTGTTGCTTCTCTAAGTGCTGAAAGCTCATATTCAAGACCAGGATCTTCATCTGCTGACATATAACTTGATGGCAATGCTGTTGAACCTTCCTGACAGATACCATTTCCTGATTCCTCAGAATTCTGAGCATGCATCAATGGAATCCTTAGTTCCTCAGAATTCTTGGATTTCACTGAGACATTGTCCATGGCTTCAGTTGTTAAGCCACTGCTCTCCAAGGCACTTTCTTGAGCCTCACTCCTCAAGAATTTCTCAAGGCTTTCAATGAGAAGTTGCTCAAATGCATGGTGATCTTCCTTCCTTACATCTTTGTAGCCATACCTGGCGACGCAGCGGAACATATGATAGTCTTTCTGGCAAACTCTTCGAAATAGGAATCTCTCCTCTTGAGGAACCACTGGGATAGGGACATATTTGATGCAGACAAAAACTATGGTAGAGTGAAGAGCTGGAAGGCTCAGCAGGAACTGCAAGAAAACCGAGGGAATGCCCTGGACAAGCTCATTGTATAGCAATCCTATTCCTGGAACTCTTACTGTTCCTAGATTGGAGCCAAGTTCAAGCATCAAGTCTGATGAGATCTTCTCCCTGAATTCGCTTCGGTACTTCAGTACACTCCCATAGTTCCATGTGTACATCACGGAGAGGAAGAAGGCGGCAAAGACGAGTGGAAGCCAGCCACCCTCAAAGATTTTTGATAGGACAGAAGACATGTAAATGAGCTCCACTGATCCAAAAACAACTGGGAAACAAAGTGCCCAAACCAAGTTAGTCTGCCAAATTAAAAGCATCACAAGTGTCACCAAGGTGGTGCTGACCATCATGACACCAACTTCAGCAATGCCTGCAACAAGATTGATCACATTAGTATGGATATGCTACAAATGGTATTCAGCAAAAGGCAAGTCACTGTATTGTTACATCATTTCGCAAATTTGTCACCATCAAGTACTCAGTGTTCAGGAAGTATTAGGTACCAGCAATTAGATAGAAAACATCTGGTAATACGATGAAAGTGTTAATCCTATGATCAAGGTAGTGGACTATAATAAGTAAGTTTGCAGTATGTATAAGAGAAGAATCATTACAAGGTTAATTAATATCGCTCGGTTTGAATAATGCTATTTAAAAGTTTTTCGCAACATTGCCATTGCAATCAATAACAAACATCAAGTGTAGATTACTAGGAAGCGGGGAGCAAAACCAAAGGCAATTGTCACCCGAATGCAGAAAAAGAAAACGAGGAAAGCGAATACTACTAGAGCATGGAGATGAGGGAAACTTTACCATATGCATTTGCAATATCAGTAGTACTTCGGAAGATGGAGACAACAACAATGCACATGACCATCAGAAACCAGTTAATTACAGGGATGTAAATTTGACCCATGAACTTTCTTGAGGTGTGGATTATCTTGAGCCGGGGAAAGCACCAAAGCCATAGACTGCTTTATGCATGAAAATGCAGCAGATATCATTGCTTGACTAGCAATCATAGCGGCAAGTGTGGCTATCACAAACACTGGCCAGAAGAGCCTACCTGTCTCACACAAAGTGCCAACATAATAAGGTAATGACTTGATTACTATACAGAACAAATATCTCAGTCATAGTTTTAAGACAGTGACTTGTGTATAAAGACACAAGGAGTGATTACGTAAGCAAATATCACCTGGAACAGAATCATAGAATACGCTTGAATAAGAAGTAGGATTCTTCAACAAATAAGCAGCTTGGCCCATATAAGCAAGCAGGAGACATGGGAATACCACACAAGTAAAGGCAATCTGTACAAGCAATTATACAAGAGACTTAAAACAAATTCAAATGATTTTATAAGACTAGTTGGTTTACCCTACAAAAAGTAACAATTTGAGGTTCCACAGACCTGTATTGCCTTAACAGAAAAATGACCCAGATCAGCAAACATTGCTTCTGCACCTGCAGAGGAATATCCAAGCAAGTTGTGCAACTGATTCCTTTTCATAAGGGCTATTTCAATGCATCACAAAGTTATCATTTGGATGGACAAGCATGAATTACAGATTTTCTAAAGATTACTTTCTGGCATATTTGGTTTGGTTCTGCATGCAACAGCATTGCATGCAGCAAAATATGACAGAAATAATTGATATTGACTAAATCTGCAGAGAACAAATCCTCCATAAATGTGTCCAAAGAAAGCAAAAACTTGTACGCATTCGGCCATAATAATTATCGGTAATCTGCTGCGATTAACCACTTAGGCATGATACACAGGACACATACCTGTAATACACAGGACACAACCACCAAGAGCTGACCATGCCTTTTTGCCATTCTTCTTAAAGAAGTAATAAATATAAGCTGGATTGATTGCTCTCAAGACAAAAATCTCGTGCTTAACAATATTGTAAATTCCGATAGAACCAAGAGAAAAGAACCATAAAGCAAGTATAGGGGCAAACATGAAACCCACTTTACTGGTTCCAAATCGTTGTATACTGAACAAAGCCACCAGTACTACTGTTGAAACAATAACCACAGCATCTGCAAGTAAGAAACATTAACAGAAAAAAAAGAAATTAAGCTCTTATTGTGAGAAAAATCTAATTTGTTCATTTCCATAGTACAAGACAAATAAAAGCCATAATTCTTGAAAACACCTAAACCGAAGTTGTTGATAGTGTGTCAGACTAACAAGGCAGCACAAATTGACTCCTCTTTCTAAAACAACACAAGAGAAGATATGTTAACTAGCCAGTTTTTCAGAAAAACCATATTTGTTCTACTTTGGCCAAAATGCACCTATCTGACTATCTCAATAGTAAAGAGATATGTAAGAGACTTTGACCAATTGACCTCAAGGATCTTTGCCTCAGAAAATTTCCTCAAGGATCTTTGCTTCAGAAAATTATATAAGGATTCATATCTTGCAATGTTATGATTGGGAATAAATTATGTAGAGATGTCAAACTAAATCTTATCAAAAAGCCACTTGTTTATTTCTCCAGAGATATTTAGGTCCTGTTTGATAACTGTTTTGCAAAACAGTTTTTAAGTTTAAAAAACAAAAACCTAGAAGAAGTTGTTTGACAACTTGTTTTCTTAATGTTAGTGAAGGTATGTCTTCCTGAAGAAAGGAAGCAGCTACCACACATCCAACTTTAACATGTGAGTGAAGCTTTCAATGGAAATAAGGTGACTTGGAATCTCATTACAAAACTCCAACCACCAATTTAATGATTTTTGTCTTCATTACTTTCATTTTATGTCCACTATTTCTTTCTTTAATCCAGAAAAAATAATGTCAAAATACTGGAAATAAAAGGAAAATATACCCACTTGCACCAAATCCAATTATTTCACCCTGCAGCCCGCTTATGGCAGACATCACTGCAGAAAAGAAGCATCATGGTTATAATTAAATTGCAAAACAATCAATTTTTTTCTTAACGACATCCTACTAAAACATTAGAATATGATAAACAAATAATGAAAATTCCAAGAAGGAGGAGATATGGTATTTATCTGTTAGGGACAAATGGACAATGGAAGTCCAATGTGATTCAATCAATTGAACAAAGTGTAGTCCTAAACATAAGAAACCACTGTTGGAAACCACTAAAGAGGTAACCAAATAGACTTAGTTTTTTGTTCATTCACAAGAGCCACTTTGGAATCAAGTCAAGACAAAGATTCATTGCAACCACAATGGAAAATACTTATTCATATCATACAGTGGTAAGTGATTATGTGACTTGATGACAGCTTTTGTCATCAGAGAGGAGGAGGTTTTATTGCTAGAAAACATAGTGACAGACTGTTGCCAGAAAGCAATTTTGAAAAGCCACTTCATTGATTTTAGCAGGACTTCTACGGCATATTATCTCAGAGAGGTGCTGTGATTGCTAGTATGACAAGTTTAGCTCATGCATGAACCGCATACATAAAATTTAGGACAAATTATACCGACTTCTCTTGAGATTTGATAAAATTCATTCCAACTTTCTTCTATTTGTCTGAGTGACACTAATCTCCCCTAGATGCAGTGTTCATTGTGCGATAGAGAGGAGGTCAGTGTAATGATTTTATAATCTAGGAGAGGTTGATGTAATGATTTCATAAACTCTGGAATTTAAGCAAATTTTACAAATAAGAGAGAAGGCAGGTTGAATTTCAACTAACCTCAAAGGAGGTTAGTGTAATTTGCTCTAAAATTTAATACAGAAGCACTTATCAGATGATACAAAAATTTACAAGTAGCAATTATACGTATAGGTATGTTAATTGCTAAACATATGACCCTGGAACATATTCACATTTCAAGGAGGAGAAAGTGTTACCGCAAGTCTTCTCTGTGCTTGTTAACAGAATTTCATGTCAAAAAATTGTTTGTTTATGTTGTACCTGATATTGCAGGGGTTAGAATACCATCGCCAATAACCATAGAAGCTCCAAGCAAAACCAACAGCAACAAGAGAGTTTTCAAAGATGATTTCTTCTCCAAAGTCTCCTTTATTTTCAAAGCCCTTTTCAGCTCTGGTGTGGGCAGCTTGAGCCTATAACTAGAGATATGTTCATCAGCCGGTTGATGATTTGGAAGCATATTCACATTTGCATATCTACAAATCAGAGAGTATAGCGCAAATGTCCCTCCTACAGTTGAATCATTAATTTACAAAATTGGGATTGCAATATGTCTTAAATGAACCAAGCTGAATAATTTTTAAAGGCAAAGCAAATCTCTTACCTTCTCCATTATCATTTGCTCTGATGACTACAAAAACATATTTTGCTAATGGAAGGAGAGCTATTGTGTACATTACTAATGATAACGCCCCAAGGACATCAATGTCTGATTCAATTGGAACCTTGCTGAAGACATCAGCAAAAACATAGAGAGGACTTGTTCCCAAGTCGCCGTATACCACACCAAGTGTTTGAAATGCTAATGCAAGAGTGGACAAAAGGGAAGCATCCTGATCACAACATTAAGTACTACACATTAAAAGGAAAGAGATGGATATAAGCACTACTAAACACATGATGAAGTGGATAGTGGATACTATTGAGTATCTTTTGAAGTGGTGAAGCAAGTATGTGCAAATCTCTGCATTCAAATGCTCCGCCATTGAAATAACTATTATTGTGGTTAAAATTGGGAAAGCCATGTTACAGATCTTCAACATTTAACTGCATCAGGCCATCAACAGCCATGGATAATTTTCTAAATGTAAAGTGAATGGCATAGCATGGATGCACCACTGTTTAGTGTCATTTTCAACAGTTTAGTGTTCACTTATATTCCCTAACTCTAAGGTTTAGGTTCCAGACACATCATTTTTCTTTCTTTTTCTTTCATTTTTTTTTTTTTTTGGGGTGTGGGGTTCTTTCTTTTCAAACTTTTAACTCATCCCATTGGCAGGGCAGTTTCAGAGCTTTATGTGCATCATTCATGACTCCGTTTCGAGTAAATGCCCAAATTGATTCTTTAGATATATACGTGGAACTCAATTGGTCCTTCAATGCGCATCTTTGCTGTCAATCAATTTGATCCTTAAACTGACACTAGACTGTGTGATCAAACAACTAACAAATTGATTCTTTAAGGATGAAATGGATAGTATCACCAAAGGATCAGTTGGATGTTGCTGATAAATGAAGGATCAATGTTATGCCAAGGATATCTTTATAAGACCAAAATAGGTCTTTACTCAGTTATCATTTTCAATTCACTATTAATGATTCAGAACACCCACAATCCTTCTCAATAACAAATTGAGTTTAACAATAATCAACATTAAAGCTTTTACCACAAGGTTCCAGTCCCCAGTATGTTTCCCCTCAATCACACACAGCTAGTGTCAACCCTCTCAATCAATAAATATACTGATAGTAGTAAAAGAAAAATTAAAAAAAAAAACAACCACAAAGCAAACTCAACCACAAAATGCAGAACAAAGGAGCTTGGAATAAAATGATAAATAACACAGACAACAATTCACCTTGGAGTGGTGGTCTTGATTTCTAGCAATCTCCATGACTTCAACATCCAATGAATCAACTCTCTTAGGACCCTTCATAAGCCTCCTCCTCATTGATGATCCATACCCGTCTCTACCCTCATTAGACCACTGAGGAACCTCCAGAGAGTCCACTTCACTGCCATCAACCCACCTAGACTCACTAGTACTCCCTTCATTACTGCCACTTTCCAGCAACCTCACGCTGCTCTCTTCAATCCCACCACTACCTTCCATTGCTCTCCAAGTCCCCCAAGTGAAGTGTGTCAGTGTCAGCTTCTGAAAGTGTGAGACTTTATTATCAGCAATTGCAAATGTGGATCATTTTTTTAGATACAAAAGCAATCACTTTAGGACAAATGCTTGTGCGGTTTTGGAGCATTAGCTGGACGTGCTTCATATCCATTCATAAAATGACAATTCAGTTACGAACCACTTTTAACTTGTACTTTTAGTTATAATGTCACTTTTTGAATGGATACGAAGCACATCCAAATGTTCAATCTAGGAACATACAAGTATTTCTCTCACTTTAGGGACATAATGTTCAATCTTTAGGACAGTGAAGTAGGAAGCTAACTAAGGTGCTAGTGATCAAACATTCTAATATGAATTCTTTTGCCAAATTAAAACAAGACATGAGCACAGCCAGAGGAGCTGCTTGCCCAACTGAGATTTGGTGCACATGAAAACAAGTGGTAGTTGTGAGTGTGATTCTATGAATGCTGCATGGACAAAAGTTGTCGTTTTCTATGGCCATCCCATGTGAATGTGGTACCTTACCTCAGACCCAGATGGGTCCGTTTCACGTTTGCTTTTGAACTTAGTTTCCAACACATGGGAGAAGTAACTGCTGCTTCTGCACCTTGCTGCTGAATAGTGCTGGTTGCTTGTTACAATTACAAAGAATTTATCTTCAATTTTTTTTAGTTGTTATGAAGAATATTTGTCCAATATAAAATGATTAATGGCTGCAGTTTTAATTTGTTTTCCCTCTCATCCTGCATAATATTGATAGGCAATATATTCACAATATATATATGCAATATTTTAAGAGTTTAACTTTAATATATTATTATTAATTATTGATCGATAAAGTATTTTATATTATCAATTAATTATATACCATTTAGAATTTTCTTTTTTAATATACAATTACACACAGTGAGCAATATAAGAAGAGAAAAGAAAAATACAAAAGGCAAATTACACTTACCTTCTTTAATTTCCATCAGGAGTGCCCTTTATTTGTAAAATTTGTATATGAGGGATAATTATTATACCAATCTTATCTGAATTTATAAAATTATTACATCTCTCTACTCTTTCCATTGCCCTTGAATAGTGCATTGAGAGGGGTTAATATGTCTTCAAGACAAATAAAAGAATGCCAGATAAATTTTACTAAATCTCACAAAACACATATATAATTTATCCAAATATAAAAGGTGACAAGTTACTTCCTCTTTTAACCCCTATATTAACCTTTATGTTTTTCTCTCTCCCCTTATTCACGTTACATTTGTATTTGTTTTCATGTACATATAATATTTTTCATACAGATTGTATATAAAGTATGAGGTATTAAATGACGCTCTTTATATAACGTAACTTACTTAAATTCTATTAAAAAAATTAATTTGATTCTTTTATTGGTCATGGTGTTTATTAAGTGTCAATAAATCACTTTATTTTAGCACTAAAGCATTATTGAATATTAAATTGAGTTTTGATATAAAGCATGATCTCTCTTACCACGAATTCTTAATATCCATCCTTTTACAACGATATAATCCAAAATAATCCAAACAAACAAAAGACCTCACGTTTTTTTTTTTTTCCTTTTAACTTTGGTAGCATTTGATTGGAAGGTAAAAATGGGATGAAATTTTTCATAAATAAACTTTATATTATTTATGAAAATTTTCACTCAATTTTTTACCTCTAAACCAAACATGACCTTAATATTACTCAAGTTATGGTTCTAAGCAATGAAAATTCTTATACGGAAAACCAAGTTAATTGTGTTTATACGTAGTAGTAGCGCCGGAACTTGGTTCATTTTGACCCAATACATACATATATATATATATATAATAGATATGTTATGAGAGAAAAAAAAATCCACTAATATATAATAAACTCAAAATCCTTTTCTTCTCTAGTTTATAAAAAAAAATACACTAAATTTTTTTCTATATTCTCTATATTGTTATCAAGACATTTCATTTGTATATTAGTATTTTAAAATTTTGCTTTGGTTAATATTTTTACCTAGAAATGATAAATCTTTTTAATTAGTATGTATAAAAAATCCTTTTAATTTAAAACTTCTCTTAATATATAGTCATTGAATATTATATAAATTACAACTGATCATATCATTATGAGTGTAATTTAGAAAAATGAGAAATGAAGATTAGAAAAATATATTATGACTTTATGTTCTACCCCCTTAATTTTCTAGTAATCTTCTGCAGCTGATACGTAGTAATATATAGAATGATATGGTAGATAGAGGTCACATTTAACTTATATATTTTTTTATCCAAAATGTCAATATCAGGGCATTCATCTAATATATTATGAGCACAAAAGATTTTATGAGTGTGTTCGGTTAGAGGATAAAATGTAGGTAAAATTTTTAAGAATAAGTTTCATATGAAATTTAATATATTGAATCCATTCATGAAAATTTTATGCCTATATTTATCCATAAACCAAACACACTCTTATATAGGATAAGTAGCCACTCAAGATTTGAAACGGAGAACAACTCCTTAACTACCATTCTACCTACTTGTGTTGGATTTTATTTCTCATACCTTACCTATCAGCCTTCACCACTTGAACAGCTACTCCTTTTTTATTTTATTTTCGTTAATTTCTCTTCTTAGTAATTCCCTGTTTACAATCTCGTTCATTTGCTAGTTTCTTGCTCCTGTCTTTCTTTAACAGTGGAGAAATTTATAGAACTATGATTCCTTATTTCCTTGTAGGTACTCCCTGCCGTCCGCTTCATGAATGGTTTCATTGACCATGGTTCCGGACTTGCACGTGCAATCTTAAAGATGATGGCAGCTTGGTATTCTCAAATGGCACTAACACATAACATGCATTTTATTTTTTTAAAGTACAATATACCATGCATTTTTAACTGTCTAGATTGTACTGTTGTATAGATTTTTGAAAGTCTTGGAAGCCTAAACCTCATACCACTATGGAATGTTCTGCTAGGAATTTTAAATATTCTTCCTACAAGGGAGTGTTTGGTAACATGATCTATAAAAATTTTCCTTCTATGTTTACTCTCAGTACCAAAAAGGCAAAAACACCTTAAAAGAGAAAAAAAACTGTCTAAAACAATAACTTTGCTTATAGTAGTTAAACAATTTACACTCTTTATCCCATGAAATTTTTATAGCTGATTCACATCTGCTGCATTGGATAGTTAGTTTTGAGGAACTAAGATTTTACTCCTATATTTCAACAACAATTAATCTCCACGTGTAGGGGTGGAAGTAGGTAAGAAAATTAACTTAAAGGTCTTGACCTATATTCCCAAAAGGTAGCCTGAGTTTGATCCTATTACCTAACATAGACATTTTTTATAGCTTTCGTATAATCTTCTTAAAGGCTTTACCTTATCAAAAAGCCTATTTGACTATAATATTCTTTGAAAAAATTAAAATGCTTACTCTTAAATAAGTCAAAGGACTTCTAAATTAAAAAAAATTAAATGGACTAAAGACTTGTTAATTAAATTTAAGAGTATATTTTTAAATAGATTAAAATGTATCTATTATCATTATATTTTGAAATAATAATAATAATATAAGTAAACTAGCCTGTTAAGCTTAATAAGCTATTTTTATTACTTACGGCTTAACCTATTTAGCTAAAAAGACTTTTTGAAAAGTTTAAATTTAACTTGTTTTCTAAATAGGCTAGGCCAAGTGAGGTCAAAGACCCTTAACGAATGACCTAGCCTACTTCCACCCTATCCGCATGTTACATTAATTCTGTTTGGTTCTTAAAGGGAAATTATATTTTAACATTCAAAAAGTGGATGTCACTTAATTTTGTTTGGTTCTTAAAGGGAAATTATATTTTGACATTCAAAAGTGGATGTCTTAATGACATCCACTTTATCACCATTAGATGAGCTTGTGTTCTCTGCTCACTCAACTCAACAAACTCATCTAATGATGATAGAGATGGATGTCAAATGGGACATCCATTTTTTGAATGTTAGAATAGCATTGCTCGTTCTTAAATGGATGCATTAGGGTCGTCGATTATGTTTGGAAGTTTTGAAAGGGTGAAAATGAATGGTTAGTAATGGAATGAAATAAAAAATAGTGGAATGGAATGGCTAGTTGTAAATCACTATGTTTTTTGAGAGTTTAATGAGGAAAGGGAAGTACACTTTTGTTTGGGAATCACAATATAAGTGAATAGAATTAAAAGCTGTAATTTTTATTTTTCTTTTTCTTTTACCCTTTCACTTTGTTAGTGTTTATTTTATTTTATTTTTTATGTATCAAGATTTAAAAATTTTAAGGATGAAAGAATGAAACAACCAATATTGGAGACAATTTTCATCGTGCTCCTTCACCCTCGATTTGGGGGTCATCAAAATTTATATTGTCTTTGTTTTTTGGTCAAAGATACGCTCTTGTTGTCCCTTCCTGACCACTCCTCCCCTTCAATTAAACAACAACCAAACACGTGTAAACTGAAATTGATCCTTCCATTTCATGCCCTTTCCCATAAATTTTATGCTCTCAAGCATAGCCTTAGAAATTTCTCATCAAGATTAGTTGATTGGTCTACTCTAATAGTTATTACTCCCCCCATTCCTTTTTATTTGTCATTTTAGAAGAAAAAATTCTATGTTGATTATCATTTTAGTATTCCAATAAAAAAATCAATCGTTCTATGCCAATTTTATCCCTAACGTTTGCTTGGTTATGTGTTTAACTAGTGGAGTTGGATAAATGCATGAGTTAGTGGGTAGGAAATTAGAGGAGTGAATAAAAGAGCAATTTAGTTATTTAAGTCCACTTTTTCAAAAAAATTAAAGCATTTAAGTGTTCTCTTAATGCTTGTGCATGACTATTAAACGATTAATAATAAGGATTGTGAGACAATGAGTATTTGATTAAGTGCTAGCGTTATTTGTCTTAGAACTCCGATTTTTAGATTTGATGCTTCCTATAACTAACTAGTAGTTAAGAGAGAATCATTAACCATAGTTTGAGGTGGTAATTAAGATAATCACTTTTGTTCCAAATGACCAATATACAGTCTATTGGACTTTAAGGGTCCGTTGGCACACTGAGAGTAAGAACTGATAGTATAAGACCTAAATATAAGGCCTGATAAACTTTTAATACTATACAATATTTGATGTAATATTATATAAGATATTATTTTTATATTTTATAATATTACCATTTATTTACAAATAATTCTAATATTTTAATTAAGTATTAAATAAAATAATTTTTTTATTAATATTTTAAATATAATTTTTAAATATCATATTTATATAAATATTTATTAATTAAAATTTAATTTATTTTAAATATTATTATTTATTTCAATATTTTATAATTATTTATTATTTCAATAAATTATATAAATATTAAATAACTCTTTTATATATTTTTAACATTTTATATTTTTAATTATAATTATTTTAATTTTAATTTTAAAATAAATATTAACTCAAAATATTTTATTATTGATCCTTAATTTTATATATTACATATTATTTATTATTTACTTTAAATATTTATTTCTATTTAATATTTAATATTTTATTTTATTTAATATTTATTAATTATAATTACTTTTTATTTTTATTGTAGATAAATAGATTGATATCATATATTATTTGTTAACAATATTTATTTATTATGAAATAATTTTATTTATAAATTTTTATTTATTATTATTTATTTAAAATTATTTTATTTTAATAAAATATTAAAAAATAAAAGTAACCTTATATGTTAAAAGCTAATCATGCCTAATACCCTCTCATGCGTATTAAGTTATATGACATTTTAACGTATAAGAGGGTTATCATGTATAAGTTATACAATACGTCGTTTATACCAAACAACGTATAAGAGCATAACATATAGTATAAACTTATACTATCATGCCTAATACAGCATTCCAAACACACCCTAAGTAATACGATTAGAGCCAGGTTGGTTAGCCAATTATTAAATAGAGATCCATAACATTAAATTTCTATGAAAAGAGTTAAATTTGAGACTTTATTTCAAGAAATACTCTCCATTTCTAATTAAATTGTTTTAAAAAACATCATTTTATTCCATATTAATTGACATTCTAGCATTCCAATATTAAGACAAATTTTTTATTCCAATTTTGCCTCTAATTTATTTATATTTCACTCTTTAATACTATCTCTTTGAGTGACTAATCATATACTATCTCAATTTCTCTTTCTACTTCTCGGTAAGGACCCCATTTTTCCTCTCATTAAAATTTGCCGCTCTCTTTATAAGAGCACATTGTCAAAGAAACTCAAAAGTCACCTGATCTATATATAGAGTTTTGATATATTCTCCTAAAAATTTCCTACAAATCTCCTACAAGTAAAAAGACATACATATAATCAATGTCTTGAAAACTTAAAAAATGAGTAACATTTACTTTATTTAGCATGTAAAAAGATTTGTATGAACATTTGCTTGTATGTTTTTCTCTTATTTTAGTATTAGGAGGACTTATAAGAAGATTTCTAGGAGGATATATCAAAACTATATAAACTACTACGAGTAGAACTAATATTCAACATATGTGAGAGAGTAATTCAATCATCAGCATAGGTTCATTGAAATAAAAAGAGTGATTTCTCTGGTGATGTTTTGGTTAATACCTATGGTGAGGTTGGCATTTAATCATATTTTGAAAATATGGTTAAATGAAAAATAATGTGGCTATGTACTTAGGTGCTTGGCTCAATTCATAGACTCAAATCATCCTTTTTCCAAACAGTGATATCAAATTTGACACATCATTTTAATGAAAAACAAAAGGAATTAGACAATCACTAATGCCCTAATTTACAGAAGAGCCACAGAACATATATAGTACCTTGTACAAAGGATTGCAATTTTCCAAAGATGAGCCAGCATAAAAACCTATACAACTAGACCAAGCCCAGTTACTTCAATCAACAATCTACAAAAATAGTTATCAACTTTCAACACAATCAACAAAAGGGTGTCTCCAAGTTCTAATTGAAGCAACCAAAATTCAATCTTTACCAAAAAAAATTCTTCACTTCATAGTATAGTCCCATAACAACAGACAAACAAGCATCAACATTTTCTGATCATTATTATTATTTAAATATCCAAACTAATAATTCGAAGAACATAGGTAAAGAAAAGACCGTATCCAAGAGATACGGTCATGGGCAAGGGCAACAGGAGCATTGCAGATGCCGCATATGTGGCATTGGCCTTCCCATTCACGAAGAAAAAACCTTCCCATTTGCTTGCCACCCTCTAGACCTCACTTATCACTCACTACTTATGCTTTGCTATAGAGAGAAACAACGAGAAGACGAGACAACCTTAATATAGGCAAGCACAATGGCCACTTCGCCATTGATGGTGACATTTAATCTTAATAGGCAAACACCTAGTACATAGCCACATTATTTTAACCATTGGGAAGCTCTAAAGCAATTAGGAAGAGAAGTTGGAGCGGGTATTATTATTTCATTTAACCACATTTTCGAAATGTGGTTAAATGCCAACCTCACCATAAGTAATAACCAAGAACATCATCAGAGAAATCACCATAAAAAAGTTGAAGTTATTGTCAATAATAATCAAAAGAGTTATGAAGTATTACGAAAAGTGTCTCAAGTCCTACAAAAGGAAACTTAAACTTTACGAGTAAAAAAATTATTTTTATTCATTATGTATGGATATCATGCCAACTCACACCTTATTTACTATTGAATGAGATACAAATTCTATTTGAATTAAGTCTACACCTTATCCAATGGTGGATGGGGTGTAAGTCGACATGATGTCCTACACATAGTGAATACAAATAATAACTCTATGCACTATTTCTCTATGTTAGTAGTGCTTTGTAATGCAACAAAAGGTTGATGGGGACACTACAACAAAGAAAGATGAAAATGTTGGAAAGAAGTTAGTTGCAACAAATAGCCACATGGTAGAAGCTGAGTTAGGCAAAGGGAGGAGAATGAAAATAACAAACTCTAGGCTAAGGGACTACAACTTGAGGTATAAGGTGGAAGAACTCAGCAAAGAAGTGGATATTATGGTATGAGCCCTTCATTGTCCCTTTGTGGATGATTTTCTCCTATCCCTTTCTCTGATCTTGATTCCAATTTCTGGTCTCCTCAGGTGGAGCCTGGAAGTCGAATGAGTAAGATTACTCAACTTGATATTATACCATTTTACTTGTTGTTGCCTTGTTATCAGATTCCCATTTCAGCTATACTTTCTTATTGAAGTTTGTTTCCCTTTATACTTGTAAAAAGTATTATAGTTGTTACTTTTTACTGAAATCAATACAACTCCAGGTCAAGCCTTTTTCCAATGTTATTTGAACTTGCAGCATTTCATGCTTAAGCACTAGAATGGGTACTATGGCATTGGCTCCTTTTCAATTCCAACATTGTACTCTCTCTAGTTCACAATATAAGTCTTTAAGGTTATGCATGGGAATTAAAGTGATGATTGGATCTTGTTATCTTTTGAAAAAAAATAGAAAAAAAAGGGAGGAGTGACAATTTTGTAATTTTCAAACAAAGTAAAATAAAATAAAAGGTGGAGAAATCACCATGTAACACAACACCACAACAAGCCCTCCCCGTTATCTTTCCCTCTTTCTTCGACCCTCCCCCTCATTCACTTTTCTCCATTCTTTTTTTTTTTTGGTTTTTCTTCTCCATGAATCAACAATCTCTTCCATTGCATTCCATTTTGTCATCAAATACTTCAACTCCTTAGCTTCTCGAGCTTGAAGTAAGTCTCAAATGTCAATTTCATTCCTTTTTTTTTGTTGCTCTGGGGTTTATCTTAGAACAAGTGAACTCTAAAAAATGGTGGATTAATACATGTTTGATATTTTAAGCATAAGTCTAGTAAATTAGAAGCTCTAATATCAATAGATTATAGTGGGTAGAGTCAAGTTTTGATTTTTCTTTAATCCTTAGGAACCCTAGGTTCCACAAATTAAGTTTTTATTCAATAAGCTCTCTAATTGATAAATTATTTTGAAATAAATTATCTAAACTTGTCAAAATTCCTATGTTGTTCAGATTCTATTAATGCGAAACAAGCTACTCCTTCCAAAGCTATTAGGAAGCAGCCCGATTGACTTCCACATGTAGTGAGTGGCTATCTACATAGTGGTTGTTTTAAATTTATTGGAGAAATTAATTTATCAAAGTTGATAAATTTTATTCTATGCTATTTGATTTATTTGATTAGCTATCTTGACTAATTATCTTCTACCCATGATAATGATAATGATTAATTTATGATTTTAATGATTGAGAAATCATCACTAGCTCGTATTTTTTTTTATAAAACCTCATGATTTTGTTATATCATGCTTCAAGTTATATTGAAATAATTTGTGAGAACTGTCACTTTTGAGAATTGGGATTACATAGAGATTTATTTATGAATTGGTAAATTTATGTTTGATATAATTATTTGAGAAATGAATGATGGGTTCTAAGTTAGAACATACCGCTTGCCAAATCAAAGAAATATACTGCTATACCATTCGCCACAGTGAAGAGGTATAACAACAATATCGCTCGTCGTGATGAAGAGATATAACGACAATATTACTTGCGGTATTTTTTTTTTCATTAAGGTGAAAGGGTGAGAAGACCTTATTTGAGGCACCATAAACCTTTAGATTAAATGGGTTGGGATTACTCCCCATATTCATTTAGTTCTTCTTATGTAACCCTCATAATTCATTTAAGTATTTGATGATGGAATCGATTTTATTTAAGAATGAGTATTTGTGAAAATGATGAGAAATTATACCAAGTATATTAAATGATGTGAACAATTACTAGTATTAATTATTTTTAGAAACTGCATGATTCACAAGCTATTTTGTTCTATTTTAAATGTTCGTGCATTTATTAGTTTCTCCTCCTTGTCAACTTTATTTATAGTCCTAACTAGTTTGTTTGACTCATCCCTCTTTCTCTTTCAAATTCGCATGTGGCTGAGTAGCAAGTTCTTGAGATTTGCTATTTTGCTCGAGATCCCGTTTTGGTAGGACTCCATTTTTAGTTGAAGTTTTTTTATTGTTGACTCAAAAATTTTACAGCTATAAGACATAGATTAAGTATTTTAATTTGTGTGTATGAACAAAAGTTTAAGTATGATCTTTGTATAAGTGGTCCTTACTATGTCTATAACTAAAACTCTAGTAATGTACTGGCTATTGAATCTGGATTATGATATTGTGATATGTAATAGGTTAAATTTAATATGTGAATTGTCCAATTTTTAGGAGAGATTCTGTGGATTTTTGGTAGCTAAAGTAAATAAGTAAATAATTTAGGGATGATATCTTTAGATTTGCCGGGTTAAGTGAGTTAATTTGACCTATGTGTCGCCATTGCCTAAGTTTCGATCGTGACAAAAAGTAAACATAAAAGACAAAAATACTTTTTTATCATTAATCATAAATTATCTCTCCATTTAATAATCATATTCATATCTATTTATTCTCACTCATTATAAATATCGGGACAAATAAGTAAAATAATTAATAATTTCTTAAAATATGAAAACGATTAATATTTTGGATCAAACAAAAATTCTACAACTGACTTATATTTTGGCCTGGAGGGAGTATCATTATTTCCGGTGCTAAAGCATTGTGCTTCAATTCATTCTAGCGTTGTAGCGTTATTTTCAGCACTAAAACGTTGGAATTGCTCTTGTAAATGTAAATATTGTTAGTGGAGAAGTAAATAAAAGAGAAACGTAAAATGCCATTTGCTTAGATTTTGGGTTTAGCTTTTTTTTTTTTGTCTTTTAGTGCTATATTTCGTTTGGTATGAGACATTTATGCTGTGTTTGGCTTCGCTATATCTTACCCAAACGGCCAAACCCCCTTCATTTCATGTTCACAGTGATTTCGGTAGAAAAAGTAAAATTTGTTTTGTTATTTTGTTTCAAAAGCAATTATCACCCCGAACTTCAATCGGAGTGGGAGCATATTATTGCTTGTTTGCTAAAAGATTTACGTTCAATATTTTAAAATATTTTATTATAATTAAATAATAAAAATTTTCTCTTATATTCTATAAAATTTATGGATTGATACCTTCTAAATAATTTATGGTTAAAAATTTACCACATATCTCACTAACTAAATTTATTAATATTTTAATATTCTTAATTAAATTATAATTCTTAAATTCAAAAGGTACTAGTATTCTTAGAGTATCATAACAAAACCTAAATAATAATTAAATTTTCACTCTTGCTTACATTACAATATATACATTTCTAATAATTCCACAAGTAAAAGTGTTTATTTTCTCAAACTCATTTTCAACAAAAAAAAATTTAAACACAAATCACTTCATAATAAACTGAATTTTATTAAAATTAAATTTACAAAATCAATTTTATTAATGTCTACTTTAATTTTTCTTTGAGAGATAATAATTATACTCATAAAATATAAAATATTATATCAACTTATATATTATTTATTATTAAATGACATGTAAATTCTATTTAAATAAATATATTTTTTATTTAATAATAAAAATATAAATTAATATAATATCACATTTCAGCACTTATAAATAACACTGCTCTTTTTCCCATGTAGTAGAAAAGTCAAAGTTGGCAGGAAAGTTGTCGTTGTAGACGCGGACGGTGCTACGTGCTAGGTTGTCTCATCATCCATGAAAAAGTGTTCTTTTCTTATTCATGCTTATCAATACATGCTCTCTTTTCCTTCAAAAATTCTTGCTTCCTTCGGGAGGAAGATTCACTCTTCCTCCACATGGGGTGTGCACTGTGCAATTTATTTTGGGAGATATGAAAGGTAGTAGGATCCATTGAAATAAGTGATGGGTGTGAGATATGGAGTAAAATTTCTTTTTTTTCATTTCTCCTTTTCAGTAAATATCTTGTTTTTTTTTTTTGGATCATTGTCAACGTCTCTTCTTAAAACTATAAAAAGAGTGTCCTGCTCCGTAGCCTCTTTGGACGGTTTGATTGATGACATGGCCCCCACTAAGGGCTGATGACGGTGTGGCGGCATTGACCATCTTACGCAATTATTTAAAGCTTTCATTTCAATTGGTGTATTAATTTACTAATCATCAACCTAATTTCATTAATAATCTATCTATAGTTAACAAACGACATAATATTAATTAAAATAATTTGATAGTTGGCAATTTATCAAATACAAGCTGGGATGAATAAAAAAAACATGATGAACCGAACGAGCCACTTTCTCATAAAGCTAGTGTGCTAGACAAGAATCCAAATAATTTTGGTATTTCTAAGGTACAAACCATGTGAGGGGACTAATTTGTGAGACCATTTTGAAATGTAAATGACCTTTTAGGGACATTTTGGATATTAGTATTATTTATTAAAGAGCAAAAATGAAAATAATTTTTTTTAAATGAAATTCATGTAATTTTACATATAAAACTCGTCCTTAAAAATTTACACCTTATTTTTACCCCTGACCAAATATATCCTAAGAAAATTTAACAATTAAGGGAACACTAATTGCCTAACTACACCAAACGCATGAAGGGCAAAATCACAAACATAATAACGAATTTCAATTTAAAGCAGACAAAAAGCATACATATGCATTAAACAAAAAAGTTTCCTCAGGTGCTCCAAAGTTCCACATTGTCAATAATGTTTATATCAGGTAAGCTGCTCCTACTAACAACTGAATCCATCATCTTACTCATTTCAAGAAATAAACGTTACTCTTCAATGTCCACTTGAAGCTAGTTACTCTTCAATGTCTACTGAAGCTCTAACTTATTCCATAGTTCATTGATAGATGGACCAATCCCCTAACAACGAATGCCGGACTCCTAGGACAGCCACGTGTGCTCCTTCAATCTCCTGACAATTGTTCTCAGTTTGCCTTAGGACCAATGGCCCTCTTAGCAAAAGATGGCAAACAGAAAGATGCTGTATGAATCTGGAATATAAAAACAAAGATAGAACATAATCAGAAGTTAAGATGAGAATTGGGTCCAGGAAAGAGAAGGAGAGAATGAACATTCAGCATGAGTTGAAAAACCCTGCAACCAGCA
The DNA here is from genome assembly GCA_030441495.1 of Dalbergia oliveri. NCBI lineage: Eukaryota > Viridiplantae > Streptophyta > Magnoliopsida > Fabales > Fabaceae > Dalbergia > Dalbergia oliveri. Next base: position 18,759,760 of record JAMLFY010000004.1, on the reverse strand, counting down.
AAGCAAGGGCAAGAGAACATGACATGATTGAAGCAGAAGCACACCTCAGAGTTGTAAAATTTCAGTGGTCTTGCTGACTGCTGACCCTCATTTTCATCAATGGGATTCACCGGATGCTTGAAATCGACAGCAGGCCCCTCAGTTGAGCAAAGCATGAAACCAATCATCCCACTGAAATAGAAAAGAAAATAAATTAATTAATTAATAATAAAAGCTAGATAAACATGGATATTAATATGTATTCTCACTATCCCTCAACTAAAAGCAAATTATAGATCAGAGTGTAGTCATCATGTCATGTAGAATACACAACCTTCACGGCCCTAAAAAGTTCTAAAGGATAAAAATAGATGACCTCTGAATTGGCATAATGATTGAGGCCATTTTAATTTCTAATGGCTATTTTCTTGAAAAAATAATAGCATGTAATCAATAGATAGGAAAGGGGTATCTTTTAAAAAGAGAAAATGGAAATATAGAAAATATTTTTTGAAAGAATGTACCTTGGGTATGTAGGGACTGTGGTCCAAGCATAGTTGACAGAACCTTTGAATATCTGGCGACAATTTGCCACGATGTCTTCAATGATATGCATATGAAGCCAAATACTTTCTGCTTGAGTACACACAACACCTCCTGGACGAAGAGCCTTCGCAACCGACTCAAAAAATGGCTTTTCGAAAAGCTCTTGAGCAGGACCTTAAGGATATCAAATGCAACCTCAGTTTTAAAGAAATTATGTTATGTGTAGAAGACCAGAAAAATTACATGGCATTATGGGTATAGCCTACCAATAGGATCGGATGAATCCACTATAACTGCATCATAAGTTCCTTCTGGGACTGCCTTCAAAAATGCAACTCCTAGATCATTGAGAGACAAACCATCATGAGAAAAGTATGCTAAAACAGACAAGAGGTTACAAAATATTTTTTGGAGTTTCCTAAAAAACAGGAGCTGTGTGATCATACCATCACCAATATGAAGTCTCACACGCGGGTCCTCAAAACCTACAGCTATATCAGGGAAAAATTGTTTCGAGATCTGCAAAGAATAAAGACTTCAATTTTAATATTGAGCATATACTGCTATACCAGAGGTCTTTTAAGCATAAAAAGGGTTATATTTTCAGGCCAAGTAAAACTACACATATTTAAACTTGATTAAAGACAGGAAAGAACAGAGTCTTGGTGCCATTACTCACATCAACAACCATCTTGTCTATTTCGCAAATGTCTATCTTTTCTACTGAAGAATGGCGTGATACTTCCCGCAAGACTCCACCATCTCCTCCACCAATAACCAAAACCTAATGGGAAAATTGAAGTGAGAAGAAGTAGAGAACAATTAAGTTCCATATACGCATAGAAAGTTACAAAAGGTAAAATAGGCTAATATGTCCAAAAATTTTCTTGCTTGTGAACAGCCAACATTTCACTATCAACAGTGGTTCAAGTAAGTCATATCTCAAGTGGCTCATATAAAAGGAAACCAATGTACTAAAAATAGACTGCAAAATTTGTTGTGTTACATGTAAACCAAGGTTGCAGCAGAAGACAGCATGGTGATGGAAACATCAACTTTCTGCATAATCAGGATAGAAATATTTTTTCACAAGTTCTTCTAAGCCCCTCTCTACATACAATGATTACAACCTATATACTGCACCACTACCTTACAGTTATACTGAAAAGTTTTGCTAAATTACACATATTTGGTAACAAAGCAGGCAACAGCATATATCCTAAATTCCTGGTTAGATTCGAAGTATCAAAAGACCTTTTTGGGATTTGGAATAGAGCAAAGAGGAAGATGAGTGATCATCTCCTGATAGGCACATTCATCCCTTTCTGTCAGCTGAATGACTCCATCCAGAACAAGGACCTTGCCATATGTTGATGACTGCAAAAAGATATCAAAGCCGCATACATTGTAAATAGAACTAGGACCAATAAAAAGGGCAAAAGAAAATAATGAAACTTTAGAATTAAATGGAGGCATTTGTACCTGAAAGACCATGACATTCTGGAAGTCAGACTTTCCTTGAAACAAAATCTTTTCCACCTTCAAGGAGTGTGCCTCCCCTGGAAAAAATTACAACCAGATTCCACTTCATGAGTGTTATTGCTAAAGACAGGTACAAACATTCTGAATTTATTGAAACACTAGATTGCAACGTGCAAGTAGTTCTAAAAATATTAGTATTGCTTTTTGGTTTTGTAAAAATTAAAGCCATACATAACATGCAGACAAATATGTTTGTCCTGTTGCAAGGACTACATAAAACTTGAAGATCTAATTCTGTTACTCATAACAGATCTATCTTCAACAAAAACTAAATATCACTGGGCAACCACACCAAAGGCGATGGTCCTTGGAGTGACATCAAAGACAATAGAACACAAGGCCTATTTAGTTATAGTTTTAATTTTCCATTTTCATTTCCTGTTTTCATTTTCTATGTTTTTGGTTTTGAATTTTGTGAAGAAAACAGTGAAAACAGGAAATGAAACCTAAAAGTAAGATTTTATTGTTTTCATTTTTCAATATTTCCTTCACAAAATTCTAAAAGCAGAAAACACGTAAAATGAAGGCAGGAAATGAAAACAGTAATCAAACATGCCCAAGTAACGTGAAAATATAGAAAAATAATTGGGCAGATTCAATCATCTATATAATATTAATAATTGTGTTTAGTGCCTCAAAATGAAATACTGAAATCCGGAATGAATTTGAACCTACAACCATTCAATTAACAGCTAACCACTCTACCACTGAGCTACTTACAAAACAATCATCTCACATCTGCTATCAGCAAACTACAAACAAACCACCGTCTACATAGACCTTGAAGTCTCAAATGAATCCATTCCCCTACATCATATATAGTCATGAAACAGATATATGAAAGCACAAAGCAGAACTTTCAAATATGCCAAATCAGCCAATTATCCTTAAAATCCACGAAAAAGGAGGACCAATAATTCTAGAACATAACATAACAAAAAAAAAAAAAGACAAAGCCTAGAAAAGAAACGTAGAGTGAAACAATGGAACTTGCCAGCTGATCCTAACATATTAAATACAAAACAATCAAATCAAAGTTCCTTAACAAAAGCACAAACACATAAAAAATCAACAAGGGGTGAGGTTTTTTACGATGATAGAAACATCAAGTTTGAAAATTTGGGTTTTGGGTTGAGGGAAAATAAGGAAAAGACTCGGTTTTTGGAAGGAGGAGTAAAAGGGCACCGAACCAGGCCACATTGGGCTGATTTCAGAGAACCAGCCAGGGATAACGGTTGAGATGCCATGAGGGTCGTTGGTTTCAGCTGAGAGGGTGGAATCTGAGACTCCATTCTGTTCGTTCTCCCTCTGCCTCTTCACTGGGAAATCAGTGGACTCAATCACAGTCTCTTCTGCCGCCATGCCTTCCTTTCTCTGCTTCACCGCTGAGAGAGAGAAGTTTGTTTGTAACACACAAGAGAGTAGGGAAGCCACACAACTCTTTTGCCCTTCACCCTGTGTTGTTATATAAAGGGTGGGCAACCCACACTTCCAATTTTTTTTTTATATATATATATATATTTTGTTATCATTTGGATCAGGGGTTTCTTTGAGTATTCCTACAAAGTTTAAGGAAGTGGTATCTTTTAGTTATTTGTGCTTATAAATATACTATATGTTTCACTAACTTATTTTATTAAAATATTTAAAATCAAATGTTCAATAATAATTGTAAAAATGGTAAAGGTATCGATACTCCATAGATATTGAAGTAAGAACCTTTGGGTTATTATCTAAACAAATTTTCTTTTTTATTTTGGAATTTAAGGTGAGAAAATTGAGGGTACCTATCTTTTTTTTTAAACGGAATTTATACTTAATATTGATAAAATATTAATTTAATTTTAATACATTGATGGTAGGGGTGTTCATGACGTTCGGAATCGCCAACTTGGCCCAGAAGCTCATTGGGATAGTTTGAGTCTTGAAATTTGACCCGGTACACTTTTCAGGCTTGGGTTCGGGTTATATGTGGTACAACTTCGCAAAGTCAAATAATTCCTTAAAAGATATATATTTTTATAATTATTTATAAAAAATTATAAGATTTTAAAATTCAAGTAATATTTTTTACATAATTTGATTTTTTTTCTACATTGATATAGTTTATCTTAAAACCAATATCGTAAAATATCTCTAAAATTTTATTTTTACTTGTAAAATTTTATAACTTTACTATGTACAATACCAAATTCTCATATATTGTTTAAGTGTAAGGTTAACCTTATGACAAATACATCAGGTTATTTGGGTTTAAAAGACTATCTAAGTCTAAAAATTAGGCCGGTTCAAGTTTTGTTCAATCAACCCAATCCATTCCTTGTACACCCCTAATTGATGGTATAAAATATTTTATATAATCTCATCCAATCATATCATACCTATTAATAAATATAGTCGGTTTTACCCTTTGTTATCTAAAAAGTCATACAAGTAGATATTTAATTGAATAAGAGTATAAAATGACTATTATCAAAATTAAACTCATAAACTATACTATAACTATTATCCATTAATTGATCTATAAACGACTCTTCTTATATTCTCACTTTAATTATAGGAGCTTTCTTTTTTGGTGGTTGATTATAGAAGCTTTCTTCTTATCATTTACTAAGAATTGAAATCTTTGTTTTTTCATATAGATATTTAACTTTGTCACGTGAATAAACCCTAAATCTTAGACCATAAATTTTAAAATCTAATATTAATGATGTATTACAACTAAATTGATTATCTATATATTTTTTAAATATTTATGTAGCAAGTATTTTTAATAATACAACAATATAAAACTATTAATAAAATATATTAATGATATATAAAATTAAACCATGAAAATAATGATTATATATATATATATATATATCAATGAGGTTTCCTCATATTTTAAAATGTATTATATAACATAAACTTAGCGATGGGATGGTTGGTTCAGGTATTAACTTAACCCAACCCATGCCTTATTAATATTAGTCTTAACTCATATTGCCCTACTTGCAGGCTTTAAAAATTGAAATCTACATCCTATCTCCAGGTACTCATCTCTACCCACTATTTTAGTCAAATCCTATAAAATTATGACTAAAACCTCAATTAGTCTCTTCAAATTTATAGTAGAGGATAAATTAGTTTCTTAGAGTTGGAAAATCTCATATTAGTCCCTCAAATTTCATAAATGGGGATAAGTTAGTCCATTTGTAAAATTGTCATATGAGTTGTGTCGCGTTAACTTACTTACATCTCCTGTTAACTTATTTACATGTAATGTTAATTTTCATTGTGGGTCCTAACTTGTTCACTCCTTAAACAAAGTCGTTTAGACCTTCTTTTTCATTTCTTGCTCACCATAACTCTCCTCCTAAGAAATATTTTGACTTAAAATTGTCATTTATTCTGTACAAAAAGATGAGTGAGGTTAAGACCCTATGAAAATTAACAATACATGTAAGCAAATTAACAGAATAAGTAGACATTTTCTCTAACAATTCAGACAATAATTTGACGAATGTAATAATTTGTCCTCCACTATAAATATGAAGAACTAAATTGAATATTTAGCCTAAAACTATTATAAAACCTAATGAACATATAGAACTAGAGTTTCAATAAAATAACAAGCAAAATATCAAATAAGTCAAATACAATAATCTAAAATACAATAAATGTTAATATTTTATTCGATACATGAAGGACTAAAGTAGCAAGAAAATAATAAACAAACAACAAACCAAGAAGGAGGTTATGGCGTGAACAATAGAACAAAAATGAATGAAGTATATAGGGTTAGGGTATTAGGTTTCAACTTTTAAATATACATATATATTAGGTGCAGGGTGGGTAGGGCGGGTTAAACCTTAACTTGCCCCGCCTTGCACACAAAAACCATCTTGAACCTACCCACCCTAGTGCAGAAGTTTGAAACTTAACTTGAATAGGTTGGGGTGGAGGTGACTTCGGGGATAGCAATTGTCATCCTTACATAAACTAATTAAGTGTATTAGTGAATAATCTAAGGGGGCATTTGGTATAGGGTAATATATATGAATTATTGGTAATAAGACTTAAAATTACTTATGCCACAACATTGTCTTTTCTTATTAGACTACATTATTGGCAATCTAGGTTACCAAGGTAGGACCACATTATTATTGTTAATTTATAATATTATTAACAATTAATAATACTAATTTCTAATTATTAATAATAATAATTAATTATTAATAGTTTAAATTGTTATAATAATAACAATAAATTATAATTAGTGAAAATAATTATGATATTTAATAATATTAATAATTATTACACTATTATTATTAATTTACTAGTAAAAACATATATTGCCTAGTAATCCTTTTAATAATCAAATAAGGTAATTTGTATGGCCAATTAAATTATCTATATATATCAAACGTTGCATTGTCACATTATCAATAATTCAAAAGGTGACAAATCTTGACAACAGATAAAGTGATTGTGTATACATACAAGTAGTTGCCAATAATCTTGATAAGCAGTGCACCAAACGCTATCTTAGAGGAACATTACACAAGATTATTTAAAAGTAACAAGACTGCCTTATATGTTATAAAAAAAATGAAAAAGTTATTTATTTTTGCCCTTTTCAGTAAGTATTAAATTACTAATTGGTTTCCAAAATATTTCTTAAATAACTTTGCTGTACCGTGCGAAGAAAATGAAAATGCATAATATTCTAGCATATCTTAACTTAGTCTTCTATTTAATTTCAACTGTAATTAGTTTATATTTCTGTTTTTTTATCGTATGTCTATCTATCTATCAGTTCCCTATTTTGGCCACTATAGGTAGAGGCGTCATCCTAGAATTAGCTGGGTGGTATTATATGTGTTGATTTTTTATATGATATTGTTGTAGTGTGTGATTTTTTATCATTAATTTTTGTTGAGTCATATGTCTTGTCTAGATTTTACTTTTTAAATCAATAATAAGTGAAATAATTAAGTACTTCTAAAACATCACCTGGATATATTTTATATACCAAAATAGAATATATCCATATTACATTTTAAGTATATGTAAATTTTTTCACAAATAATGAACAAGATCACACATAAAGATTTATGTATAGAGTTTATTTAAGAAAAATTTATTCCCTCTTTTATCTCAAATCAAATACACTCTTAACAAAAAATTTAACATGAAATAATTCACCCCTAAACATGGAGACTACTGATACTATGTATGAGTTCTAAGAATTGATGGCTTGACGATGATCTCCACCGGCCTCCACACCAATTGAACAAAATATTATTTAATTTTTTTAAAAATTTATTAGCGCGTTGGAATTATTAAGTTTGAATCCAAGATTTAACATGTGTAAACAAAAAAAAAAGAAATAAAAATACTGATAATAATTTAATAAAATAAATGTCTCACGATGTTATGGGTGCCTCGGAAAGTAAAAAAGAATCTACTTTAATGGATGTGTTTGGGGTGTGTGCTCATTAGCCAATGGTGACTTCAGCTGTTGCTCACGGCTTCCCAAACAATGCCTTGTGATGTGCATGTTACGTGTTTTTTGTAAAGTACAAGTGAAAATGATAGGGTTTTCAATTAGGGTTTCTTTGGGATTAGGATACTTCACTAGCTGGCCCTTTGTTTTGCAACTGTCAGTTAGATACTGAACATGCGGTAGAGTTTCACACGGCATCCAACTCTCATGACTTATTCCATAAGTTTCAAAATAAATATTTTTTTATTTTTTAAGTTAATTTATAATGTAATGTATTAGGATACAAAATAATAATATGTATTGAGCCGTAAAATTTGATTGTGATTAAATAAAAAATGAAAATTCACTTAAAAAATATAAAGGTGAAAATTAACTATGAGTCTAAAAGGGATTGTGAAATTTAGTTGCTCAAAACATTATGTAACAAAAATAAATAATTTATTTAGATAAGAAAAATGTAATTTATGTAATGGAAATAAATAGTTGAAATTTTATATTTTTTTAATCACTAAGAAGACACCATGTATGACAAGTTTATTAAATGTTTTTTCAAAAACGGTAATACCCAAATTTGTTCTTAAAAAATATATTGTAGGACGAATTGACCACTAAAAAACATATTTTATCCTTTCATAATTTAAAATATAAACAAGTTAATTCCTTTTTCTATTTCGATGACTAATTCATCTGGTTTGTATTTTTAAGTAGAAACTAATTAAAACAATCTTTTAAATTGTCAGGGATCATTTGTTCTAAAATGTAATACCCTAGGTTCACATGTCTAGGAAAGTCTATTATAACCTTAGGATCTGAGGTCTACTCTGTTGTTTTGAAGACCCCACATGCATAACAATTAACAATTTTAGATATATGCAACCCTTGGAGAAATCCTGTAGCGGTCAAGTGAAACGGAGGTCAAGGGGGTAAGGAGGTGCGAGTAGAATATATGCATTAAGCGCTCAATCAACATTGTAGCAGTCATGCGTTAGGCGATATAACAGGATATGAGCGTTGCAGCGCTCATGATTATATAAAACCCCTTTGGGTTTTCAGAAAAATACACCTTTCCACCTCCTTCCTCTCTTTGAAAACGTGACATCACCCCTCCAGCACCATTTCTTCACCTTTGTCTCATTAAACTCCATTTTTCTTCCTTCAAAAGCTTAAGGTATGTTTAGCTTATGGTTTTGCTCCCTTTTGCTCTCAATTTCTCATGATTCTAGAGGTTAGATTTGGTGTTTTCCTTGTTACAAACCATGGTATTCTTCCATGGATATTAGGATTAGGTTTGGGTTGTTTAGATATTTATCTAGATTTTTGTTGATTCCATGGCAGATATTGGTGTCATTCCTTCCAAGAGCCCTGTTGGTGTTAAGCCCTCACTTTCCACCTCTTCAAGTGAGTGGTTCAAACATGTGATCTCTATGTTTGTCATTAGGGCTATTTTCATCAAAATGAGGTTTAATATATGATCTTAAGGGCTTTTACAAAGAGATTCGATATTATCTGTTGATTTATAACACTGATTTTTCTTAATAGCATGAACTGTATTTTTGAGAAAACTCATGGGACCATTATTGATAAAATGATTTCATGTAGAGTTAGTTATAATTGTGGTTATTAGAGATATATGATTGTTAAATGACTTTTATGTTGAATGGATTATGTATGTGATTAATGGAAAATTTCATGATCTTAAGGAGTGTTATTACAATTTTAAAGTTTTCAAGCTTATGAAAGTATGTTGTTAAAAAGATGATTTAGAAACTCAGTCATAAAAGAAATTCAAGTATAAATCTTATATGACTTAGGACAATTGCGGCTACATACCTATGGACTTTGAAATCACAATGTCTACAAACGAGTGATCCGTTGGATATGATTTCATAGCCACAGTTATGTTAAGGTCAAACCATTAGAGTTACATGGATTCAAAGATCTAGAGTATTTAATGATTTTAAGGGTTTCAGACTTATTTGAGTTAAGAATAGATTAGTTTAGAAAGTAACTATAGGAAAACGCAGTAAGTTAACGCTGAATTGATCATTAATATTGGTACCAAGTTGTCCCTAAAAGACAATCTCATATAGTAGAGATGGAAGTTCGATTTTTTCCAAGGAACCCATAGAGTTAGAAACTTATATTGTTATGTCATATCCATTATGCACTCCTTACATGTAACCAGATAACCTCTTGTTATGTCATATTTATTATGCATAACCCAAAAATTCATACATATATAAGTAAACGGAAATCAATAATGGGACCTAGTAAGATGCCATAGAGAATAGAAAGGTTATTGTTTCTCTAGAAACTACGGTACACGAGTTTACATGATTTTAGATAAGAAAAATAAATTTAGAAATGTTTTATGAATTTAGGGATGAAAAATTTTTCCTAGCTAGCTATATAAATAAATATCAAATAAGTTTTCGTTTGCTATATGTATATTGCATTACGTATGTTCCTTGGTGTCCTATGAAGGGGATTATAGCGAGGGTTCACTCATTGAGTTTTGCATAAAAACTCACCCCTTATTTCTATCTATTTTCGAAGCCTATGAGTTCTTCTTCTCTGATTTTCTTCCCACATTAGATTTTAGTTGGTGAGCTTCACTAGGTGAAGAGTCTATTGTTGCTTTAGAGTGCTCCAATATTATTATAGGTAGGATCCCATACCAGAGCATAATTTAATTTTGCACATATGATGTTATTTTGGCTTAGGCTTAATGATTTATATTCATGGTTATTTTGAATATTCAAAGCAACTCTATACGTATATGTTTTGTATTATGATACACAGACTTTAGAGTTTTTGAGTTATGAAACATTTTACAATTATTTTGATTTTGAGAAACGAGTGATTTGCATGTAGAAAATGAAACTTTGTTTTAAACAATTTCATAATTAACTGTGCATATAAAGAAACTCAAGTCACGAGGTTTCCATGAGAATGAGATTTCTCATGTGCGGTAATATGCTCAAATCGGGTCGTTACATAATATTCTTTGAAATGCCATGTTCACCCTAATGCTTTCAAGAATTATTTATATTCATGAAATTTTGCTTACAAGTAAGAGTTAGAGCCCAGTTATAGAATTTAGAGGAAAAGTATTTAGTTTCAAGATATTTAGTTATATGATAGATATAGAGAAATAGACAATAAGTTAATGGTTGTGAGATCATTAGCCTTAGTACCAAGTTATTCGTAGAAGGATAATCTTACCCTTATCAAATATTCAATAATAAAACCTAGTCAGATGTCCAATAGGACCTCATTAGGTGCCCTCAGAGTTTAGAGTGTGTGTGTGTATATATATATATAGATTTATGTATCTCTATTCATTTCTTGGTTTGCATGCTTGCATGAATTATTGGTTTTGTACTATTGTGTAGCTAAATATAAACTACTTTATAGTGTTGCATTTATTGTTTATGTATTATCTCATTGGTTGTCCCATGTGGGGGTTATGGGTGAAAATATGCTCCTTGAGTTTTAGATGAAACTCACCCTTCTCTTTTCCTCCCCCTTATATATAGATGTTGCCATTGATCCTTCTCACCCTCTCCAATAGTAGTGCTTAGATTAGTGAGCTTTACTTTGCGGTGAAGCATTTAGTTTATGTCTTTTAGGGTGCACTTTAGTGACTATGCGGGGGATATTTTAGTTTATGCTTCATTTATATTTTATTTTGTGATTATGGAATTCATACTTGACTTATGAAAGGGAAAAATATGTATATTGATCATGTTTTGGAATATATATATTGAATATGTTTTGCAAATTAAAATGAAAATTATACTTAATTATGCATATAGCACGACTCAATGGTCATGAGGTTTGCGTGGGAATGGAATTTTCACGTGCTGGTCATTTTCCTAATCGATTTGTGACAAGGGCACAAGACTATATTAAGGTACAAGCTCTAATGGTGTTGGTTTGTTTGACAGTTTAAATGATGTTGGTAATATGGAATATGGTTTGTGTTGAGTGGTTTGAGATGGAAATGTGTGATGGAAAGAACATAATTGGATAGCGACTTTTAGTGACACATGATTATTCTGATCAAGAGCATGCAATTTTGATGAAGTGATGGTTCAGTTGGCTTGGGTGTTTTTTCTGAATTGGCATGAAACTATCTTATATAAAACACATTAATGGTTTTATATCTAGCATGTTTCTTTATGCCAATAATTCTTTTGGGTTTAAGCGTGAACTTTATATCTAGCATGTCTTTTTATGCAAATGACTCTTTTGAGTTTAAGCAACTTTGTTTTATATGAGATGATAAGGATCGAATCCTTGACTATTTGTCATAAAGACTGATATTATGTAATGAAACCATTTATCCTATAAATTTAAGTTGATGATAATGATATATGAATGATTTTATAACTAACACATGAAGGAGCAAGTCGTGGTGGTTTTAGTTCAATGGGCAGTGGGGCTAGATAGGATGGATATCTAGCAGTAACCATGGATGAAGCTTGATCTTCATTTATGCAATAATGGTTAATTTAGTAATTTCATATATGTCCACAAACCATAAAATGCTACAAATTATCATTTTTTTTATCATGTGCATGATGTATATGCTAAGAGTTTCATTAGTTAAACTAACAACATATTATCTACAGGAGGAGACAATGTCATAATCCATCTGAACATAAAGAGATATTGATTTCATTCAAACTTGAGTGGGTTTGACATAATTCTCCCTAATAATATTATTTAACTCAAGTTGGCTTACTATTTTTGCCATCCTTATGAGTAAAAGATGAAATAACGGTGTTTGAGCTTCCTGAAATGGTGCTTCAAATCTTTTATTGGTTTAACTGTGTTTCAGGTTCTTTTTTTTAAAAATTATTTTTGGTCACGAGGTATTAGTATGGTATGATATACTATCAAAACATGATTTAATTTTAATATATTGATAATGTTAAAAAATTATACATCATCTAATCTCACATCAGTAAATATTGTTATTATACTATTTGAAAAATTATATAAGAGAAGAGATTTGATTGTATGATAATAATATAAAACTCTTTTTAATATTATTAATGTATCAAAATTAAACTCTAATAATAATTATGTATATTTTTATAAAAAAATGATATATATATATATATATATATATATACAATCTCATATAGTGACAAAATGCTTATTTATTAATTGGTTGGTCATGGTGCTTTTTGGTTAATAGTTTTTCATTAATTAATAGGGAAGGAAGAGAAATGTTAAGATGTGTCAATGAGTTTTGGTAAAACGACATACAAAACTATGATGAAGGGTAAATAACTTGCATTTTATAAGTCAGCTCAAAAAAGAAATTGCATTTTATAAGAAGTATTTTCTATCTTCTTCCCTTTTTTGAAGCTCTTGTATGGTTTAAAACTCTCCGCAACATTTTTCTACCAAATTATTTTCACTCTAAACAACACTGTTGATTAAAGAAAATAGCTTACTCATAACGTTGAAATTGCTTTAATGGTGTTTTTTTTTCTTTTTGATATGTCATAATTTGAGGATATTGAAATTTGAATCTATAACATCATGGTAGCTATCCAACTCCTCTACCTCAATCCGTGTGCAAAGGCAATGCCTCATCCTGCGGGTATACATGCATTGACCTCCTTCCTATACACAACTCCTGCAATTTAATCCTGTGGCTAATTGGAAAGCAGCTAATGCTATTTCGATATTCAAAAAAATAGAGGTCCTACCTAAAATGGTGCTTCCAATTGTTTTATTTTGGAGAACGATGGTGCTTCCGATTTGACTTTTTTTTTAATTATTTGGGTCATGCTCCTATTCTTTTTGGGTTGTGGTCTTTTTTTGTTTTTGGGTCAAATCGTGTTCTAATTTCAGATGAACAAAACACACTACCGGAGCTATTAAAATGGGACAAGTGCCTGGGCTTGCCTTTTCAGCCCAAGTAAAATAGTGGCCTGTGCTTAAAAGCAAATACACGAAGACCAAAATTGAAAAAGTTGATATATGATTTTGTAAATGTCCCATTGAGAGTGTTACACGTTTTTTTACCATCTTGACCTCAAAAAACAAAAAGCTTTTTACCATCTGACCAAAAGACCTTTTTTTTTTATGACCAACAAAAAATATTTTGCAGATGGTGAAACAAAATTTTCTCACGAATAGTTGAGGGTCACCAAAAAGTTTAGGATTTAGGGTTTACAAATAGATAGGGGTTTATGGCCTAACCTAACCTTTTTAATAATTAACTTAGGCTCACACCTTTTAAAAAGGCTAGACTTAGGCTCTCTAGGAAGCCTATTAGGCCAGCCTATATATATATACTTAAATATATGTAAAATTATGTATATGAAGGATTTGAATTTAGGTTATAAGCATTTTATAAAGAGTACAAACCATTATATTATCTTATTTTTTGATAATATGTAATCGAACTAATATATTTATATTAGTTTTCAAAATTAAACTAATTAAATAATTTTAAAATTAGTATTTAGAAGACATTTGGCTACCCTAGATTCTTAGGATTTGATTCACAACACATATATTACAATTTTACAAACCCTAAAACTATCTCTCCATCTCTCACGGTCTCACCACCCCACAACACAGTTGCCCTCCCAAGCGGCCAAGCCCCCAGCTAGTTGTGGTTGATAGCCACCAGCCACATCGTCATCATTCGCAGCGCCACAAGCCACTAGCCACGCCGTCGTCCATCTCTAGCCTTACTCACACAGCGCCCCCCACTTGCACCGCCTCGCACCATCGCCCCGCTTTCAAGCCGTGAGCTCATGAACTACTCCTGCACACTCGCATGTGTGAAGCCATGAGCCCGTGAACTCCTCCTATGTTCGCATTTCGCACTAGCAACAACGTGAAAGCCTGAAAGGTATTGTCATGGTATTTCTTTTTTAGGTTATTAATTCAAATTTTGCATGTCACTGTATTTCTCTTTAGGGTTTGTTAATTCGATTTTGACTAATTAATTAAGATTTTGTATATGTATTCAGATTTTGCATGTCATTGATTTTCGCTTCTTCATTAATGTTCTTGGCTTCTTCACTAATGTTCATTTGCGCCTTCAATACTTCCAATCTAGATCCTCAAGAGTTGGGTAGTTTGTTATTTTTAATGTATCAGGAGGTATAAGTCATTCGATGCCTTCAGCTCTTAATTTTGAATAATGATGTTATTGTTGAAATTTGTATCCTTCACATTTTGAAACAATCATATTTTTGTTTAGTTGTTTAGCTCTTAAAAGAACATATTGGAAAACTTGACCTTTTTACATACGCTATTGTACTTGGAATTTTGATTTCATATTCATATAGGTGGTAAAAGACCTTGACCTTTTAGGCCTTTTTAAGGAGTGTTAAAAGGCCTAAGCCTATTATATAAATTGCAACGATTCTAATGTAGTATGTTTACCTAGTGTTGTCAAGCATGTGCAAGAGCAAGATTTCCTTTTGCTAATGATGTTTTCACAGGTTAAGTATTTAATATCTCTAGTCGATCTAACTGATTCAACTTGCGGCCTCTACTGGTAAAGTTAGCCTTGGCCTGCTTTCTTAGCAATGAACTTTCAATTCATGATCGGAAAAAAAAAATGCACCATACCAAGGAGGCTATAGGGGTGGGTTTGACTCCTCCAAGGCCAAAGGTTATCACAATCACCCACTATGATTTGTTATTTTTATGAAATTCAATTATTTATAAAATATTGAAAATTTAAACTAATGAAAAAAATTTGACACTTTAAAAAAGGATTATGTATGAATTGTCATATTTTGTATTACAATAATTTATGATCAGAATCTTTTCAAGAAAACCTTATAAAAGTATTTTCATAAAGAAATAATATTCCAAACGTACACAAAGTGGGCTTTAAAAAATAACACGGTTGCATGGTGAACGTAATGATCATGAATATTGCTTATATTTATTTTGACTGGCGCAAAAATTTGAAAAAGCGGACATTGTTTTTTGTTTAGTTTTTTTGCTTCACTTGAGCCAAATTACTGTGAAGTCAAAAAGCATTAGGATTTGAGAATTGGGAACATTTCCCTTGCAACTGCAACTTTACAAGATAGCAAAGTTGATATTAACATTAGGATTAGAGAATATGTTTTCATTGAAAAAAAAAATGATATATATATATATATATATATATATATATATATATATATATATATTTGGTCTTGCAGCTTTACAATCTTGGACGGTGAGAATGAAGCATGCCTTTCGTGAAGCCAATGACGTGGTGGACTCCCTGGCTCATCTTGGTCCTTCTGTTCCGTTTGGATTTGCATTTTATGTTTAGGCTCTTGCCAATATTGTTTCCATTCTTGTGGATGGGTTGCCTTGCCTGGGCTTGTGTGGGCTTTTGTTTGTGTTGGGCTTCTAGCCCCATTATTCACCCAAAAAAGAAGCTTTACAATATTATTTCTCTTCTACTTTTTACCAAAAGCTGCTTATTGTATGCTTTGAAAAACAATTATTATTTTTCATTCTCTCATGACTAAAAAGAACTCCACAAACAATTTTGATGAGCCAAACTTGTGAATTTATATCTCTGTCTAAAAAGAAGAAAGAAACAAGAATATAAACAAAAAAGATAAAGTTTAACAAGTCAACATTGCATGGTACTGCTGCAATGAAAGTAACAGCATATTATCGTTTGTGAAAAGTTATGGTATATAATCTCTTGAATAAGATGCTATACATATTAAAATCCTACATGTTAAATACAATAGGTTTTGCATGAAAAAAGAAAAAATCATGAAAAAAAAATTAAGATACTTTATCCATTTCAATATAAATATTTCTTTTACTTTTTAGGTACAGGGATAAATTAATATATCTGAACATAAATATGTAATAATATAAATAAAATTAAATAAAATTGAAAATTCGCGCCTATCGGGTACGACTCTGGCATTTTAACAACACAGAAAGTCTCCCCTGCTATTGGCTACGAAAAAACGTTGGTTGACAAATCTTTGTTTGGAGCACTACAACACTTCCCACACTTTAGATAAGTTTGTCCACCGAAAGAATATTCTTATGCTGCATATATACATTTACCATTCTCATCCTTCAGCATAAATAAAAATAATAATAATTAATAAAGAATAAATTAAAGTGATAAACAATAACTCTTTAAAGTGATAATATAAAATTAAATTTTATACAAAAGAAGTACAATTTTCGCTATCATAATTTAAAAAATTATACAAGCATTTATGAGCCAAATCTGTATATTCACACCTTAGCCTAAAAAGGCAAAACAATAAACAAGAAAGAAACAACAAATGAGGAAAAAGAAAAATCCAACTGGTCAGCATTGCATGGCATGTCAATGTCAAGCTAGTCTGCACGGCAAGTCGCCAATCAACGTGATCCATTGCCACGACAATTTGATTTGGCCATGACTCCATATTATTATGCACAATACAATTATACTATATCATCTTAATAATATTTTTAATTATCTATAAAATTATCCATATTTTAAAAACATAAAAAGATTTTATATCCTATTTCAAGCCAATTAGTAAAGAAAATTCAACTCTTTTCCTATTAAGAGAATCCTGTCCATCTCAAGAGATCCTCAACTTAAAATGATGAGTAATACTATATGATCACAAAATATTACAAAAAGATTTACTATAAATTATATTGATTATTAGATAAAATAAAAAAATATGGTCCACTTATTTATTTAAAATTCAATAAATATATAAATATATGTTATTTTGGCAATTAAATTTTAGTAAAATTTTTGCCTATGTGATATTTTTTTAAAATCTAAAACGATTAATTGAAAAAATGAAAAGAAAAAAGAGGTGAGTTGCCAACTTAAAGGGCATAGGAATGCATGCTCGGATAAGAGGATTAGGACAAACGGTTTTACCAAAAAGGATTGAAAAATCTTGGGAAACAAACAAAGGCTTCAGAATTGGCACCATAATAAGCTTTCCAAATTTTCAACGCTCAAATTGAGCATTCATTGAAAGCCATCATCATTCATCGGTGCACACAATCAACATCGCTGGTTTGGTTGCTCATGCGTTTCCATCTCATCGTCAATCACTTCCGTGTTTATCAATATTACTGTAGTAGGGGCCATTGTTTGTATAAGTCTACGATGGAAAGTGGAAAAAAAAGATATTATGATGTTCCATTTGACCTGCTAACACTGTTCCTATATATATATATATATGGTGTAGCCATTTCATGAGCTGAATAGTAGTAGTTGAGAGAAGAAGAAAAGACTGTTTGTTTTTCTTTGACCAGAATAACCATGGCTTCTTCAATGAGGATCTCAAGGCTGCTATCTCGCTCTTTTCTTTCTGCTTCCACTACTACTTCTTTGTTTTCTAGAGGTAGGTGCTTCTTGTTTGTTCATCACTTCCAAGTTTCTGAGTAATCTCAAATTTTCATGTTGGAATATGTAGAAACCAATATGAAGTGCCCTTCAATTTTAAAATTTTTATTTGTTTCATCTATTTGGACTTGGATTGTTTTGTGATCCTTATGATGGTCTCCAATTTTTTTGGAGATGATTGGATCAGAAGTTATTGCTTGGAAAGAGAGAAAATATTGAGAACTATTTTGAAAAAAAAAAAATGAGACATGGTAATTGACTAGGTAGGGAAAGACGGAATATGAAAAAGTATGGAACTTTACCATGATCTATAAGTCTAATTGTAAGATTCTAATTTGTAGCGAAGAGAGGTGTATGTGATTTTCTTTGTTGTGTTTGTGTCGTTTATTGCTTGGTCCTTGTGTGTTCACTGTCAATTACTAGTTGTTTCCTTCAGTGCCCTGCAAGTACATGTATGTTACCTTCAGGGTATAGGTGTAGCAAAAAATTGAAAGCTACTTCCTCGTACCAATTAAGTTTATTATGGAGGACATGTAATAATCATGTTTTGATTGGTGTTTCTTTTATTTATTTATTTATTAGTCTTGGTTTTGGTTTTCTTTTTTTGGGTTTTGTTTTTAGACTCTAAGGCCACTGACTCTTTCTCTGGTATTACAATGCTTGAATGAAATTTATACTCTTTTCAGGTGGAGGTAGTTACCTGGGTTCAGGGATCAGTAAATACAGCACTGCTGCTGCCATTGAAGAGCCAATTAAACCATCAGTTACAGTAGAACACACTCAACTCTTGATTGATGGAAAATTTGTTGATGCTGCTTCTGGTTTGTTTTCTTTTTTCTCTCTTTGTTATCTTTCACCCTCCCGATTCCGTCATTTGGACATACACTTAGCGATTTGATTTGAAAACACGAAAGATGAGAAAATGGTGGTTCTTTTCCTTCTTGTAAGAGTATAAAACCATTCATATGATTTCTTGACGTGGTATCATATTCATGACATTCCCTTTTTGTAATTCCTTTTAACTTTTTGAGGTATCTAATATCTTACCTTGTGATTCCCCTGGCATCAGGCAAAACTTTTCCAACTTTGGACCCCAGGACCGGGGAAGTGATTTCTCATGTTGCTGAGGGTGACTCTGAAGATGTTGATCGAGCAGTTGCAGCTGCCCGCAAAGCATTTGATCATGGCCCTTGGCCTAAGATTACAGCCTATGTCTCTTACTTACCCTTAGCCTTATTTCTCTATTTGTGATTCTGCTACTTGAATAATGCACAAAGTCATGGTCTATGTTGAAAAATGTACATAATCATTATTTTGCTTATTATAGGAAAGGCAAAGAATATTGCTGCGTGCTGCTGATCTGTTTGAAAAGCATAATGATGAGCTTGCTGCACTTGAGACCTGGGACAATGGGAAGCCTTATGAACAATCTGCAAACATTGAAATCCCAATGTTGGTTCGCCTTTTGATACTATGCTGGTATGTGGAACAAGGAATGTGGACCTTATTATAACTCTTGTTTTATGAAACCAGTACTAACACTTGTGCTTCCAAATTCCTCAGGTTGGGCAGATAAGATTCATGGTCTTACTGTTCCAGCTGATGGGCCACATCATGTTCAGACATTGCATGAACCAATCGGTGTTGCCGGTCAGATCATTCCATGGAACTTCCCTCTTCTCATGTTTGCATGGAAGGTTGGGCCAGCATTGGCCTGTGGCAATACTATTGTTCTGAAAACTGCTGAGCAGACACCATTGTCTGCATTATATGCATCTAAGTTACTCCATGAGGTTGGTCATACTCCATTACTCCAAACTTCTTTTTGTAATAAGAATTGTTTAATTGGATTATTACTTTCAAATTTCCAAAAAAAAAAAAAAGGAATTTGCGTTCTGAAAAACTATGATGACCTTGGATTTCCATTGGTTGATTCCACTTATTAATGCAGCTGTGCTCATTTTCCTATGGTTGGAAGAAATGAAGATTGTATTGATATCTTGAATGTTCATACCAAATTTTTCATCTTTTTGGCAGGCTGGACTTCCTCCTGGTGTTTTGAACATAATATCTGGCTTTGGTCCAACTGCTGGTGCTGCTATTGCCAGTCACATGGATATAGATAAGGTTGAGAAGCTATTTGCATTAGTATTCATTTTTACCCTCTGCACACTTATGACCTAAAGTTATTCACTTGTTTCTGACCCAACATTGGCAAATCCTTTTAGTGAAGTAGTGTCTGTGTGGTCTTAACCTTTTGACACCCTCTTGCAGCTTGCTTTCACTGGTTCAACTGATACTGGGAAAGTTGTCCTTGAATTGGCAGCAAGAAGCAATCTCAAGCCGGTAACTTTGGAGCTTGGTGGCAAATCCCCTTTTATTGTATGTGAAGATGCTGATGTAGATCAGGCTGTTGAGCTAGCACACTTTGCGTTATTCTTTAATCAGGTATATATAAAATCATATATGTAGAATTTGTCTTGAGAAACAATTGTCTTATGTTAAGAGTTCAGAACAAAAATTGATTGGTGCTTCCTGTGACATTCAGGGACAATGCTGTTGTGCTGGATCTCGAACATTTGTTCATGAACGTGTGTACGATGAGTTCATTGAAAAAGCCAGGGCACGAGCTTTGAAGCGATCTGTTGGTGATCCATTCAAGGGAGGAATTGAGCAAGGCCCTCAGGTAAATATGTATGCCTTTTCAGGACACCCTCATACTTGATCATAGTCCAAGAGCCCTGTTTTCCAAAGTCGTTTGAGGATGTGATATATCAGCAATATGACATTGTTGCTTTAGATATATGACTTTCCTTTTGGTGTCATGTCCAGATACTTGATGCTGCTCACTCCTAAAATGCATTGAAAGAGTTATACACTTGGACTAATTTGATAATTCCTTAGTCTTAATGTAAGAAAGTCTTTTAGTAAGTTTTGCTATATTGATGATTTTCTGTATGATCCAAACAAATCAGATTGATTCAGAGCAATTTGAGAAAATACTGAGGTATATCAGATCCGGTGTTGAAAGTGGAGCTACCCTTGAAACTGGAGGGCAGAGATTTGGTGACAAGGGCTACTATATTCAACCTACAGTCTTCTCAAATGTAAAGGTAAATCTATATCTATTAACTGCACTATCAGGTTCACAATGTGATTTCTGATGTATGGTGTTACTAAAAAGAATGTTACAATTACTAGGATGGCATGCTAATTGCAATGGAAGAGATATTCGGCCCAGTCCAATCCATATTAAAATTCAAGTAAGAGCAATGAGTCCTTTTAGCAGATAATGTTGCTATTATCTTTGTGTTTTGCTTCTTTCACTGATTTTGCTGCTGATCACAGGGACCTTGATGAGGTGATTCGAAGAGCGAATGACACGCGCTATGGCCTTGCAGCTGGGGTGTTCACAAAGAACATAGACACTGCCAACACTTTGACTAGAGCATTGAGAGTTGGATCGGTGTGGGTGAATTGCTTTGATACATTTGATGCAGCAATTCCCTTTGGAGGGTACAAGATGAGTGGCCATGGCAGGGAAAAGGAGAATACAGTCTTAAGAACTACTTGCAAGTCAAGGCTGTTGTTACTCCTTTGCATAACCCTGCATGGCTTTGAACATTTGTAGCTTTTGCCCTTGGTGATGACGAGATCAACAAATAGGGTCCAAAATGTTTATTTGCCATCTGAACATCTAATATTGTGTTGATTTTTTTTTTCCTCCTGCTGGGATACTTGAATAATTGTTTTTTTTTTTTCACCCTTGGACTTCAAGCATAGCACAAAAACATAGTCTGTGACAAAGTCATGTAGCGGTGGATTTGTGAAAGAAAATGATATGGACTCTCATTGGCTGAATTGGTCTTTAAATTATACGCATTGTTGAATTGTTAATTAGGATAAAAATAGATAATGTTATTTAAACATCTAAAGTCGTTGTGAGTGGTGACACCATTTGAACACTTATCCTATGATCATTGAATGAGATCGATAAGTGGGGTGAATGAGGATCGCATTTCATTCAATAGTAGTAGGGTAGGTATTCAAATAAGACATCCACTTTTAAATATTCAAATAATATCCTGGATAAAAATACCAACGATTCTAAGTGCATCCTTTGGTAAGAACAACAAACTAATTTTGTATGTGGTGTTTATTATTATTATTTTTTAATAGTTAATGAAATGCTCAGGCAAAGCTCTCATGCAAAAGAGGAGTAAGTATATAAAAGAAGGCGGTTCACATGCTTAATGAAAATACCTCATACACAAAATCAAAAAAGAAAAAGCTATCCTGATCTCAAAAAGAAAAACATAGAATCTATTTAGACCCCCTTTTTGTCTTTCGTATGTCTTTCTTATTAGGGATAAACGTATTTTACCCTTGAATTTTAGGTCATATGGGTTTACACCCTGACTTTTCAAAATGTGCATCGCGACACCTTAACTTTTGAACTCTGCCAAACACCTTCAGTAATATTGACAACTAATAAAGGTAAGATTTATGTGCACTTAACCTCCTGATATTTCTAATTTGTGAATCTGACACCTTATGTGAATACTATGTGCAATTAACCCCCTAATTTTTTTTTATTGTGTACAACTTGACACCTTACCATGACTTAAATTTTTGGGAGGGTTTTTTTTGCACAATTTGAAAAGTTTAAGGGTGTCGTAATGCACTATTTGAAAAGTAGGGTTTTTTGCACAATTTGGAAAGTTCAAGGTGTCGTAATTCACGTTTTGAAAAGTCGGGATTTAAATTGCACATGATCTAAAATTCAAGAAGGTAAAATGCATTTAACCCTTCTTATTATTCAAGGTACATATGGCTAAAGCTCGATGAGTCTCTTCTTCATTATCAGTAATAATCCCAATTTGTTTGCCTAATTCCTATGTAACTTTTTCCACCATAAGGGTATCATCTTCCAATGGCATCCCTAGCTCGGCAATTGTCTCAACAAAATTGTTCATCGCCTTCCTATAGGCCTCCACGAGGTTTCAGGGAGGGTTTTAGCCTCCATGCCATTCTTCAGTATTCTCCTTCTGCTCTTAATACGGTCATTAACCATAAGAGCTATCTCACCCATGACATCCATATCTTGAATGGGCGCATCCAAGATACCCTTATGGTCATGATCCCAAATCATGGCTTGCTCCTTCTCAGAAGGTGGAGTTGAAGGTGGCAAAAACACGAGAAAGGGAGTTGAATTATGTTGTCTTTGAAATTTTTTTCCCAAAAATCATTTTCAAACAAGACTTCTCAAGTTTACAGAAACTAGGAATGTGGAAGCGAATATTAGATCAAAAGGGTAACCGTTTTGAAGAAGATAAAACAATTATGAAGAAAAGATAAAACGTATAACGTAATGACAAAATATTAACAACAACGTAGAGAGAGTGAAGGAAGCAATAAACACACAAATATTTATATTGGTTCGGCCACAGCTGGCCTACATCCAATTTCCCTCAACAGTTGAGAGTTCCATTAAAAAGAGTATTATTGTACAAGCATGCCCAAGTTTACAAATGAGTATTCTTTTAAACGCTTCTCTAAGTTGCCTCTGGGTGTTCTTTAAATAGCTTCTCTAAGCTACTTCTGAGTATTTTTTTTTAACTAGCTTCTCCAAGCTACTTCACGGACCACTACTTGGTTGAGTTACAATCAAAGATTGAAAGGTTTGTGTTTTGGTACACTCATCAGGAATCAAACTCAATATTTGAATTTTTCTATGAAGCACTTGTTGAGTTTCTTCTCTAAGATCTCTCAAGGAGAATGATAATACAATACAAAGCAGAGAAGATTTTTGGTTGAAGTTCTGATATAGAAAATTCAGTTTTTACGACGAATGAGAAGAGCAAAGACAATATTTTTGCAGTGTTTCAATAGTTATTTTTCTCCTCCTTTTCACTTCTCATAATCAAGCCATATATATATATATATATTTTTCAAGGAAATTCCCTTTGTGAAATAGAGCGAAGATCCAAAGCATAAAAGCTTTTTGTTGGTCTTATACCTTGACAAGATGAGAGAAAAACGTTTCTTTATTGTATATAGGATCAATAGGAATATAATTGTGCCATACTCAATTTGACACTCCTTGAGGTATTGTCCTATACAAAAGTCATCTTGTTGAGGAAGTTTCTATTGTAAGCATGATCAACACTTCTATTCTGCAAGGATGAAGCTCTCTGATATATGTTTCCTTCTTATACATGATTTTAGAGACAACAAATAAGTCTTCTAGTTCTTTCTTATGCACGTAACCCAAATAATGAGTTTCTTCTGTTTGTAATGTCTTATTTCTTGAGAAAATTGCATTTCTATGCAGCGAGTGATCCTTCTAGTAGATAGAGAGCTTCCTGGTGGATCTACTTCTCCTCTTTGAAGGTGGAAGGCTGGTTTCTCAAGAAACTTATCTTTGAATGAGTTTTTCTTAAAAATAATCAACTTGGATAAGAACATATCAAAAAGAAAAAGAATTCTTTGAAAAGAGCCTTATCCCTTACTTATAATGCTATGAATATGTTTGTCACAACACTAGATAAACCTTTAGTCCTTACAAAATCAATTGTTAAGGGATTGGTTTGGTGTCATTAAAACTCATGGGTACATCTAAAAAACTTGCACAAAAAATAATGGGGGCTTCAGAAGGATGTTGGAGCTTCAGGAGTCTATGCAACAAGGACATCTTCAATATGGTTAACTAGTTGTAGATTCTCTATCTCATTGGGTAGATCCAACGACTTTAGAAAAGGTAGTGCAACCATTGTTTTAGCCTGCACTTGTAATAATGAGGGACAAGATCGTCTAACAAATCATCAACAAAAGACCTAACCTCTCATACCATTTAATATTTGAGGCATCCTTATTTTCAGCCTTTTTCCTGATATGGATTCATGCTTTGTGAGAAAAGAACATTTACCTTGATATCCGAAGTAAATGCATTAAAATATGGAGATTCCCATGTATCATCATTAAAGCTCCCATTATCTTATAAATGAGATTTTCTTTCCTTATGAAACTCCCACAATCTTGAAATCCCCTCCCCCAATCCATGTCATGTAATACCACATTATTTGTCCATGATAAAGTATGGTTTTCCAAGTAGGTACGTCTTCAGAAGTCACCTTTGACCTTGCACCTATCATCAATGATCAGTTGACCATTACCAAATGTCATTGATTGACCATCTTTTAATAAATAAGTCTTCTAGTTCTTTCTAATGTACATGACTTCTATAGAACGAGTTCCTTTGTTTGTAACGTCTTATTTCTGAGAAAATTGCATTTCTAATGTAGCAAGTGATCCTTCTAGTAGATAGAGACCTTTATGGTGGATCCATTTCTCATTTTTCAAGATTGGAAGGCTGGTTTCTCAAGAAACTTATCTTTTTGAATAAGTTTTTCTTAAAAATAATCAACTTGGATCAGAAACATATCAAAAAGAAAAAGAATTATTTGAAAAGAGCCTTATCCTTTACTTGTAATGCTATGAATCTATTTGTCACAACATTAGATAAACCATCAATCATTAGAAAATCATTTGTTAAGGGATTGGTATGGTGTCATTTAAACTCATGGATACATCTAGAAACTTGCACGACAAATAATGGTGGCTTTGGAAGGATGTTGGAGGTTACATGAGTCTATTCAACAAGGACATCTTCAATATGGTGGACCGTTTTAGATTCTCGATCTCACTATGTAGATCTTGTGAGTTTAGAGAAGGTAGTGTAACCATTGTTTTAGCTTGCACTAACAGTAATAAGGGATAGGATTCGTCTGACAAATCATGTAATGCCCGGTGACAAGGGTGGCGGAGGAGTGATCGCGGAGAAGGCACGGATAGGAGCGGCTCCTGTAAGGCCTCTAAGCAGAGGGTACATGAATGAACCGATTACACACCAAAATGAGAAGGATCCTGAGGTGTATATGTATGGGACTATACAGTTGAGGATGACTTATATGAATTGATTAGTACTACCTATGCTAACAAAAATGCATCTTCTTTTTTATAGCCCTTGGAGCAATTTTGGGATGGGTGACCTCCTAGAAGTTTTCTAGAAAGTATGTGAATGAGGACAAAGCACGTTGAAAAGACCCATGTTGGTTTGTGGGGACAAGTCGTCAATCCATAAAACGGTAGGGATATTACAAGTCATCAATAGAAAGATCCAACCTCCCATACCATTCAGTATTTGAGGCATACCTAGATCACAATCCTTCAAATAATGCAGCAATCATTTTGTTTTGGTTCCCATGCATGTTTCATTATGAACTTTCATTAAGTCCCTTTTCATAAAGATATGAAGGAATCACATTCCCGAGAAGATTATATTCAATATTGTTAAAATTTTAAAATGTTGAAATTTATGTTTGTAAAATTTTCTATATTCTTGAGAAGTATGTTCAACCGCCCTTGTCACTATTTAAATAATAAATATTATTTTTCTACAATTATTAATATATAAATATTTATATTTTCATTCAACATTTTTATTTTAAGTAAGAATGTTATAATTGTTACTTTTTCACTCAATAACTTTTATTTGATGTAATAAAGAGGATGTCAAAAGGACACAACTACTATTCCTCCAAAAGTTAATTTTGAGAAGAATAAAAATTATTTAAAGATGAACCAATTATATGTAATAGGAAATTGTATAATCCAAAAATACAAAAACAAGCAGCATCAATGCATAAAAGGAAGAAAAAGAAGGTCAATAATTATATATGCTACCATTATGATCCGTCTAATAATTCAGCAATAATTTTGTTCTGGTTCCCAAGGATGGATCATTATATACTTTCCTTTGCGGAATTTGTTTCAATATTTGAAATTACGTTACCAAGAATCACATTCCCTAGAATATCATAATCAATGTTGTTTAAAATTTTAAAATACTAAAATTTATGTTCATAAAATTTTCTATATTCATAAGAAATATGCTAAACTGCCAGAATTTTTGTAGAAATAAACTAAAAAGCTTAAGACACTTGAAATATGTCTTGATTTGAAAAAAAAATCAAAATATGTCCTATTTTTATTATATATATGGCATATCAATATCAGTTGATTTAAATATTACACATGAATCGTACAAGGATGGTACGACCTATGTACTACGAAGTATGACCATTTGACTCTTCCAAGACTAGAGTGACCTCCAATAGAACATGAGTCGTATAAGGAATAATGCTCAGCAAAACAGAAGCCATAACTAGGTGGTGCAACTTGTGCTATGTTGCAACATAACACAAGTCATGCTAGGGTAGTGCGACTTATGCATTATAAGCATCCAACAGTCATATTTTGTTAAGCATAAGTCGTGCAAAGCTTGCACGACTTATTTGTAATATTTAATTTGAATCACTCTGATACTATTTATACATAATAAAAACATGACACATTTCGTTTTCAGATCAAGGTATATTTAAAGTTTCCATTTTATTTTATAACCGTAAAAAATCACTCAACTTCCTTTGTTACCATTTAAATAATAAATATTATTTTTCTACAATTATTAATATAATAAATTTTATTTGATGTAATAAAGAGGATGTTAGAAGGACACCGCTACCACTCCTCTAAAAGTTAATTTAAGAAAAAAAATTATTTAAAGATAAACCAATTATATACAATAGGAAACTGTATAATCCAAAAATAAAAAAGGAAGCAGCATCAATGGATAAAAGGAAGAAAAATGAACGGTAATAATCATGCTACCATATATCATGACCCTTCCTATAATGTAGAAATCATTTTGTCTAGGTTCCCATGCATGTATCATAAATCTACTTTGATTAGGGATGTTTGTTTTGAGATTTGAATTTGTGTTTCCTGGAATCACATTCCCAATAATATCATACTTACTATTGTTTACAAGTTTAAAATGTTGAAATTTATGTTCATAAAATTTTCTATACTCATAATAAGTATGCTCAACTTTCTTTGCCACTATTTAAATAATAAATATTATTTTTTCTACAATTATTAGCATAATGAATATTTATATTGTCATTCAACATTTTTTATTTTAAGTAAGAATACTATAATTATTATTCTTTCACTCAATAACTTTTATTTGATGTAATATAAGACGTGTTAGAAGGATATAACTACCACTCCTCCAAAAGTTAATTTGATAAAAAAAATTATTATTTAAAGATAATCCTATTATTTGTAGTAGGAAATTGCATAATCTAAAAATAAAAAAAGGAAGCAACATCTATACATAAAAAGAAGAAAATATGAAGCCTAATAATCATGCTACCATCATGAACCTTCCAATAATGTAGCAATAATTTTGTTTTGGTTCTGATGCATGTATAATTATGTACTTTCATTTCGGGCATTTCTTTCAAGGTTTGAAATTACGTTCCCTGGAATCACATCCTTAGGAATATCATTCAATATTGTTTAAAATTTTAAAAATTTGAAATTTATGTTCATAAAATTTTCTATATTCATAAGAAATATGCTCAACTGCTAGAATTTTTGCAGAAATAAAAGAAAAAAATTAGGAAACTTTTAATATCTCCTAATCTGAAAAAAAAAAACTTAAAATATGATATGTTTTTATTGTATATAAATTTAACTATTTGATTCATCCAAGACTGAAATGACCTTCAACAAAAGATAAGTCATACCAGGTAGGATGACTTATGCTTTGTTGTAGCATAACATAAATCGTGCTAAGGTGGTGTGACTTGTGCATTGTAAGTGTTCTACAGTCACATTTTGTTGTGCATAAGTTGTGCAAAGCTTTGAATGACTTATATGTAATATTTCATTCGATTCATCCTTATACTATTTATATATAATAAAGTGTTTTTTTTAGATCGAGACATATTTAAAGTTTGCATAATTTTTTATTTTATTTAATTTCCTGCAAAAAATCCCACAATTGCCTTTGTCACTACTTGAGTGATAAATATTATTTTCTAGAATAATTAATATAATAAATATTTATATTTTCATTCAACCTTTTTTTATTTTAAGTAAGAATGTTATAATTATTACTTGTTCACCCAATAACTTTTATTTGATGTAATAAAGAGGATGTTAGAAGGATACAACTACCATTCCTCCAAAAGCTAGTTTTAAGGAGAAAAAAAATCGTTCAAAGATAAACCAATTATATGTAATAGAAAATTGTATAACCCAAAAATAAAAAGGAAGCAGCATCGATGCATAAAAGAAAGCAAAATGAAAGCTAATAATCATGCTACCACCACGACCATTCCAATAATGCAATAATCATTTTGTTTTGGTTGCTATGCATGTATCATTATGTACTTTTATCAAAGATGTTTGTTTCTAGGTATGAAATTATGTTCGTAGGAATCATGTTTTCAGAAATATCATATTCAATATTGTTTATAATTTAAAAATGTTAAAATTTATGTTGAGAAAATTTTCTATATTCATAAGAAATAATAAATATTATTTATGCCCAACTACGCTTGTGACTATTTAAATAATAAATATTATTTTTCTATAATCATTAATATAATAAATATTTATATTTTCATTTAAATTTTTTATTTTAATTAAGAATTTTTTAATTATTAATCTTTCTCTTGATAACTTTTATTTGATGTAATAGAGAGTTGTTAGAAGGATACAGATATATCATTCCTCCAAAAGTTAATTTACAAAAAAAAATTAGTAAAATATAAAGCATTTATATGTAAACGGAAATTGTATAATCCAAAAATAAAAAAGGAAGTAGCATCAATGCATAAAAAAAAGAAAAAAAAATGAAGGCAAATAATCATGCTACCATCATGACTCTTCCACTGATGCCTTAATCATCATCTTGTTCTGGTTCCCATTCTTGTATCATCATGTATTTTCATTAGGGGCATTTTTTTTAAGGTTTAAAATTATGTTCTCAGGGATTATCATATTCAATATTGTTTTAAATTTTAAAATGTTGAATTTTACGTTCATAAAATTTTCTATATTTGAAAGAAATATGTTCAACTACCCCTTTCACTATTTAAATAATAAATATTATTTTTCTACAATTATTAACATAATAAATATTTATATTTTCATTCAATTTTTTTAAGTAATAATTTTAGATGTAATGAAGAGGAAGTTTGAAGGATACAACTACTATTCCTTTGAAAGTTAATTTGAGAAAGAAAAAAAAAATAGGAAGCAACATCATCAATGCATAAGAGGTAGAAAAATGAAGGCCAATAATCACCACCATGGCCCTTCCAATAATAATGCAACAATCATTTTGTTCTTGTTACCGTGCATCTATCATTATGTACTTTCATTAGGCCGTTTGTTTTAAGGTATGAAATATGATTCTAAGAAATCATATTCCTGAGAATATTAAATTCAATATTTTTAAAATTTTTAAATGTTGAAATTTATGTTCACAAAATTTTCCATATTCATAATAAATATGCTCAACTATCGTTGTCACTATTTAAATACTAAATATTATTTTTATTTAATTATTAATATAATTACTATTTGTATTTTCATTTAATTTTTTATTTTAAGTAAGATTGTTATAATTATTACTCTTTCACTTAATAAATTTTATTTTATTTAATAAAGGGATGTTAGAAGGATACAACTATCATTCTTCCAACAGTAAATTTATGGGAAAAAATAATTATTTAAAATAATCCAATTATTTGCAATAAGAAATTGTATAATCCAAAAATAAAAAAGGAAGCAGCATCCATGCATAAAACGAAGAAAATATGAAGGCTAATAATCATGCTACCATCATGACCTTTCCATTTATTTATAGGTTGGAAATTGTGTTCCCATGAATCATTCCTGAGAATATCATATTCAATATTGCTTAAAATTTTAAAATTTGAAATTTATGTTCATAAAATTTTCTACATTCATAAAAAAAATGCTCAACTGCCCTTGTCACTATTTAAAAAATAAATATTATTTTCTACAATTATTAATATAATAAATATTTATATATTCATTCAACTTTTTTTATTTTAAGTAAGAATGTTATAATTATTACTTTTTCACTCAATAACTTTTATTTGATGTAATAAAGAGGATGTTAGAAGGATACAACTACCATTCCTCCAAAAGTTAATTTAAGAAAAAAAATATTTAAAGATGAACCAATTATATGTAATTGGAAATTGTATAATCCAAAAATAAAAATGGAAGTAGCATCAATGCATAAAAGGCAGAAAAATGAAGGCCAATAATCATGCTACGATCATCACCCTTCCAATAATGCAGCAATCATTTTGGTTTGGTTCCCATGCATGTATCATTATGTACATTCATTAGGGGGTTTGTTTAAGGTTCACATTTCCAAGGATATCATATTGAATATTGTTTAAACTTTTAAAATGTTGAAATTGATGTTCATAAAATTTTCTGTATTCGTAAGAAATATGCTCAACTACTAGAATTTTTGCAGAAATAAAATACAAAGGTTAGGAAATATTAAATATGTCCTAATCTGATAAAAACTTGAAATATGTTGTGTTTTTATTATATATAAGTCATATTAGGGTGAGTCGATTTAAATATTACACATAAGTCATACAAGGATGTACGAATTATATATGTACTTCGAAATATGACTGTTTGACTTTCCAAGACTGAAATCACCTACAACGAACATAAGTCATACTAGGGTGGTGCAACTAATGCTCTATTGCTGCATAAGATTAGTTGTGCCGGGGTGGTGTGACTTATGCTCAGTTGGTGCATAACATAAGTTGTGCTAGGTTGGTGTGGCTTATGCTTTGTTCAGCAGAACATAAATCGTGCTAGGGTAGTGCGACTTATACATTGTAAGTGTTCAATAATCACATTTTGTTGTGTAAGGCTGGTATGACTTGTGTGTAATATTTAATTCATTAACCCTTATACTATCTATATATAATAATGAGTTTTTTTTTTCAGATCAGGATATATTTAAAGTTTTTATTTTTTTATTTTATTTCCGCCAAAAATCTATCAATTGCCTTTGTCACTATTTGAGTAAGAAATATTATTTTTCTAGAATTATTAATATAATAAACATTTATATTTTCATTCAACGTTTTTTTTATTTTAAGTAAGAATGTTATAATTATTACTCTTTCCCTCTATAACTTTTATTTGATGTAATAAAGAGGATGTTAGAAAGATACAGCTATTATTTCTCCAAAAGCTAATTTAAGAAAAAATAATTATTTAAAGATAAACCAATTATATGTAATAGGAAATTGTATAATGTAAAAATAAAAAAGGAAACAACATCAATGCATAAAAGAAAGAAAAATGAAAGCTAATAATTATGCTACCATCATGACATTCCAATAATGCAGGAATCATTTTGTTCTCGTTCCAATGAATGTATCATTATGTACTTTTTAGGGTGACAATAGGTGAATTTGATAATGTTTTTTGACTAGATCCTATGACTTATAAAAAATATCAGTCAATTTTTTATATTTGATAAACCAAAAAATTAGGTGATTTTGTTCTCTACTTTTTAGAGTTGATGGTGCTCTTCATAGTTAACTTATGTTCTTTGAAATTAAAAAAAAATTAAAAGACTAATATAATTCGTGAATTTTAATAAAAATCCAATTTTATTCTTCAATTAATTAAGACTTCTTTTTTTACAAATATTTATACCCATTATAATATATTTACTAAATACTATTTTAATGGCTTTTATTTATTAAGAGCAATAATTTTTGTAGTATTTTACTAAACAATGCTCTTAGGGCCTTTTTAGAGCAATTTTTTTAAGAGTTTAAAGAGGTCAGTCACTTTTTGAAAGTAAAAGTAATATTAAATCAAGCCTAAATAGAAGAAATTTGCATATATGGTAAATGGAAAAGAGATGATATTGTCCTTTCGGTCTAGTACTTTCACCTATAAAAAGTCTGTGCCTACCATTTGATGAACTAAATATATATCAGTGGAGAGAAGGGAGAAAAAGAAAAATTAGAAAAAGAAAAGAAAACATAAGCTATAAAGCATATGGCATCTTCACTGGGAATCTCAAGGCTCGTCACTTGCTTTGTCTTCTGCCTCCACTGCATCTGTATTGTGACGAGGTAATATATTGCTGATAGAACCTCTCCATTTTTTTTTTCTGGCAGGGGGTGCTGGGGGGGGGGGGGTGTTTGATCTAACCATTGTCCTTCATCTTGGTTACCAAGAATATGTAGAAGCCAAAATGAAGCGACTTCTCTTTGTTTTTATTTTTCTTTCCTCCTTTCAAGTTTTAAAATTGATTTACTGTTTGTTTTGCATACTTTTTCTGATCCTACAAGATGGTGGGATCAAAGCTCAAAACTTTTTGGGATGGAATATCAAAAGTTTGGGATTTTGTAATAATAATTTTGTTATATATCTCACTATTGTCTTCCATATCTTCTCTTCTTTTAATATAAAATATTTTTGGATTTTTTAAAAATATAAGTTGTTTTTACATTTTAAATTAATCATTTTATGTCTATTTTATCAGTACAAGAGAATATAAAATTGGAAAGAATAAGTAGATTAGTTATGATTACTATGGAGAGTAAAAATACGGTGAATGACAAAAGAATATTTTTATCTTTAATTTTTATTTTTTCATAATATCAATAACATCAAATCTTTATCTTAATTCTTGTATATAATTTAAAATAGAGGGGTAATGAAGAAAAGCAAAATTCCTCTTATATGTATGTGTAATTTATAACTAAAAGGGAGGAACATACTCCCAGCATTCCTGCCTTTTATTTTTAGTTTTTGCAGCATAACCTGGAAGTACATGCATATAATTAAAGCTTACATGGAGTGGTTACCTTGGTCTACATAGACGGCTCAGTAAATAGAGCAGCGATGCTGAACTTGAAGACCCAATTGAACCATCTGTTAAAGTACGATACACCCAGCTCTTAATTGATGGTGACTTTGTCAGTGATGCTTCTGGTGAGTCCTTTATTTTAATTAAAAAAAATCACCTAGGACATATTAAATAATTTTTGCACATTTTGCAATAATTTTTGCCAAAAAATGAGTATTAAAAATGTATTTTTTATTTTATAAAAAGGAAAATTAATGAAAAAAGGGTTCAATTTGGCACATGAAAGTGAGCAATTTTGACTTTTTACCAAAAAAATATTGACAATTTTTTTTTTATTTTTGTAAGGTATTCATTATCAAATATAATGATTAATCACCTCACATACTAGTTAAGGAATCGAACCTTTAACATATTGATTAAGAAAAGAGAGAGTCTCACTAACTCACATTAATCCGTGGTTAGTTTCTTAGATTTTTAAGTACATATTTGAGAAATAGTTATTCTTTTTAAAACTGTTTTAAAAAAAATTTTAATCATTTTTTAAAAATAAATTAATTCAAACACTCCCTAACTCTTGGGTGTTGGCATCAGGCAAAATTTTTCCGACATTGGATCCGAGAACAGGCAAAGCCACAGCTCAAGTTGCTGAGGGTGACTCTGAGGATATTGACACACTGGCTGCAGCTGCACGCAAAGCATTTGATGATGGCCTTGGCCAAGGATGACAGCCTATGTATTTTGATCCTTTGTTCCTTACTTTCTTTTCTTAACTAGTGCAACAATATTAATGTGCCGTGCCATGATCTTTGGTTATATAACTATTCAATTAAATCCTTGTTTGCTTGTTTTGTAATTTGATAGGAAAGACAGTGGATTTTATTGCGTGTTGCGGATATACTTGAAAGGCATAACAATGAGCTTGCAGCACTCGAGACTTGGGATAGTGTGAATCCACTTGATCAAGCTGCACAGCTTGATAGATCATTGGTGATTCACCAGTTTCGACACTTTGCTGGTAATTACGTGGAATGCAGAAAATATATATTCTTTGCTCCCTTTTTACTCAATTTTTCTATATTCATTATATTTTATTTCTTTTAATTTACTCTATTATGTTTCAAATCGTTCTTAATTTAGTCCCAAGTCATTGTCCCTTGTCAATATTTTTTGTTAGTTATACAATGGAACAGTGATTTATGATCAAATTGATAACAATTTAAAATAAAAAGAATAAAATTGAGAAAAATAAAATATAAAAGGTCATTAAAATTGAAAAATTAAGTGAAAGTAAAGAATAAAAAACCTAGTTATTTACGTTTCTCTTTAATGTTTTACATAAGACTTGTGTTATTTTTACATATTGTGTTGAACACTTTAATTAACGCCTATAGATATCGCAATTTATATAAAGTGTGAATTTTAGTTATATAATTGTTACATCAAAATATTGTCTTTAATGCACATAATTATCCCGGTTCAAATAAATGTGGAAATCAATTACATAAATGTTGAACAGATATATTGACTTCGTTAACTAAATATATCTCATTAAAAATAAACATCACATTCAACACTTATATAATCAAAATTTATACTTATTTAAATTGCGGTCATTGAACTTCGATTGTTTGTCTAATTCGTATAGGAAACATCTCATTGAATATATTTAAATAGAAGACCTCCACATTCTGACACCTTAATTTTAAACCAGTTCACCTGATTAATTAATTAAAAATTTAATTAGTAGTTATTGTTAAATTGGTACGACAAAAGTGGTGAGATAACCACTATCCTTTATGAAACTAGTACTAATAACTTGTGTTTCCAAATTCCACAGATTGGGCAGATAAGATTCATGGTTTCACAATTCCAGCCGATGGGCCATATCAAGAAGCAAACATTTGCACGAACCCATTGGTGTTGCAGGTCAGATCATTCTATGGAGCTTCCCTCTTCTCATGTTTGCATGGAAGGTTGCGCACGCATTAGCATGTGGCAACGCTATTGCTCTAAAACTGCTGAGCGACACCATTGTCTGCTTTACATGCATCTTGGTCACTTCATGAGGTAGTTTATATTCCAAACTTCCTTTTTGCAATTAAGAGTAGTTTAGCCTAGAGTAGTATTAGTCTATTGCATTCGAAGTTCGAAAAACGAATGAAATTGGATGTTGGGTTCTAAGACATTAAGTCCTCATTTGGATGCCATTATTTTGATAAAGAAAAATCTTTTTATATAAAGAAAAGATCTTTTTGTATTTGCTAGTATGTTTGGATAAATTTTTTTAAGTAAAAGAAGAATCACTAGAAAAAATAAATTTTTTTGAGAAGCTATATTCTCTATCTTTTGGAAAAAGATGTTTTTTATGACATAAAAAATATGTTTGAGAATAAATAAAAAAATCCTTTAACATTAAAAACAAACATTAATTAATGTTATATCAAAATGCAAAACATCTTTTACTTCTGTAAAAGAACTTTTAAAAGAGATCATTTTAAAAAAATCTTTTTCTGAGAAGGGAATCCAAATAAGTCCTAGATATGAAGATATTGGACTAGGAGTTCCACTATATACTCTCACTTATTATTCATGGCAAATTTATAATCTCGGTGTTTAATATATGTACATATTTTCCCATGACAGGCTGGGCTTCCTCCGGGTGTCTTAAATGTTGTATCTGGTTTTGGTTCAAGTGTAGCCGGTGATGCTCTTGCTAGTCATATGGACGTGGATAAGGTACCAAGACATTTAGTTTCATTCCCTCCATCCTTTTGATCCTTAGTTTGGTTCACTTTTTTTCTGTGTCAACTTTCTCTAATCGCCAAACCCTTTTAATGAACAATTATAATAATTTTGTTGTTGTCAGCACGAACGAGTTTTTCTTGCCAAATTTTAAAAAGGGGCTTGAACTTATGAAATAGAGTTTTCAAATTGCACTTGTAACTTCCAATTATAGACGCAATTTGTTTAATAAAAAATTTATTAATGTGCCTCTTTCTAATAGTTTAATCTTTTGAACGAGATAATTTTGACATGGTATAAGGTTTTTTTAATCATTGAGTGGTTTAGAGTTCATTTTCTCTTATTTGAGAGATAGATGGTTCATGCTATGATTAACTTTAGAGCTTGGTGGGAAATCCCCCTTCATTGTATTTGAAGATGCCGATGTATAGATGAGGCTGTTGAGCGTGCACACTTCTCAACATTCTTTAATCAGGTATATATAGAATTATATTTATAAATATAAAGTTGGTCCTGTAAAGCAATATGTCCTTGGGTAGAATTAAGAAAGTATTGACTGATTGGTGTTATTTGTGGCATTCACTTCATCAGGGATAATGCTCCTGTCTTGGGTCATGAATATTTTGTCCATCAAAGTGTATACGATGAGTTTGTTAAGAAAGCAAAAGTCACATGATTTGGAGCATGCGTTGGTGATTTGTTCGAGACAGGAATCGAGGAAGGCCGTCAGGTAAATTTCAAAGATATCCTTTGTAGGACATCCTTATTTTTGACCAATTTGCATTATTAGTACGAGTCCATATCTTGATATACTAGTTACTAATAAAATAATAAAAAAAATCCAACTATAACATCAAAATTAGAAATTTGTGTAACACTAAAATGAATCAAATGAATGAAATTGAAGATTAACTTGATATTTCCTTATGTCACTGTTAATATGTCTATCTATATATTCTGATGTAGTTATGTATGATCCAAAAATTAAGTTGATTTATCCCAATTTGAGAAAATTTTGAAATGTGTCAGATCGAGTCTTGAGAGTGAAGCCACCCTTGAAATAGGAGGAAATAGATTTGGCAATAATGGCTTCTATATTCAACCTATTGTCTTCTCAAATGTTTGTAAGGTTACAATTTCTAGTGTCACTAATTGTAACAATTACCAGGATGATATGCTGATTGCAAAGGAAGAGATATTTGGCCATGTGCAATCAATATTAATATTCTAGTGAGTGCTGCATGCAGTGAGCTCTATTTAATTTACAAGTACGTTACCATCTTTGCACAATTACTATTGTGCTGATTTTTTCGTTGATCACGCAGCGACCTTGATTAGGTGATTCGAAGGGCAAACAACACACACTATGGCCTTGTAGCAAGGAATAACACTTTGAGTCGAGCACTGTGAGCTAGAACAGTATGATGGAACTGTTTTCATGATGTATTGGACTCAGCGGTTCCTTTTGGTTTTCAAGGGTGGAAGATGAGCGGGATTGGCAGATAAAACGAAAAATATGTTTTCAGGAAATACTTGCAAATGAAGGCCATTGTTGCTCCCTTGCAGAACCCTGCATGGCTTTGAACATTGGTATGATGAGAAACAGCTGCATGAAAAAAAAAAAGGAAAAATACTATTTGGTATGAAATATTTTCGTGTAGCTACTTCAATAGTATTTTCCTTTTGTCTTTTCTTGGACTTTTCTTTTGGACACCTCCAATCAATTTGGAGGTCCATTACTCTAATATTTACTTCAAAACATTAGTCTCCTGAATGAAGAGGTATTGCTCGTCATTAAGCATTGATTTCTCTCCTAGGACACCTCCAATTAGGTTAGATGTCTATTGCTCTGAGATTGAATCCAAAACAAACACTAAAATGAATCAAATAAATGAAATTGAATATTAATTTGATATTTCCTTATATCAGTGTTAATATGTCTATCTATATATTTTGATGTGGTCACGTATGATCCAAACAATTAGGTTAATTCAACCCAATTTGAGAAAATACTGAAGTATGTTATATCCAATGTTGAAAGTGGAGCCACCCTTGAAACAGGATGAAATAGATTTAGCAATAATGGCTTCTATATTGAGCCTACTGTCTTCTCAAATGTTCAGGTATTAATTAATTACACTCTCATCTTATTATGGGGTTATGATTTCTAATTATTAGAGGTTATAGCAGCACTCAATTGAATTTTAATATTGATTATGTAGGGCCAAATATCTCTTCCTTTGCAATTATTATATCATCTTGGTAATTGTTACAATAATTAGTGACTCTAGAATAACCCCATAATAAGATGAGAGTGCTGTTAACTAATAGATGTACCTGAACATTTGATAAGACACTAAGCTCAATATAGAAGTCATTCTTGCCAAATCTATTTCCTCCTGTTTCTAGGGTGGCTCCATTTTCAACACCTGATCTGACATACTTTAGTATTTTCTCAAATTGGTTGATTAACCTAATTGTTTGGATCATACATGATTGCATCAGTATATATAGATAGAAATATTAACGGTAACATAAGGTAATGTCAAATTAATATTCAATTTCATTCATTTGATTCATTTTAGTGTTTGCTTTGGAGCCAATCTTAGAGCAATAGACGTCTAACTCAATTGGAGGTGTCCCAGGAGAGAAGCCAATGTTTAGTGAAGTGCAATGCCTCTTCGTTAAGCAAAGGCAATGTTTTGGAGTCAATCTTAGAGTAATGGACCACCAAATTAATTGGAGGTGTCCAATAGGAGAAGCCCAAGAAGAGATGAAGTTACTGTCAACCAAATGAAATTGGGCTAAATTCAAGAAGCCTATTAGCCAATAATTGAGAACTAATAGAAATGCACCGCGTCAGCCCTAAATAGCATTGAAAGGGAAAACACCAATTTATCCCTGAAGTCTTGTCTACAAATATTGAGTGATGTCATTCTTGTAAATCAACTCATTCTTAAGAGAAACTCTTCTTGACGTAGAGAAAAGTGAAAAAAAAAAATCTATTGTAATTAAAGAGGAAAACCTTCAAATAAAAAGAGAAATTTCAATTATTATTCTTGTCTTGTTCATATTATTTTATATCATTTGATCTTGGCTGGTTTGTTTCTTTGTTTCCTTGGTGTTTAAGAACCTAAATCTATAATGGTGTTAGATTTGACACAAATTATCAAGATATTGGCGTGTAATAATAATTAAAATTGGTCAAACATGAGGATGTCCTACAAAGGATATCTTTGCATTGTACCTAAGGACCTTGCTCTATTCCCCGGCTTGAACGGATCACCAATCTCACACTCCAAAGCATGGACGTTGCTTTCTTAACCGTATACGCTTTCATGGACAAATGTTCGTGACCCAGCCCAGGAGTATTGTCCCGGAAGTGAATACCACATATAGCACCAATCAATCAACACTTTTCATTATTTTTTTACCAGTCCATCGGTGGTCTAGTTGTAGTAGATGACCATAGACCACTAATGGTCTATGCTTGAGTAAATCACTAGTGGTCTATTAGGTATAGACCACTTATGATCTATTGATAGATTGATGCTTAGCAGACCACTAGTGGTCTATTTGTATGATGATGCAAGATATTCAATCATTGTAGATTTTGTCATCTAATATGATATTAATGTTATATGAAAAATAGGAAAAATTGAAAAATATGTGGACGACACAATTGAAGTTATCAAAGTTGTCAGAATAAAATTAATATAATTATTATTTTATGTGAATATAAATTATCTAACACTTATGATGACAAATATTTGAGAATGTAGCAAATATGTGTGGAAATTTTGAATTGATTAGAGTGTAGCAAATAAATATAGTTTGAGTTATCAATGTGATATTATTATGCGCATGACATTAAATTTAATTTATAATACTTTTATTAAGTAAAAGGTAAATAATATCTTTATTCATGTTAAAAGTATATATATATATTTCTAAGATATTGATATATACAATTAACGTGTTATAAGAAGTGAATAAAAAATTTAAATTTTTTTAAGATTAAAATACTAATTAATGATAATTTATGTTATTCCTATATTTTTTGATCAAATTGTGAGATTAAAAATATATATTAATATAATTTGTTAATTTAAATTTAATATAATATCATATTAGTTATAATGTAAGTGAATTAATATCTAACAAATGTACATGTGTTACAAACAAGAGCAAGAGTTAGACTAGACCCTAAATTTGGCCCAATTGTGCAAGCACAATTCCACATGTCCAACCTTTAGAACCGAGTCGGATTCTCGCCCCACCCGCTTCTAAAAAACCTCCACGTGACAGTAGTTATTGAGGTGATGTTCCCCTCTGCCCACTTTGCCCATGAATGGGAGAAACATTAGATCACAACATAGGGACACAATTGGTCTCTTAACCACGTAGCCACCTTCGAGGCCATCTCTATAGTTACTTACAAGGACACTAGGTAGTTTTTTTTATATGTTCACTTGCCTACTCATACCTACTTTAAGCCTTTGTTTATTTGCTAGTGGAGTCCTTGCAAATACACATACACCACCCACTCACTTCAGAGAAGGAAGAGTTGTTGAAACCTTGCATCCCAAACCGATCACCTCCTAGGTGAGGAGGTAGCTTATTGATCCCTCTTATTTTCCACCTTGTTACAACATATTTAATATCACCTATGTAATGTATATATTTGATGATATTCATATGAGACATTTGTTCAAAAATTGCTATGTGGCTAATTCTCACCTTCCAACTTTTTTCAAACCATTAAATACATGATATTTTTATTAATCAGAAAATAAATATTATTGGTTACTTAGATTATCTTATATCAAAATAAACTAAAATTATCTAATATAATATATGTTAGTGGTAAGATATAATGTACAATTTAAGTTCCATAATATTAAAATAACTAGCCAATAATAATTTTATTTCTTATAATTTCTCATCCAATTTAAAAATTATTTATTGTAATATTAGAATATATATATATATAATTTACTAATTCAAATAGTATAACATAATATTATTGCAATATATATTATCTTTATATAATTCATCATCCTTTATATTTTGACCTATTAAATCTACAGTATATTTATAAAATTCCCCATATATTTTTTCTTTGAGCTATTAAAATCATAGTAATTATTTGAGCTAAATAATTGATATAATTATGAGATATATAGATCACCCACGCAATATTTTTTTGAAGGTGGTGCAATATATGCTTAGTATCAGTATATTTGAATCATATTTTACAATGTCAATATGTTAAAATTATATTTTTATATTATTTTATTTATAATTAAGTACAGTAAATTATAGTGCTTGAATTTATAACTTAGTGGTTGTGGTTGTCTCCTACACCCTTTGAGTGGAAGGTCTCATATTCAAATCCCATCATCCCCCTTCCCTCAATCCCTAGAAAGAATTCCTAGTTATAATACATTTGTTAAAAAAAAAGTACAACAAATTATACTATTATTGTTATTATTAAATAAATTTGACTATTTTTAAAGTCATGCACATAAAAAAATTATTCAAATGGCAATGTAAATTATTTTTACAGTATAAGTATAATCAAATTATATTTTATTTTATTGTTATATCATGGACAATTGTATTGAAAATTATTTATAAAGACCTGATTTTCTTAATTTAAGGATAATTGAGAAACAAACACAATTTTAGTTTATTTTATTACACCTAAAAGATTGGAAGCAAGTTGCCTTCTTATGTTTTACTGGTATGGTTGGTTTCTTGAAAGGAAAAGTAAATGATTGATACTTGAGTTAATTGATGAGAAAATTTGATTTTAAAGGAGCTATCATTGATAGAAACAATAGCTAACGATGATGGCTTTAGTCTTAGTACACCTTGAGATAAACCTCAACTGGCAGAGGTTGCTAACCAAGTATGTATATATATATATTAGTTTAGCATGCCATAATTTATTTGGCATTATATGGGTGTAAGCATGCCTAGATGCATTGTAAACATGCTAGGGATGGGTGTGAGGGCTACCTAGTCATGTTGTGACACTCTAAGCATAGGTGTGAGGGCCATCTAGAAGTGGTGTGAACACATTGGGGAGGGGTGTGAAGGTCGTCAAATTGTGGGATTGATTAGTGGGAACTCTCTGGCATGGAGACCTCCTTAAATTTCTCTTTATGCATAAATGCCATAATTCTATTTTATCCTTATAAGAGATTTGTATGTTGATTTTATCCTCACTTAGTAGATTAATGATTTATAATTTGTATTAATTTTTTTGACGATCCTATTTTGTTTGGAACTTGTTTCAATTAACTATAAACATGTTTTTCCTCATGAGTTTCATAACTCACTCTATATGGTTTCTCTTCTATTACAAATTTGAGTGTAGCTCAGAGTTTTGCTCCTCTCGCTCAGTAGATTGAGTCACTATCTTTTGTTAAGCCCAACAATAGTGTATGGACCATTATTTTGTGGTTTTCCTGCCTTTTTTTCCTTGTGTGGTGAGTCATATATGCTTAGGTGCTCTATTATATCACAAACACGAATTG
The DNA here is from genome assembly GCA_030441495.1 of Dalbergia oliveri. NCBI lineage: Eukaryota > Viridiplantae > Streptophyta > Magnoliopsida > Fabales > Fabaceae > Dalbergia > Dalbergia oliveri. The sequence continues at coordinate 18,716,717 of JAMLFY010000004.1, read as the reverse complement.
GACCAATTGGGTTTAAGGTTATGATTATGTTTATATTTATATTATGTCACGAATATAATGGTAGAAATTAGGGAGAATATGTACACTCCCTAATCATGGACCTATTTATATGTATAATACCTATCCTTTATCTTTAAGGACTGTGATTATTGTATCTCCAGGTCTTGTATTTGGGAGATGTCCAAAAAATAAGTAGATTATTCTCTATTTTTTATATTAAAAAAAGTTGCATGTTAAGACTTGCAAGGAACGTTTTTCCTACGCATCGATCATGACCTTAGTTAGTTGACATCTCAGGTAATATTAAACATACATCAAGTGATATATATATATATATATATATATATATATATATATATATATATATATATATGAAATGATGATTAATACACAATATGATTATTAATAATTTAAGTTAAATATAATTTAATAAATTATATATACATATATTTTAACGTCTTAATAATTCACTTGTTTTAATATTAATAAGCTAAATACATGACAAAAGAAATTAACAATAGAATATACTAAATTTATACATTGTAAGGATGATACCAAAGCACATATATTACATGTAAGTGTTTTATATTCATTATAAATAAATAAAGGTTGAATACAGAATGAAAACTATAAAAATTTAATTCCAAATCTTTTATAGTAATTTTAATTATTAATTAATGGATAAAGGTTGAATCCATATTATTCCTTAACTTAAATGGTTAAAAAAATAAAAATAATAAACGATAACATTTTATTATTGTTAAATAATAAATGAAAGTTGAATCAATTTTCATCCATTTTACTCCTTAGTTTAATACGGTCATCCATGAAACCAAAAACAACATCTAATTTAATTTTTGGTATATTTATAGTGTAACATACTTTTATATTATTATATAATTAATTAAATCCTCTCAATTGCATGACATTTTAAGTAATGGTATGAGAGTCAAAAATATTTGCTAGTATGATAATATATAATTGGATAATAATCAATTAAAATTTTACATTGTCAATGCATTATAATAAAATTCAAAATAATAAAAGTAATAATTATAAATTTTTTATATTCCCTCAATTTGATTATTAAATTTGAGAATATTCAAAATTGTTTAAAATTTTCAAACTTCAATTTTTTCATAAAGTTTTCTACATTCATGATAAATGTTCTTAATTACATTTATCATTATTTAAAGAATAAATATTGAAATATCTACAATTATTAATTTATTAATATATTATAAGTTTAATTAAGAATGTAATAATTACCCTTTCACTTATATTTGATGTAATTAAGAGGAAGTTAAAAGGATACAGCTACCATTTCTCTAAATTATAATTTTAATAAAAAGATAATTATTGGAGAGTTTAATTTAAGTGTAAAGTAATTTTACACTTGTATAAAACAATTCATTTCATCATTCCATAGAAATGCAAGAAATTGTTAGTACATAAAATGATAAAAATTAAACTTATTCCCTGTGAGAAAAAAAAAACTTATTAATTAAACATGAACCAATTATTTGTAATAGGAAGGCGTATAAACAAAAACTAGAAAGGAAACAGCATCTATGCGCAAAAGAAAAAAAATGAAGGCTAATATTCATGTTTTCATACTAATATTCATGACTCTATTGGAGGAAGTTTTCAGGTGTCACTTCAGAGTAATTTAGGGTCACAATTTTTATAACTTTAATAATTAATTTTTTTTAAAAAATAATCATAACCATAATTATTATATATCATTAGAATATAATTGAAGATTATCGACATTTAATAATAAAATTGCATTCCAATAACTGAGAATGAATTTTCAGATATTCCCTTGCAATTCAAATTTTAACATTCCATTTTTATTTAAATTCATGATTATAATTAATCAGCTTCACATGTGCTTTCGATGGTGGAACCCTAGGTTCACCTAAAAAAATATTGAAAATTGGCATCTCAATTTCATCTTAGTTGTTAATGTACTACTTTGGCATGTGTATTAATTTGTATAAAATCAAGAAGATAAATAAATAAATAAATCAATGCCATGTCTTTTTTTTTTTATATATTATTGATTGATATCATATGTAATCATTTTATACACTATTTTTTCTTCATTTTTTATGTTATTTCAAGATTCAGTATAGAATAAATATGATTCATTATATTCAAATCAATATATGTTAATTTATAATATTTATTATAAACTAGAAATTCAACCTTAATTTACTTAAATGAGGTAAATGACTCATCATATAATAAGAGCATTCACTATGATTGTTTAGCAATTTGATCTTATAACTATTTTACTATTTTTATTGATCATTTTGTTTTAGCTTTTTTTATTTAATTTTTTTTAGCATTATATTTATGGCCCCACGACTAGTTGTCACTTTTACATAATAACATTTATAAAATTAAGAGAGAATTTTAAAAATATTTATAAAGATAAAAATTAAATTTTTAATATTCATAAAAGTCAAATACATATTTTAATATAGTTATAAAGGGTTTAAATTCAAAATGACAGAGACCAAGTAGGTGATGAAATTATAATTTCCTTATTTAATATAAAATTGAGCTTTAAGTATCAAGCTAACATGATTTTGAGTTTTTTTTCAAAGTATCCTTAAAAAAATGATAAATTCATATGTTAAGGTTATTGAAAACTATTTTTTTTCAATTTGAAAACTTAATACATGAATAAGATTTATCAAAATTTTCTCATACATTTCTTAAACAATGAATTTATTGAAGGTATAAAGGAAATTGTTGTTGAGTTAGCATATGGAAATCAGTTAAGGGAACTCTTTGTTACATTATTAATGACAAATACAATAAACATGTCACAATTTGTATAGGAGAATATTTGGAAACTTTTAGAAGATGAAATTTTATATGACCGAAGAAGAATATAAAGGAATTAAGATATGCTTTAAATTATAATTTGAATTTTTTATCAATGGTTTTAATATTATATTTCTAAATTTTAAAAACAAATATATTTTTATCAATGTTGTTGAGTTTGCGTGGAAATCAGTTAAGGAAACTCTTTGTAACATTATTAGTGACAAACACAATGAACATGCCGCAATTTGTATAGGAGCATATTTGGGAACTTTTAGAAGATGAAATTTTATATGACCGAAGAAGAATATTAAGAAATTAAGGTATGCTTTACATTGTAATTTGAAATTTTTTATCAATGGTTTTAATATTATATTTCTAAATTTTAAAGACAAATATTGTATTTTTTAGAATAAGTTGAGAGTTTAATATTTTCATGAAAAAAAACTTTTGTTTTTTATATATCTTTCTATTCCAAGTTCATAGCTAAATAATTTATCTTTAATTGAAATTGAAAAGTTATTTAATTCAAATGGAAGTTCTTTAAAAGAGTTTAATTCTATATTATACCCAAATGATTCTATTCAATTAATTTCAAAGTCATCTATTAGCTTAAGAGTTAAATATAGAAAATAATTGCTTGATGATCTTAAAGGTTACTTATCTTTAATGAATGAAGTTCAAAGGATAATTTATGATAATATAATAGATCCAATAACCACTGATAAATGAGCCCCTTAAATTGTAACTCCCTAGTACTCATCACGCCTTATTTCATGAGCTTTTCAATATTATATTAAACATAACTTCTATCAAAGATAGCACCAATATTTTCCTTTTTCTCTCCTAAAAAAAAAAGAAAAATAAAGTGAGAGCCTCGCATACTACACATAATCGTTACTAAAAATTTTAACAAAATTCAACATGGTAACGGCATAGGTACCATGCTTCCTATAAGACAGAAAATCATAAACAAAATAACCTCATCCATAGCTCAATCTTAGTTCAAAATACAACATTCCAATATCTCACATATCATCATGAGGTACATAATGCCACTCAATCCACGACATAATACATCCTAATGTAATATCAAGATAGCGACCTCATGGGTCAAAATAGCTAAGAGAATACTAAGTCATGGCCTTAGGCCATAAAATGCAAAACATAGAAGAAATAAAGGGCCTTGTAACCCAAATACAAAAATGATCCAAGTTCCAAACTCCAAAAAAAAGGACATATAATTCCATAAGCATAGAGCAAAATAACTCAGATTTCAAAATATCAAATGAGATAAAGTGATATAGCACAATCTCCAAGCAAGGCAAAAGCAACAATACTCCAATAACTAAGTCTTTGCATCAGATCTACTTGTCATAGAGATGATATGGAAAAAGGGAAAATCGATGGGAAATCAATCAAAATCTAGGGCATATACAATTAACGTGACATCATTATCATCCTAGTTTGCCTTGGTTTTCTTTGAAATCATTAGTATACATCATGAGGTTCAATTTTTGGATTTTGCAACCATTCTTGTCATGACCCGCCTAGAGAACATGAGGCACATGAGGGATTGGGTCTCCATGGAAGCCTCTGGTAATGATTGACTAATATGCATAAATAAATCAAATATATTCAAAATATCTCAAGTTTAACTAAATTCCATAATTTTGAAAATATTTTCAAAACATAAATCCTGATTAAAAACTGTGTAGTAACCATAATCTAGGAAACCAAACATAATTAATAAAATAGCTTATATCCATAAAATAAATAAAATAATATTATGCATGTTCGAATCCTACCTACATAACTACTAGAGACTACTAAACTAACATAACCTATAATAAGCTCCACTCAGAAATAAAGCTCACCAAAAGAAGCTCAGCACTATGGGGGAGGATCTTATGGTGCAACTGAATCTATAGCTATACCTAGGAGGAGGAAAAGAGGGGTGAGTTCATCAAAACTTGAGTGGTAGCCTCCACTCACAACTCACATGGGACAACAATAAAAAAATACATAACATATACATACAACTTATGTAAAACATTTATATATTTATATATAATTACATATAATTGTACTGAAAACAATAATTTAACTAAATCCATAGCAATAACTAGTAGAGAAAATGAGATGTTCTATACATACATAACTAAGTTGATAGCTAAATCTAAGTCAATGGCTAATTTAATGGGCATCTAACTAGGTCCCATAAATGGACACCACTGGGTTTCTTCCTGTGAGTGATCTAGTCCTCTACGGCCACTTGGTACCAAAGTTAATGATCAATTTTGCAAGTTGTTAACTCGCTAATACATTTCTCACTAATTATTGGCTAAAACTAATATAAAAAGTTCACTGTTCTTCCTGTTCATACAATACTAAAGTTCATGAAATTTCTAGACTACAAAATAAATTTAAATCATACATATAGCAATTGTGGTCTCATGAGTTTTTCAAAATAATTAATTTTCATGATAATTGAAAAAATAATAATATTTCAAAAATTTCCATAATCTATAAAAACATGTTTTTTGGGCATAAATCATTCTAAAATTTCATAAATAATTTATATAATATGGGAAAATAATAATAATGACTAAAAGTATAGCTATGAATTTAAACCCACTCAGTTGGTAGCCAGGAGTATGCTTTCACTAATAAGAACTTGACCTTTGGGAGCGGAATAGTACCAATAACTGCCAAATAATATAATAAAAAATAAACAATTTGATTCTATCACCCAACTGAGTTTGAGATGGTAGGGAGGAAGAATATTGTGAAAAAACCATGTTGACAGTACTAAACTCACATACTAGATAAAAAAGGGAAGGAACTAGCTAAATTTTATGAAGATCACTTCCAGAAGATATTAATCGGAAAAAATTGAGAGAAATCATGTTTTTCTCTCAAAGGAAAAATCCTTAGGTGGTTAGGGTTCTTAGAAAAATATTTAGGAGTATTATGATATGCCAAATATTTACTAGGAATATAAAATAAAAAACTCGAAGTGATCGCATCCCCCGCAACGTGGCATGGTATGCGCATGTTCTTGTTGCAACAATTCAAGGTTTTCTTTTATATATATATATATATATATATATATATATATATATATTCTTAACGACATGATAATGCATAGTCCTTTACAATTAAGTTTTGAAATAATAATAATATTAATAGCAACTTACTTCTATCATTACTTACATATATAATAATAATAATAATAATAATAATTCACGTACTAATAAATTTGTACTTAGGATATTACAATTCTTTACCAAGATAGAGGTGTCTTTAGCACAATCTTAGCATGAGATATACATGCATGCATGGAAAAAGGGATTAGGCTTATTCATTAAATATCGCATGCATGCATAAATTGCTATGCAAGTCATCAAGAACTTCATAGTTTAGGTCTTTTCTTTGGTCACCTATCTATCTCGTAACTATCATGTTTTTATCCGTTTGTATTGACCTCGTTGTTCTTTCCTCTCATTTGATCTTGGTTTAGATACTTTAAAGGCTATGAGCTCATGCTAAACCGTTGTACAGGATCCTTAATTGAACTGACATGAAACCTTCATGTGCACTATAAAGAAAGTCAATGCACAATTGTCATGGGTCCTCAAAACGATTAAATGTGGAACCTCCTTTGTCGACATAAGTCGACTCTTAATCTATCTTTATGTCTTAATTTTGATTCCTTATTCCTTAGTTTTTCCTCTCTTCCTCTTTCCTCAAATTCATTCATTTCCTTCTTAAACAATGCAAGTATAAGTTTCAACAATGCACTCTAAAATCATTTTCTTTAAAAAAAAGAAAAGATCACAATAGCAACTTAACGGGTAAGCACAAACATTAGTAATTGAAATAAAACATTATCCATTATGCCAAAACTAAGATGCTACCATATGATGAATCAAAACTCATTCAAACTTCCCTTTTGACTTCCAAAAATATTATTTTAACTAGAGCTTCATTATTCAATAATTATAAATTCATAAAAAAAAAACACAACCTAAACCAATTCTTAGTTTTATTCAGATGTTTTATCAAATAAAGAGTATGCATAATAAGCAATTTTTGTGCATGAGGTTGCTTATCCCCAAGACACCACCAATAGTCATATTTTTAAGTTTTTATGCATTAAAAACAAGGGATTATATATATATATATATATAAACACTTAATTTTTATAGAAATCTAACCCAAAGCATCACAAAAACATGGTAAAGTGGACCTATTCAACACAACCGAATTTTACATGTTTATGCATATAATTTCAAGATTATCTCATTCACTAGATTTATACTTTTATAAACATTAGCTTTGCATCAAATTAACAACCCATCCAACAAATATACAAAAGCTCAACCCCAAAACAACCTTTATTTTCATTTAGAAGCTTTATCAAACACATGACATGCACATTTACTCAAATTCCGTGCATCATGCTTCATACCTCCAAACACCCCACTTAAAGTTATATTTTCAACCTCTCATGCATTAAAAACAAAGGTATACACATATATATATACATCCAATATTCAAATTTCCTCATAATCCCACCCAAAACTTAACAAAAGCATGATTTAAAATGGCCCCCAATTACCAAACCGAGAATGCATCATGGGGAGGGGACCCAAGGATTATTTTCCAACAACATTCCAACATTTCACATATCAATCATAGGATTTATTTCAAGCATTTATCAAAAGTCACAACAACCTAACAACATTCATAACAAAGATGAACATTAGAGCCTTAAGATTTAACAAAGACAAAGGGGGAGACATAGAAACCCGTGCTACAACTTAAAGATTAGAGAGATTATGAGTCCTTGAAGCTTCCAAGAGGTGGAGGTGAGGAAAATCTTTTCCCTCCTTAAGAATGCAACCACAAATTTGAAGGCCTCCAAGGATGGGCCTTTGGATTTTCGAAGCTTAGGGGTGGAAGTGTGGTGCTAGATAGAGGGGTATTGGTATGTTTGAAAATTTGGGAAGATTGGTGGTAGTGATAGAAGAAGGTGAAGAGAAAGAAGGAAAGAAGATGAAGAGATGGAAGAAGGAAGGAAAGAAAGAAAGAAAAGGATGTTGTTGAGTGTGTGGGTGTGTGGAAGGGGCAACATGAGTGAGAGATGGGGGAATGGGGTTTGGGTCTTTTTTTTTTTGCTTTTTGTGAGAGTGCTGCGTGTGAGAATGGTAGTTTGACAATTAGGTATATGTAACTGAAGATAACTTAGGGATTTCACATACAAAATCACTAAAATAAACTTGAAACACCCATTAAATATTATTTTCACACACCTTTAATTCCAAACAAAGATTATTTAATTATGCATTTTGGAGTTTAAATTTCAAAAGGGAACACATGGAGGGAATACAATTTTTTTAAGACATATCACTACACTTTTTAGTTCATAAATTAATTAATCACCTTGAAAGGTTTAAAAAAAATATTCATTTTAATTACTAAGATGCTAAAATTAATTATGAATGACTAATTAACCATTAACTAACTAAAGTAGTTAGTGTATAAAATTCAGGGCGTTACATGTTGGGCATCCAAATGCCCAATCTTGTGTCTAGACACCAGCGACCCATGTAGAATTTTAAATAGTGCGGTTGAAGCTGAAAGGACACGACTATTTAGGGATTTTCAGGGATAAAAATAGGATAGACAGATAGAATGCAAAGAAATTAGACGGGAACCAATAGACACCCAAAAGGAGCAAGAGGAGGAAAGGTTGAGGAATCAACCTCCAAGTATTGGATTTCAATGACTTCTTCTTCTTCTTAGTCTGTTTTGTTTTCTTTTTTATCATGTGTATAGTTAAATTCTTTAGTTGGGTGATGGTGTAACTTGACTTAATGGTGTAATCTTTGTTTCTTTGCTTGACTAAAGTTTCATTTTCTAAATAGTGAGTCTTTATCATTGTTTTCATGCTTTGTATGAAGTGGAAACTCATACCTTGATCTAGGGTTCATGTATGGAATTAGGTGGCGTATAATTTGGTCTGCTTCACTTTTGAAGCTTTACATGGTCTTTGCTCTATAATATGCAATTTACGTAATTGACCTTTTTTTAATTATTTATTTTATTCCTTTATCAATCTATCTCTCTTCTCACCTTCCCATTCCAGCACAACCACCATTTGCACCACCGTCAAATCTTAGTGTAGCATAATTCAAGCTCCTTGTCTTCCTTTCATCCACACCATCCAATTCCTTTCCCAAGTTACCCTTTTTCTCCTTATCCATTCTCCTAGCTATCATTAATGCTAGTTTCATTATTGTTGGCCTTAATTGGGTGTCGCCCCCGGCCGTGATGGGTTGCATTTATGCATCCATTCTCCATCCTAACTCTGGACATTTTGCATCTTAATTGTACTTAATTTATGGGCAATTGGTAGATTCACATTTAGTCCTCATTGAGTATCATTGAATAAAATCATGGTTCTTTGCACCATTTTGATAAATAAATATATTTTAGAGCTTCCTATACTTTTAATCCTCTTTTATGAGTGTTATTTACTTGTAGACTTTACCATGTTGGTGTAGGAAGACCATAGAAGTGCTAGAGTTTGTAGCAGTGATCAATTTGGGAGAATTTAGGGAGTTAAATTGAAGAGTTTTGAAGCTCATTTATAGGAAGTATTGCAATAGAAAATTTGTATCTCTCTCTGAGGGTCAAATTGAGACAAATAAAGATGTTTTAGAAAGCTCAAGAAGTCCTCTATAACTTTTATGTTTAACTCAAAATCTAGTTCTAACTTCCTCTTGGTGAAAATTGAGTTGCAAGATTAAAGGTTGCTGATCTTCTGCTGTCTAATTTGACTCTCATTAGTATTTTGCCAATATCTAGAGCTACAAGATGTCTTATTGAGGTGATTATTGTGGCGTTGGAAAGCTTATTCAAAGAGCTATAACTTCTATTTTATGTTGAAGAGTAATTCAAACATTTTGGGCATCAAAATAGGCTTGGAAGTGTTCAGTTGACTGCCATGGTCTATGACCACCATGGCAGTGGACGAAGACGAAATTCAGATTTTCTTAATTGACTCCCCAACGTCGACGACTACCCAAGCATTCATACGTGCGCAGGTAGCGTCAGAACAACGCGATTTTATGAGGCTGACCTAAACTTTGTGTTATTATTACCGCATTATAAATAGGAATAGGTCAACAATTGGAAGAACCTTTTGGCTCGTTTGAATTATTTTTACCATCAAACACTTTATGTCTCTACTCTCTCTTCTCTCTCTCTCTAGGTTTTGGAGCTTTCAATCCTTGTTTCCCGTTTGGGATTGCAATTTGCACTCTTCCTTAACAATGATTGTGATCATTCCCTTATGGAGGAGTAATCCTTTTCCGTGTACAAGGATAACTGAAGATTAAGATTGTTCTTGAGGTTCCTATTTTTAACTGCAATTTATGGTTAGTTTTTCTCTCCTTCTTGTCTTCTCTCTCTAAAATCAGTTGTGAGAATTATTATAATTATATTTTTTAGTTTCCTAATTGTGTGTTCATCTGCATGCATGATTAGGACTCCATTGGGGTATTTGGTCAACTAATTAAATTATATCCAATTAGTAAGGGATTAGAATTAACTCTCTTGGGAATTAGGTTCCTGTAATTGATAATTAAACTGGCATAAGTTCATAGAACCATGATTATGGATTACTAGTGCATGTGTTGGTCAAACCCTTAGTGGGAGTGCGATTATGTGGCCATTAAGTAGAATTGCATCATTGTTGTGCGGTAGCATAACAAATAAAAGTAACCATTGCATGAATTTATCTTTTGAACCGATTTGAACAACTCTTAATATGAGGGAATCCTTGTAGGCAATTCTTCCAATAATATTCTCTCAATTTAATTTTGCTTCCAAATAATTTCAAAACCCCAATTTCTAATTGGCTACTAGTAACACTTCCTCGTGAGACGACCTAAGTTATGCCCTTTACTATATTTTTTGTGCAACTTGGCACTTTATAAATTTTAATTTATTTGTGAGTCGTAAAGCTCGCATCAAATTTTGAAGTTCCGAGGAAGTGGTGCTAGTTAATTTTTGTAAATAATTTTAATTTTAATTTTTATATTTTTCTATTTTTTTATTTTAGCTTTAAAAAAACAGAAACCAAAATATATTCAGTTTTTTTATTATTCATATTTTTTGTAAATATTTTTTATTTTTATTTTTATTTTTTATTCCTTTTTATTTTCATTTTATATTTTTGTTGCTGAAAAAAATTATTATTTTTTTTATTTATTTTACTTTATTATTTTCTTTTCTCACTTGATTTTTCATGTTTACTAACATATACTTTAGTTCCAGACATATGACTCTTGTAATGTTATTGGTATCCAGGTTGTGATTATAACCCATATCAAAGAATGAGAGTCAGTTGAATGAAATGAAATATTTATTAGAGCAATATGTCATGAGGAGCCATGCTCAACCATCACAACATGGATATGATGGTTACTCTAGCATGTCCCAATCTAATTGGTATGATTGTATGGATTAGGGATATGGGGGTGTTGACCATCTCAACACTCGTATTTCCAAGTAGCAATTCCAGCCATCACCTCCACTACATGAGCAAAACTTGCAACCACTCCAACATCAAGAGACTTATGACTTGCAATATCAGTAACCTCAGGCATTGTTTGTTCCTCCTAGCATCTTTGAATCTCCATGGCAAGAAATGATGAGCATGATAATAGAGAGTCAAAAGAGAACTAATGATTCTTTGTTGGAGACGATGAATGGCATAATTGAGTTGCAAAACTCACGGTTCCAATAATCAAGTTCATCTTAGATTCTAGATGCGGTGCAAGTTTTGAGCAAAGTAATGATACATCTCAACAAGGCACGGCATGTATGGGTGAAACACCACAAGAGGAATTGGTTAAGGGGATATTTGGTGTTCCTTGCACTCTATTTGCCAATTCTAATGACCCTAATCGTGGTGAAGATATAGATAGTGTTGGTGTAGAATGTGAGTGATTCTACCTCAAACATAATCCCTTCAGAAATTTTGGTTGGGAAATTTCAACACCAGCTCATGTTGAAGATTTAGAGAGTTCACCTTCTTTTTCTGAGCCATGTTAAAATCGGCTTGGCTGGCCGATTTGGGAAAAGGGATAGGTCATAAAGGTCCAGTCGTAGTTGAATCGGTGGGCATTTGATTAATGTAAATTCAAACTCGGCCGATGGCAAGAGGGCCGGGTCATTTTTTTTTTCTGAATCAGTTTTTTTTTTTTTTTGCTTTTTTTGCTAAATGATGTCATTTTTTAAAACCTTAAAAAAAATTCTAATATAACTTATAGAAAAATGCAATAACTTTGTTTGTATTGTCATAATTTGTGAGTTTGTGATGTAAAACTCTATGAGTTTACTTATGTAATTATGTTTTAAACTTGTCAATTGTGATTCATGATTATGAAATATGAACAATATTTAGGAATTTATATTATTTATTTATATTTTTGTATTTAGACCTCTTAAAGATGTAAGTTATTAATTAGTCATTTTTGAATTTTATTCAACTTTTATATATTTTTTATATTTTTTTTGTATAAATCTAGTTTAACCGGTTCGACAATGACCACCGTTGAACAATGACCCAGTGACCCGGTGGCTTGGCAAGACGATCACGATTCGTTCTGATAACTATGTTTCTGAGGACTTTGCTTATCAGGTAAGTTGAACTGATAAATACAAGATTGTTGATATTGCAAAGGAAGATTCCATGGTTGAAATGTTAGCTACAAAGGTTGTATCATGTGCCCAACTATCACCTTTTAAGAGCCAACTACTTTTCTTGAAATTGGAATCTCCTCTCCTAAGCACCTTCTAAAGCAAAATGAGTATGCTATTCCTGAGACTGATGCCCAGCTCCAAGCTTTATGTACACTGTATGGTAAGGTGGTTGAAACTTCTAGGGAACTTGGTGGCAGCATGTATGGAAAACTTCTTTTGGAAACACATATTCCGTCTAAGAATGCATCATCCTCTTCAACACTTAGGCCTAGGAAGCCTAATAATTTCAAGGCCCATGGCATGATTCATATACTATGGGATCCAGGTAAAGTGAAAAGACACAAGCCTTGGTGGGAATTCCTGGATCAATTCAAGCATAAGCCTCCATGAGGGTTCTGAGCATTCAACTTGGGACGTTAAAGCAAAGTGCTGGGTAGGAGACAACCCACCATGAATGAGCTCTTCTTTGCTTTTTCCCTTTTATATTTTTTTTGTATTTTATTTATTTTTATTTTCATTTTTAATTTTGAGTCTTGCATCATGTTTCATTTTATTTGTGTCTTACACCATTCTTTTGATACCTTAGAGGTTATATGCATAAGCTGACACCACATGCACTATATTGATTTGCTTAGCATTGACTTTATAATGTGTTTTATGCTTGGTGATTCATTGTTTTGTTCGGATTAAGTACATGCAATTTACCTATGAGTTTTTGAGCCTCTTTGATTGGTTTGGACTATCATGTGTCATCCTTGTTTATTCATATGTGTTTCTTTCTTTGAATTTGCATTCTAGAACTTGCCTAGGATCTTGTTTGAAAATATGTTTCCATGGGCATACTTGAAGGTAGTTGAGGCAATTTTCTTATTTTTAGCCACTTAACTATATAGCCAACCTTTGCATATTACTATTGCCACTTAACTATATAGCCAACATTTGCATATTACCATTGTTTACCTCTTTGAGCCTTATTGCCCTTTCTTTTGTTTTAGCACATTCTTAGCCAAAAGTGAAAAACCATAGAAATTCCTAACCTTTTAAGCTTAGGACAGCATTTGTACAATTTATATATGTGTGTGTGTGTGAGAGAGAGAGAGCATAAGTATGGGGGAGAGCATGAGGACATGTCCCAATTTAAGTGTAGGGGAGGGCCAATGTGTATATGTGAGTGGCCAAAAAAAAAAAATTCAACAAGTGGTATACTAAAAAAAAAGATCAAAAAACGTAAAAAAAAAGAAAAAATTGCAAAAGTTTGGATGAAGGTTTGTCACATTACAAATTAAGGGTCTATGAATGGTTAAGTTGGACAAAAGGTATCCTTAGGCACTTATACTCTTTGTGTATGCATTTGCTCTCCTTTACAAGAGGTTTAGCTCTACTAGCCTTTATATCTCTCACCTTCACCTAAGCCGCATCATAACCACAAGTAAGTCATCTTGATTCAGTATGCATGTGTGTATGATGAATGGAGAATAAGACCCTGACAAGCCTATGGTAATGTATTGTCACTTGAGGTGATTTGAGTGTGATCTTATCCCAAAATATTGAGTGAATGAGTGGCAAACATGACTTTGGAAGGATTTTTATACTTGGTCCATGCATCATGCATGTGGATTCTACCTTGTGTGCTATGTTCTTGTTCATGTCTTGCTTGTTGAGGTTTTCTTTGATTGTTAGTGTGAAAGCTCATTGCTTGTATCTCTAGGTCCATTGGATTGGTGTATTGTTATTTTTCATGCAACATGCATTTTTAGAGTTAGTAGAGTTTGGAGTCCAATCTTCTAAATCCATCTAAGTCTCTTGCATGAGGACAATTGTTTAGGTGTGGAGGACTTTGATGGGTTGCACTTATGCATCCATTCTCCATCCTAACTTTGGACATTTTGCATCTTAATTGTATTTAATTGATGGGTAATTGGTAGATTCACATTTAGTCCTCATTGGGTATCATTGAATAAAATCATGATTTTTTGCACCATTTTGATAAATAAATATATTTTGAAACTTCCTGTACTTTTAATAATATTTTATGAGTGTTATTTACTTGCAGGGACTTTCCATGTTGGTGTATGAAAATCATAGAAGTGCTGGAGTTTGTAGCAATGATTAATTTGGGAGAATTTGGGGAGCTAAATAGAAGAGTTTTGGAGCTCATTTACAGGAAGTATTGCAATTGAAAATTATTATCTCTCTCTACAGGGATCAGATTGAGACAAATAAAGATGTTTTGGAGAGCTTAAGAAGTCCTCTATAACTTTTATGTTTAGCTCAAAACCCAGTTATAACTGCCTCTTGGTGAAAATCGAGTTGCAAGATTAAAGGTTGCTGATGTTCCGATGCTGTTTAATTTGACCCTTAGTTAGTATTTTGCCAATATCTGGAGCTACAAATGTCCAATTGAGATGATTTATGTGGTGTTGGAAAGCTTATTCAAAGAGCTATAATTCTATTTCTAGGCCAAAGAGTTAATTCCAACATTTTAGGCATCAAAATAGGCTTCGAAGTGTTCTATGACCGTCCCAACGTCGACGATCACCCACGCGGTCATACGTGTGGATAGCGTCAAAACGGTGTGATTTTATAAGGCTAGGCCCAAACTTTGTGTTATTATTGCCACATTATAAATAGGAATAGGTCAACAATTAGAAGAACCTTTTGGCTCATTGTTATTATTTTTACCGTCAAACACTTTTGTCTCTTCTCTTCTTCTCTCTCTCTTTCTAGGTTTTGGAGCTTCAAAACCTTGTTTTGGCTCCCATTTGGGATTGCAATTTGCAATCTTCCTTAACAATGATTGTGATCCTTCCCTTATGGAGGAGTAATCCTTTTACCATGTATAAGGATAACTGAAGATTAAAATTATTTTTAATGTTCCTATTTTTAACTACAATTTATAGTTGGTTTTTCTCTCCCTCTTGTCTTCTCTCTCTAATATCGATTGTGAGAATTATTATAATTGAATTTTTGAGGGTTGCCTGATTGTGTGTTCATCCGCATGCATGATTAGGATTCCATTAGGGCATTTGGTTAACTGATTAAATTACATCCAATTAGTAAGGGATTGGAATTAACTCTTTAGGAATTAGGTTGTTGCAATTGATAATTAAACTGGCATAGGTTCATCGAACCATGATTATGGATTACTAGTGCATGTGTTAGTCAAACCTTAGTGGGAGTGCGATTATGAGACCATTAAGTAGAATTGTATCATTATTGTGTGGTAGCATAATTAATGAAAGTAACCACCGCCATGAATTCATCTTTTGAATTGATGATTGAGCAACTCTTAATCCAAGGGAATCCTTGTGCAAGTAATTCTTCCAATAATATTCTCTCAATTTAATTTTGCTTCCAAATAATTTCAAAACCCCCCAATTTCTAATTGGCTAGTAATCTTCCTTATGAGATGATCTCAGTTATGCCATTTATTATATTTTTGTGTAACTTAGCACTTCATAAATTTTAATTTATTTGTGAGTCATGAGGCTTATAAGCAACACACCCCTTCTTGCCCTTCCCTCGTGCAACTTGCTTTGTTCCGCACCCACCCATTGCATGCAACTTCTCATAAAAGGGCAAAAAAATTGGTTGATGGTACAAGATTGGTTTTTGAGTTCTTGCAAGATTGCTTATAGTTCTTGAGTTCAGTTTATGTTTCGGTTCTACTCTTTACTTGTAAAAGAGCATTTGATGTCGGGGGTACTTTAATTGTCCTAGAAGAGAGAGATGGGGTCTTTCATCTTTATGGAGGCTATTTTCTGGTGGTGGTTTTCTGGGTTTGGGAGGATGGTTTTTTTGGAGAGACATTGGTTGTTGAGCATGGTGGTGATGGTAGAGGTGGCAGGTGTGATGCTGTGATGATAGTGAATGGGGAGAAGAGATGATTGATATTGTTTAAGGGTGCTTTTGTCTTATAAAGTTATTATTCTTAACTTAAAAGTTAATATCTTATTTTTTATTTTATATAATTATTTTATGATTAAATATGAATCATTCAAACACAATCTAATGGTCATGAATAATGGACCATGCAATAGTCCAAAACTAAGGGGGGACTAAATTACAGCCACCATAGAATTGGGAAATTCATATATGTTCTTGCCCATGTGATGAATACCATAATCTACTGTAATCTTGGAATAGATATGGCTGATTGTATGGTTTGCTTGAAAATTTATTAAACCCTTGTAAAGCCCTATCTAATTGAGATTGATCTAAGGAATTAGAGGATGCCATTTAGTGAAATGAGGACTAATATACCAAGGCATTGGGTATTAGTTAATTTGAAAAATTTAACCATCAATTGTTGAACTAAAATTTGATTAAGTAAGAATTCATAGGTTCATCGGAAGGTTAAGTGAAATCAATCCCAACCCTTTGAAAAGAAAATCTTAAATCTCTGTTTTTGTTATCCTTTATTGTTGATTTATAAATTTTCCAATTTAAATTGTTACAATAATATAATTAGAATTGAATTGGTAAACTATTGCTGGTAATGTCAATTATCATAGGGCGATCTCACTCAATGTGTTTAAATTACTACTTGAACGATTTAGTGCACTTGTTGTTTGGTTATCAATTATCCTTATTGAATTTGTAGTATGTATGTATTTTCATTTTTAACTTGGATTATGTTGCATTAGTAGTATTTGTTACTCCCTCCCTTTTAAAACATCTGTCAATTTTGGACAAACACAGATATTAAGAAAGATAATAAATGACATTAATAATTGAGTAAAAATAGTGAATGAACTAATGTATCTCGACATATTAATTAATATAGCACACTAATATTAAATGGAATGCTTTGAAAGTGCGAAATTAATTAGGGGTAGTATTGAAAGAAATAAATTAATATTTTATAGAAATGTGAAATTAACAAATATTTTAAAATATGAAGTTGTCTGAAAGTGGATAAATATTCTGAAAGGGAGGAAGTGTAACCCGATTTCCTGTTAGAGTACAAATGACCAAAATGCCCCTGAGGTCATTTCTACCGAAAATTAAAGGGCAGTTGCCCGGCAACCCTCAATGGGTCAACTCGATGTTTGAAGGGGATTATGCTGTTATGAATGATATCCGGAGGAAACCTCGTTTTCTAAACTTCGGCTCAAAATGACCAAAATACCCTCCTGTCTACACGGGTAAAAGATGCCGTTTGAGCCCAGAACTTTCCAGGAAGTTTAGAATGATGTTTATGAGCAATGTTTGATGTTTAGTTGAACCAAAGGTCCCTGGAGTTTTAGTGTAAAATTACCATTTTGCCCCTAGAAGTGTACAGTGCGCCTAATGAAGCAATTAAGAACCTAAGCGATATTAGGCTCTAATCGAAGATTAATTTATTTCGATAATTAATCTAGAGTCAAAATGATTTATTAAGGTTAATTAGAACCTAAGATTGCTTAGATAAACTCTAACGGTATTCTTTAAATTCAAGATTTCTAGTCATGGAATCTTGAATAGTGTTTTCTCTCTCTTCCTTAAATTAAGGAATTGAGCCATACCTCATTTGACCAAAAGAATTATTTTAAATTACTAATCTAATAAGATCACCCTCCTAATCAAGTCTTGAACCACCTCAATTAACCATTTTCTCACCTAAACGCTTGCTACAAACTCCTAATCAAAAAGCCTAATCATAGAAACACTTAAACACATCCTTAAACCACAATTACATGAACAAAAATCCCTTCCCCTTGGCTGATGAGGAGGCCGAAAATCTGTCCCCAAAATGGTGCCACATGTTGAGTTGTGATGCACTCCAAGCCCATGCTTTAGGCCATACCTTGCCCATGCTTCCAACCATGCTTGCCATGCCTAAACCCATGCTTTTGTAAGAGATATTTCCTCCCTCCTCCTCTCCAAAATGCGCCGGTTCCCCCCCCTTGGAAGCCTCAATGTTGAAAATTCCTATAAATACCAAGCCTTGATGAACCTTGTCACATTTTGGCTCACTTGGTAAGTTCACACTTCTTGCAAATTCTCTCATTCCTCTCAAATTCCCTCAACTTGGCTGATTTCTTCCTCAAGACTCCAAAAGGATTTCCTTCTCCTTCCATCTAGAAAACAAAGCTTTCTTACATCTCTTCAAGACTTCTTAAGGTAGGGGTTAAGTTTTGATGATTTTTGTTTGTGTTCTTCAAGAAAGTTCTAGTTTTTCTCTTGGTTTCAAACTCCTTTTCCTTCCTCTTTCTTTTCGGCCAAGAGGCCTTCTTACAAAAAGAATGTGAGCTTGATGATGAGGTTTCAAGATAATGATTTGTTGTTGTCATGTGAGAAACCTCTAAAGCTTGAAACAACTTGGTCTTGGACCATACATGCTTGGATTTCCTTTCTTTTCTTGGCTTAAGTTTCGGTTTTTCCTCTTCCTCTTTCCTTTAAGGATTTTCAGTTTTTCTTCTATGGATTTGAACAAAGTTTGTAAAATATGTCTAGTAGATCACGAAAGTTTTGTTAAGAAAGTTAATCTCATGATTTCAAAGAGCTCTAGGCTTACCCTTGCCAACCTTAAAGTTGGTCGGCCGTTCTAGAATCCGCGCTAGATTGAAGCCTATGAGCAATAAAATAAAGAATATGACTTAGTTCTTGTAGTTTTGTTTAGACAAAGTGATGAACTTTGGGTCCATTTCCTTAAGCTTGATGGTGAGTTCAAACCTTAAGATTTCTCTTGAAGTCTAGGTGCTAAGAACTCTAAAGCTTGCCTTATGATGCATAATGGGTTGAGGTTTATGTTCCTCTAAAAGTCTTGCAAGAGCTCTAGCTAAGACAAAAACAAGATGCATTCATGTTTAAATTTATGTCTTGCATCTCATGTTTATTTTGATGTTATCACTAATTTCACAAGAGTAAATGAATGAACTTGCATTACCATATTTAAATTCCCAAGCTTGCATTTCATGTTTATATTTCAAGTCATCACTTAATCCTTAAAGATAATAATGAAGTTGCATCTCATATTTATTTTATGCTCTCACTTTACTTTCTAATGAAGAGTAAAATAAAGTGCATGGCATGTTTAAGATTTTGTCATCACCTAAACACTCTAGAGCTCAAAGACTTGCCCTAAGTATCCTAAAAAGGAAACTCCATTCAAAAAGAAATGGATGAGTTTTGGTATGAACCAACAATGGTTTGATTTTGTAAAATACATGAATGATTTTCAAGGAAATGTTGGAAAAGTTTTATGAGGTCTCAAGAGGTTTAAAATAGTTTGGAATGTGTCAAAATCATGTTTTCTCAATTTAGAAGGTTCTGGTAATCGATTACCACCAATGTAATCGATTACCAGAAGGTTTTCGAAGGACTTTTGGTTCTGGTAATCGATTACCAGAGGTAGTGTAATCGATTACTACGGCTTTTCATGCCCAGAACCTCTTCTGGAAACCCTATAATCGATTACTTTATAATGTAATCGATTACCAAATGTTCTTACTCTTAGAAAACAGATTTAACCCTAAGTAATCGATTACCGTATGTAATCGATTACCTATGTCTTTACTTTTGGAAACGGGTTTAACCCTACGTAATCGATTACCATTATGTGTAATCGATTACCGGTTGTTTTTGAAAACCCAGAATGAATTGAACTCCTGGTAATCGATTACTAGGAACATGTAATCGATTACCAGAACACCTTTTGTTTAGAAACATTCCAAGAGAAAACTAGCAACTTATATGCATTTCAACCCAAGAGATTATGTGATCTTATGGGTTCATGATTGGTTCTATGTTTGGCTCCTGTATAAATGCTGTTCTAAGGTGTTAAATGTGTAAAATTATGTTGAGTGAAGCAAGGATCGATTTAGAGAAGCTAGTAAAGAATAAGTAACTAAAAAGGGACTTGAGATGAGAATTCTAGAACACCTTAATACAAAGAAGTGCAAATCTCTTCTAGAATGGTTAATTCAGGGATAAATGATTCATAATTAGTAAGACATGTACAAGATCCCTTCATAAATGATTAGGTGCTAATTTCTAAGTATAAGATGATGATAAGAGATCTAAGTGGTTTATAACTTAGAGAACATGCCTAGGAATCCCTCATAATTGATCTAAGAATTAATTATGGAATTTTAGGGGAAGATGGATCTTAAAAGGGTCGCGAATGGAGATTTAGAGCCCTTAAGCAAACGATATATATTTTCTCCCTTTTATGTTGAGTGCTGAGTGGAATCTTGGTGAGTTCAAACTTTAGAGGAAAAGTTTAAGTGCCAACCCCTTGAGGGTAATAATAATGCAAATACAAGTTTAAAGCCCGAAAGGGGCAAAGCATAAGATCCTATGAGATAGGTGGACGAGAGAGTATGATTATGATGATGAACCTCGTGCACACGTATGATGATGTGATTATGTTAGTTCCTTGAGCATGAAACTTTATATGCATAATTTGATGAATTGTTGTGTTTGAAATGCATAATGTTTCAAAGATATGAATGAAATTGAGAAATATGCTCATGTGAACTAGAAAGTTGTGGCAATGAGAAAGTTCCATGAAAATGATGCATGTGACTGAAATTATGTGGCATGACTCAAATTTGAGGAAATTCGGAGAGTAGTGTTATGCCGCCGAATTTCCGTCAAATTTGAGGACAAAAAGAAAGTTTTTGAGAAATATGAAGTTTAAAAGTTATATGCAGGACGCATTTCTCCTGCTCAGAATGAGAGAAAGTAAACCGTGGGGGTATGGACGTCGAGCCATACCGAAGCGGACAAAGTCGCTGGTCTTAACCAGTCGATGCGTTTCGAAGAAGGAGAAAGTCCCATGATGGGTGATCCTTAGGCCCCTACCCGTACTCTGGGAGTCGGGATTATGATATTTATGATTCGCTTATCAAGAGGATAAGTAAGAACTAGTGACGACTAGTTAAGGTATGAGCTCATAGCCTAGTTTAAGGGTGCGGTTACTATATTATTGGTGACACAAGTATGAGAAAGGAAAGATGATCAAAGAAAAGTTTCATGCCACACAATGTTGTTTGAATTATTGTTTGATTTACCTAAAGTGCTACCATGCATCCATGAAATATTATGTTGCATACATGCATTAAGAATCATTATAAAAGACATGGACCTTGGACAACAACCTTTGTGAAAACCTCATAATGAACCTATGCATGCTCAACATTTTCATAATAAACCCAAGGTTCCTGGGGACGTAAACGATGGCACTAGGATAGAGGACTTCCTCCTGAGATTCTTTAGTAAGAATTCTCACCCTCTCTCTCTTTCTTTCGTTACGTCTTCAGATATCGATGGCGTCGTTCGTGATTTTCATTGACCCGCCTACATGGGAGGTGCACTATGACCCAGAGCATCAGTCCTACCACTTCAAGGGTCATTGCGAGGTGCGCGTTTTTGCATATGTGGGACGCCCTTTGCTTCCCCGTCTCCAGCTATCACTTCGATCCGACTTCACCCTTTGGCGACGACCTGATCTTCGAGAGGACACGACCCAGATGAGCGAGCCCGTAATGCCGACCTTCCTCGTCGGAGGTACGCGGATATCCCGAGTATGTTCCCGTACTCGATCAGAGGCTGATCCTTGGAGGGATCTTCCCTTCGTTCCCTATGGGTCACGGAGGAGGTAGTGAGGACACGGTCACCCGGAGGCATGCGAGGCGCGTTCGACCCGAGAGGCGACCACGACGCGGAGGCCACGCTGTCCCCTCGATTCCCATGCCTAGATCTCCGCTTCGTTGGGCTACATCCGAGGAGCTTCGTCAGTCGCGGCTACATCCCGGAGGAAGGGCGTCACCAGTAGGCTTGGAGTGGGAGGGTAGTGATAGTTGGGTGTTTATCTTTTGGGATTATTACCATGTATTTGTCTTTATGTTTCCCATTGTCCTGCAAGCTCTCCCACTAGTGCGGGTAAGACTTTATGTTTCTGTTATATCTCTCTTGTGATGTACTAAACTATATTATCTAAAGTAATGAGGAATGATGTTTATGATGGATGTGTTCTTTAATGTGTATATTCTGTATGTTTTATTTATTCTTCCGCTTCACGTTGTTTATGTTACGCGCAAAGGCTCGCACTTTGGTTTTATATATTTCAAAAAAAATTTACCGTATTTTCCGCTAAGTATTTTATAAATGAATTTAAAGAAAAGTAATAACTAATAATTAGTCTTGATACGTCCTAGGCGTATTGAGGTTAAATATTAGGGTGTTACATTATGGTATAGAGGTTCGATTCTCACGAGCTGAGGATTGGACTGACCATGCTTTAGAAGCATGTTACGTTAGTATGTCATGTGTAGTGCTTAGCTATTAGAGATAAGCTATAGGGTAGGCATTCATGACCTTGTCTGCTTGTCTATGCCATGGTAACTAGCTCATTCAGTTCGGAATGTTGAGCCTGATCACCTCGGTATTTGTTGACTTGTGTGCTTAGGGACCAATGGCACCCAGGCAAATAGAACGCAACGCCGCGGTGAACGAGGGATGAGGCAGCTCCTCTACGCGAAATGGCTAGGGCGATGGAACGCATGTTCGACCGCATGAATCAACCAAGGGACGCTGCTCAAGGTCCCCTTGAAGCTGTGGAACAAGCCCGTTTGGGAGTTCGCAAGGCTAATCCCCCAACCTTTCGTGGAGCTCTGAACCAGGACAAGGCTGATGAGTGGATCAAGAACATGGAAAAGATCTACTCTGTGGTTACCTGTTCGGAGGGCAGAAAAGTCACCTTGCTGCCTACATGATGGAAGCCGCGCGTTTTGGTGGACGGCACCGAAGGCTGCTAGAAGCTACGGCGCAGCCATCAATGGGAGCTGTTTAAGACGTACTTCTATGAGAAGTATTTCCAGAAGTCCGTGAGAACGCCAAGGACATTGAGTTCATGCAGTTGGTCCAAGGTGGAATGTCTACGCCAGTACACGGCGAAATTTGAAGAGTTGATCAAGTTCTCACGAGTTTTCCAAGGGAACCCCGATGAGGTATGGAAGTGTGTTAAGTTCGAGGCCGGTCTAGGGCCGAACTTAACTTCCTGTGGCACACATGGAGATTAGGGACTTCCCGACCCTAGTCAACAAGTGCCGAATCATGAAGAAGGGCACAAGAAGATGAGTGCCGCAAGGGTGGATCGTCCAGTGGTTGGGACCTCAGACCCAGAAGTTCAAGCCATCAAATCAGACTCAAATGAGGAACCACTACCATCCCTACCAATCCAATCAGTTCAAGCAACAACAACAACATCATCAACCACAACAACAAAGAGGACCCAACAATCAACCATCTCGGCAACACCCAAGGCCGCCGTTCAACCCCAACGGCCGGGAAACCGCAACCATCAACAAGGCGGAATGGGCGGTCCTCGCAATAACAACAACAACAATCAACAAGGAGGGCCCAATGGGAACAAGAACAAGGCACCCCAAGGAGCCCTCCTCTTCCAGGATCCGCACAAGCTGGAGTGCCCCCTGGAAAGAATCATGGCAACCGTCCCTGCCTACCGGGCAAGGAGTGTGTTTCAGATGTGGCAAGCTCGGCCACTATGCGAAGGACTGCAAAAGTAATGGAGGGTCGTCAAGTCAGAATCCCGACCGCAACACCAAGGACGAGTCTTTACCCTCAACGCGAGGACGCACATGGATCCAACGACCTCATCGAAGGTAAGTGCGAACTAAATGGTAGGACCTTAACTGTGCTATATGACTCTGGTGCTACTCATTCTTTTATCTCACATGCTAGTGTCGAGTCTCTAAATTTGCAAGTTTCTAAGCTTCCTTTTGATCTCGTTGTTCTACTCCTACCAACCGTCCTGTACATACATGTAACTGTTGTCTAAATTGCCATCTTACCGTTGAAAATAGATCTTTTGTCATAGATTTAATTTGTTTACCCTTGAAAGACATAGGCGTAATCCTTGGCATGGATTGGCTTCACGCTAACCATGTGTTGTTAGCTGTCATACCAAATCTGTTATTTTTCGTCATCCCCTAGCAAGACTAGTCAAACCTTGAAACTTTATGTGAATGTCGTAGATGTCTTCTGTAGTGGGGAGAAAACTAAGGGATATGTCCTTCTAGCCGCTAGCGAGGTAGACTTTGAGCAGAACATAGATGACATTCCTGTGGTAAGGAAGTACCCGAGGTATTTAGATGAGATCCAAGTTCCCTCAGGAGAGAGGTGGAGTTCTCCATCGAGTTGGTCCAGGAACGGGACCTATCTCGATAGCCCCGTATAGGATGTCACCCTTGGAGTTGAAGGAATTGAAAACCCAGTTGGAAGAGTTGTTAGAAAAGAGTTTGTCAGACCTAGTGCCTCACCGTGGGAGCCCGGTTTTGTTTGTTAAGAAAAAGGATGGGAGCATGAGATTATGTATAGATTATAGGCAATTGAATCGTGTGACGGTGAAGAATAAATACCCTTTGCCTAGGATTGATGATCTTATGGACCAGTTGAAAGGAGCGGTGGTATTCTCCAAGATTGATTTGAGGTCGGATACCACCAAATTCGAGTAAGAGATGAGGATATACCTAAAACCGCTTTAGGACACGGTACGGAACACTTTGAGTTCGCCGTGATGTCCTTTGGACTGACAAATGCACCCGCCGTGTTTATGGACTATATGAATAGGATCTTTAGACCCTATTTAGATAAGTTCGTGGTTGTTTTCATAGATGACATACTCATCTATTCAAAGACTCACGAGGAGCATGAAGGTCACCTGAAGTTGGTTTTAGAGGTGTTGAAAGAGAAGAAGTTGTATGCTAAGCTCTCTAAGTGTGAATTCTGGTTGGAGGAAGTGAAGTTTTTGGGACATGTAGTATCAAAAGGGGTATAGCTGTTGACCCTAGTAAGATAGAAGCTGTAATGAATTGGGATAGAGCGACCAGGTATCGGAAATACGGAGCTTTTGGGTTTAGCGGCTATTACCGTAGGTTTATCAAAGGTTTTTCCAGATTGCTCTTCCCTAACCAAGCTAACTAGGAAGAACACCCCGTTTTCATGGAATCCGATTGTGAAAGAGCTTCCTAGAGTTAAAGGAAAGGTTGACCTCGACCCCAGTTTTGGTTTTGCCCGACCCCAATGTACCCTTCGAGGTATATTGTGATGCTTCGGGAAAAGGTTTAGGATGTGTATTGATGCAAAATAGGCAAGTGGTAGCCTATGCGTCTAGACAACTCAAGCCTCATGAGGTTAATTACCCTACCCATGACCTAGAGTTAGCCGCCATAGTGTTTGCCTTGAAAATATGGAGGCATCACTTGTACGGAGTGAGGTTTGAAGTTTTCTCCGATCATAAGAGTCTTAAGCATCTCTTTGATCAAAAAGAGCTAAACATGAGGCAAAGAAGGTGGATGGAGTTTCTAAAGGACTATGATTTCGGCCTAAGTTACCACCAGGCAAAGCCAATGTGGTTGCCGATGCCTTGAGTCGAAAATCATTACGCTTATCCCACATGATGGTCAAGGAAGTTGAGCTCATAGAGAAGTTTAGGGACATGAATTTGGGGATGTCAATAACAGAAAAGAGTGTAAAGATGTGTCATCTACAATAACAAGTGGGTTTAAACAAAGGGTGATGATGGCACAAGTAGAAAATGAGGAGTTTAGGGAGACTTAGAGGCGGTTAAGGCTGGAAAGCTTAAGGGTTTTGAGCAAGGGGAGATGGATTGTGGAGGTTTGAAGGGCGGATGTGTGTCCGCAAGATGGTGACCTCCGAGAGTATCTTGGAGGAGGCCCATAAAAGCCACTTCACCATCCATCCTGGTGCCACCAAGATGTCTCAGGATTTAAAGAAGATGTTTTGGTGGCCCGATTGAAAAGGGACGTAGTAGCCTGGGTTAGTAAGTGCTTGGTCTGTCAAAAGGTGAAGATTGAGCACCAGAAGCCTTCAGGAATGTTGCAACCTTTGCCTATCCCCGAATGGAAGTGGGATAGTATATCTATGGATTTTGTGACCAGCCTACCCCGAACCCAAGCGGCCATGACGCTATATGGGTAATAGTGGACAGGTTAACCAAGTCGGCCCATTTCCTACCCATCAAGTTAACCTTTTCCCTAGATAAGTTGGCCCAGTTGTACATCCAAGAGATAGTAAGGTTACACGGAGTTCCATCGACGATAATTCGGACGGAGATCCGCGGTTTACGTCGCGTTTTGGGAAGCCTTTCAAAAGGCGTTTGGTTCTAAGTTGTGCTTAAGCACGGCTTCCACCCCACAGATGGACAATCGGAAAGAACTATCCAAACATTGGAGGATATGCTAAGGGCATGTGTTTTGGATAGAAAAGGGAGTTGGGATAAGTACCTCCGCTCATCGAGTTCGCGTATAACAACAGTTATCATGCGAGTATCGATATGGCACAGGTGCGAGGCCTTGTATGGAAGGAAGTGTCAGTCGCCTTTGCTGGCATGATCTCGGAGAACAAAGCATTTTGGGACCAATGTAGTGAGGGAAACAAGAGCAAATAAAAATGATCAAGGATAGAATCTTGATGCTAAAGCGACAAAAGAGCTATGCGGACAAGCGCGAAAGCCGTTAGAATTCCAAGAAGGTGAGCATGTTTTCTTGAGAATAACTCCCACTCAGGAATAGGTAGAGCCATGAAAATCAAGAAATTGAGTCCCCGATTTCTCGGACCTTTTGAAATCCTTCGGAAAGTCGGGAGTCGCTACAAAATAGCCCTACCTCCAAATCTCAAATCTTCATGACGTCTTCACGTCTCCAGCTGAGAATATCAATCCGACCCTAGCCATGTGTTAGAGCCAGAGCATGTAGGTTGAGGGAGGACCTAACTTTCAACTCCCACCAACGAGGATCGTGGACCGTGGTGTAAGCAGTTGAGGAGTAAGTCGTTCCTTTGGTGAAAGTCGCGTGGGGACGAGACAAGACGGAGGAGTACACATGGGAGTTGGAATCCGAGATGCGGATGAAGTATCAGGAGCTTTTCTAAGGTAACGAATTTCGAGGACGAAATTCTTTTTAAGGAGGGGAGTAATGTAACGCCCAGGATTTCTCCTGTTAGAGTACAAATGACCAAAATGCCCCTGAGGTCATTTCTACCAGAAAATTAAAGGACAGTTGCCCGGCAACCCTCGAATGGGTCAACTCGATGTTTGAAGGGGATTATGCTGTTATGAATGATATCCGAGGAGGAAACCTCGTTTTCTAAACTTCGGCTCAAAATGACCAAAATACCCTGGGTCTACACGGGTAAAAGATGCCGTTTGAGCCCGGAACTTTCCAGGAAGTTTAGAATGATGTTTATGAGCAATGTTTGATGTTTAGTAAACCAGAAGGTCCTGAGGTTTAGTGTAAAATTACCATTTTGCCCCTAGAACGTGTACAGTGCGCCTAATGAAGCAATTAAGCAAACCTAAGCGATATTAGGCTCTAATCGAAGATTAATTTATTTCGATAATTAATCTAGAGTCAAAATGATTTATTAAGGTTAATTAGAACCTAAGATTGCTTAGATAAACTCTAATTGTATTCTTTAAATTCAAGATTTCTAGTCATGGAATCTTGAATAGTGTTTTCTCTCTCTTTCCTTAAATTAAGGAATTGAGCCATACCTCATTTGACCAAAAGAATTATTTTAAATTACTAATCTAATAAGATCACCCTCCTAATCAAGTCTTGAACCACCTCAATTAACCATTTTCTCACCTAAACGCTTGCTTACAAACTCCTAATCAAAAAGCCTAATCATAGAAACACTTAAACACATCCTTAAACCACAATTACATGAACAAAAATCCCTTCCCCTTGGCTGATGAGGAGGCCGAAAATCTGTCCCCAAAATGGTGCCACATGTTGAGTTGATGCACTCCAAGCCCATGCTTTAGGCCATACCTTGCCCATGCTTCCAACCATGCTTGCCATGCCTAAACCCATGCTTTTGTAAGAGATATTTCCTCCCTCCTCCTCTCCAAAATGGCGCCGGTTCCCTCCCCCTTGGAAGCCTCAATGTTGAAAATTTCTATAAATACCAAGCCTTGATGAACCTTGTCACATTTTGGTTCACTTGGTAAGTTCACACTTCTTGCAAATTCTCTCATTCCTCTCAAATTCCCTCAACTTGGCTGATTTCTTCCTCAAGACTCCAAAAGGATTTCCTTCTCCTTCCATCTAGAAAACAAAGCTTTCTTACATCTCTTCAAGACTTCTTAAGGTAGGGGTTAAGTTTTGATGATTTTTGTTTGTGTTCTTCAAGAAAGTTCTAGTTTTTCTCTTGGTTTTCAAACTCCTTTTCCTTCCTCTTTCTTTTTCGGCCAAGAGGCCTTCTTACAAAAAGAATGTGAGCTTGATGATGAGGTTTCAAGATAATGATTTGTTGTTGTCATGTGAGAAACCTCTAAAGCTTGAAACAACTTGGTCTTGGACCATACATGCTTGGATTTCCTTTCTTTTCTTGGCTTAAGTTTCGGTTTTTCCTCTTCCTTTTTCCTTTAAGGATTTTCAGTTTTTCTTCTATGGATTTGAACAAAGTTTGTAAAATATGTCTAGTAGATCACGAAAGTTTTGTTAAGAAAGTTAATCTCATGATTTCAAAGAGCTCTAGGCTTACCCTTGCCAACCTTAAAGT
Source organism: Dalbergia oliveri (assembly GCA_030441495.1). Taxonomy (NCBI): domain Eukaryota; kingdom Viridiplantae; phylum Streptophyta; class Magnoliopsida; order Fabales; family Fabaceae; genus Dalbergia; species Dalbergia oliveri. Next base: position 18,687,563 of record JAMLFY010000004.1, on the reverse strand, counting down.
TGGTCGGCCGTTCTAGAATCCGCGCTAGATTGAAGCCTATGAGCAATAAAATAAAGAATATGACTTAGTTCTTGTAGTTTTGTTTAGACAAAGTGATGAACTTTGGGTCCATTTCCTTAAGCTTGATGGTGAGTTCAAACCTTAAGATTTCTCTTGAAGTCTAGGTGCTAAGAACTCTAAAGCTTGCCTTATGATGCATAATGGGTTGAGGTTTATGTTCCTCTAAAAGTCTTGCAAGAGCTCTAGCTAAGACAAAAACAAGATGCATTCATGTTTAAATTTATGTCTTGCATCTCATGTTTATTTTGATGTTATCACTAATTTCACAAGAGTAAATGAATGAACTTGCATTACCATATTTAAATTCCCAAGCTTGCATTTCATGTTTATATTTCAAGTCATCACTTAATCCTTAAAGATAATAATGAAGTTGCATCTCATATTTATTTTATGCTCTCACTTTACTTTCTAATGAAGAGTAAAATAAAGTGCATGGCATGTTTAAGATTTTGTCATCACCTAAACACTCTAGAGCTCAAAGACTTGCCCTAAGTATCCTAAAAAGGAAACTCCATTCAAAAAGAAATGGATGAGTTTTGGTATGAACCAACAATGGTTTGATTTTGTAAAATACATGAATGATTTTCAAGGAAATGTTGGAAAAGTTTTATGAGGTCTCAAGAGGTTTAAAATAGTTTGGAATGTGTCAAAATCATGTTTTCTCAATTTTGGAAGGTTCTGGTAATCGATTACCACCAATGTAATCGATTACCAGAAGGTTTGAAGGACTTTTGGTTCTGGTAATTACCAGAGGTAGTGTAATCGATTACTACGGCTTTTCATGCAGAACCTCTTCTTGAAACCCTGAATCGATTACTTTATAATGTAATCGATTACCAAATGTTCTTACTCAGAAACGATTTAACCCTAAGTAATCGATTACGTCGTATGTAATCGATTACCTATGTTCTTTACTTTGGAAACGGATTTAACCCTACGTAATCGATTACCATTATGTGTAATCGATTACCGTTGTTTTTGAAAACCCAGAATGAATTGAACTCCTAATCGATTACTAGGAACATGTAATCGATTACCAAACACTTTTGTTTAGAAACATTCCAAGAGAAAACTAGCAACTTATATGCATTTCAACCCAAGAGATTATGTGATCTTATGGGTTCATGATTTGGTTCTATGTTTGGCTCCTATAAATGCTGTTCTAAGGTGTTAAATGTGTAAAATTATGTTGAGTGAAGCAAGGATCGATTTAGAGAAGCTAGTAAAGAATAAGTAACTAAAAAGGGACTTGAGATGAGAATTCTAGAACACCTTAATACAAAGAAGTGCAAATCTGTTCTAGAATGGTTAATTCAGGGATAAATGATTCATAATTAGTAAGACATGTACAAGATCCCTTCATAAATGATTAGGTGCTAATTTCTAAGTATAAGATGATGATAAGAGATCTAAGTGGTTTATAACTTAGAGAACATGCCTAGGAATCCCTCATAATTGATCTAAGAATTAATTATGGAGTTTAGGGAAGATGGATCTTAAAAGGGTCGCGAATGGAGATTTAGAGCCCCTTAAGCAAACGATATATATTTCTGCCCTTTTATGTTGAGTGCTGAGTGGAATCTTGGTGAGTTCAAACTTTAGAGGAAAAGTTTAAGTGCCAACCCCTTGAGGGTAATAATAATGCAAATACAAGTTTAAAGCCCGAAAGGGGCAAAGCATAAGATACTGTGAGATAGGTGGACGAGAGAGTATGATTATGATGATGAACCTCGTGCACACGTATGATGATGTGATTATGTTAGTTCCTTGAGCATGAAACTTTATATGCATAATTTGATGAATTGTTGTGTTTGAAATGCATAATGTTTCAAAGATATGAATGAAATTGAGAAATATGCTCATGTGAACTAGAAAGTTGTGGCAATGAGAAAGTTCCATGAAAATGATGCATGTGACTGAAATTATGTGGCATGACTCAAATTTGAGGAAATTCGGAGAGTAGTGTTATGCCGAATTTCCGTATATTAAGGGACAAAGAAAGTTTTTGAGAAATATGAAGTTTAAAAGTTATATGCCGAGACGCATTTCTCTTTAAGAGGAAAAGTAAACGTGGGGGTATGGACGTCGAGCCATCCGAAGCGGACAAAGTCGTTGGTCTTAACCAGTCGATGCGTTTCGAAGAAGGAGAAAGTCCCATGATGGGTGATCCTTAGGCCCCCTACCCGTACTGGGAGTCGGGATTATGATATTTATGATTCGCTTATCAAGAGGATAAGTAAGAACTAGTGACGACTAGTTAAGGTATGAGCTCATAGCCTAGTTTAAGGGGTGCGGTTACTATATTATTGGTGACACAAGTATGAGAAAAGGAAAGATGATCAAAGAAAAGTTTCATGCCACACAATGTTGTTTGAATTATTGTTTGATTTACCTAAAGTGCTACCATGCATCCATGAAACATTATGTTGCATACATGCATTAAGAATCATTATAAAAGACATGGACCTTGGACAACAACCTTTGTGAAAACCTCATAATGAACCTATGCATGCTCAACATTTTCATAATAAACCCAAGGTTCCTGGGACGTGAACGATGGCACTAGGATAGAGGACTTCCTCTGAGATTCTTTAGTAAGAATTCTCACCCCTCTCTGTTCTTTCGTTACGTCTTCAGATATCGATGGCGTCGTTCGTGATTTTCATTGACCCGCCTACATGGGAGGTGCACTATGACCCGAGCATCAGTCCTACCACTTCAAGGGTCATTGCGAGGTGCGCGTTTTTGCATATGTGGGACGCCCTTTTGCTTCCCCCGTCTCCAGCTATCACTTCGATCCGACTTCACCCTTTGGCGACGACTGATCTTCGAGAGGACACGACCCCGAGATGAGCAGACCGTCGTGCCCTTCCTCGTCGGAGGTACGCGGATATCCGAGTATGTTCCCCGTCTGAAAGAGGCTGATCCTCGGAGGATCTTCCCTTCGTTCCCTATGGGTCACGGAGGAGGTAGTGAGGACACGGTCACCGCGGAGGCATGCGAGGCGCGTTCGACAGCCCGAGAGGCGACCACGACGCGGAGGCCACGCTATCCCTCGATTCCCATGCCTAGATCTCCGCTTCGTTGGGCTACATCCGAGGAGCTTCGTCAGTTCGCGGGCTACATCCCCAACCGAGGACCGGCGTCACCAGTAGGCTTGGAGTGGGAGGGTAGTGATAGTTGGGTGTTTATCTTTTGGGATTATTACCATGTATTTGTCTTTATGTTTCCCATTGTTGCAAGCTCTCCCACTAGTGCGGGTAAGACTTTATGTTTCTGTTATATCTCTCTTTGTGATGTACTAAACTATATTATCTAAAGTAATGAGGAATGATGTTTATGATGGATGTGTTCTTTAATGTGTATATTCTGTATGTTTTATTTATTCTTCCGCTTCACGTTGTTTATGTTACGCGCAAAGGCTCGCATTTGGTTTTATATATTTCAAAAAAAAATTTACCCGTATTTTCCGCTAAGTATTTTATAAATGAATTTAAAGAAAAGTAATAACTAATAATTAGTCTTGATACGTCCTAGGCGTATGAGGTTAAATATTAGGGTGTTACAGAAGTATTATGCATATTTATATTTCGAATATCAAAATTTTCTTTCTTGGAATTATTTTAATAAACTCGCTAATACCTCGTAGGATTCAAATTTTCATGGGAAATAAGGAATAGAGACCCGTGACAGGATAAGGATAGGACGTGGGTAAAATTCTAAATGGAAATAGGATGCAGAGGCATGTCCCCTCTTTCATGGATACCCATTGTCATATCTATTAACGGTATATAATATTGTAAATATATCCACTTATTCTATTTCATTATTCATTAATTTTAACCATCGAAATGTGCAAAAAATTTCACAAAATACGCTTTTATTGTTTGTTAGAAGTCGTCTACCAGGATTTTCTTAGCCTTATAAACATGATATTCAAAATAAAATATAAAATAGAATGACTTATTTTAAATTCATACTCATTTATATTTTGTTCATTTATTTAATTATTTGATTGTTAACTTATTTTTGAAATAACTTTATATATTCAATTTTCTATAAGATATTTTTAAAAAATTATTATTTATTTTAAAAATGATCAATAAACTATTTTTTATTATTATTTTGTGCATAAACAAGTTAAACACTAGTTTATTTATATGCTATTCCTCTAAAATCTAATTTTAATTAAAAAAATCATTATTGGAGAGTTTAATTTAAGTTTAATGTAATTTTACAGTCGTATAAAACCATTTGTATCATCATTCCATAGAAATGCAAGAAATTGTTAGTACATGATAAAAAAAAAATTATTCCCCGTAAGAAAAAAAATAAACTTATTATTTAAACATAAACCAATTATTTGTAATAGGAAGGTGTATAAACAAAAACCAAAAGGAAACAGCATCTATGCATAAAAGAAAAAAAAAATTGTAGGCTAATATTCATGTTACCATCAAAAACCCTTTCAACAAAACATTTGTTATTATAAATATTTATTTATATGTCATTCCTCTAAAAAATAATTTTAAAAAAAATATAATTATTGGAAAGTTTAATTTAAGTGTAAAGTAATTTTACACTTGTATAAAAACAATTTATAGCATCATTCCACGGAAATGCAAGAAATTGTTTGTACATAAAATGAGACAAATTAAACTTATTATTCCCAGTAAGAAAAAAAATAAACTTATTATTAAGCATAAACCAATTATTCGTAATAGGAAGGTGTATAAATAAAAATCAGAAAGGAAACAGCATCTATGTATAAAAGAAAAAAAATGAAGGCTAATATTTATGTTGCCATAAAAAACCCTTCCAATAATACAACTGTTATTATAAATATTTATTTATATGCCATTTCTATAAAAAATAATTTTAATAAAAGAAGATAATTATTTTAGAGTCTAATTTAAGTCTAAAGTAATTTTACACTTGTATAAAAACAATTTATATTGTCATTTCATAGAAATGCAAGAAATTATTACTACATAAAATGATAAAAAAATCAAAAAAATGATAAAAACTTAGAAATTTATCCAAAATTTTATATCTAATATGATGTGTCATAATTGTTAGTCGTGTGACAAATAAGTGGATCATGTTATTTTATTTCATCTAACAACTATCATGATTTATGTCAAAAATTCTGTAAATATTTTTCTAGATGTGCAGTATTACTCAAAAATTAAACTTATTCCTCATAACAAAAAAATGAAGTTATTATTTACACATAAACCAATATTTTGTAATTGGAAAGTGTATAAACAAAAACCAAAAGGGAAACAGCATCTATGCATAAAAGAAAAAAAATGAAGGCTAATATTCATGTTGCCATCAAAAACCCTTCCAATAATACATTTGCTATTATAAATATTTATTTATATGCCATTCCTATAAAAACTAATTTTAATAAAAAAAATTATTGGAGAGTTTAATTTAAGTATAAAATAATTTTTATAAAAACAATTTATGTCATCATTCCATAGAAATGCAAGAAATTGTTAATACATAAAATGATAAAAATTAAGAAAAATGATAGGCAACTAGAAATTTATCCAGAATTTTATATCTAATATGATATGTCATAATTATTGTCGTGTGATGAATTAGTGTATCATTATATCATTTTATTTTATCCAATAATTATCATAATCTATGTCAATATTTTGTAAATATTTTTTAGAATGTGTAGTATTACTCAAAAATTATTCCCCGTAACAAAAAAATAAACTTGTTGTTTAAACATAAACCAATTATTTGTAATAGAAAAGTGTATAACCAAAAACCAAAAAGGAAACAGCGCATCTATGCATAAAAGAAAAAAAAATGAAGGCTAATATGCATGTTGCCATAACAAACCCTTCCAATAATACATTTGTTATTATAAATATTTATTTATATGCCATTCCTATAAAAACTAATATTAATAAAAAAAATAATTATTGGAGAGTCTAATTTAAGTAAAGTAATTTTTATAAAACAATTTATATCATCTTTCCATAGAAATGCAAGAAATTGTTAGTACATAAAATGATAAAAAATTAAGAAAAGTGATAGACAATAGAAATTTATCTAGAATTTTATATCCATTATGATGTGTCATAATTATTAGTCATGTGATGAATCAGTGGGTCATTATGCCATTTTATTTTATCTAACAATTATCATAACTTATGTTAGTATTCTGTAAATATTTTTCTGGATGTATAGTATTACTCAAAAATTAAACTTTATTTCCCGTGACAAAAAAAATAAACTTATTAGTTAAACACAAACCAATTATTTGTAATAGAAAAGTGTATAAACAGTACACATAAACCAAAAAGGAAGCAGCATATATGCAAAAAGAAAAAAAAATGAAGGCTAATATTCATGTTGCCATCAAAAACCCTTCCAATAATACATCTGTTCTTATAAATATTTATTTATATGCCATTCCTATAAAAACTAATTTTAATAAAAAATAATTATTGGAGAGTCTAATTTAAGTTTAAAGTCATTTTTATAAAAACAATTTATATCATCATTCCATAGAAATGCAAGAAATTGTTAGTACATAAAATGATAACAATTAAGAAAAATGATAGACAACTAAAAATTTATTCAGAATTTTATATCTAGTATAATGTGTCATAATTGTTAGTTGTGTGATGAATCAGTGGGTTATAATGCCACTTTATTTTATTCAACAATTATCATAATTTATGTCAATATTCTATAAATATTTTTGAATGTGTAGTATTACTCAAAAATTAAACTTATTTGCTGTAACAAAAAAAACTTATTATTTAAACATAAACCAATTATTTGTAATAGAAAAGTGTATAAACAAAAAACAAAAAGGAAACAGTATCTATGCATAAAAGCCAAAAAAAAAAAAATGAAGGCTAATAACTATGTTGCCATGAAAAAATCCTTCCAATAATACATCTATTATTTTGCTTTGGTTATATATATTTCCATGTGTATGACTATTATGGAAGCAGTTTCCAAAGGTGGTTAATGGAAAAGGGATTATACAGTCATTTTGATCAACCAACCTGCACCTATATAAAGCTGGTGCCATTTGATAAACTGAATTGTAGTGGAGAGGGAAAAATAATTAAGCATAAGATACCATGGCTTCTTTAATGATCTCAAAGCTTCCTTGCGCTCCTTCTCTTCTGCGTCCACTGCATCTCTGTTTTCTCGAGGTTCTTGTTGCTAATCCCTTCCAAGTTAGTGAGGATAATTAGGGTGAAAACGGATTAGGTTAGGTTAGACTAGGTTTTTCTCTTAACAAACAGGGCTTGTATTACAACAATTTGATTTGAGCCTGGCTTGTGGGTTGCTATAGGAGATTTTTTAGGCTTTAGCTTGATCTATTCATGAAGTATGACCTAATCTGAAATCTATTTATTAAGTCTATAGTTTTAAAATTTTCAAATAGGCCACAAGCCATGATATTGAGAAGGCCAAAACCTTTATTCACAAAGAGGCCAAGACTTTTAAATAGGTCAAACACATTCCAGCTTTATTAATATGCTTCAAACAAGCTCAAACCTACATGATAGACTCAATAGGCTTTACAATAAGCCTAGGCTTACCTATTAAGGTATATAGTCTTTTAAATAGGTATAGCGGTCCTTAAGTTTTAACAGTTCAAGTTGCAGGCTCTAACAAGCATGACATACTTCCACCCATGTGGTGATCTAATGATTGTCCTTCTTAGCGACCAGGAATATGTAGAAATCAAAATGAAGTGACTTCCTTTTTGTGTTTTTTTTCCTCCTCTCCGAGTTTTTAAATTGAATTCCTGATTGTTTTCCGATGTACTGCAGCCTCAACTCTCGTGAATTTGGATCCTTTTTATCATTCTACAATTTTGTTTTTCCCAAGATTATGAGATCCAAGCTCAAACTTATGGGAGGGCGTGGAATATCAAAATTTTAAAAATTATATACTAATAATTATGTTATTAATGTGACGTTGTTACCCATACACCTATAGACAAGCGAAATTTCTCTTATAAAGTTCTGGTTTTTATTTTATATTTTTGCAACATAGCTTGCAAGTACATGCTACTTAAAAACTTACACGAAAATAATGCTCTCTGATCAGGTGGAAGTGGTTACCTTGGTAGACAGCTCAGTAATTACAGCACCGCTGCTGAACTTGAAGATCCAATTGAACCACCTGTTAAAGTGCAACACACCCAGCTCTTAATTGATGGAAACTTTGTCAATGCCGCTTCTGGTGAGTCACTTTTTTTTGGGCAAAAAAAATCACCTAGGACATGCTTATTCATTTTAGCACATTTTAAAATAATTTTTACTAGAAAAGAGTATTAAAAATGTTCTTTTTTATTTTATTATAAAGTAAAATTAATGAAAACAAAGGGTGCAAGGTGTCACAAAAAAGTTAACAGTTTTGAGTTTTACTAAAAGATATTGACAAAGAAAAAGAAAGAATAATTATGAGATATCCAATGTATCTGATAATTGATCGTTTTTAAGAAATAATAATATTTTAAAAGAGTTTAATTGCTACACATCCTCCAATTATGTATTAACACATTAGTAAAAATGGTTAAGTTTCATCCACTATTTAAAAAATCATATAATAATTTAATTTGATTATAGTATAAAAAAAATTTATATTTTCATTGCATAAAAATTAAACTCTTTTTTAAAATTGTCTTAGAAAGATTTTAATTACAAAATTCTCTGAGTTTAAAATACAAATAAATTAATCCAAACATGCCCTTCTCTTTGGCTATTGGCATCAGGCAAAACTTTTCCAACGTTGGACCCCAGGACAGGCGAAGTGATAGCTCAAGTTGCTGAGGGTGACTCTCAAGACATAGTTAAAGCGGTTGCAGCTGCACGCATGGCATTTGATCATGGCCCTTGGCCAAGGATGCCAGCCTATGTAATCCTTAGTTCCTTACCTTAGTTTCTTACTCAAATTGTTCAACAATATTAAATTATGAGTAGTGTTATTTGGGCTCAAATGTGTCAACATGATATCTCACAAGTTATGAGTACAAATAATATATTTCTCTTAAATTGTTAATGTAACAAGCTATGATGTTTCGTCTGTAATTATTGAACTAATTAAATCCTTGTTTGCTTCTTTTTGTATTTTATAGGAAAGACAAAGGATATTGTCGCGTGCTGCTAATCTGATTGAAAGACATGGCAGTGAGCTTGCAGCACTTGAGACATTGGATAGTGGAAAGCCACTTGAACAGGCTGCACAGTTTGATATTCCCTTGGTGATTCGCCACTTTCGATACTTTGCTGGTAATTTATAAGTAGAAATAACACGTTTCTCTTCATTCTTTTATGAACCAAATCTTATATTCTCACACCTAATTAAGTTTTATACCCTTTTACATTTAGTTAATTACACATAAATTTCGTATTAAAATTATTGTTGCATTAAGCTATAAAAAATATACAAAATTAAGATCCAATAGGGTTAACTCAATGAAAGTGGAACCTAGTGAGTTTTATCTGTAAGGCTGGGGGTTTGAAACCTGAAAAACTTTGTTGGAGAGGGGCTAGCTGTACTGTTTGTCATTCAAGTCCAGGATTTAGACTTTTCCAACTAACCTTAATACACATATATATATTAATTAGAGTAGAAAACTATATGTTGGTAAAACAATTGAAAATTTGGTAGGGGAAAATGATGAGAAGAGTAATTTCCTCGCTTGATGAAACTGGACTATGTACTAACATTAGTATTTCGAAATTCCTCAGGTTGGGCAGATAAGATTATGGTCTCACGGTTCCAGCTCCTGGGTCATATCAAGTGCATACATTGCATGAGCCCATTGGTGTTGTTGGTCAGATCATTCCATGGAACTTCCCTCTTCTCACGTTTGCATGGAAGGTTGCCCCAGCACTGGCATGTGGCAACACAATTGTACTGAAAACTGCTGAGCAGACACCATTGTCTGCTTTATATGCATCCTTGTTACTTCATGAGGTGAGTCATATTCTGGACTTGTTTTTGCAATAAGAATGGTTATAATTAGTTCATTACTTTCAAATTTTAAAAACAAAATTGGGTTTTTGTGCTCAAAGACATTGTCATCATGACATTGTTCCCACATATCATTCATGCCAAATTTGTAATCATGTTTAATGTATACCTTGGCAGGCTGGACTTCCTTCTGGTGTCTTAAATGTTGTATCTGGCTTTGGTCCGACTGCTGGTGCTGCTCTTGCAAGTCACATGGACGTGGATAAGGTACTGAGAATCCAGGATATTTATATTCCCTCCACCCTTTTGATCTTTTGTTGTTCCATTTGTTCGCCAGACAATTGTAGTAATTTTGTTGGCCATGATTGAGCACTTCTTGTGTCAAATTAAACTAAAAAGAGTTATGTTATTTGTATATATGCATAGGAAACTATGTTGACATATTGCATCCACTATTAGATAGAATATGAACAAATTAAACTCACGCCTCATATACAAATAACATTTTTTCAGTTTGGGGCTTTTAATTTTAAATGAAAATTCCAATTTTTATACTTGTGATGAACTTCAAACTATTGACCTAATTAACTATTAACAATCTCTTGCAGCTGGCGTTTAGTGGATCAACAGATACTGGAAGATTGATCCTTGAAATGTCAGCAAGAAGCAATCTTAAGCGTGTGACTTTGGAGCTTGGTGGGAAATCCCCCATTATTATATGTGAAGATGCTGATGTAGATGAGGCTGTTGAGGTTGCACACTTTGCAACATTCTTTAATCAGGTGTATATATAGAAACAATAATGTTATTTTAACATTTATATGGAAATATAGAATATTACATACCAAAAAAAAAAAAGAAATATAGAATATTACATATAAAGCTGATGCTTTTAAAACAATAGTCCTTTGCAGACTTCAGAAAATATTGATTGTTTGGTGTTATTTGTGACATTAAATTCAGGGACAATGCTCTTGGGCTGGGTCACGGACATTTGTACATGAACGTGTATACGATGAATTTGTTAGGAAAGCATCGGCACGTGCTTTGAAGCGTACCGTTGGTGATCCATTCAAGCCGGGAACTGAGCAAGGTCCTCAGGTATATTGCAAAGATTTGTTATGTCTGATCAATTCACATTATTGCGTGTCCGTATCTTGATTATAATTATAATTACAAATTTAAACTTACCAATAAAATACAAAAAAACCCGTAATATCAAAGTTAGAAATTCTGGTCAAATCAAATACTAAAATGCATCTAATGAGTGAATGTCAATTTGGTCGTTAATATGTCTAGCTATACTGATGAGTTCATGTATAAACAATCAGATTGATTCAGCCAGATTTGAGGAAATCCTGAAATGTGTCAGATCTGTTGTTGAAAGTGGAGCCTCCTTGGAAACTGGAGGAGATAGATTTGGCACAAAGGGCTTCTATATTAAGCCTACTGTGTTATCAAATGTTCAGGTACATCCATACAAGTTTATCCATGTGCACAAGTTTACACCCTATCTTCACACATGCTCACAATAAAAGTGTCTATCGTTTCTATCAACTTTATTATAGTGTGTGCAAAGATTATGTATTGGACTTGTGCTCATCCAAAAATTTATCATACCTCTATTAATATCACCATCATCTTATTGCTGAAAAAGAGAAAAGACAATTTATATTTTATAATGTTACTAATTGTAACAATTACCAGGATGACATGCCGATTGCACATGAAGAGATGTTTGGTCCTGTGCAGTCAATACTAAAATTCAAGTGAGTGGAATGAGATCTATTTATTGCAATTTTGCAAATATGTTACTTTGTGCAATTACTGTACTGATTTTTCTGTTGATGACAGGGACCTTGATGAGGTTATTCGAAGAGCAAACAGAACACGCTATGGCCTCGCAGCGGGTGTATTCACCAAAAACGCTGACACTGCCCACACTTTGAGTCGAGCATTGCGAGCTGGAACAGTGTGGTGGAACTGCTACCATGTGTTGGACTCAGCAATTCCTTTTGGAGGGTACAAGATGAATGGGATGGGCAGAAACTTGCAAGTGAAGGCCCTTGTTGCTCCGTTGAAGAACCTTGCATGGCTCTGAATATTGGTACTAGAAACTAGGGGTATTCATAACTGATCCAAACCGATCTAGTGCCTTTGGGTTTTGTCATATGCCCCATTGCTTTCATGTCTTTGTTGTTGAGGTACACTACCAGATGGTTTCTGTTTTTTGGTTTTTCCTATGCTCCTCCATTTGGGGTTAAGCCAATAATACATATCGAAAATAAAAAAAAGTAACCTATTGTCTATTGTCATTTGGATGATAATTCATTTATCGCCAAAAAATATTTGTCTATTTATTCAGTCCAAAAGCATACTTCTACTTTTCTGGAAGTATCAATATGCGTATTCCACTTTCCGAACTAGATTAATTAAAATTAGATAAACTCATTAAGAGTTTTCCCGGCACTAAGTTTTTCTACTCAGTAAAATCAAATCCAAAATTTTGTGTGAAACAAATAGTAAGCCACTTAAATTGACCAAACATTAATATTCTAACACCTTACTTTGAATTTCATCAACATTCTTAAGATAAAATTTTAGAGAGTAGACTTTTTTGGAATTCATGGCATTTGGAAGAGCTGCAAAAGGGTTCGATGAAAACACTTAGCAAATGGAAAAAAAGATATCATGAACATAGTTATTATACTTAACCCTTATTAACTCTAAAGGGCAATCAGGTCTGGTTAACCGATTTTATTAAATAAATGTATAAAATAAGCAAGTATACTATATATATAAAATTTGGGACATAATATAATGAAAGCAACACTAGCCTGGTGGTGGAGCACTCCTTCCCTTCCTGCATGTGCACAGTTCGATTCCACGAAGCATTTTTTGGGTTATTATTCCACATGGAGGGTGCACTTCTAGAGCGGAGCCTATGTGCGTGGTTCATGGGTGCACCTCAACAAGTGGTTCACTGTGAAGCTGGTCCGATTCGTTGGTGGCCGCCCTTTGACTCAAGTTCTGGTGACTCGGCATTTCACGCGGTTTAATGGTCAACTCTTAACCGATTCATTGAAGAAGGACCGGTCTTGTGGGTTTCACTTCCGCTTGAAGGCCTGGTCCAAGTTTAATTACATTGATCATGAATAAAAGAAAAAGAATGCCAAAGTTTCTTGGTTTTGCTCTCAAAATATGGCTAATTTGCTTGCACACCAGAGTGACCTAAATTTATCAAAACTAAACACACAGTAGTTAAGCTGCAAACATGGTCCGTTTATGACTGTTCAGCTTTGGTCCTTGTAAATTTGACCATTGCATTGATAATGAAACTAATCCATGACTATCATTAATTGTGTTACTATCTTATTTTTCTCACATTTATTTGTTAATTAATTCAAATTTTTTTTGTTAAGAGTGTGTTTAGTTTAGGAGTAAAAAAGGATGAAATTTTTCATGGATAAATTCTATATGTAAAATTACATATAGAGCATATTCATGAACTCATTTTTACTCTCCAACTAAACATGTCCTAAATCTTCAAATTTTTTGGGTAAATTTAAATTATTTTGGCTATTAGCAAGATTATGTTTTAGTTTGAGTTTTTAGATTTAATTGGTAGATATTCTCACAATTCCTATTTTTGTTGTAGAACAAAAACATAGCAATATCAATTAATGATTTGAAGAGAAAATTTGAAGAGGTGGAAGATTTTGGAGAAGATTCGAGGATTGTGTCTTATCCACAACAACCTTATCAAAATATTTGAGTTGATTTAAAAGGAGGAAATCAAGGGCAAAGAATTGGTGTTTCTTCCAATGGACATGACTCCAATATTTATTGTCTTCTTTTCTTTTATTTGCTAAGTTTCTTTGGGTGTTAAGGACAATGTAGTATGATGGCATGGATTTTGTATTTTTATTATTGGTTTAATTAATTTTATTTCTCAATTAAATATGTAATTTTTAGTGTTTTTAATCCTTTTTGGGAATTGATCGCTTTTGAAATGTTCTATGGTTTTATATTGATTGAATAATAATTCACAATATAAAATAAGTCAATTTAAAAATTGTCATTAATTAAAGTAGCCGATATGGTAGTAATTATTTGTGTGGTCATATAAATTCTTATTATTCATCCTTAAGTAAATTTAGAATAACATTAAGACATTATTTATTCAACTTATCTTAAGAGGATTGATATGCAATTATAAGTTATGTGAAATTCGATAAGTAATTGAATTGGGAAAGAAATGAAATTAATACTAGGTAATGCAAAATCCAAGAATTCAAATTAAATTGTTTCCCTAACACTTCCTTTTGTCTATTGTTCTTCTGTAATTTTTTTTCTGCTTTCTTGTTCACTATTTTGTTATATGTAAATTATGCATTCATCTTAATTGTGTTTGCCTAAATAGTAACACACCCAAACAAACTGGTACTTGATTTTAGCTCTCATGGAAATGACAGTCCCTTACTCATCTTTTATTACTTTTAGATTGGTATACTTGTCAGAGTTGATTTTCTAAATTAGCTAACAAGTTTTTGGCGCCAATACTGAGGACTAAAGCTTTCCCAAACGATTGCATTCATACAAAAGACTAGAGAAAGTTTCAAGAATCGTCAAGCAAGCTCTACGAACTTAGAGTTGCAGATTGGTCAATTGATAGAGAGCAAGTAGCAAAGTTTGAGAAATCACAAGGTACTCTGTTTAGTGGCACTTTTCTTGTCCCAAGTGAGCAATATGATGAAATCACTTTCATGAATGAGGGAGTAGTGAAACAAGATGAGAATAGGCAAAAAGGTGATTTTTTTTTAAGTGAAATTATGGAGAATGAGATAATGGACATGGAATGAGATAAGCAACTAAAAGTCATTCCAGACTTAAAAGTCCCATATCCCAAAAAGAAAGAATCAACAAACTTCTTATTTTTTAATTTCTTCAATTGCTTAATGATAACTCTAGTTTATGGAGTTATTTAGCCTCTAATTTGGCTTGAATTGAATGTTTTGTTCTTGGTTTTTCTAAGTAAAACACTTTAAAATGTTGGAGTACAACTTATTATTTTCTTGTAGCTTTTATTGAAAATTAAAGCCATAAGCATGATTTATTGAAGTGAATTGCAAATTTTAAATTAAACTCTCATTGGTGATTTTTTATAGTAATAATTGTAGATGTTTTAGCTTAAAAGGAATCTCAATTGGTAGTCAAGACGAAGGAAGCAAGGCATGAAGAAAAAGCCATTGAGGGAGCATTTTAGTTGGTCATGACCTGAAATCTTTGGGCTACAACCTATTGGGTACACAATGTGTTCCAGCAATTTTTAAAAGTCAAGTCGCGACTGATATTTTGCCAGGTTGCAACCGACACAATCCAAACCCATTTTAGTAATGTTTTAAACCAGCTTTTAAGGCCAACAAATGGGAGTTCATTTTCCTACGCTCTTTTAGCATACTTCAGAGAAAACCTAGGTTTTGGGGGAAGCTAACACTAGAGGAGGATTCATCTTGAAGATTGATAGTGAGAAGCTTGGAGGAGTTTTAAGGACTCAAGAGCTCCATCTTTTGTTCATTTCCTCCATCTCTTTCTCTTGCTTTTTGATTTTCATTATGCATTTTGAATTAGTTGGTTGTTTTATCATTGTAATGGATAGCTAAACTTATAGCTAAGGGATTCTTTGGACCCCTCTATGGATCTTGGATGTAGATTTACTTATTTGAATATTAATAATGTTGGTTTTGGTTACCCATTTCTTATCTTGATGCTCATATATGTTTGGCTACCATTTAAGTTGATTTGGGGAATTCCCTTGAACTAAACATAGGAATAGGGATATTGGACCTTGGTTATAGGTAATGCTTATTCATTTACACTTAATTGGGTTGGATGTGAGGATTAGTCAATGGGATGAAAATATATCTATTGGTCTTGCATAATATATGCTTGATGTTAATTCTCAATAGGTTGATTTGATACTAATTCACAAGGACACTTAATGTTTTAGGTGAAAGAGACACGGTTAATTGACCTAGACATAGGCTTTTAACTATTATTGGCATGCTAACAAAACCAACTTATTGATGTTTATTTAAGTAATTTTCATATCTAAGTGAAGTAGAGGGACTTTTTAACCTTGGTTGTCTTTCATTTTTATTGTGTTAGTGTTTTCTTAATTAATTGTTCATTTACTTATTTTCACTTACTTCTCATTAAATCGATATTGCTTAAACCTAAATACGGTATTTTAGTTAATCGCTGGTATACCTCTATACAATCCATGTGGATACGATACTTACTCATCACTATATTATCTGAGTGACCCATGCACTTGTGGTGTTATACATGCTTTTGTAGGCAGCTATCACTTAATCACAAAAGCATATACCTTATTGCCCAACATCTAACAAGAAGTTGTTGTCTCATAAGAGAAGGTCACAGCCCAAGTTGAAGGAAGTGACAAGAGAGATGGTAATTATGATTTGAAATCTTGGTATAAAAGGTAAATTCTAGATAGGACTATAAACAAATGTTTTTTGGGAGGTGACCCAAATTTTATGTTTTTCTTATTATGTTTTCTTTCCTTAGGTTTTCTTATATGTTTATGTTATGTCATGAGTAATTTCGAAATAGTGTGAGGTTGATGAATATCTAATGACATTTGAGTTATGATTAATTATTTTTGTCAATCATAAGAAGCACATATTTGGAGGCAACCATAGTTGGAATCAAAAGGAATATGTCAAGTGCCTGAATCAGAATGAGACCCATATGAAATTATTAGAGATACCAATTAAAATAAAAAATTTGGGGAGTACTCTGTTATCTTTTAACTTTATTTAATTTCTTCTTTACCTTTATTTTATTTTATTTTGTTCCTAGAATTTCTAGCTAATCAATCTTTGGATTATGTCACTTTAGTCATATCATGTTTCATTGTCTTTTCTTTATTGGGTCAATTAATTAAATTAGGTAATTAATTGTTTGTGATGGTAAATGTTAAAGATATCCTAATATTGTTTAAATTCATCTTTATTTCTACAAGTGGCCGATCTTCATTTATCAAATAATGGGGGACATACCCCCAACCCTACCCCACACACAAAAAAAAAGAGTTTTAAAAAATTCAATATATATATAAAAGCTTAATTATAATATATACTATATATAAGCAGCAAAAAGAAATTAATACAAATATGCACTTTATGTAATAAGTATGTTTAAATGTCATTGGATCTTTTTCAACTAAAATCCCATTAATTTTTTAATTAAAAAATAATAAAACATATATTTTCGTACAATGAAAATAATAAAGATGAGTTTCTTGTAAACACTATAATTTCTTATATTAAGGATTTGTTTGGCATAAGGATAACAAAAAGAAATTTTCATAGATGATTTTCAATTATAATTTTATATATGGAGCTCATATATAAAAACACACATAAAACTTACCCACATATTTTTCTTCTCTATTTTTACTCTTATACTAAGCACACAATAGAAGAAAAATTGTTGAAATCTTAATAGTATTCATTTATTGATGATTTCAAGTCATTAAAAGACCAAACAACAATATTATAAGTTATTTTTTTGGTCATTCTCTTTAAAATTATTTTGTCATGTTAGGTAGTGTATTGGTATATGTCTTAGGACAGTGAAGAGGAGACAGAGAGGAGACATAAAAAATACGTCACTATATTGTGTTTGGTTACTGGTCACTATATTGTGTTTGGTTGGATATAAATATGATAATTGTTTTCATATTTGTTTGAAAACATAGTAACAAGATAATAAATACATGGTAAAAGACATCATGTACCTCCGAGAGGCACTAGACACTGACACCGCCCACCACTTGTACCATCCATGGTTGTGAGGATGCATAGAGAAATATTAAATAGGTATAGGGGTATTATTGTAAGAAAAATATTAAATTTCTCTCTTTATCATATCTCCACTTTTTGAAGGCACATAAATTTTTTGTATTTCTGTCCTATCCCATTTCCACTATTAAACAAGTTTGTCTTGTGTTGTATTATTTATCTTAGAACAGCTACCAAATACTATCTTATTAGTGATTTGATTTAACATTTAGAGGGGGTACATCAAGTGAACAGAGCAATTAATTGTAAGAGTGAGATGAATAAATTATTGCCATTAGATTATGCAAGAAATATCAAGTTTAAAGCATAAATAAATGATGTGGCTTTTCTTAAGTGACAATCATGTGACTTTTAATACATTAAAATTTTAACCATCCATATGTAATTTAATGACTAAGTTTTGCTCTTTTCATCTCTCGTGTAATTAAAAACAATTCTCTTATTTGATACACCCTAAAGTTTACATATGTGACATGAAATTAATTTTAATTTGGAGGATTGACAATTGTCACTCCCACTCATTTAATGTCACTCCATATTAATAACCTACAAAATGCCCTCATTGTAGTTAGAGTAATTATTTTATTTTATTTTATTTTCAAAATTAAGAATTCAAGGGGAAATGGAAGGCCATTAACAACACTTAGGATGGGTTCGGTAAAGCTCTTTGGCTGAGTGCTCTAACTTATGAAGAGCATAAGCCAATTTTCTGTTTAGTAAACTAAAAAGCTAGGGTGCTCTTGCAACCAATTTTTAAAAGCCATGGGTGCTTATGGGAGCACCTTATTGGGTGTTTTTCAAAGCTCGCTTTTGCTCTTCAAAATTTAAAAAAAAAAATTCAATAGACTAACATAAGCCTTTAATTTTAATAAAAATCCAACTTTATCCTCCCACTAATTAAGACTTTTAGTTTTTTATTCTTTTCACAAATATTTATGCCTATTATAATCATTTTATATTTTGAGAGCAACATTACAATATATTTATCAAATACTATTTCAATGACTCTGCTTATTGAAAATAATTTTTGTATTATTTTACCAAAGTGTTACTATAACTTTTTAAGAGTAACTTTTCAAGAGCCTAAAAAACTCATCAACTTTTTGAAAGCCACATCGGTACCAAACCAAGCATGATTCCAATACCTCCCTCCTTCTCCTGATCACATCCACAACAACCCATTCCCTGTACAATGCAACCAATTCCAATGCTAGCTCCCCCTCCTCCACCGCCACGACCAATTTCAAGGGAGTCCTGACCTCGATTTCATCCATGCGGCGGTTGTTGTCGTGCTCGTCGTATAGTATATCGTCAACGGAGACCTTGCTGACCTTAACGAAATCAGAGAGGAAGAGCTTGTAGATCGCCTTGGTGGTGTACGTCATGAACACGTGCCCATTGAACATGGTCTTCTTGAGGAAGTAAGGCAATAAGCAACTGAACACCCGCACCCAACAGCGCCACCGTCGCACTCCTCCCTCACGGTGGTTTCTCACTCACTCTTCCCTCTCTCTCTCGTATTGTGTACAGATGCCTACTCCTTCTGCAAAGAATAGGCTTAAGCGAAAGAGGATCCATAAACAAACCCAAACCCAAACCCGCACCCACTCTACCTAAGAGAAAGAGCAAGAGGGGAGTTGTTAATGAACCTGCTAGCAGCAACAACGGATTGGTAGCTATACCTCATTCTCCACATGATCATAATGTTAGGTCTTTTGCCATTTTTATCATGGAAAAGGCTTCTCTCAAGAAAGGCCTCGTTAAAAAGGTTAACTTTCACCCCTGGTAATTCCGAACCTTGTGCCTTGTCTGAGCACGTGCCTATGCCGAAATGGGATCAAGTAATCAACAAAATATTTTGATGTGTATATTAAGAGTAATGTTAAGTGCACAATGAAATTGTATAACAATACTACATCAACCATTTCAGAATGTTCTTTGATTTTTTATTGAGTGGATATTGATACACTAAAAGATAAAGAACATTGAAAGTATTGGTATAATATTATTATATTGTACAACTTTATTGTTCACCAATCATTATTCATATATTAAAGGGTAAAATGTATTTTATACCTTGAATTTTACGTTACGTGTAGTTTACTCAACTTTTTAAATGTGTATTGCGACATTAACTTTCAAATATAAAACACCGTTTTGTTAAGTTGATAGCCATTTGCATCATTAAATAGTCATATGCATGTCACATGCTCAATTAAGTAGGCAAAAATATTCCCTTCATTTTAATCAAAATTTTCAACCATAAACCATCATCTACTAAAAAATGGACAAAAATACTCTTTTGTTACAATCAAATTCTAGCATCTAAAGGGTGTTTTCATCCATTTTTTAGTGGAGAGGGTTAAGGTTGAGAAATTTGATTAATATGAAAGTGTTTTTTCATTTAATTATGTACGTGACATTTACATGATTATTTAATAGTGAAATAGATGTCAACTTAATAGAAGTGTTTTATATTATTTAAAAATTTCAAGATATCACGATTAATGTTTTGAATATAGTTTAGGGTTTGGGAGGTAAAATGTAATTTACCCTATATTAAACTACGTATCAGCTTCTTTGTTTTTATATGCAGTTTGTAGAATCGAACAGGTGCCAACATTGGAATTGGAATGTGGTTGTGGTGGAGAAGGATGAGGGATTAGGCCCTTTGTTGGTGGTTTTATTCTTCCCCAGGAATTCTTAATTTTAAAAATAAAAAATTAATTATTCAAAATACTTTATGGACATTTCAGGAATTGTAAATATAGGCCATTAATGCAGAGTGATATTAGACAATCAGAGTGGTTGCCTCTTCCTTAATTTGTTTTGTTATCATCTAATTTGTATATTGAACTTTTGGTCCCCTAAGAATTTCATTGAAGCTCCGTCACCAATTTTTGCCTTTTGATTAATTATTTTTATAATTATTCTCCATTTTGTGAAATAAATCACTTGTTATGTGTTTGTGGTATTGTCCATGTGATGGATGGAATTGTTGTAAGTCTTAAAAAAAATGAAAAAAAGAGAGAAAAAATAATGGGGAAGTAATAATTCAAACATTGTATGTGTCAATAAATATGTTGTCAAGAAAAATAATTTTTGACATAAAGTGATAGTTGAAAATGCTTATAAGCTTTTATTGATATTTAATAATTGTCAATAAAAATATATATATATTTTCAAAGGCTACTATATATCAAAATTACTTTTTTTATAATACTTTTATTAACACTTTCAATATTTGAAAATTTAAAATACTCATCTTTCCTCTATAGATATTTTTAAAAGGTAACAGCGTGCTTTTTTGTAGTGGTTATTGGAGACCTGATCATTATGTATTAAAACAAATCATTTGAGCTGATTGATATATCTTTCACAAATACTAGTAAGGTTAAGAAATAATCTATGTTGAAAGACGATGATACACAAAATAGGAGTGGAAAATAATAATTTTTCAGTGGGATTTTAATTAATTAGACAAACAAAGTGTTTTTGTTATCATGCCGGCCACACAAAATATCTTTGTTATAGACATGATGAACATAAAGATTTAAAAACAAGTAATAAATCTTTTTGTCATATGTATTATGTTCTGTTTTCTTTTAATTCAATTTCAAATATGTCATGATGCTTCTTAATAAAATACCCTTGGCCAAATTAAAGAGTGGGGTTTTACTTTTAGAGAAGGAAAAAAATGGAGTTCTATTGGAAGAACTAGAACTTTCCGTATTTTTTCTTTTTACTTTTTATTTGTAATTTTGTTTATTCAAGACAAAAAACAGAAGTTTTGGCCTTTGGAGTTTGACCAGAAAATAGATTTAACCAATTAATTAATCTAAAACCCAAATAATTGGCCTACCCTGACGCCAATTATTGACGCACAAACACGCAAATTATTTTTAAAAAAATTTCCGACCTCAGTACCTCAACGTTGAATTCATAATCCCACGCTGTTAACCTCAGTACCTGTCGGCTCCCACTCTCCAAGCACCTTCAAAAGCACGCCCCCTCTCCACATCTCCCGCGCCACGTGTCACTCCATCAACAATCTCGATCCCAAAACGAAGAAATCCACGAAGCCGCAATTTTACAGTCACAGGTACCGCAACCCCCCACGTGTCACCATCTCAAGACCCCAAAATCCACAACCCCGAACCATCTCCCGACACGTGTCCCATTTCCCTCCACCTCTATAAATACCCGAATCCTTCGTTAAACGTTCCTCATCCAAAACAATAGTAGTAGTGGTACAAAATAAACACCACACACACACACACACCGAGGGACAGATAAAGATCCAAAGGACCAAAATCCAACACAAACCTTTCCACATTGGTATTTTGCAAGTTTTTCTCTTTCGATGATCCCAAAAGCAAACGGGTCGGGTCGCCGGGTACTGACTTTTCCGGCGGTTCATCCGTGCGAGGACGTTTCTCTCTCTACCCTAGTCTCTTCCCTCATAACACTCTCTCTATCCATTTTCAGTTTCCAATGGAGATCCTTCCCTTGCAACAAGCGAAATGCGAGGAACGCCATTCGCTTAGTTCAGCTTCTCCAACCATTCATCCACGAGATCCGAGACCACAAACCGGGTCTTCCGGATTCAGCGATCCTTTCCTTCTCGGAGCTCCACTTGACCTTCCAGAAGCTTCTTTTCCTTCTGGAAGACGCTGCCCGTGAAGGTGCCCGGTTGTTCATGTTGATGGAATCGGGTCGGGTCGCCACCCATTTTCGGGTTTTATCAAGATCCGTTGCCACTGCATTGGATGTTTTCCCTTTTGGTTCTGCTGATGTGTCTGAGGAAGTTAGGGAACAGGTTGTGTTGTTGATGAGGCATGCGAGGAATGCGAGGTTTGAAGTTGACGCTGATGATAAACGGGCTATGATGGGTGTTATGTCGGGTTTGAACCGGTTTGAGAACCGGGTTGACCCGAATGAGGATGATCTAAAGTCGGTTCTTGAGTATATTGGGGTTAGAAGATGGAGTGAGTGTAACAAAGAGGTGAAGTTTTTGGATGGTGAAATTGGGTTTGAGTGCTTGAAAGAGGGCAGTAGGAAGGTGGGGTTTTTGAGTAGCTTGATGGGGTTCATGTGCTATTGTAGATGCTTGGTGATGGAAGCTTTTGATGGTGAAGGAAGTAATAATAACCCCAAATCTGATGCTGGAAGAGAAGGAAGTATTGAGGGTGAGATGGTTTTGAATTGCCTTAACCCTGATGATTTTAGATGTCCAATCTCTCTTGAGTTGATGAATGATCCAGTGACTATAGAGACAGGTCACACTTATGATCGTTCATCAATTCTCAAATGGTTCAGAAGTGGGAATGCAATATGTCCCAAGACTGGTAAAAGGCTTATCAGCACTGAATTGGTCTCAAACTTGGTCCTCAGAAGGTTGATTCAGCAGTATTGCTGTGTGAATGGCATTCCTGTTGCTGATTCGGGTCGCAAGAACCGTGACATCAAAAGGACGCTGAAGCCTGGAAGTTTGGCTGCAGAGGGAGCCATGAAAATGCTGGCTGGTCTTCTCTGTGGAAAGCTCGAGAATGGAACAATTGAAGATAAGAACCGAGCGGCAACTGAGATGAGGCTTCTTTCCAAAACAAGCATTTTTAATAGGTCTTGTTTGGTCGAAGCTGGTTCAGTCCCTCTTTTGCTGGAGTTGTTGTCAACTAGGGACTCCTCAGCACAAGAGAATGCTATTGCAGCCCTTCTGAACATCTCAAAATACCCCAAGAGCAGATCCGTGATGGCTGAGAATTGGGGGTTGGAACTCATTGTTGGGGTTTTAAAGAAAGGGCTAAAGATTGAAGCTTGCCAACATGCCGCTGCAGTTTTGTTTTACCTTGCATCCGATGCTGAGTATAGGAAACTGATAGGGGAGGAACCAGAAGCAATTCCATCATTGATCAAGCTTATCAAAGATGGCTCCTATCGAGCCAAAAAGAATGGCTTGGTTGCAATTTATGGCCTCATTATGAACCAACCTGAAAACCACAAGAGGGTGCTTGCATCAGGGGGAATTCCTTTGCTTGTTGACATATTAAAAGCATGTGAGAAAGAAGAACTTGTCACAGATGCTTTGGCAATTCTTGCAACTCTTGCAGAGAAGAGTGATGGAACAATGTCAATTCTTCAATGTCAACTCTTGCATGTTACTGTTGAAATTTTGAGTTCTTCAACTTCAAGGGTGGGGAAGGAGCATTGTGTGTCTCTATTGCTTTCTCTATCAATAAATGGAGGAGTGGATGTGGTTGCTCAATTAGTGAAGAGCCCTTCTCTTATGGGATCCTTATATTCACAACTCAATGAAGGCACATCTCGAGCAAGCAAGGGGGCCAGTGCCCTCATCAGAGTCCTCCATGATTTTTATGAAAGGAGGTCCTCCGGCTTCAAGACCTCAGCTAATTCACGAGAACAATTTGTTCACGTATGGTAACCCAGTATCTTTTTTTCTTACCTGGGTATTCTTTTGTTTGTTTTGAACAATATGAATTGTAGATGTATAGATGTGTTTGATTTTTTAGTTTTTCTCACGGTATTAGCTCATGTTTTAAAGAGCTAATAAATTTGTCAGCTTCTGTTTTTAATGATGAAGCTTGTATAGAGTATCGTAATTCATTTGTACGTAGTGATCAAATAAGATTATCATCTCTAATAATTCATAATAATATTAACATTTTCTTTTTCTTTTCTGGTCTCCGCCAAGTCGTTTATGGCATTGTTGTTTATGAATATACTTTTGCCATGGGATAAAAGGATAGTTGTTTATAACATGATTGTTTATCATACTATTCTTTATGCGATACAATCAAAAAAAAAAAAATCTAAGGTGATAGTTATTTAAATCTTTACTTACTGACAATACACAATAGGTTCCCTTTCCTACATTTTCGGAACCGCTAATAGCATCATTTATTTCATATACTCACCATCAAATTGGTAATCTAACAGTCAACTGTTTCGGAGTCCGAAGCTTTCTATTAACAAAAAGTCTGGATCAACGTCCCAAAATACCCAACCAGTAAGAGATATCCTTTACCTTTAGCACTTAAGTACAAAACAAGAGATTTAGGTACGTGAAAAAGTTTCCATGGAAACTAACTATATGAGCCGCTCCCGGCGTATTTAGAAGATTGTTGTTCCAGTTCGAGAGACTAGTAAGTACTTAGTAGATATTTACAAGTTCAAATTTGAGGTCAATGGGTCAGATACTGCAGTCGTTTTCTTCTTCGGAGTGTCGTGTACTTGTGCTTTGCTTCCCAATGTTTTAACCTGATAATTCTCAAAGGCATGAGAAACAGCTTCCACCTACGATTCGTGTCAAAAAAAAAAAAAATCAGTTCCCGGGCATGAATTGCATAATGGAAACAATTCCGAATTGTGGAAGAACTTTTCTTCTTTTGTTTCCACTCACCAGTTCAGGCTTCTTACTGTACACTCTCACTATTATGTCTTCGTAATGTGCTGGCAACAAATGACTGATGCGGTCATGTGAAATGGTAAATTTTTCATTACTCTCATAGTCCTGACACAATAATATAAAGTAAAACTGTTCAGACCGCGCCATTAAACTTTAAGCGTTATGAAAACCAACAATTTAATAGTACCGGAAAAAAAAACATTTTAAGGAAACAAAACAATTTGAATAAATTATAAATGGTAGTAATGGGCATGTTACATCTGAACATACGAGAAGTAATTTGCATTATGATGATGATGACGACTTGATGAGGCTTCTTCCAAAGAAGCTAGACATTGAAATACAAACACGATTTTGCACGCAATTGGAGCAACACATAAGTATAAAACTGACTTTCCAAAGGCATTATAAGATGAGTTTAACTCACTACAGTATAATTTTTTTACATAGTCATCTTAGTTGCATATTGCTACATTACCATAGCAAGTCTGACTCTTACCCACTAAGTTTAAAATCATGCACATAAAAGGATTTGATTTGGTGACAGCATAAAAGGGTTATAGTGTTGTACACTAAGTGTATTTTAATTAAATTCTATAAAATTTGGATTACCCAATTACACTCAGTTCCTAATAACAACATATTGACCAAAATAAAATACTGATAATACTGATATCAGATACTCTAATGCTTCCAACTTTTTTGCTATTTTCGTCTGCCTTCTATACAATATGTAAGTTTATCAGTACCACAGCATGCAGTTAGTTGCCATGTTTCATAAACTAATAAATTGCAATATAACTTGTAGGAAGTAGGCTAAAGTCACAAATTAAAAAATTGACAATGTATATATAGTTAACTAATATAGTCGGCATTTATCAATCAGAGTATATAAAAGAAAAGTACGATAAATCGAGAGAATGTAAGTGAATTCAGTACCTTGAAAAATTTGATTCTGGATCATCAGGAGATGCATGCACAGAGACGAGAGATCACTTGTCATAGTCAGCAGTTAACAAGTGTTTAGGTATGCGTTATTTAATCACCGTTTCATTATCTATTACCTTTCAAGAGGGTTTTCTCTTCCACATGTTAAATCAATCTTAACAATGCTCACAGCGATATCATCTTCTTTCAAAGTGATCCCATCAGTCTGTTTGGGAAAAATTGGCAATAAAATATCAGCATTAGAATATAATGAGTATAAAAGCTGCCCAGAAAAAAGATATGAGAACATAATGTATGCACTGAGTGAAAATGGACATTTAATCTTATTAATATTCATTCTTTCTTAACCTGGGACTGGGAGCAAACAATTTGTTGGGGTGTGACGCTGCTGAAGTGCTCTATATCTTTCTCTGGAACAGAAAACTCATTGCAGAACTACAAAAGTTAAAAAAGGAGTAAGACAGACACATAATTTAATCAACTTGTCAGCGACTCTGCATATGCTAAGTATATGTTATTCGCATATTTATTTAGAACACTAAATTCTCTCCTCCAATAAGTAAGACAACGACAGGGTAAAAGAAGGAGGTAGTACCACTCAAAAAATTTATGTGTTAGAATACCTGGTATAGATCCCTTTTGCGAATGCGTAGGATCAAGTCTCTGGATTCCTTGAGCTCTTGCCCAGAAGAAGATTCAATTGTTTTAAGAATTGAGTCATCTAACTGCAATTTAGGAAAGAGTGATGGCTCCATAATGCTAAATTAAAAATCCAAACACCAAAAACTTGTAACCTACTCAAAACCTTGCAAAAGTCAGATGGCTGATGGATTGAGGATGCTATTTGAAGATATGGATTTGCTTTCACCAGTGCATCTATAACCATCAATTCTATTGCCTGACAAAGCAAATAAAAATGCAAAACAAAAAAAAAGTGTTTTCTCAATGAAACTGTGAAAGAATTTAAGTTTTGCTTTTCCATCACTAAATTTTGGTTAAATCACTCACCTTTACTTTTGCATGTGTATAGACTGTTCGATGCAAATCAGCACGCGTTGCAAATAACTTGTGAATTGTCAGATCTAACCAACATGTCAAATAGGGATAATGTACTATAACTTCCACAATAACAAATATATCAGAGTTTTTGGTAACTTGGTAGGTACTAACAATCATTAGCACCGTAACAAATTTCGTCATCCAAGATTTGCATTGTCTCCATCAATCTGCATATTCAAGAAAAATGAAAATTGAGTTACAGCTGCCACACCTACTTTGACAAGAGTCATGGAATGAAGTGCGTGCTGTATATATCAAGAAGAACCAAACATAGCTACACAAGAGTACAATGTTGCCAAACTCCAAAAAATCCAGACCAACAAGATAAAGCCTCCTAGAGAATTAAAATAGACACCTCTCAGGCTGGAAGTTGCATCCTAGGCCGCAAGCACGGGAATCACGAACAATGTAGTCAAACCTGTGAATTCTTGAATTGCTTATAGTTCTATCTTCAAGGAAAAGGGTGTCGATAATAGTCATACAAGAGGAAGAAGGGTAGGAAAATATCTACTCACTTGTCAACATCAATTCCATTGCGACCATTAGCAACAATATCATACAAGAACCGGTTTTCCTTCAAAGAGGAGTTTTGTTATTTTAGAGTATGGCATAATCAAATAAATAAAACAAAAAGAGAGAAAACTTTGGACACTGAGATGACCTACTTTTTGTGATGAATGGTCAGAGCTTGTCGTGATCATTTCCTGAGAGAAGAAATGAGATGCATCACAGTCCCTTATCCACAAACTGAATAGTGACTCACCAGTTGTTCTTATTGGAAATGGCAAAATACTATTAGAAGTGAAACTGCCATTTCTCACATATCATTCAATTTCAGTTTTGAATAACACGTAATGAAAAATTGATGAAGTTTTGTTACAGTCTAACCTTCACTTTATTGAGGAGTTCAGCATCTATATCAATATTGTGTTGATCAACAATATGATCAATCATCTTCACAGACATTTCCTCATGAGACCTGAAAGTCTTAATATTATTCAAGAGTATGGAGTCTGTAGAAATAACTGATTACCACAAAAGGAAAAAGATATTGCCTACAAAGTCTCAATAACAACATAATATATATTTCTGTAGAACAGTCATGATGCTTATAACCATGTCAAAGGATCGTGAAACAGAAACATGTTATATGATCGATAAGCCAAGGTGCCAGAGAAGAGTAATTTTGCTCAAAAAACAAGTCCAGGAAAATGCACTATACTTCACCATGAAAGTTACATTTCTTGAGTTTAATCATTCATGAATAATATATGAAGAAGAGCCTGAAATTGGTCTAGGAATTTGAAATTTGCTACTGCACTCAGTTTATGCCTATGTTCCGAGAGAGGACAGAGCCACAAAACTAGAAGTCTAAAACAGAACAACAGGCTTACCAAGTGAAGTCATTAAGAACCATGGGAAGGAACCCATGCTCAAACATGTGGCTGAAGGGCCCATGACCGACATCATGCAGCAATCCTAGACACACAGACGAATAATAATAAACTAGAGGAATTAGATCAGTCAAAACAAACGACTGATCTGGCAGGAATGTCAGTTACCAGCAAGTTTTACTGTCAATACATCGGTATGTTCAATTCCAAGTTCTTGGCCCTAAAATGATGGCTTGATCAGTTAGTGCTTAGCAGAATAATCTCAGAACTTATATGAAGCATTTACATCAAACAATTTGAAAGGTGGATTTAGATTTACTTGATATTTTTTAATGACATCAATAGCTTTGCCAGCCATCCAATAAACGCCCAGTGAATGCTCAAAACGAGTGTGCACAGCACCAGGATAAACCATATGACTCAGGCCTGGATCACATAAGTTTGTAAGACGATTAATAACAACAACAAATCCTTTAGAATACATTACTTTTCTGGTATAAATTGATATAGAATTTCACAAAAATTTACATTCATAATAAACAGTTACAGTCATTTAATACATTTCCTTTCCAGAGAAAAAACCGCTTGCTTAACACAACTTTCCTAACAAGAAATGTAATATCCATCTATTTATCTATTTATCTATTTATCTATCTTTAAGGCAAGAAGAAGTTTATTGCAATTATCCATGATAAAATCATTCCTGCAATATGGATTTAAACTGAGGCAGTCATTTTCCAAAAGCTTAATCCCTATAGTTCTATTTTGGATGCAGTAAATATCAGTTGCTCACTTACCTAGTTGCTTCAAATCACGAAGTCTGCATAATAGCATAAAGTCATTGGAAAGTAAGAAAAAGAAAGTGCACTAAATGTTACTAGTATATGATATGACTCTATTTTGGTAAACAAAGCATACTTGCCTCTGAAATTGTTGTGTGTCAACAAACTTCAAGAAGATCTGCAACAAATAACCAGATAGTTGAGTTCCACAAATAAACGAAATTAATAGTTAAAAAAATAAAATCCAGTGGACGTTCTCATTAGGTAAACTGCATGATTATTTGATGATTATAAAATACTACCATACACAAATAGTTTTATATATATATATATATATTCGTGTTCCATACAGTAATGCAGCCTTAGTACAAGGTTTACAACGAATGCATTAACTGGAAAGGTTCAAATTCTCAACTCTTTTATTAAATTAAACCGATCTTCCAGTATTCATAAGAAAATGAGCCATCGGAACTCAGTGCAGACACAAACTCTTACAAAAGCCACTCCACTCCAATGTCAATCGAACAATCCATCTCAAGTAACAAACGCAAATTCAAAATCCTCACACAAGTTAAAAACCATGATCGAGAAAAAATAAACAAATCAAAGCAGTAGAAGAAACGCTTGATAAGAGA
The DNA here is from genome assembly GCA_030441495.1 of Dalbergia oliveri. Classification (NCBI taxonomy): domain Eukaryota; kingdom Viridiplantae; phylum Streptophyta; class Magnoliopsida; order Fabales; family Fabaceae; genus Dalbergia; species Dalbergia oliveri. The sequence continues at coordinate 18,657,395 of JAMLFY010000004.1, read as the reverse complement.
ATGAAATGAAAAGATTCAACAACGGGGAATCGGAAAAGCGGTTACCGGCTCAAGGAAGATGTTGCCGTGAACGTTGTCGCGAACGTGCTTCAGCAATCGCCTCTCGACGGTGACGGAGTCGTTGGAGGAAACCGGAGCATGAGAAGCCATGATGAGAGCAAGTGTTGTGATGACGGAGTGAGTGAGTGAGAAGAATAAGAGAGAGAGAGAGAGAGAGAACAAAAGCGGGGCGATGGAGTGAAAATGAAACAGCAAGAAATGAGAAATGAAATGGAGGGAGAAGCAGTTTTATATAGCAGACATGTGGCAACGTTTTTGAAGTGGTGGAGGTTGTTATGAATGTGAAGCGATTTGCCGCCAAGAACACGTTCATTCATTTATTCGTCATCCCCGAATACCAGGCGCGTGTACACGCGCTCCGTGTTTTTCAACTGGAGAGGGGCAGCCATATCTGGGAGTGATAGTTGGTTGGAAAGGAGAGAATTTGTTGTGAGCTAGAATCAGCTTATTTTAATTATTTTTAATGACTTATAATTGAAATTTTTTAGAGAAACTTAATCAAACAATCATTTCCTTTAAAATAATTACAAGCAAACATGAAATATAGAAATGATTTTAAACCTCAACTGACTAAAATAGTTGACTAAAAAAACTGTGATATTACCTGTTTGGTTAAGGACATTTGTTTTTGCCTAGGGTCTAAACATTTTTGCCGAAAAGGAGGTCAATTGTCTGAAATATTGAGATATGGGATTTTAAGCCTTTACTGGCTTGTGTTGGAAATGAAAATCTTGTGTTTGTGTTACTTACGGTTCTTGCACAATCGGCTTTACCACTTTTATTAAGATAAATTTCGATTCTTAAGGTATGTTTGGCTGCAGAATAATAATGGAGTGAAAATGACAGCTTCTGGAGAATAGGCCTTACCACTTTTACTGGAGATAATCATATAAATGCTCATTTTGACTTTTAGGCTATATTTGGCTCTGGAATAAAAATAGACAAAATTTTCAATGAATAAATTTTATGTATAAAAAAATTACACATGAAGCCAATTTATGAAATCTTTATGCTAATTTACTTCAACCAAACACAATTTTAGTAGACAAAGCTATATATAATGAATAATGAATATTACAAACAATTTATCAACTTGTGAAATTGAAAAAAAGAATCTCTAGTGGCACGTGTGACATTCGAATTGATTTCTCACAACTGCTACTACAAACACACACATCTCTTGAAGTTTAGGTGTTCAAATTGAACAAGAACACATCAAGGATTTTTCATCTTTATTCTCAACTTTCTAGCTATCTGTGCTGCTTTAGGATGACTAGGCCGCTTGTTACTGTCGCACTGTTCAACCTCAACCCAGTTTATAACTTTGAGTATGAGTGACTGAGGAACTTTCCTAGCATCCCCATCTGATGATGATGATGATGATGCTCCCTTTGTTTTCTTCATCCCTGTTTCCAACGCCTTCTCAATGAACTCCATAAACCAGTTTCCAGCTTCTGCCTCAATCTGCTTTCCAAGCTTAATTGTATTGCTCAAGCTACTTGGTTGTTGTGCTGGTTTCTTGTTCTCATCACTTTCACCAACAGTTTCCAGTGCCATTTTCGCAACCGGGGTGGAACATTTCTTCTCCAAAATCTCCTTTTGGTTGGTGCTTGATCTTAGGATCCTCCCAGTACTTGTCTTGTGCTCTTGCCTTTCAGGAATTGCAGCCATTGACTTGTACAAAGCACACCTCCTTTTTGACAAGTTCGATTCAGAGTTCCTGGATTGGTCCATGGAATTGTGCATAACTTCATGTAAAACATGTGGCTCTTCCTCTGCTTGTTTATTGTCATTTGGCTTCTGAGCCAATTCTGAAGCCGTAGTAGCTGCTTGAATGGACATCATGTCATTAATTGCTTGCACAATGTCGCTATGGAATTCAAGAAACCGTTCGAAACAGGCTGTAGGAGCATCAGCTCGAGCCGATTTGCACAAATTCGAGAACATCCTAGAAGGGAAACACAAACGAGAGTTTATCAGCTACCAATTTAGTAGAAAAAGTGCAGAGCAAATAGAATAGATCGAATGGAAAGGAATTTTACTTTAGGGACCGGACTACAGTTTCAGTAGCTGAAGCATCTCTTAGAGCTTGAAGGGCAACCTTTTGAGCCACTTCTCTTTGCTGAACAGCTTCCTGTTAAGGCCCAAAAAAGGCAAGCCAACATAGAATAAGTACTGACTACTGACCCTGACTTTAGATGCGGCCACAATTGGAAGTTCAATCATTGAAGAATGCAAAAGAAAGACAACTAAGCAGCAACTTTTTCAAAGCTACCTTTCCTAGTGAGCTCAGCTTTCCCGGTAGATTCATGGGTAGGCTAAGATTGTTGGAGTTATCAAAAGCTGAATTATTAGTAGACTGAGACATCGGTTGAGAAGACATAGTCGAGTCCTGGTTCTGAGCATCTCCAGCGACACTGGTGTTGGTAGTTGCCACCCTCGCATTTCTCAACCTCGGTGGTGGAGTACTGCTTTTCTTTTCCTGCAGATGTCAAAAAATTCACCACATAAGCAACCTTCAATAAATTGCACACCATAAAAAATATATATATACTCAATTGGTTCAATAACTTAAAAAGTCTTAAAACATTAAGCATGATTCTAATCAAAGAAGAAAAATGTACCTACAGCTAACTTGAAGGGACTAACAGGAATCCTAGGCTCTCGTTCACAGACACTCCTGCTCCTCAAAACCTTCGTAGCAGAAGAACAAGTCCCAACCACACAGCTTTTCCTAAGCAAGGAAGGACTTCCTCTTTCTCTTTCACCCTTAGAATCCATCATCTTAGCAAGGAGCCCTCCACCAACCGAGCTCCTCACACCAGAAACAGGTGTAGAAACAGCACCACCTTCCTTCCCACACCTTCCTCTAATCAACGGCGACATCGGTTGGAAAAAATTCACACTCTTCATCACTGCTCCACCACCACCACCACCACCCTTCACAGGGGTACACTGGTCAAAGTCCAAGTTCACGGGCTTTAACAAGCCCATCTCAGGCCCAGTTTCCCAAGACCCTCTTCTTGCTGGAGGGACTGAACCACCACCACCACCACCACCACTACCATTATTATTGGGCCTTTGTCCCTTCTCTCTGAGGCCCATTAACGGTTCAGGTGTGCCGACAAGAGGGTGCCTTCCGGGGAGGGGTTTCGCACCTTTGACGACGGGAACAGGAGACCCGGGTTCCAACCTGTCGACGTAGATGAACTGCCCTAGCTGCATCTTGTTGCTCAAAACGAAGTCGTCTTGGTCGGAGGGAAGGCTGACGTAGATGGAGTGTGATGAGTCGGAGACTTTGATGTAGAAGCCCTGTTTGGGGACTAGGTTTTTCTCGTCGAGGTCGGCGGGGACAATGTCGGTGATTTGCAAGAGAGAGCTACGGTGCTCGCTTGTGGGCTTGACTCCGGTTTTCAGGCCGTTGAGGAGCTTCAGAAGGATTCCCGGTGCCAGCGTTGCCATTCTTTTTCAAGTGCTTTCTTTTTTCGGAAGAGCGTTTACAAGGGGGGGTTTTGGAGTGAAAGTGGAACGCGGTGTTAAGTTGGGTTAGGGGAAGGAATTCATAGGGTTATTGTTTTTGTTGTTGTTGTTGTTGTTGGGTTGGGGGAAGGGGATGGAGAAAAATGTGATGGATGGATGGATGGTGGTGTCACAGTTGCAGGGTTGTTGTTCTTGAGTTTCTTTCATGAGTGGGAAAGAAGGTGGTGGCCGTTTAGTAACGGTAAGTAGGGCTCCGGCTTTTTTCGAAATTCGTAAATTTCGGAACGTTGGGGCTAACGGTCATATTATGTTTTGCCGGGGAGGGTGAATATTTATTTATGGATTGTTTTAGTTTAATTTTTGTTGCATCGTATAAACATTCAATTAAAATCTTTCAATTGCATTATTTTTCCATGTAATTAGTGAGGCAGTCAACTATTACGATAGGTGTAATAATATATAATTAAATAATCGAATCAAAAAAATTTATATCTTTCTGCACATAAAAATGAAATTTTGTTCATTTAATGTTGTTGATTTATGACACTTGTTAGCAATTTTTCTTTTAAGCCGATCAATGATACATAAGAATATTCATTATAACTAATAATTTAAGTTGCAACGTTGCTTTCACCCAAAAGCAATTGGGAAGGGGGGGGGGGGCACTTACATTCACCTCAAGAAGAATCTTAGATATTTTAGGGGCGCAAAAAAATTCTGATCCATTCACTAGTTTTCACATCAATTTTGTGAAGGAGATAATAGATAATTCAAAATAAAAGGTGATCCACAAAGCTAATACTATAATAACTAGTGAGTGGATTAGGATCTTCTCTTAATCTAGGATGAACTAAGGTATTCTCCTTTTTGCTATTGAGGAAGAACACCTACCTGTAATTTTTCTTGTTCTCTTTTCACTCACATTTTCACCTTTTTTTTTTTTGCTTTGTCGTGCACACATTTTCACCGTAGGTACTAAGATACTCAATAGAAGGAGACTATTTTCTTACTTCAGCAGTATGGAAGTCTTAAAAGTTACAAAATTTACATACTATTAAATTTTAAAAATTTGAAAGTTTTGTTTTTATTATTTTCGGTCGCGAAATCTTTCTTTTCGTGTCCGAAGAATTTAATAGCCTCCTTTTGTCGTGAAGAATTTAATAGCCTTTAAACAAGGACTTGAAATAAATTAAGGTGCTCGATCTCGTGTGTGACAGTAACCAGGAGCGTCATTGTTCGGAGACCGGGCCCCAGCTCTGCATTGTTGAATACTTAGTGTAGCTTACAGTAACAAAATGTAAGATGGTTTTTTATAGTTTTGGTCCAGAGACATACAAATGGAAAACAAATACCGTACCTTTTGATTTTGAATTGTAATAATTTATTTATTTATTTTTGCTACAAGAAGTTTGACGATTTTCATTACTTGTCTTTTTTATGTCAACTACTCTCACATCACTAATAAATAGAATGCTAAATTCAAGCGGGCCACGGAAAAAACATGAAAATAATTAAATATCAAGAGGCTCCAATAAGTAAATATTCCTCATCAACATGCAAACAAACCTTAGCTCAAAATTACAAAACGTTCATGTAAGTCCGTACGGATACATCTTCCTCAAGTCCACACACTCCTTTTAAGATTTAGTCTGTGAGAAGATTAATCAAGTGACAAAAAATGAGGAGTTAATTGTTTTTAGATTGTTTGGTGAGATCCACAATCAATGAAAATTATTGATCTAAAAATGATTAACATCTCATTTTCTCACTTTATCAACTCCTTTAAAATCAAATCCCTTGTTCTGCATCCCCCATTACCCAAATTGCAGCACACACGAAACAGTTTTCAAATGCACCTTCATAGAACCAAGAGATCCTTGTATTGGCCTAGGCTTATTGTTGTCGTGCCAAAAAAGCTAATCAATGCACACGAAATTTGTGGCGTTCCTCAAGTTATACGAGCTGACGAATTCATCTGTAAAGCCACATTAATCATGAATTCATCGAGCTAGTAGAAAAGATCATGAAGTTTGGGGTGTACCATGAACCAGTGATTTAAGATTTGTCACAGATTTGGACAAAGGGATATTCATAATTGTCACATTAACGACAAAAATTGAAGATCACGACGACATAATGACAATTTCAACTAAAGGTTCAAGCAAAATAAGATCACTTCAAAAAAAATGTCATACATTCTTACAGGGAAAAATTCCCCAAATTGAAGGGTAACTCGGGCAGCAAAAACACCTTGTAAATGTCAACAAGGAATGAGTGTGCACTTTGACAGTCTCATTGAACAAGGAAAATTTTATCAAATTACATTATTAGCACAGTACCTACCAGAAACAAGCACTGAAACAAAATGGTATCTGAATGGCCTAAAAACAAGATATCATTGCCATGTTATAGAGGTGTTGCAAAACCTGTCACATCAGGAACAAAGAGGTCAGGGTTCTTGAGTATTAATATTAAAGGAGGAATTTCGGTAACTCAATAATGCAGACTTCATCTGACAGTTATCCAGAGGTTAATGTTACTGCCAACTATGTAAGGGTGGGGGTATTGTAGAATTAACAGATATAAACCCAGCAAAAACATGACAAAGCAAGTTAAGCAACTATATACTGATGATTGAGAAGCATGGTAATGAAGATATTCAAAATGACACTGTTTTTCAACAATGATTACAGAGGAAGACTTGAATGCAAGAACCCTATCAACTCTAACATAGATGGTTGAAGCAAGGAAAAATACCATGACAAAAGAATGCATTAAAAAAAAAATTACAAAGCAACAACTATGCCCACTGTATCAAGCAAAATTTGGAGCCTGAGAAAGGGCAGTAACAGCATGGAAACAGAAAAAGAAATAAATAAATAAAAATCAAATATACTTCCTTGATATAGAAGCAAGTAATACATCAGCCTCAATGTTATTTATGAATAATCCTATCAGTATCTAATTATATGTATCTAGGTAATCTAGGCACTTGTTTTACAAAATAAGGAGTGATGTTGCTAAACCTTTTCCATTGTACAATCCCAATCCTGTCTTCATTTTGCCGTAGTTTCAATGGCTTGTCTATTGACATAAATTATGATTAAACTCAATAGCATTGTTTAATCTATATAGCTTACTCCACCTACTTAGAAACGAATGTTGTTGTGAATATATAGGAAAGCAATCAAAACAAAAATCAAGAATCCTTTGTCTTTAGTCAAGTCTTAATTTATTTAAAATTTAAAAAAATTATCATTAAACATCACTCACAATTCTCCCTTCATCTATTTGAAGGAAGTGTCTCACATGGTCCGAGTTTACATGGTCCTTTGTCATGGTCCTTTCAATTTTATAATAAAAAAATTGTAAAGTTATGTTTTTGACCCCCTCTCTCCCATATCCTTTCTTTCCTCTCTCTCTCTCTCTCTCTGTTCTCTCTCCTTTCTCACTCTATCTCCTTCCTTAGCTACCCACCCACCATTGCCAATTTGCCCATTCTCCTGTATGTACCAGCTGCCCTGCCATGACCAGCTACTGCCACTGTGCCTCTACTCCCCCACTAGCAGTGAAATCCAAAATTACAGTCATCAACAAAAATCACTTTTGCTGGTTTTGCTTGGGTTCAGGTGAAGGAAAAACAAAAGTGCAAGGTACCAAAGCCAACAAACCCAGATGCAAAAATGATTGACCAAGTTTCAGCTGTTTCTTGCCACCACCATAAGCACCCTCCTTTTCATAATTGTGATTCTGCTACACAAGTCACTCATACTCATGTTCTTCAACACCCAAAAATGTCAGTTTTTTTTTTTTTAATATTTTGATGATGCCCTTCTGGTCATTGTGGTGGTTTTGTTGATGATTAAGTACGTGGTTAGTGATTAAGAACAGGAGGAAAGCGAAGGGAGACACCAAGGTGAAGGGTGGCCGTGAAATACAATGGAAAAATCATAAAAACAAGGGACAAAATGGTAAATCAAATAGAACAATTATTTAAATAAGACCATGATCAAAATATAAATTATTTTATAATTATTTTTCATTGAGTAAAACCTTTTAATCTCAACCTTCAAAAGGAAAATTCAAGGACCATGATGGTCCCAAACTCAACCAGGACCATCATAGAATGCTCCCTATTTGAATACTGAAATTCTTATTGGCAAGGTTTTTAAAAGTGTTTATGGGAGCATTTACATGAAATGAAATGACTTTTTCCCCACTATGCACAAATCACAGAGGCCTGGACACATGGAGCAATCCAAGAGAACCTAGACAAATATTAACATTATGCCATAGGCAAGGCTGTGTAAACTCCTCCCCAATGTTGGCATGAGCAATCTACCACCATTTCTAAGGCCACAGCCTTTCTTCTTCACTTGGAAAGTCAGATTCTCATCTTTTTTTCCCCTCAAATCATTAGAATTGATTTCATAAACTCCCTTTGATTGAGCTACTGTTAATTTGACTAACTCTTTTTGGCTCAAATTTGAAGCCACATGTCACTCCACTAAGCTATACCTGCCAAGGACACAGCATGTAGATGGGCATTTCAAATTTCCATCAGGTCACCCTTAAATGATGTATCCTTGGCCCAAGGTAAGCTACTTAGTTTCTGGTAAGGAAGAGAAGTTGAAAGTTGAAACTTAACTGCCTAAGCATTTTAAACATTGCTTTGGAATGATGTGTCTTGCAGTTGAATCAAATTGACACTTAAATTCTTCTATCATTAGTAACTATGTGATGGAACTGGTTCAGATTATATAGAAATAGCAATAGAGAATCAAAGAAAAAGTGTTTATTCAATAAGGGTTCTTGTAAAAACAAACAAAGAACCTAAAACAATACAAAAGAGAGGATATTTGAGAGACCTCTCAACTCTCCCAAGACTCACTCACTCAATCAGGCAATCACTCAATTCCTAGACTCCTTTCTCTCTGCTCTTTCCCTTGTTTTTATACCAACTCCTAACTAAATCTTAAGTTCCTAACTAATCAAAAGTCCATCACAAGGCCCAATTCCTAACACTATTAACCAATTTAGCAAACTGCAGTTGCCAATAAAATTGGGTGAGTTGTGGTGAACAGGTTACAAACTAACTGACCAGAAAATAAATGAAAGAAGTAAAAACACTACCCTGCCTGAAGTTTAACTCATGTGTCAAAACTCAAAGCTTATTACCACTTCCCTACTCCCTGGCATGAGAAATTGCAAATCTTATGGCAAATTCTGAAATGTTAAAAAGGAATGTTGCATTTAAAGGAAATTTAATAATGGCTATTATTGGATGATCAGTGTGTATTTTGAAAGTGGATCCTCTCATGTGGGACTTAAAACATGACAAGTAACATAAGAGAATTAACAGCGAGAGATCACACATGACAAGATTATGTGAAAAACCAACATGAGAGAATCTATTGCTATTTTGTTATACCCAAGAGGCCAAAACAAAATAAAATCACCAAGTGTCATCATGTCCATTCTTTATTACATGTATTCTTTCCAAGTTGGTAGCAATTCCCAAACATACAGTTGCAGGCATGTAGAGGACCTAAGAACTAAAACATCAAAACCGGCAATTCTTGACTCATTATTCTACCATTTAGCAATTAGAGCAATCACAAACCATTTTGAGGCCAGAAAAGAAATTTACAAATGATACAAAATATGAAGTCTGTAAAATGCCCCGACCACCCAAAACTCTGATTTTTAGCAAATAAGTATGGCATTCAATATTCATAATTAAAATGCAATGGTAAAGACCAGTTCATATAAACTCAATACTAGTGCAAGATAAATAAGCCAAAATGTGAAGAACATGCAAGAAGGAAGGATACCTTCTGAGAGACAACCCCACTTGCTATTGTGCAAAGACAGCAGAGAAGTGAACAAGGCAGAGGCAGTAGCACTATGCAGCGGCGTCAGAGACACTTGTACACCAGCCAACTGCTCCGGAAGCCTGAAAAGCAACACCATAATAATTATGTTTCACGCGCACAATAAAAAGTTATCCATTTCAACTTCTCACAGTCACATAGGCTTTTGGAACACACGAGTAATCTCTATAATAATGCACAACAAATCAGAAGAACCATTCATTGGTATTTCTATAGAGAGTTGCAAATAAAACTCGCTTAAACCAAAAGGGGTAACGCCAATGAGGTAGAAAATGGTGATGGAGAGAAAAAGGAGCGAACTTTACCGTGAAAACGAGAGTGCGCGCTTCTGGGTAGAGACTCTAGAAGAAGAGGAAGAAGCTAAGCTAGTGAATTTAGAAGCAGGTGAAGATCGACGAGACAATAGGGTTCTGGTAGAAGAGGAAGCTATTTGGAGGGTTTTCCTCGCACAACTAGCCGCCACAGCCATGGCTTGTGCTCTGCACTGCACCAGGGACTATGTTTAACTCGGCCCTGCGCAGTGCTGAGAGAGCGAGAGGAAACAACCAAACAAGGGCTTTTGGGTTTGGGTCAATAGGGCCTTTTTGGGTCACAGTTTGGATATGGGGGATTTCATGACCCAAAGTGATTGGATGGGTTTATGAAAATATTAAAATGAACTATGTACCTTGACCAAAAACTACCAAAAACTAGGAAAAGAAAGAACTTGTTGGACACCCAAAATTATTGGGTCAACTAGCGTAGGCCCAAATATGAGAACTAGAGGCTGTGGCGGCTGGAAAGGCATTGGGCTTAATGAAAAGCACAAGCCCAAGCAAGAGAAAACAATGGCTGAAGATTGGACTTGCATGATTTGAAGGGGTATTGGTCCAACAAGACACAGTAATGCTATAGTTGAATGAACATGTATAAAGGTATGAGTAGTGGCTGTTAAAAAATAGAAACACCTATGATCATGCATAGAGCTTAGCCAAGAATCTATAAATAGGATGTCTTTTGTGTAAATGAGGCACGCTACAAGTCTCCAAACAATTAGCTATTTGTTTAGGTTTTTCTTTCAATATTTTGATGTACTACTTTTTCATATTAATACAAATTATTTTCGTCTTCATTTTTACTTCTCTTAATTTGATTTTGTCTAAAGCCTTACTATAGTAAGTTGAAAAACCCATAAGCTAAAGTCTCAATCTCTGACTTTAGTGCAAGTTGTCTTATCTCAAGATTTCTTTATGTGTTTGAATTAATCAAATCAAATAAAATTATCTATTGTTAGTTACACTTGTACATATTGTTGGATAGCTGTGTTTTCTTTTTCTCCAATAATGATAGTAATAATAATAAAACTACCAAAAAAATTAATGTACTATTATGAGAAGTTAGAGATCATTAATAAATTACCATAATACTTGTCAAAATTTTCTCCATAAACAACTATGTTATTTGTGAAACTTTGAAAAATAAGTTATGTTATTTGTACTCACTTAATATGACGCAGACTCACATTTTATCCACCGTTGGATAAGTGAACCATTAAAGGTCATATCTATTCAATAATAAATAAAGTGAATCCATGATATCTATATTAAATAAATGCATATAATATTTTTCTTGAGGAACCTTCGTGATTTTACAATATAACATTCACCTCTTGAAAGTGGGTATTACAATTCTCCAACTAAACCTTAACCCACCTTCTAGCAACTAGTCCTAGTACTCCTGATAGCATATGAGGGTAGAACTTAGTTGTGCTTAAACTAGTTTATATTTGGTAGCTAGCTATTACTTCATGCTAGGACAAAGTCCCATATTGGTTAGAACTCTGACAAGCAGCCAAGGGCCGATTATAAAAAGTTGAATCTTTCAGCAAGTCAAATCATACCTTTCTCGGCCTTTTGGCTAAGATCAAGTGTAGTATCTGTTCTTATCAGTTTAATATCTGATACGTGGGCCAATGGTCCACATGATATTAAATTAATTATTTTAGGGAGAGGGTCCATTACAGTGGCTTGCTGCTGGGACTCTCAAGCGTCGCCTATGCGTTGCACTATAGCATGGGCCTGGCGTATCCCACCCAATCCAGTCCAAGTATAAATGTCCTTGAGTTGTTGGCTACTACAATGTGATTTCTTTTCTGGTCAATATTACACTTTTATTATACCCAGGCCTGGTCTCGTTTGGGCCTATACTTACTTGTTAATTATATTTCAGGCTCAGGCCGTGGAATTTCGATCTCTTTGGATTTTATTTGTTGACCAATGTTCTATGTCGCTTGTTGAAATTAATTTGTACGAAGATGGTTTTGGACAAGTTGAAATTAAGTTTTATAAAAACAAAAGTTTCACATTAAAAATAAAATAAAGTGTCCGATCGAAAAAATAAAATCCTAAAATGTTAATAGAAAACATAGTATGTTTCACTTGGACAAGTTGAAATTAAATTTTATAAAACAAAATTTTCAAATTAAAAACAAAATAAAATGTTAACAGAAAATAATTTCTTTTCAGTTTTCATGGAAAAAAATCCAGGTAAAAAAAATAAAACTTTAAAGAAGACTTTTCTATTTGAACATTAAAAAAGGACTTTTGAACTTACATTTTGCCTTTCATTTTATTAACTTTAGATGGTTTATTTATTTCTTTTCTGGCATTTAGAAAAAGAAAATACAAAAAAAGTTATACTAAAAATTTAGACATAGGAACTTGATTGCCATAGAAAGCGCATTAAAAAATTCAAAAGCAAGAAAAAAATTAAATCCTTATAAAATATATCATTTCATATTACCTTAATTCAGAAAGAATATTAAAAAATTAGTAGAAAAAATAAAAGTAAAAATTTATAAAATTTCAGTATTAGCTTAATTCAGTGTAAAAAGTTGACTACAAATGGAATTAAATTTTATGGGTTTAAGATACTGACTTTAGTTGGAAGTTTAGAAGTGTTTTTCCCTTCTTTAGCTACACCATGAGGGAGGGAGACATTTAGCTAGACAATGTATATTTACACTTCCAAATATCAAATAGCTCTTGATAATAAATTAATATCCGTAATTCAACATATGAATATCATGTTTAGGATGAGATTTTGAGATGTCTCAATCCTATGGCAATCTTTGCACAAGTCGATTGTCAAACATGTGGCAAAGTGGGAATTTGGAGTTTGAACTAGAACTACAGCTACGGGAGAATGCTTAATTAGTGAATTTGAAAATTAGTTGTCATTGTCAAAAGCCGAGAAAGGTATGATTTGATTTGCACATTTAATTCATTGTCACCATTTTGTTTTAGAAAAAGTTTTATTATTTGGATTTATAGGTGTGGATATCATATCGACTCATATCTCATTCATTGTAGATGAGAAGTGAATCTCATTTAAATAGTGTACACGCCTTATTCAATAATAAATAGAGTATGAGTTGATAAATGTCTCACAATTTATTAATACAATTAACATTTCGCCCTCTTAGAAGGAATAGGATTTATCTGCAGATAAAGCCATGTCGTTCCAAGTCATCAAGACAACAGCTGTGGGAGCATATATGTAATAACTTTAGCATTGATTCTCAGCTAGGGTGTCAAATGCTAACATCTTGAAACACCAAGAAGTTGTTGCATCATTTATTCCTTTCAATAAATTCTGTCTAATTTAATGTGCATGTGGCCTCAATAATTCCTTGATATGATCATATAGTATTAATGTAGAGAAATTATATTTTATGCCTTAGTTTTCATTAAATATTTGTGCTTCAAATCACCTTCTAATACAAAATTCAGTTGGGGTTTTCATATAAAGAAATCCAAAGCCCAAAAAATACTACTACTCCAAAACAGGGATTTCGTCGTTTCCATTGGAGTTTAGATGACACAAAAATGATTTTACTTGTTAGTTGGCTTCTAGCTTCCAATTTGCCATTCGTTATAAAATATGATGTAAAGTAGAAGCAGGGGTTTCCCATCTAATTAATTAAGGACCCCTTTCTCATGGCTTCGTATTCCTAGCTACAAAAAAAAATTATGGTATGGGTTAGTCCCTATTATTTTGTTCAGTGGTCCACTGCAATGATGATACTTTGTACTGGGTAGTATCTGGTTCAAGAAAGATTTAATAACTACTTTGAACTTTGTAGTAGACAACTTGAGGAATGAGCCGAGCTTGACAACACAAAACAAGCACCAACGAAGTTCTGTAGGTCAATAAACTCTCCACAGTGGTACCTTATACGGTCATCGTATATGTCAGTTCAAAATTGTTTTTCCTTCAAGGAGGAAACTAATTGTATATTTACTCTAATTGTTTGTTGAAATTACTTTCTTCTTTCTCGCGACAGTTGCAGCGCCGCTGCACAATCCATCCTTGCAGTGGCGATCACAGTATATAGCATGTATCAGTAATCAAAAGTATGAGATAAAAAATTAAAGTTATAATGTAAGAAGGGCATTCTAGAGCATTTAACTAAAAGTTATAAAAATGGGAGTGATAATAGATATTTGAGAGTGACAATAGTCTCCTATTATCGAATTTATTTTGGTGTTCTGGCTTCTTGGTCAGGCAAATAATCATACCTTATCCACTGACCACTCATTGATTATGAATGAAAAAGTTTGGTTAATGTGTTTAATTTATTCCTTGGGGATTGTACTAAGTTTCAAAGCTGTTTGTTGTCCTCTGGCAGCCACATTAGTGCATGGATTAAATTTGCATATGGGCCGGGCTATTGAAACACTACTACCTTAATCAATTTCGGGATTATAGAACATTATAAAATTCTTTGTAAATTCTCTATTTTTTTATGAGGAATAATGGAATTTAAACCTATAACCTCATAAATTATCTAAACCTCTTAATATTAGTCTATTTTTATTGACTTGAAAATTCTCTACTCTTAATATAAATAGAGATAAATTGCACCTTACTCAATAATGAAATGACATCTTCACTTTTAGTTAATGATAGAATTCACGTTTCTTTTATATAAAATATCACTCTATATTGGAGGTAAAGAGTAACCAATTTGATACTCCATAACCATACAAGTAGAATGTGATATATTTGGTTTTTAATAAGTTTAATTTCTATGTCCTATAGTGTTCAGAAATTAAACTCTTTTCTAAAATTTGGGAACTTATTTCAGGGCAAATAGGAAAAAAAGTGATTGGCAAAAGGAAGAGATGAGTAAATGTGAGATTTAACTTTCAATCCGAACCACATCTACGCTATGTGTATTATGATAAGGGTATGCTATTTGAGTTATAACATATTTTAAAAGACATTAATTGTACACCATAAAATAAAAATGAAAACTAAAGGATAAGTTTTTTTTTTTAATTTCTTTTGAAAAATAGAAGATGATACCGCCAAGGTACATGTTTAATGGCTTTCGTCCTTACTGCACCTAACCTCAGTACTATTTTAAAACCAAAATAAAATAAAATCAGCCTCTTGTTATTGTACATAACAAGAAAAAACCTCTCCATAAACAAGTTAACAATGCAATTGACGCGAACCTATCTGGAATTAAAAGCTTACTGATTTGGAAGAAGATTGAGCTTGTTTATTGTAGAGTGGCATTAACCCTGTGCTCAATGGAATTAGAGCCCCTTTAGTTAAAGTGCAATGGAGCTGCCATTATTATCACTACTCATAGGTCATTTGATGGCATTGAGTTCTTTCCTTTTACTAAAGTGCATTCAAATTGCGCTTGCTATTCTACTTAACGGTCATTTTGATGAAAGCAATAGTTTGGACTTGATCACACTGGCTTCAAATCAGCTCCAAATTCACCATTAATTCAAATATTCTGCCCTTTAATCAAACACCCCAAATGACTATCTGTCATGAACCAATTAATCATCCACATCGTGAAGTTAAATTTTTAATCATGGGGTACCGTTGTGCTTTCGCTTTCATTGCTGCCCATGCGCAATCCGCTTTGAATCAGTGACCCCAGTTAAACTATTACACCAGCAAGTCAAGTTATTAGAGTGTCACCCCTTGAAACATACGCTTAATTTATGCATAACGGTTGCAAGGAAAGATCACATGCATTTGGAATAATCAAATCATATTTTTCTATATATAGTATAGAGAAATATGATCATGCTTGTTTTAAAAAAGTGCACAATATCAGATCAACAAGTCACAAGTTATTCTTCGACCTAATCCTGATGGGATACTAGTGTTTACCTTCATCTAAATTTTTTCGGTGCCCAAAAAAAAAACACAAGTCACAAGCTATATATACCATATTATAACATGACCCTCAACCAGCATCGATAAGGAATCATTTGATTATCGGATCTATGGCAACTAGTGATAAACAAAGGCAACAATATTGGGGTGTTAGTTACTGGTTCGTTTAATCCTTCGGATTATTGCAATAATTTGCCAACAATTTGATAATTGGCATGTATGACAAGTTCAGTCAAATGCCTATACAAAGTTAGGCAGGCCCCATTAAAGATGAAAAGGCATAAAAATAAAAGGGGCTTCTTTTCTACCTATGCCGCGTATATGTAGCAAAAGAATGGCAAAGAAAAAACAAAAGGCTGCTACCTTTGGGAGTTAGCATAGTATCTTCCCCGCACTATGCTTTCACTTGCAGTTCACTGCTCACAACTTCACATTGACGGATCTTTTGGGGACATAGGGGCCACGGCCCCCAAATGTTTAGCCATATACAAAAGTCTAGTCCAAGATCCCTCTGTGACTATATTCACCTTAGGTATGTATTATCATATTAATATTGTTGAATGATCCGGAGAGGATGTTTAGAATACTGGTATACCAATAAGATACCATTATATTACAGATTAGATGTTCATGCTTGAAATAGTGCCAAAGTAACCAAACACACTAATAATTCAACAATTTTTTGGGTACATGTTTATTGTGATTCTTTTATACACATGAAACTCATCCATAAAATTTATATCACCACTTTTTTATTCTCCAACCAAATGTATTTGAATTATACAAGATTTCATGGGGGTTTCTCTTACCAACTTATCTCTACTAATGCAATAACCAAAGTTAAATTTCATGGGGGAGATGCCATCCACTGCATTATGATTAAGGCACGGTCAAAATTTTTTTTACCTCCATTGCAACTGAAGCAGAGGCACAGTTTCCACTGGTCAGCCTTAGTATGGAATCATTTGTAGGGGAGATGCTCGAGTGGTCTTCTGTTCAACCATCAATTGCTTATCATTGTGTGCAAAATGGATTTTGCTTCCCAGATCCCTTCCTAATGCCGTGAAAGAATAATTTAGCAAATAATTTTCAACTGGGTTATGTGTCATGTTCCCGAACCTATCGGTATTACTATTGCCCTTATTCTCTAGCATCTTTGGCCTATAAAAAACATTTTATAGTTGTTTTATTTGAAAAAAAAAGGGATATTGTTACTAAAATAAATCTCAAGCTCCTCAAGCATGGTCCATTTTCAAATATGGGAAAAGGAATTTAAATTTTTTAATATAAACTAAACAAAAAGGAAAACGAGTGACAAGACATTTTCTTGAAAGACAACAAAATCACCTATTTCCCCTCATTTTTTTGAGTTCATCTTTTTTAGAGCTGATGAAGCCAAGGGCGCATGGACTTACTCTCTTTATTATTTATTACACTTTTCTTTTACTCTCCATATTCGACATTGGCCAGCAATAGCTGTCTCGTGAACTTTGCCACGCCAATACAAGAGCATGTTTTGGGTGGTTTAAGGACCACCTCATCCTTTAGTTCACATGGCTTTGTATATATGTGGAAAATCCAATTTGCGCGTCCCTCTAATTGTTCTCCCCCTCATAAAATTTATCAACATGCAGAATCTGGATCATGTTTCATTTTGTCTCGTCACGGAGTGTTCTAGTGTGTTCTAATCAATGCCCCCACAACTATCCACTAATAATTGAACCCAACAAAGACAAACACAACACAAGCTAAACCAAACAGTAACAACTCTGTGAATCAATCAGCAGTAAAAGGCGAAACATAATATTAAAAAAGAGGCACATAATAATAACAATAATAATTAGTTAAAAAAAAAAAGAGCATTGCTTGATTCATTGCTTCCAACCCTTAGGGGAAGCCATAAATATAATATAATAAACACTTACAGAAGCCAAGCTAATAATACTGTTTCTCGAGTAATAATAATAATAATAATCATATAAATATACCTTCATCCAAATGTAAAAGAACCAAAGCTTAAACTTTTCTATCAAATCTAAAATATCCAAAAAAAAACATTACTTAAAATATGAAATTGAAAACAAATCGAGCCAAACTGCTAAGTTTTCTTAGCAGAAACTGGTTGTCCATCATCGATCCATCTTTCTTTCCCCCCTCTCAATCAGCAATGGTCCAAGTCATGTCATTCTCGAAGATCCAGTGACAAACCTCGATCCGACCAGGACCCGACCCGAGGGCAAGAAAAGCACCGTGAGTTGGGCTCCAAGCCGAGGTATCCAAGTGACAAATCGCAACACCGTGGTTAATCTTCGCCTTGCTATTCGGGTCAAGTAGATCCGCTTCATAGACCCGAACCTTAGGAACCGAATGGCAATAATAAAGCAGGTAAGGGAAAAGACTCTGGTGGCACGACACGGATTGCGTGACCCTCCCACCGTTGATCCCACGAACCTGACCAACCAAAACATTGTTCTTCGACCCATTAACATTCCAGGTTGTCCGGACCACAATGTTCCGACCCATGACCGAGGTGGAAAAGTCGATCATGTCCTCCACCGATCCAACGCACCGTTTCGTCTCTCCTGGGCTCGGCACCCTCTCGCACTCCTCCAACGAGTCCCTCATCATCTTCTCCATGGACCCGTTATCTGAGGCCTTGAAGATCTTCTTCAGCTCAGGGATCTTCGAAGTCGCGAAGGGCAGTTTGGACAATATGATCCGGGGCAAAAACGACCTTTTGGGCATTTTATCCCTAATGTCAGGCATGGGCATCACCGTCCCCTCCTTCAACATCTTCTCCCGGAAGAATTTGCCCGGCTCCACCCACTTATTCACCAAACTGCCACTGATCCTCCCTGAACTCAAACCCTTCGTCCTCGCCATCGAAGAACTCAACACAGTGCTCACATTCGTGTACTTCGCGAACGAAACACCGTCCTTCGAATACTCCTTGAAGGTATTATTCACGCCGTAGCCAGTAAACCCAACCTCGGAGTTCCCAGTGGATCCTTTCCCGTAACCTGCGAACGTGTCGGTCCCTTCGTTGAACGATTTCCCGTAATTATTAAACCCAACCCTCGCAGCATTTGAACCCTTCGCATAAGAACTGAACGAATCCGCACCCACATTGGCTCTGTCTCTGTAATTAGCGAAACTCTCAACGGCGCCGTTTCCTCCAGCAGCATAGTTAGAGAAAGTGTTGGTAGGGTTGTTCATGTCAACACCGTAACCCTTAAAAGTATCGTTCGCACCGTTTGAAGTCTCAGCGTAGTTCGAGAACCCCGAACCGACAACGTTGGACCCTGTCCCGTACGACAAAAACAGGTTCTCAGGCCCGTTCCCGTTTTTCCCGTAAGAAGTGAAAGACTGTTCACCAGCATTGCCGTTTTCTGAGTAGGAAGAGAAGATTGCTTCCGACCGTTGGCGTTGTCGGAGTAGGAAGTGAACCCTAAATCAGGAACATTGGTCTCGCCGGCGTAATTTCGGAAATCGCCGGCTCCGCCAGTGGCTCCGGCGCCGTAGGTGTGGAAGCTCTGGTCGACGACGTTGCCTTCGGTGGAGTAGCTGAGGAAGGACTCGGAGTGGCCGGCGGAGTCGCGGCCGTAGCGGCGGAAGTCGTTCACCGGGATGTTGGCAGACTCGGAGTAGTTCTTGAACGAGTCGGATCCGCCGGGTCGATCCGTTCCGTAGTTGGTGAAGTTCTTGTCGCCGTAGATGGAGAAGTGGGCGTCCTTGTCGTGCTTTTCGAGCTCGGGCTGGAGCTCGGGGAAGCAGAGGAGGTTGGCGGCGGCGCAGAATTCGGGGAGGCGGGTGGAGAGGGCGGTGCCGCCGGATGCTGCGGCGAGCTTGGAGAACGCCGCCGCCTCCACGGCGGTCAAGGGGGACGCCTTGGAGATGAGGAAGGGTGGTTTTGGCAGGTTGTTGCGGATCTCCTTGTCCCAATAGCGAAGGAGGAATGCCTTTGGTGTGAATGGGTTGTTGTTTTCGTCGGAAGAAACCTGCATTGGTGAAAAAGTGGAAAACCCATTGAGATTATTGGTAAATGTTTAGAAATATTGGGAAAAGATTTGAGATTGAGAGAGGATTTGTGCTTACACTGATGAGAAGTGATGATGATGAGAAGAGGATAAAGAGGCAGAAGAAATTGAGTTGTTTGCTCATGTTAGTTTCACTCCCTTGTTTTTTCCTTTTTTTTTTTTTGGTTTTGGTTTTGTGTTTACTCTCTTTTTTCTTTGGGTGAAATTTTTTATGGGGTTTGTGAGAGGGAAAGACAGAGAGTGAAGTGTGAGAATGCTGAAGGACTTGTTGGGTTTCTGTGCAGGAATTTATATTGGTTGTTGGGAGTCAGAGGTAAGGAGTGAGGGACTGAGGAGTAGTTAGTGAGTTGTGTTGTGTTAAGTGAACATATATATGGTTTTAGATTGGGCCTT
This sequence comes from Dalbergia oliveri, assembly GCA_030441495.1. Taxonomy (NCBI): domain Eukaryota; kingdom Viridiplantae; phylum Streptophyta; class Magnoliopsida; order Fabales; family Fabaceae; genus Dalbergia; species Dalbergia oliveri. The sequence goes on along the minus strand of JAMLFY010000004.1, from coordinate 18,637,345 downwards.
CAATGTTCATATCCTGTTGGTTGCTGTGTGTATGTGTGTGAATGCTGGGAGCTTTTGTCTGGCTTGGGCATGTCTTCCTGCAAACTGCATTGACCAAACAAAAACAAAAAAGAAAAAGCCAATAATTGTAAGTGAGTTAGAAGTGTGATTTGCTGTAACATTAAATGATTATTAGTTAATTAAATAATTAATGTAATTTCAGTGCATTAACTGGGGAGGGGGGATGGGGTAGCAGTACAATACAATACATGTAAAAACAAGAAATCACCCGGCGAACTAAAACAGGTCAGAAACTGATGTGGATACAACTAGATGATGGGTGGTCAATACTTAGAAAAACAAGTGGAGTATAACGACGAAGATAAAAGGAGGAGAAGAAGGGGAAAGAAATTTGGAGTGGATGGGCAATGGCATTGAATTTTTGTAAGCATAAAGGATGCAGCTTGATCTGCTTGACAGTTTGCATGTAGAATACATGGGGGATAGGGGCGTATTTATAGCCCTTGAAAACACCCCAAATAACGCGCATTCTCAATGCAATAACGCGGAGTAGTAACAAATTGGGATTATGTGTCTGTACACTTTTTCCAGCCGTCACTGAAATTTTACCTCTAAATTTTAAAAAGAAATTAGTATTGGTGCAGCAGGAAAGCATAAAAACTTTAACCAAATGAGAGCCTACACACGGCTGGGTCCTCAACACAGTGCTAAGATGCACTAAAGAGAATAAGAGTTGTTTGGAAGTGTTTTGTTTTTAAATTTTTTAAAATTATTTTATTAAATAAGTTTTAGTTCAATTTTTAAAAATAAAAAAATAGAAAAACTTATTTGGCAATGTAACTTTAAAAATAGTTTTATAATAACAAAAAATAGAAAACCTGTTTGAATAATTTATTTTTAAAAATAACTTTTAAAACTAATAAAACAAAAAACTGTTTGGTAAATTGTATTACTATAAATGATAAATTTTAACTATTATGTTTTATAGATAATATTTTCCATAGATACTTAATAAATAAAGTCTTAATACAAATTCCTATTCTAAAAATAGTCTTAACACAACTTGATATCAATTTACATTTATAAATCTATTTATAACCTATCATAATTTTCTTGTAGCCACATCCAATTTGCAATTTAATCACGATATCTTGTCATTTCCCTTGCTTCATCAGTCAATCTTGTTGTGTTGTCCCTATTGGAATTTCCATCTACATTTACATTATTATTTGTAGCTTCAACATTTAATCCTTATCCTCCCATTCTCTAAACAATCTATCCGCATTCCCCACTTACGCACATAGTTATGAATTACACAACATGCTACGACAATAAAGCGTTGCCTAGAAGGCTTATATGGTGGCATTCGTCTCAAAATGGGAAATATTGCTTTCAAGACTCCAAAACATCTCTCAATTGTCATTCTTAAAGAAAAGTGTCTAAAATTAAATAATTCCTTAGAGTTCTAGCTTGTCGACCTCGTCCATGAAATTCTTGTGCATAATATCTTTCACCTCTGTAAGGTGGGAGAAACCCAGGACACGATACCCAGAATCCACAAGATAATATGAACCTAATGCAATGAACAAGTATTAACACGAATACCAACAACATCATTAGATAACAATTAACAAAGAGTAATTTAACACATAATGAAAATTATGGTATCAAATATAAATATATCACCTTCGGAAGGCCAAGGAAAATTTGCATTTTGATTGGTAAGTGCATCCAAAAAACTTTTGAATCATGAGCACTACCTTCCCACCCAGAATATACATATGTGAATAGCATATTGAAGTCACATATGCACATAACATTTTGTGTGATGACTGCCTTTCTACTTCTACATGATGTTTGCTTATTGGCTTGAGCCCATGCACTTATGTGTGTTCCATCAATCGCACCAATACAATTCTAATACAAATATATGACACAAACATATAAATTTAGCATAATATCTTAATTTGACAAAAGAAAATAGCACCAAACACCATATGCGAGGAAAGAAAAAGACTAACCTTGAACCACAGATAATATTTTGGATTATTTTAGATATGCTCAAGCAATTCTGGATTCTTGCTTTATGATTTCTTTACCTAAGCGACAAATTGCTCTCAAAACACTCTTGAAATGATGAGAAACTGTTTGGGTGAATGTTGAAACCGATCTGCTACTACTCTATGACGTACATTATGTCCTATAATGAACAAAAACATTGCTACTTGTTCTTCTAAAAACACACCTCTTGAGTCTTCTAAATAATGTTTGCTTCTCAATTCTTCACACAAAGCAACAAAACATGCTTTTCCATACGCAATAAATCAAAGCAAACTTTCCAAATTCTTTCAAAAGCTCACTAACAAATTCTTGACCACTTAATGCCGATATTCTAACATGAATTTTATTATAAAATTGGTACTCATAATCAGCAATCAAATTTAGCAACAATAATTCAGCAAATTCAAATTCATCATCACTCGAGTCAGATGAGGATGAAGATATTTCAAAAGTATCTTTTGAGATACTTTCACGCCTGGATGAAGGATGATTATCAATTTCCATCACAACTGAACCTAACATTAAACATAACATGCATTTTAATAAGTACTAATATTAAACATTACATATCATTCTTAACAACAAAATAATATGTCAAAACAAACCAGTCACATAAATTTAAAAAACACATACATAATAAGTATCTTCAACACAAATACTTATACATAAAAGTAGTCACTCAAGTCTATCTAACCATGCCTTTCTCCTATGCCCAGTTATACTTAAAAATGCTTCTCTATAATCAGCATTTTTGAATTTTTCCACCGCCTTCATATAACAGTCATCTGAGACATCATCCATCTTTTCAAGCTCTGTTATACATCTAGCCATAGTGTACTCAGTTTATGCAACTGAGAACTAGTGGCTTCTACACTCTTTGCCCTATACCTCTCAGTTCTAGCCATTAAAGCTTCAACTTTCTTCTTAGATGCCTCAACCATAGCTTTTGCTTTCAACTTAGATGACTCAATGAATGCTTGAAGTGCATCTTCCACTTGGATGCTCCTATTCTCTCTCTTGGACTTGCGATTAGCAACTTTAATTGTTCTTTTACCACTACGAGTAACTCTCTCTATTCCTGGGCTATCATCTTCCTCATCATCATCATCTAGATTTACATGAACCCCATCATGCAAAAATTTATTATCAAGCTCAATTTCATCATCCGTGTTAGGTGGATCTTGAGTAGATGAATGATGAAGCACCCTGTTGCACTACTTTTATTGAAAATCACCCCCAACAGTTTGTAATTCTCCAAACCTTTCTTCTTAAAAGGTGCAGCATTAGGATGTGCCTATAAGGAAAGTAAAAAATTATGGACGCTAAATCTCAAAATGTATAAATATGAATAAATTGACCAAACTTCTATCTAAACGTATACCCAAATGTAAGTTGACCAAACTTCTTCTGGAAGTGACAATATTAGTTTCAGCATCCCATCCAAATCCAGTTTGTTGCGGAAAAAATATTCCATGTTGTTGCCTTAACCTATTAAATTTCTGCTAATTTGTTTCATGTCATATTCACGCCCAGTTCTTTGATTAAGGTTTTGTAAGATGACTTGCCACACCTTAGGTGAAAACACATTATTCCTCATACTCCCCTTGTTAACCTCATCAACCATAACGTCTATAAAGATTTTGACAAATGAAGAGGGCCAAAGTGACGACTTTTTTTTCTCATTTTCCATCTACAATGGTAATCACAAATAAGCAAAAGAGGATATATAAAAATAAGAAGATATTAAGGGGAGTATAACTAAAAACATGAAACGGGCTTACTTCTAAAATCCCAAAATCTAAAGCTAAATTAAACCTAGTATCTTCTCAAGTCAGTTAAAGGTTCAAAAGAATACATGCTAATTTCCATCAAATGGCAATGCTATATACCTCACTCCGTAATCATGAACATCTACAAAATTTTCTATATGGGTGCTATTTAAAGCAATATACACAACTACTAAACATGAAAATGCTATAAACACCAATCTACATAATCATATTTGTGTCACAATGAACAACCACAAAGGAACTCAATCACAAATAACCTTTTACCGATAGTATAATTAGCATCCATATTTAGGCAACAAAAACAAAAAGAAATGCTTGAAAAGCTTCCCCCATACACATACATGAGTGTATCAACAATGTTATGTCCATATCCATATCATTCATTTAAGCCTAAATTGCAAAGAGCATCCTCCTTTCTAAATACAGAATTTTATTCCACAACCATTCAAGTTCGAGCCAAGTTAAGCTCCATAGTGAAAAGCACAAATTGATTTTTTAACAAATCAGATCTTCTTATACCAAGCAAGTCCCATTCCAATTTTTTTCATCCTATCACTTCTACTTACAGAGCCAATCTTTTCTAAATAAGAAAAGGAAAAAAAGAACAACAACCATACTGCAACAACAACAACAACAACAGCAACAACAAAGCAAAGGCTGAAAAAGAAAGCGGAGTAAGAGAAAGAGGGAGGTACTCACGGCGATGGAGGACTGGAGGATAGACAGCTCTGGATCGACGAGCGGCGGGTACGGAGGAGCATATCGTGGTCTTGGGGCGCGAGGAGCTTGGTGGCGGCGAGTCTTGGGTCGTGAAAGCTTGTCGCCATGAGCTTCGCGAGGGGGAGCTGGTTCGCGGCGGAGCTTCGCGGGGGGGAGCTCAGTCGCGGAGCTTCGTGAGGGGGAGTGGTCGCGCAGAGCTTCACAAGGGGAGCTGCTAGTTCATGGCGAAGCTTCGCGTTGGTCACAGGCCTTCGCGGATCGTGATGGTTCACGGCGTCTTGGGTCGCGAAGGGGATTTTCCGACGACCTGGGCCTGGCGCTCCGGGTCTGGTTCGCTACTTGGGGTCTCTGAAGGGAAGGGCTGTTTGATGATGATGGAGTTGAGGCTGAGACAAATAATAGAAAGAAAAGGGTTGTTTTGGTTCCACAAGATTCGAAGTTGGCTTTGAGAACAACAATTCACAATAATCTCAAAAATGCCACCGTGTTTTCATCTTCCTTTAGAGCAATAAAACAACAAAACAGTAAAAATTGTTCTTGGTTTTTGGTTTTTAAAACCTGAAAAGTGTTTTTTGTTTTTAAAAACAAATTTTGTAAAACAAATTCACAAACAGGTTTTTTGAGTCTTTTGTTTTTAAAAATAGAAAACAGTTTTAAAAACATGCTAAACAACCCCTTAGGAAAATGAGTATTTTATTCCTTGAAGATGTGTTTTGAATACAATCCAAAGCTCCTTATTTATATAGGAACTAGGCTCCTTACATTTGCTAAACAAGCAATGTGTGATTAATAAGTAAAAGGAATAAATAAGCAATGTGGGACTTATTTTGTTTTCTTGCGATCCACACACTCCATATAGTCTAAAATTATACGCTCCGCATTAGTTCCCTCCACTTGTGAAAAACTCAGCCTCGAGTTTTGGGCTTATCGGGTAAAGCGATTCATTGAAAGAGTAAAATGGGTAGATATTTGCTACATTAAATGTTTTGGATATTTCCATAGTGTTGGTAAGCCCACAACATAGGTGTTGTCGTTAATTTTCTTTAGGATCTAATAAGGCCCATACTTCCTCAGCCCAATTTATTATAGGTTCCCACAGGAAATCGCTCTTGGCACAAGAAAATCATTACTTCATCACCAACACTAAGTAACTGCTTCCTATGATGTTAATCTCCAGCCTTCTTGTATTTAGTATTAGCCTACTCCAACTTCTGCCTAACCTCAACCTGAACCTCTTGCCATTGATCCGCCAAATTCTTAGGCTATCCTGAACCAAGGTGCTTCAGAAGCTTAACTAAGGTGCTTCGGAAGCTTAACTAAGTCAAGTGCATACTGTCGGTTGCCTATACACAATAGAAAAATGAAGACCTAATAGTGGCACTATGAATAACACTATTATAAGCAAATTCTGCCTAGGCTAATGCAAGGTCCCACTGCTTGGGCTTATCTCTACAAATGCTTCAAATCAAGTTCCCAAGAACTCTATTAATAGCTTCAGTCTAACCATTTGTCTGTGGGTGCGTGCTACTATAATTCAGGGATGAATCAAACATTCTCCACAAAGTTCTCCTAAAATGCCCAAGGAACGATTGTCCCAATCATATGTGATGGCCTTTGACACACCATGCAAACGGGCAACCTCCTTGAAAAACAATTTGGCTACCTCGTTTGCATCAGGGCTTTTTGCAAGGAATGAAGTGTGCCATCTTAGAAAACCTGTCAATGACAACAAACATGGAATCCACCATGTAACATCCCCTCCTGCTTTATGGATTGACGACTTATCCCCACAAACTAACACGTATTTTCAACGAGTTTTATCCTCACTCACACACTTCTTGGAAAATTTCCAGGAGGTCACCCATCCAAAAATTGCTCCAAGTCAAGCACGTTAACCGTGGAGTTCTTTCGTGATGGACTACCGAAAAGAAGATGCATCTTTGTTGGCATAAGCAGGACCAATCAATTCATATAAATCATCCTCAATTTATAGTCCCATACCTATACAGCCTCAGGATCCCTCTCATTCTGGTGTATAATCGTTCATTTATTTACCCCTCCACTTAGAAGCCTCAGAAGCCACTCATTGTTCGTGCCTTCTTGCATCGGCGATACTCCCCCTCGTCACGAGCGTTACATGCCCACCAGCTTCTGCTGGTTCATCCCGAACCACACGTACTAGGAAAGGTGCAGGCTGATACCATTTGTAACATCCCTGCGCTTTATGGATTGACGACTTGTCCCCACAAACTAACACGGGTCTTTTCAACATGCTTTGTCCTCACTCACACACTTCCTGGAAAACTTCCAGGAGGTCACCTATCCCAAAATTGCTTTAAGTCAAGCATGCTAACCGTGGAGTTCTTTCATGATGGGCTAAAAAGAAGATGCATCTTTGTTGGCATAGGTAATATCAATCAATTCATATAAGTCATCCTTAACTATATATTCTCATACCTATACAGCCTCAAGATCTCTCTCATTCTGGTATGTAATCGATTCATTCACGTACCCCTTCACTTAGAAGCCTAACAAGAGCCGCTCATTGTCCGTGCCTTCTGCACTGGCAATCACTCCCTGCCCTTGTCACTGGGCGTTACACACCCCAAGCTGAGTGCGAGTAGCCCAACTCGAAGTCCATAGACCAGTCTTCCAAAATATTATCTAGAATAGGCAAGGGCATATATAAACTAGTATTTTGTGATTGGCTCTTAGGTTTGGCAAATGTAACATCTTTGCACAAACCTACCAACATCATGCCTCATATGAGGCTAATAAAACGTCCCCTCAATTGTTGTAATCATCTTGTCACTACCGAAGTGACTGGCTAAACCCCTCCATGCAAATCACATCTCAACTTCTCTTGTAGTAAGAACTTAGGATGCAAAGCTGATTTCCACGCATCAAAAATCCATCATACACATGAAAATCTTCAACATTCTAGTTGGCAACGCATTTCTCCCATGCATCATGAAAGTCCTCATTGGCCTCATACATGCCTCGAACTTCATCAAATCCCACAATCTCTTGCCTCATCATAATCAACAAATTTACTCGCCTGCTCAAAGCATTAGCAACCTTATTCTGCCCTGCCTTATGCACCAATTTGAAAGGGAACTTCTGAAAATTAGGACCATCTGGCATGCATGTTGTTGATCCTCTGACTATTCAAATACTTCAGAGCAAGATGGTTGAGTATGGGATGAATTCCTTGCCAACCAAATAATGCTCCCATACCTTAAGGGCATGCACCATGGCATAAAAATATTTCTCATAGCTGGTCCATTTTCTTTTAGCCTCACTGAGCTTCTCATTGAAATAAGCCATGGTTTATTCCTTTGGGATAGGACAACACTTGTGCCGACTTCAATAGTGTCATATCCCACTTCAAACTAGGCATCAAAATCTACAGGACCAAAACGGAGCAATGCATAACTTTTCCTTGAGGGTGCAAAACTCACTTCTGCCTTTTCATTCTAATGGAACTTCCTTTTCTTTAGACATTCAATGATAGGTGTTGCAATTGTACTGAAATTCTTAATGAAACTCTATAGAAAGTTGCCAAACCATGAAAACTCCTCACTTCTATTACAGTTTTGGGCATCAGCTAATCACGAATAGCTCAGATTTTCTCCTCATCAACATGGATTCCATCTTCACTCACAATATAGCCTAAAAATAGCAGCTTGTCCGTCATGAAGCTATAACTCTTCAAGTTCACATACAACTTATGTTTCTACAAAGCAATGAATACTTCTTGCAAATGCAATATATGCCCATTTTCTGCTTTGCTATAAATAAGGATATCATCAAAATACACGATCATAAACTTGCCAATAAAAGGTTTCAACACTTGGTTCATTATCCTTATAAACATGCTTAGGGCATTAGTCAGCCCAAATGGCATTATCAGATACTCATACAAACCCTTTTTCGTTGTAAAGGGTATTTTCCATTCATCGTCTAGCTTGATCCTCATTTGATGGTACCCACTCGAAGATCAATCTTCGAAAACACCTTAGCACCATACAATCTGTCAAGCATGTCATCTAATCTCGGATTAGGAATTGATAGGCCAAGTGATCTTGTTGATGGCATGATTATCTAAGCACATCCTCCAACTCTTGTCTTTCATTGGTGTTAATATTGCTAGGCATGCACGAGGACTCATGCTTTCCCTAATATGTCCTTTGGGCAACAACTCTTCAACTTGCACCTTTATGATCTCTCCCTCTTGTGGACTTATTTTGTAATGAGGTTGATTTGGTAGACTAGCACAGGATTCAAATAAGTCTGGTGTTGTACTTCGCTTATTAGAGGTAAGCCATTTGGTACATCTTCTAGCATCACGTCACAGAATTCTTCTAATAATGGTTTCACGCTTTGGGCAACTCTATCAATTTAGATTCTAACTCAACCTCCAATACTTGTTTTAGAATCAACGCATGTACTTCTTTGTTTTTCTTAACAACTTCCATCTCGTGCCTTGAGCTAGTGAGTGTTAGGAAATTCGGCCCTCCACTTTGGAAGCTTTGGCTCTGAAACTCAATTTCATGGGCAACAAGTGGTACTTTACGCCATCTTCTCCATAGCATAATTATTTTCCCTCCTATCATGCTGAACTCCAACATCAAACTCCATGGTCTACCCATAACAAATGACAAGCATCCATGTCAACAATGTCAAAATAGATTTCATCCTCATATTTTCCAATGGAAAATGGCACTTTGCAATGGTCGGTGACTTAAATCTTCTCCACTGCCTTGATCCAACGAATAGTGGATGGATTAGGATGCTTCTCAACCTTCAAGCCTAAAGCGCCCATAGTGTTTCTACTAGTGATGTTCTCGCAACTACCTTTATCAATTATGACAACAAATAATCAATTTGCGATAGTGTACCGAGTTCGAATAACTGATTTCGTTGAGTTTGATCTTCTTGCTTTGGTGTTGCGTTAGCCTCCTAACCATATAGCTTTGTCCATCATCTCTTCTTCATCACTCACACATCTCGATCCATCGTCTTCCTCTTCTCCATCTACCATGTTGATCGCCTTTTGGAGTGGGCACTCACTGGATCTATGTTCAGGTTGCTGTACTTGAAGCATTTTCCTAGTATCGGCTTTACATATGGATTGGCAGTCTTTGATACCTCCTTTGCTTCTAATATCTTCTACTTTTCTAATGTTTTTTCCTCCCTACCTTAGTCAACATGTACACGATTGTCATTAATAGCCTTGCCTCGATCATTAGCTGGTCAATGGGAATTGCCTCTGCAACTCCTATAAGAATAATCAACTTTACTCCTTTCCTGCAAAATCAACTCGGCTCCTAATGTCGTGTTCTTCACCTCAACTAATGTTTGCACCATTGAATACTAATTCTGTCTCTAATTGCTGACCTCAATCCCTTGAGGTATCTTGCCACCGTTGTCCTTCAGTCTCTAGCAAATCATTCCTTTGTGCCAGCCTTATGAACTTTACAATGTATTCATGGATGGTATTCTGACTTTGTTGACACCTTTGCTCCTCCTGAAGCAGACCCTCATAATCTGGAGGTAGAAAATCGACAATCAGCAACTGTCTCATTCTAGTCCAAGTTCTTATCCTTCACACCTTCTTCTAGATTGTAATCTTTCCCGCCAAGCCGATGCTCCTCCTTTCTATCCGCAAGCAACTAGCTTCACTCTTCGCTCTTCAAGCACATTCATGTGCTCGAAGAACCTGTACATCTGCCTACACCCAGCTATCGAACCTTGCTCTGATTACGAACTAACGCAACAAGAAAGCATAAAAACATTAACTTAAACAAGAGCCTGCAATTGGCTAGGTCCTCAACACAATGCTAAGATGCACTAAAGAGAATAAATCTCTAAAATGAGTATTTTATTCCTTGAAAGTGTGTTTTGAATACAATCCAAAGCCACTTATTTATATAGGAGTTAAGCTCCTTACATTTGCTAAACCAGCAACGTGAGACTAATAAGGAAAAAGAAATAAACAAGCAATGTGGAATGTATCTTGTTTTTTTGCAATCCACATACTCCATATAATCTAAAGTCATAAGCTCCGTGTCAAGTACTATAGCATTAAAAAAAAAGATTTATTTAATCAATGTTGACACTCATTAAGAAGTTAAAAAAAGATATTAATATTAAAAAGATAAGATTTTTTATTCTCAAAGTATGAGACTCACTATCACTAAAAAAAAAAAGTATGAGATCCACACAAATTTTAAAACTTATTTCTTATATATTTTAACCAGTGCACTCTTATCATCAAGACATGGTTTGCAAAACCCTTGAAAAATTAATAATGGTGACACATCATTACAATCAGTATAATCAAAATGCCAATTAGGAGCCATAATAGTCCATAGAAGAAGACATATTGTGCATAATCTGATTCTGATGCCATATATTCTTGACTTAATTAGCAAGTAATTTCCTGGTTAATTTTGTATCAAACAAAATTAAGCTACTGCACTCAATTAGTTAAAGTGCTGATAATACTGTCAAAATTAAAAAGTGTCTTCTGTAATAAAATGCTCTAAGGTTACAAGAAAATCCCTTACAGTGAAAAGATCCAAGCTTGCAATAACAATTTATAAATTACTACTAATTTTATAACACTTATGTTGAGTCGTCTATACTCTATAATGATGGTTGTGTCATTTCCCATTCCCTTTCGAGCAATGGAAGTGCTCCATTTCTAGGACAATTTGCACACAAATTATTCTTCTTTATTTTTTACTTTTAAAACTTTAGGTGAGCATTGATACAGTAACACATTATTTTTGGCAGAGAAGTGTACAGTCATAAATCCATTGATTTAATATGGGCATATGTTGTCGATCGACCAAAAAACAAATATATGGGCATATATGTTGTGTCTTTTAAGGCTTGGAAGTTTCCGACATATTATATATTCCAACTCACAAATGTCTTTTTTAGAGCTTTTATTGAAGTTTAAATTTTTCATGTATTATGGACGTCATATATCAACGGAACTGTTATTCATTGCGAAATGATGAATACTGAGAATTGTTGTAATTAAAATATTAATTTCGTACGAGAAGATTTTTTTTTTTTGGTACATAGACGAGAAGAGTATAAAATTTTTTCAGTTTGATTCTTACTTAAAAAAAAAAAAAAAGCAAAGGGAAAAAGCGCAACATACAATAATTGAAGATTTGTACGACTGTTCCTATATTTCAATTCGTGGTATATCATCTATATCTTATATTGTGCAAACCCTCCACGAGCATACCAGTCCGTCCAATTCATATGTCATACTAAAAAGCGAATAAGATATCATATAATAATTAAAAGATTCAAATATGTATTTAAGTATTCAAATATATATTTAGTCCTTAAAAATAACCAAATTTTGACTTTAATACTAAATTTTTTTTATCTGAATTTAGTCTAAATATTTCTAAAACTATTTAGTTTTAACCATGTCACTACTCATGTATAATTACCGACTATTATGTAGTATTGAATGATTTGACCTTTCATTAGCCAATTCAATATTTAATCCAGAAAGATTAACAACAAAGTCCACAATCAATCAGGTTTAGAAATGTTCAAATCAAAGCAAAAAAATATCATGGATTAAAATTCATTTATTTTTAGGAATTAAAAACATACTCAAGCCTAGTTAAACTAAGACAATTATTGACCTCCATACCTTATTTTATTTTGGACTAAAAATAATTACATCTCTTTTTTAAATCAATTTATAACTATGATGCTTGGTAAATTTTGTATTTGTTGGGATGGTGAGTACTCCAATATGGGAGATCTCAATGACGGGGCTAAATGAAAAAAGTCACAACAACAAACTAGACATCATATCTTGATCAAAAATCTCAAGATAATGAGTTTATGGGTCATCTCATCTTATATATACTTTTCACTTACTTCATTCTCAATTAATCCTCCAATTACTTGATCAAGCCGATCCAAACCATAGGTTCTAATTTTGATACAACTTCTTGGGAGGAAAAGCTCAACATGGGAAAGATCTCAATCATCGGGCTAATTTAGAAAACCACAATAGTGGATCTGGCCACATATTAATCCAAAACCTTAAGATGATAAATCTATGAGCCTTCACATCTTATATATATATATATATATATATATATATATATATATATATATATATATATATATATATATATATATATTTCTATATTCAACATAATGTCAATTTTACTACTCACACTTGAAACTTCAATAGTATTCATGTTAAATTATTTTAACTTTTATGTAATTAACATTTTTTCTATTATTTGTCTCACATAAACATTGTTATCTTTCATTTTCTACTTCTTAAACAATATATAATTGATTTTGAAAATTCAAATATGATCATTATATAGAAAATAAATGCATTTAAAATTAATTTAATAAAAGTACTAATGAATATGGACAAAAAATTATAAAATTATCCCTGACTATAAATTGATTAAAAAGGATGAATGTGGATTTTTATTTTTGGTCCAAAATCCATTGGTCGATCACCCTCTTTTTATTTATTAATTTGTCAGCAAATATTAAAACAAATTTAAATCAAATTGCCGTTGCCTCAAGTTGACTACTAGATATGCTATGCACCGAAGCTATACAAATTTTAACATCTGCATTTCATTTTATATAATAAAAAAGGCTTTACTTGTTTTTCATGTGCTAAGAAGTACGACACATCAACTTGGTGGTGTGTCTGTGTATGACATGTGTTAGACATTGATCCTACGATATTATTACATATGTTGGACACAGCTTCCATACACATCTAATTAAAAAATTAATTTTTGAGTTTGGACACACATGGACACAAAAAAACTAATTGGATTATTTTGAAATTTTTCACTGATCATAAAAAAATAAAAAGAAGAATTAATTAGATAAAAAAATTATACATACAACAAAAAAATTCAAACAAAAAAAATCATACAAAAAAATAAAAAATATATATATATATATGTCGTGTCTATGTCCTATAATTTTTTAAGTTTGATGTGTTCTAATTTATGTGCAGTGTCCATGTTCGTGTCCTATACTTCATAGTTCATGTGTAACACCAATCATAAATAGATTAACATCTAAATTAATTAAAATTATATAAGATAATAAAAAAAATATAAGTTAATTTTTAAAAAAGAGGGTGATAGTTTTTTTTATGTAAAAGTAAATCTTCACTTTTGTGTGCATAAAAGAATATCTTGTAATTAAATAATCACTTATGACAAAAAGTATAATGTGTGTTTAGTACATTATGTTCAAAATTAATAAGTAAGGGAAAAATTAAAGTAATAATTAATATAAATTAAATTAAATTATATACGTATTCAAAATTATAATTTCATCTAAAATAAAGAGTCAATAAATGTACCAAAAGAAATAGTCAATAGTGGAGGCCATAAATGGACAGCATCAAGCAGTAAATATAGTCACGCCATCTCAATTTTGCGGTCGCATCATGGCGATGAAGTCATCTTTTTTCCCGCAGTGCCACATTCGCGTTTTGGACCTTTTGGTGCAAAAATTATATTCGTATTTATAAATGTATTTTTCCTTGTAATAGCGGTATAAGTTCGACTTGTGCGGACAAGATATTATTTTATATTTTAATCAAGTTAAATTTAAAGATAAAAGCTAAAATTACTAAAATATACAAATCTTGCATTCCAATTATTTAGTTTGCTCATAATTTGATTAATTTGTAGAGTAAATTACATTTACTTTCTTTAAATTTTGTGGAAATGTAATTTGTCTCCTTTTAGTTGTCAAACATATACTTATTGTCTCACTAATACTAATAACATGTGTAATTCAAAATGCAATGAGTGAAGGAATGAACATCTATTTGGTGTTCTATAAACAATGATAAATGATTGTATTATTTCTAAGACAAATAATTTGTATTAATATTATAATGGTCTTTTATATGACGAATACAATGAAATAATTATAGTTATTTTTCAATAAGTTATGACTCCATTTGCATTCTCTTGAAGTTATCTATTGATCATTCATCAAATAAGGATAATTAGTAATATTTAACTCAAAATCAAAATAATTCATAGTAATCAATTAAACAAAGTTTGAAGACAAATACAAAGCAAAAATGTAATTCTTCTTTAATAACTTTGAGCAAAGAATACAATAGATATTAATATAATTTAGAATATATGATTTTTTATAATATATAGATAATAAAATTTAAAATATATGACTCAAAAAACTAATATATGATTTTTCACCTAAAAAAACTAATGTATGAAATTTTTTTTACTTTAATTCTTAAATGTTTCTCTCCTTAATTTTCAATAATGACTATTTCAACTATTAAATAACATTTTAAAATTTTCTCTCATACTTTCTATGATTTGATCTAGATTTTTTTATGGGGATCATCCATATTTTATTTATATAAATGTTGTACATATTTATTCATGTGATAATGAATCAGTTACATCCTATCTTATACTTGAAATCTAATTTTTTTATTGTAATATATATAATTTTATTAAAAAATAATACTTGATTCAAAAAATCAATATATAAATCTTTTACTTTAATTCTTAAATATTTATCTCTCTTGATTTCCAATAATTACCATATTCACTATTAAATGATATAGATATGAATAAAATTAGAATATATGATTTGAAAATCTAATATACAGTGTTTATTTTAATTCTTAAATATTTCTATCTCTTGATTTCCAATAATTACCTTATTAACTATTAAATGATATTTAAATGTTTCCATATTATTATGCTATCATAGATTTTTTTCAGGGATAACCCAAATTTTATTCAGATCAATATATATATATATATATATATATATATATATATATATTGATTTGAAAAATTAATATATGATCTTTTTACTTTAGTTCTTGAATGATTCTTTCTCTTGATTTCTAATACTTACCATATTAACTATTAAATATGATATTTTAAGACTTTGTCTCTCATAATTTCTATGATATCATTTAGATACTTTTTACGAGGATCATTCAAATTTTATTCACGTCAATTTTGTACATATTTATTCATATGAAAATATAATACATTATTTTATATTTATATTGATATAATGATTTATTGATTTTGTATCTTTTAGTACAATGACATATATATATATATATATATATATATATATATACGCACACACGCAAACACACACACACACACACACAAACACATATATTTGTACGGTGTTAATATGATATGAATACATAAAATCGATTTCTTAATTTGAAATGGATAAGTTTCAAATATAATACACATGCATAAAATTCTATTTATATAATTTATACTACTAATAAAACTGAAGAAATAACTTATAAAATTGTGTAAATGCAGCAACCTAATGGATTTTACATTAAATGCATTCATTTGAAAAGAAATAAAAGATATATACTAAAGTTAAAAAAAAAAGAGAAAATATAATGCATTCATTTAATTTTTTAAAGAACCATCATAAAAATAAGGGATAAATGCATTTTACCTCCCGAATTTTAGTTCATGTGCAATTTACATCCTAACTTTTCAAAATATGCATGATACCCTTAACTTTACAAACTATGCAAAAAACTCCTCAGTATAATTTTGACAACTAATAAAGGTAAGATTTATGTGCACTTAATCCTCTAATATTTCTAATTTGTACAACTCGACTCCTTGTTCATGAATACTATGTGCAATTAACCCCTGATTTTTTTATTGTGTACAACACCTATTATGACTTAAACTTTTAGGGAGTTCTTTGCATAATTTAAAAAATTCATGGTGTCGTAATACAGTATTTAAAAAGTAGGGGATTTTTTGCAAAGTTTGAAAAGTTCAGTGTAATGCATTTTGAAAAGTTCGATTTAAATTACACATGATCTGAAATTCATGAGGTAAAATGCATT
Source organism: Dalbergia oliveri (assembly GCA_030441495.1). NCBI lineage: Eukaryota > Viridiplantae > Streptophyta > Magnoliopsida > Fabales > Fabaceae > Dalbergia > Dalbergia oliveri. The sequence goes on along the minus strand of JAMLFY010000004.1, from coordinate 18,620,839 downwards.
TAATCCTAAAAATAATGATCCAAACCAAAATTTTAAAATTTGCTTCTCAGTTTAAATCTTGGAGGAGTTTCTCCAATATGTTACCTTAAAAAATTATTCACTTGCTTAATTCAATTTTATCATTTAAAATTCTCTCAAAAAATTAGCATTTAAAAAGTAATTATTTAGATTTTTAAAAATGTAATTTTTAACAACTTCTATAATAGCCTTCAATGCATATTGTTTTCTCAATATACCATGAATCATGATAAATATCAATTACTAATCCAAGAAAAATATGTCAAGATTTTGTATTCCAATTATGGCTCTTGTCATAAAAGATTTAAATTAAAACAATAGCTTTTAAAAATATTTTAAAAAATACAATACATATTATAATGAGAATGCGAAAGAAAATATTTTAAGTTTACGAAAAGTCTAATGTCATTTCAAAATAAGAATGCATTTATGTAAACGAGCAAAAGAGAATGAACATATGAATTAGCTTATTTTTTCGCTCTCTCAATATTCTTTGTACATGCTCTATTTAAGTTTTATTGGACCTTAAAGTATTTTGTTTTCAACCTTAAATAATTTTTAGATTTTGATACTCAATTTATATTTTTAGGAGTAAAGTTTGTCATGAAATTTTTTTTATCAATATAATTTCTTATCATAATTGTAATTAACAATTTCTTTTAACTCCATGCATTGCATGGGTAAAAAAATACTTGTGTGTCTCATATGAGAGAACGATTTATTGTAAGAGTGAGAGGAGTGAATATTGATCGTTGAATTTTATATGAATGGTCAATATTAAAATATAAAATCATATGATTTTTTTAAATGAGTGTATGAGTATTAATTACATTAATTAACTTTCAATCTTATCATTTATGTATGGTTATACAAGATTTGCTCCTCTCACTCTCATAATAAACCACTCATCTCATGTGATACATCCCTATTCACAAATACAAAATGTTTGGTCTATATTATGGTGTACCTGGTGAAGTCCGTGCACACGCACCTTGCTGATCTAAACCGTTTAATCAATGGCAAAAACCAATATAGTGTATCAATACACCCTCAATATAGTGTACTCTAGATGTGCCATCACCCTCCTTAAATCCCATCACTTCCACCATATTGCAACCATAACCGCCCTTTCCCTTTGCCCATCGCCCCACCAAAAAGAAGACAAATCAAAGTAGCATCACAAATTGAATTCCCTAAACCAAGGGATGACAATGGGTATCCATGGAGGCTATGACATGCCCCTATCTCCGTCCCCATTTAAAATTTTGCTCTCATCCCCATTCTCCATTCCTTACGAGGATTTAAATCCTCATAGATATTCATGGGTTCATTAAAATAAAACAAAAGACTAAAAAAATAATAAACTTAAAAGAATATATAAAACCCTAATAAAAATACACAAACATCCATAATGATAAATGTTACCAATGCAAAATAATCCAATTTAAAAAATAAAATACATATAAAAATGCAAATTCGATAAAAGATTAGAAATAAAGATATGTTAAGGTTTTCTTAATATATGTTTATTTAAATGATTTTACATAAATGAGGATTTGGTGGGTTTCCATGAGATGGGGACCTCATCCCTTACCCCGCATCATTTAATTAATAGGGACTTTGCCCGCATCCCTGGGACTAAACTTATCCCCATCCTCATCTCAATTGTGGGTAATCCCTGAATACCCACTTAAGGGGTTCTTTTTGTCATCCCTACCCAAACAGAAACCACCTTTCTCTAAGAGAGAGAGAAGAAGAAGAAGAAGTAGACTGAAGCGATAACACAACCTTTTACCATTTTCTTTGAACCCCAACATCACTACTTAACCATCTCATCAACCATTGTCGCGAAGCACAACAATCACACTTCATCCCTACACCAAATTGCAAAGTGCCGTCATGAGGCCTCACCACCTTCGTGAGCTCACTTTCAAGGCTGTTGTTCATGGCCATAATCATCATCTCCATCATAGTGAAGATGCATTGTGCCTTCGATGAGCTAAGACCCGCCTTGAGCACAATTGTGGGGGTGATGGTGATGAATGGTTTGTGATTGTAAAACTAGTTTTCTGATATAACACTCTCCTAAGTACAACATCATCCTTAAGCCTTGATATTAGACTTAGGAGTTGTTACTTATAAATTAGCGGACTTTGCTTAAGTATCTACAACATATTCGAGTGAGTTGTACAGGAACTATTTCGTAGTTCTACTTAAATATATAAAAAGAAAAGAGTAGTTAGATAATACAGATTCAAATGCATAAAAAAGCTTTTCTATAAGCCTTAATATATATTTGTCTTAAACATTTATAAAAAAAAATTGAAAATGGTCTTTGGCCATCGAGCTATTCTGAATTAGACACTTGTAGCACGAGCAGCTTCATTATTCTCGTGAGCTATTAGGAGACGACACTAGAACACACAAATATAAGGGTGAGAATTATGAAATCCTTAGAGGGTATCCCAACATACACCATAATCAATGTCATCATCATCATCTCAGCCACTTTGGTTTATTAAAAAAATGTGATCATGCATTGACATAATAAAGGTTCATTTTAAAGTTTAAAATCATCCTTTCAAAGTGAGTTTCTTTTAAAATTCTAGCACTTAATACACATATATCATAATATTCCCATAATAAATCATCAGAGCCAAATAATTCTCAATAATATAAGTATGCATATGCTAAATACAATGACTTTTTCCACCTTCATAATTAACTTCATTTACTTCGTTTGACTTTGATATCTTTCTCAACTTCACATACCTTTGACATAAGTGGCTTTACCTACTCTATGGTAATAGACTGCTTATTAGGACTGAATTCATTCCTATACATAATTATTGGATTTATTTTCTAACTCTCATAGTACTATTACTAGTCATGTCTACTTTCCTTGACTTAGTGTCGAAGGGAACCTCATAAGTGGTCAGGTTCACTCCCCTGGCGATTTAATCTTTATAAGTGGCCATGTTCACTCTCCTTTATGATTTAATCTTTTATTTATTCTGAAATATTTTGATATCTCATATTTCATGCTCCATGTAATGCATTGGAAACTAATACAAAATTAGTGTCTAGAATCTACTAAGGTAAGAAATCTTTTAGATTTATAAATTTTTAAAATAGAAAATGAGTTAACAATATTTGAAAAAAAAAATCATGGATATATTTCAAGATGTCCATAACAACATATAAAAATTGCAACAAATTCTATCATTTGATAGGATAAAACAAATAGAAAAATTCAAATGTTAGAAATAGGTCATCCAAACAAAACATGGTTAATTAGTCACATTTTTAGAATTTTAAAAAATATTAAAACTTCACCAATGATCCTAGAAAAGTTCTCAAAGTTAGTTCCTTATGTTAGCTTTGATATAAAAAAAATATATCTCCAAGTGTGTTTAAAAAATTGGAAAAAATTATTGCCAGACTCAAAATTCGAGTTTTTAGCATACTAAACCAAGATCTAAGTTGATCAAAAAAGCTTCCTAACAACATATACTACCCCAATCAAGCATGTTCATCAATATTTAAACTCAAACCTATGATAAAAAACCAAACCCTAGTTTAATTCTTTAAAAATTTTCAAAAAACAAAAATTAGATTGAAAGAGGTTTTCAAGAAATCTCTACACTTAGCTAGCAAGCTTTTGCACTTGTGATGATTTCTCCAAGTGTGTTTCCACCCAAGACCAATCAAGACTAGCTAAATCCTCCCTTTAACAAGTGAGGCAGTGGTTCCTCTTTGATGGTAAGGTGAGATGAGAATTTTCTAAGTTAGATATGAAGGTTTTAAAAGGTAGATTAGGTTTTGTATTTAGGGTATTGGTATTTGGTGATATGGAATGAGGTTTGTAAGCTAGTTCTTAGGGTTTTGCAAGGAACAATTATAGAGATGCTATGAGAGGAAAGGCTGGCCAAAATTGTGGAGAAAAAGTGAGAAATATGAGTGGTGAAGTCAATATAAAGGTGTGTAAAATATTTTCACAAAAAAAATAATTTTGTAATGAAAATCTAAAATAGAATTTTTGTGTGGTTATGATTTGATCTTGATAAAGTTGGGAGATGTGGCCATTCTGCTTGCCATACACCTTGTCAAGTGTATGGTGAAGTGGAGAAACTTACTCTGAAGCTTCATGAGGTGCAAGAAATCACATGTCCAAATTTTAAAAGATAAAATATTAGTCCTCGGGTGAAATTAAGATTAATGAAAGACCAAGATTGAAGCTTGTTTGCCAAGTTTTAATCCATACCATCCACTTGGCAAGATGTCATTAGTAAGGATTATTTGGCCACCAAGTTTCTTTTGGATGTTAAAAACGCACATCGAAACTTTAATTTACCAAATGGGTAAACATTACTCCTGGAACTTAAAATATCTTTACCGGGTTTCAGGCCTAATACTCTATCTTGACCTCTGGGTCTAAGTTCCTCTAGTCTCAAGGTCATCCTTAGTCCTAGTTCTAAAATTACTATTTATCTGCAAGCCTGAAAAGTTACTATTCAAACTAGGCCTAGAATTTTTTTTTTCTACTTGCCTGTTAAATCATCCTCATTATCACAAAGTCTATCAGAATACTAAAATTCTCATTAATAAAGTTTAAATTAATTTTTAAATAATTTCGGGAGTTACAATTGGGTTTGGTGTTTTTGGTGAAAGAAGAGAAGTTGGTGGTGGGGGAGGATTCTAGTGGAGTAAATGGGAAAGAAGAAGATGAAGAAGACGAAGGAATATTGATGGAATATTTTATTTGGGATAAAATTTTTGTAACGATTGTTAATGTTAGGGACTTGATTACAAATTGTTTTTAATGTGAGGACTTGATTACAAATATTCAATCATAGAGACTTAATTAAAAATTGAGTGAAACTAAAGGGATCAATAGAATAATTAAACCCATAAAATATAAGCATATAAAGATATAAATGAGAGAAAATAAAAGGTAAAAATAACATGAATTAAAATAAATATAATTAATACTAATCAAAACAAAATTAAAACATCACAAAATCGGAAAACATAAATCAAAGAAAGATTAAATAGCAGTTATAATTTTAAAGGGTCTAAAATAGAAATTTAAAAAATGTTACATAATAATAATGATAGTGTAAGAATTTTAATATTATACTGTAGATTATTATTCAAACATTTTCTTATATAAGATTCTAACTTTTTACACATGCAAGGATGTGTACACATAAGTTATTTACGAATTTCTCGGTGATACTCATGTAAAATTTAATTTAAATATTCATTACCTAGTTAAACAAACTGGTTAAAGAGGACATTATATCTTTTGTAAGTTAACTGAGGACATTTCCCTCCTTATTATCAAGAAAGGAGATTAATCTCTTTTGGATATGGTCGAGTTTCTTCTCCAAGATAGTGTTTTTCTCAAGAATCATAACAAGATTTTCTTGGATCCTAGTATGCCTCTACCCATATAAGTTATATTGTGTTTGGATTTATGTTGAGGGAGGTTAGAATTGCTTTTGGACACCCAAATTTGATTACGGTAATTTTTAATGATATTGATTTTGAGAGATTAAGATTAATTCTTATATTTAAAATTGATTCTAGAGAAGTAAAAATTTATAAATTTATGTCAAAATCAATTTTAGAGGAACTATAAATAGTAAATTAGTATTTTACTCTAAAATCAATGCTAACTAAATTAATCTTGACAAAATCAATTTCATTTAGAACCAATTCTGTAGATGCATAGCCAAACACACACCATGTTAATTTCCTTGATAGTATGTATCTAAAATTTGAACTCAAGCGTTTAATAAATAACGTAACTTATTTCTAAAAAAAATAACATAACTTGATTATTTTAATAATAATGATATAATAAACATGAGCACGCAATACTAAAATGCTGATCTCAATCAGCATCAAATAATTTGATTAGAAAAATAAAACTAAAGAATAGGGAAACTCTATAATTATGCTGAAGTTTGTCAAAATCCATTCTGAAACTCAATTCCCAAATGGGGTTAGGAGAATGAGACAGAATCATAAAGTTGTGGAGCTGAAAGACAGGTATTGTCCATACCCCATTTCTTCAGAACACGTGGCTTTCGACGATTTGTGCCACGCCATGTTTATCATAGAATTCAACGCGTTTAGCCGCTAATGTTTTTGTTTTGTAATTATAATCTTTTCGTGATCCATTCTTTGGTTTTTGCAACAAAATGCACCATCGTGAACGACAGTGACAAGGCTCGTGAAAATGGCACAATTTGCAATTGATGCAACGAGAAAAGGTTAATTTATGAATTTACTTGTTTGCATTTGTGGTCATGGACGTGCTGGGTCAATTACTTGGAGATATGCTTTGTTTGAATTATGTCGGTTACGATTGTGACCAAAATCTCATCCTCATAAAATGTTAAATGAAAAATTTTAAATTATTGTGATGATTCCCTTTTTTCCATTAAATATTAAAATTATAGATATTGGAAAAGTAGCGGTCTAAACTTGTTCACTCGGTTGATAGGTGAGTGAATATTAATAGCTTGTTTCAAAAGTTATTTTTTGTTATATATATAGGGATGACTCTAATCAAGTACATAGTCCTTGAACTTGGCTGTAGGTCAAGTAGCTAGTGATGTCATGATAGATGCCTAGAATTTGTATACCGAGCTCGAATGGGTCAACTTGTTATGCACAGCTTGATGCGCCTTTTCAATTACTGCAATGATGGTGTAGCTCGGATTGCCCATTAAAGCTCAACCGACAGCCTGTTACAAATAATGCTCAACATCCAAAAATAGTGTGTTGTATGAAGCAGAAATAATGAAACTTGAATCATATGAAAACATGATTAAGGTTTTGAATTCCAGGTATAATTGTATTGAGTTAACATGGATGATATGATTATATGTCCAGTATCCCTGTAAAGAGGAAAAACATGGAGATATAACCTGAGAATTCATTTTGACAATGAGAGAGATTCAAGAAATTTGTTCCCTATTGGTTGTTGTTTGCGGTCTGGCTCATTCTACCAAACTTGGTGGGGAATGCTTGTTTATCAGCCCCATGGTGGATGTCAATGTTCTTACCTAAAAGTGGAGATAAAGCTATAGGTGTCTCTTGTGTTCGTGTAGGCAATAAGGTACCTGCAAACACTCTCCGAAAGTCAATGAATAAATGAGCCATAAAGTGGTGAAAGAGTAGTGTGTATTAATTAAGGTTGTATTACCTGAGTGGCGTTGAGCTCTTTTAGAGAGTGAGGTTACCCTGAGATCAATAAAAAGATAATCTTTTTTGAATATGAGAGATATTCTGAGGATTTGGTTAATATTGAATATATTTTATTTAGTGGGATATAATCTAATATAGAAGATATGGTGATATAATAGGAGATATAGAGATAATAGCTGAGAGATCTCCAGATTTATCTCTTTGGCATTTAACAGATATCCTCGATTAAATTGAGGGAGAATCTCTAGAGATTATTATGACATGTAGGTGATCTGTTGAAGCCCCCTGTTGAATTCTCTAAGGTTAGGTGAGCTCTTGGGCCGTATTTCTAGTCCATATATATATAATGAGAGATTCGTTTACTCAGAAGTAAGTCTTGATATACTTACTCAATTGAATAACTTTTTATCGATATCAAATTTCATCAATCCAACCGTTAAATTGTAAGTTTCCACTACATAGATTAAGCACATAAAATTTCATAAAACTCCAAGAAAATTTTTAATTATTCCTTTTCATTTGGACGTACAATGTAGTTTTAAAAATACATATAAATTTTGAGTATTGGATAATATATCTATCAGTGTCCAATTTTTTTGAAATTTGATATGCTTAATCATCAAAATAATATCACATTATTCAATGGTTAGATTGATGAAATATATTATTAATAGGAAGATATTTAATAGAGTAAGTGTACCATACTTATATATATATAACATTGTCTTTTAAACTAAAAAATAAATATGGTGTTTTATAGTGCAAGAATGCCAGGTCAAATGTGCATTACTAGATGGTTCACAATTTTAATATTTCATAAGTCTTTAATTGTAGTTTTATAGTTTTTTTTTTTGTTTAGGCTCGAACCTAGGTGTACTTTAATTTACTAGAGGTAGATGATACTACCATATGATCCATGCCTCATGTTAGTTTTATAGTTCATCTAAGCCTAAGGCTTGATTTATTTAAAGGTTTAATTAATATCATAATTCTTATAGTTTTAAATTTTTAATTAGGTGCCTACAATTTAAAAATTTGTAACCAACTTCTATAGGGGATAAAATACCCCTAAAATTAATCATTGTGACAAAAATTTGAGATTAACTAGAATAGTTTGTGATTTCATCTATTGTCAACTCCATTTCATTGGTCTAAACCTCTGGGATTAAAAATCTAATAGTGTTATGAAACTATTTCTAAAACTCATCACGGTAGACTTTTAATTTATACTTTGGTTTTTGACAAGAAACGAATTCAATTAAGTATAAAAAAATATCAATGTGAAATTGTTGCTAGCTCCTTTCTTACATGTGCATTAACATTAGGATAAATTAATGAATATGATCTCAAGCTTTTATAATGGTAGTTAGGCCTAAGAACTTGACTATAAATTTTTAAATTATAGAGACCTAATTCAAAATTTGAAAGCACTAGCTAGATCTATAGATTAAGTAAACCTTAATTTTTGTTTATATGTAAAACGAGAATATCTAAATATCTCTGCATTGTATCTAGCTGATTTTGTTATCACCTAATTTGCGGATATTTGTTGTACATATCTTTTCGTCAGTATCTTTATTCACTATTTTAGACAAGTAGACAAGCTCAGGATCTAGGATAATTGGGTGCACCAATTTAGCTCTAAACTGGTATATATGCAGATGGGTCGTGATGGAAATAAATCAATTTTGGATTCATATTTGAGCATGGTATCAGAGCCCCCAACCTTTGATATTCAAACACACAAGGCTGACTTCCGTTGCAATGGTAGGAGTAGAACAGACACATGACGAAGAGACTAGAAAACTCAAGGGAATGAGAGCAAGAAAACTCCATCACCGTATAGCTTCAAGTTCAAGTGACAACCCTGGAAATGTGATCACGGGTACAACTGCGAGGCGAGAACTATGAGGAGTGGGCAGGAGCCATGAAAATCTCTCTAAGGGCTCGAAGAAAGCAGGGGTTCATGGATAGAACTCACAAGGAACCATCAAAAGATGCACCAAGAACAGGAAGATTGGTGGCTGTTCAATCCATGATTGTTTCTTGGATCCTGAACACCATCGAGCCAAGTTTGCATTCCATTGTGGTGTATGCGGAAAATGCGAAAGACATGTAGGAAGAAATTAAAGAACGTTTCTCAATGATATACATACCAAGAATTCAGCAATGAAGGTAGAATTGGCAAAGTGCAAACAACAAGGAATGACCATAGTTGTGTACTATGGAAAACTAAAAGTTTATCGGAGCCAACTATGAGCAGATTCTAAGGTGTACATATGGAGGATACAAGTGTAACATTGCATCTCAGCTTGAGAAGCAAAGAAAAGAAGAAGGTCCATCAATTCCTAATGGGTCTAGAGGATGTGACCTACGGGACAACGCGTTCAAATATCTTGGAAACAGACCCTTTGCCCTCACTAAACTGGGTCTATACAACCATGGTGCAAGAGGAGAAAATGAAATTAATTGCCAAATCAAAGGAAGAGAAGGGATGGTTATGGGGCTCACTGTCAGACGGATACAAGCCAAAAGGACGAGGTGATGGGAAAGATATGTCAATGGTGTGCGCTAAATGTGGCAAAACTAGGACACAATGAAAAAAGGTGTTTTCAGATCATAGGATACGCCTATTGGTGCGAAACGACCATGAAATGAGGGGTGAAGACTGGAAGGAATCAACCAAAGATAGGAGGAAGTCAAGGAAGAAGTGGCACGGTTCATGCCAATGTGACACAGGTTGCTGCAGGGAGTCATGCTGATACGGGAATATATAATGGAAAAAGCGAAGTGGTAGGGCTTAGCAACGACAGTATGCCATTCTAAAAATGCTGGACTCTCGCAAAAGCATTGAAAATGAAAAGATGACCGGTAAGAATGTTTGTGACTTGTGGATCATAGATAGTGGTGCCTCTAACCATATGACAGGAACAATGAGAAATTTCAACAAGAAGCGTACAATAGAAGGCTGTCCAGAAGGTTGCCAAATGGTCAACATGTGCTGGCAAACAAAGAAGGAGATGTTGTTCTTGATGGAGGACTCAAATTGAAAAATGTGTTATATGTGCCAAAATTAAAATGTAATTTGATATCAGTGTCATAATTGACAGATGAGCAGAATGTTTGGTGTTGTTCACTAACAAGTTTTGTGTAATGCAGGACCTCACTTCGAAGATATTGATTGGAGTGGTGGCAGAAAGACAGGCTTTATTTGTATCATGGTATGGGTGGGATGCAAGCTTTTCATATCAGTGTAGAAAAACAACTCGAGCTTTAGCACAAGAGAATGGGACATCCATTCTTTGAAGTGGTTCAAATGCTTCCTAATTTGAGTAGCAATTGAAAACGTGAGTGCTTCAATAAATTGTGCGAAGTATGTGAAAGATCAAAACAAACAAGAGAAAATTTTCCCTTGAGTGATTCTCAAGTCTTAGATATTTTTGATTTAATATATTGTGATTTATGGGGACCTTATAGGACCCCATCAACTTGCAATGCATCTTACTTCCTCACTTTAGTTGATGATTACTCTCGGGCTGTGTGGATATATTTGTTAAAGAAAAGAAAGAGGTGGCATGCACAATGGTCAATTTTTCTCCCTAATTGAACGACAATACGACAAAAGGTTTAAAATGGTGCGTAGTGACAATGGGACATGATTCATGTGCTTAAAACAATATTTTATGCAACATGGAATCCTTCATCAAACATCATGTCAGGGACTCCTCAACAAAATGGAAGAGTGGAGAGGAAGCATGGCACATTTTAAATATTGCACGAGCATTACGTTTTCAAGGAAAACTTCCTCTTTGCTTTTGGGGAGAATGCATTTTGAACATGGGTATTTAATTAATCTAACACCATCATTAGTTCTCAATGGAAAGACCCCGTATGAAATGATACATGGGGAGCCACCATCCTATAATTACTTGCGGGTGTTTGGTTCCTTGTGTTATGCTCACAACCAAAACTACGAGGGGATAAATTTGATAGTAGAAGTAAAAAATATGTCTTTGTTAGTTACCCGTAGGACAAAAAGGATGGAAGCTCTTTAACTTGGAAAAAGGAATTATTTTGTCTCACGTGATGTTAAGTTTGTGGAAGAAGAATTCCCCTTTGCCACTCAGGATAAAGAAGACGAGCCCATTCCACAAGTATGGGCCATGAAGAAATTGTTGACACTGTAATTGAAGAAGCAAAAGCTAGTGATGGTAGGCCATAAGAACACACATAAAGGCACCAAATCTCATCTGAATATTTGAACCCACATCCAGCATCGACCACGGGAAGGGGGTTCTACCACCCCTAATGATGCGGCTTGGTGATTGAAACACGGCAGCACCCACTACTTTCTCTCCTATTCCTAGCACTCCTCTCGGCAAAGGGCAACCTATTAAGCAGCCCTCAGGAAAACTCAGAGACTATGTGACTCACACCATGATACCGCAACTCGGGCCGCCTCCCTCTGCGGCCTCTTCAGGTTTGTCCTATCCTTTGGCAAACTATGTATCTTGTGACAAATTTCCTTCCTATTGAGCGCACTTTCCTTGCTGCTATACATGTAGAACGTGAACCTCTGCATTTCTTGAGGTTGTCAAAAATGCTTGCTGGAGAGAGGCAATGGCATGTGAAGTAAAAGCTCTTCAAGACAATGGCTCTTGGGATCTCCTAACATTGCCTCCCGGGAAGAAAGCTCTCGGCTGCAAATGGATTTATAAACTTAAATATCACTCGGATGGAAGCGTGGTTTAAGCATGGTTAGTCATTCTTAGCACAAGTTAAAGGACGGATTACAATGAGACTTTTGCTCTTGTAGTCAAGATGGTCACCATTCGCACTATCTTGGCTATAGGTTGCAAAAGAATGGGAACTTCATCAAATGGATGTCCACAATGCTTTCCTCCATGGTGATCTTGAAGAGGAAGTATACATGAAATTGCCTCCTGGATTCCAGGTGTCAACTAGGAGCAATGTGCAAACTCCGTAAATGCTTTATGGCTTACGGCAAGCTCTTCAGTGTTGGTTTGCAAAACTTTCTGCTACTCTTGTTCAGTACGGCTTTCAACAATCTTACTCAGACTACACATTGTTCAACCTCTAAGGGAATGTGCAACTTGTGGTGTTAGTTAATGTAGATGATCTAGTCATTGGAGGAAATAATACAACTCATTTCAACATTTTAAAAACTATCTCCATCGTTATTTCACATGAAGGATTTGGGGTGCCTCAAATACTTTCTTGAGGTGGAAGTTGCTCGCTCCCCCGGTATCTCATCTGCCAAAGAAAATATGCTTTGGATGTTATCACGGAAGCTGGGTTGTTTGGAGCGAACCTTCCCACTCCATTAGAAGAAAATCACGAGTCGGCATTAGTAGATAGCCCGTTGCTCTTTGATCCTGGGCAATCCGACGCCTCGTTGGACGCCTCATTTACCTTTGTTTCACACAGCCTGAACTGTCCTCCAGTGTTCATGTTTTATCTCAATTATGCAGGCCCTGGGAAGACCATTAGCACACTTGCGCATAGTTCGTTACTTAAAGGGCACCCAAACAGGTGTCCTCTTGCACCGTGACAATGACCTTTGTCTCTATGGGTGGTGTGACTCAGATTGGGCAAGTTTCCTTCTAACCCGCAAGTCTCTCCTGGATGGTTTATTCAACTTGGCACTCACCTTTCTTGGAAGACCAAGAAACGGTACACGTCTCCAAATCCTCTCTTGAAGCTGAATATCGCTCCATGGCCAACACCACCTGTGAGTTAAAATGGCTAAAGGACATTCCCTCTAGCCTCGGCATCTCCTACAATGTGCCCATTCGCCTCCTGTGACACCCAAGCTGCCCTCCATATTGCCAGAACCAGTCTTCCATGAACACACGAAGCACATTGAAGTTGATTGCCACTTTGTTCAGGATGAAATAGTTCAAGGGTGTCTGAATCCCTCTTATGTTCCTTCACACACCCAACTTGTTGACCTTTTCACGAAGGCTCTTGGTACCAAACAATTTAATTATCTGTTGGGCAAGTTGGGCATTCATGACTTACATGCACCAACTTGAGGGGTAAAATGAGAATATCTACATATATTTGCATTGTCTCTAGTTGATTTTGTTAGCACCTAATTTGCGGATATTTGTTGTACATATCTTTTTCGATCAATATCTTTATTCACTATTTTAGGCAAGTAGATAAGCTAGATCTGGGATAATTGGGTGCATCGATTTAACTCCAAACTTGTATATATGCATGTGGGTGGTGATGGAAATAAATCAATTTTGGATTCATATATTTGAGCAATATGGGAAGTTATAAGATGACTTACATAAAATTCTATATTTATAACTAAGGAGATTGGGTTTTGGGGAAGAGTGGATGCATCACGTGATGAATAATAACCCTAGTTGACAAAGGTACTCACATTGGGTGCTCAACTGGAACTCAAATAGAATTGTCTCTTGTGGAGAATATATGTGAAAAAAAAAATGTTATATCTATGTATAAAAAAAATATTATATTTATATGAAAAATACTAAACAATAAAAAAACTTTAACAAAATTTCATTTTTAAAATGATGTGATATAACTGTCAATATTCAAATGAATAAGTGGATTATAGTATTTTATTTTATTTAACTATATTAACTTTCGATATAAATTGTCAATATTTTTTATTTATAAAAGATTAATCTATTTATATTTGTTTCGAAGTGAGAGAGATTCACACTCATTGGTGTGAGGCACTTTTTTCGGACAACTATACAAATTCATTGGATTAAAAGTACACATCATCTCCCATTCAGCCCCATGCACCACTTAGTTATTGGATAGCATGAGTTAGTGTGTTTCTTTTCTTATAGTTCGCACTTGAACTAATTATAGTCACTAAAAGATCATTTGTTTAGAATGTGAGATCATTCAAAGATCACAGGTTCAGTTGAAACAACTTGGTGGAATTGTTTAACACAAAAACCCTCAGCCCAACCCAATTCCTCTGCGTGAACAGGCGTTAATAATGATGCGAGACACCTTTCTAGGACAAAAGTCAAAGCAGTTAAAACTTCTTTTATACTGTTGAAAAAAGACATTATCAGGTTGTTTATTAAAACTAAAAATTTTATATAATAATAGTGTAAAAAAAATTTATATTTTCAGCTAATAAAATTTTATCAACGTATAAATTATAGAAAATAACCATCTTCTATTATAATCATTCACCATAATTTGTCATTTTGATAAAATTTTATTTACTGATCATATAAAGTTATTTTATACTTTTTTTTCGACAGAGAAACAAGAGCTTCAAACAATCAAAACAATTATTTTATCTTTATTTATAAATATTATCGACTTGTATGTTTTGTAACTCGTATTCATAAAGCTGGGATTCACGAGTGATGTCTAGTACCTGGCTAGCTGCCTACTAATTGCAACATTGATTTCTTGCGCAGTTGTTTCATTAATTATGTGGCGTACTGTTAATATTTTCTTGCAACGTAATTTCTAAGAGTGCTTGTGAATGTAAAATTTTAACATATTAATTAAGCATATATGTGTTTTTTTTCACACGCTAGATACTAATATTTATTAGAGCATATTATTACTTCATCATGATAACAAGAAATATTATTACTTCCGCAAAGTTGATATGTATTGTTATAATTTGGGTTTAATTTTCAACTTTTTGATGGATCATTAAATTTAAAAGTATATCTTAATTATAGGCCATTTCCACCAAAAATATATAGGTCATAATTTCCTTTTTGTCAGTAAACTTGTAACACAATGGGTACCTATCCAAGTCTTTAATTAACACTTTAATGTGATATTGACGTCGGGGGTTCAGTACATTTCCGCTAAGCCAAGCTTATTCTATTCATCTTTTCTGTGCTTGCACCTCTAATTTAACCCCCAAAAAAGTCTATTTTTGACTTAATTTACAAAAGTAAGTTTTACCTGTGTTTAAATACTCTAAGTCGTGTTTAAATAAATTAGCCTTAAAAATATGCAGGCTATTATATGTATATTTTTAAAAAAAGAATATTTAATTTTGAGAATTAGCAAAAGATGCTTTGGGAAACCCGATTTTTTCTAAGAAAAATTAAAGTTATTAAATCTCAATGTCAATATTTTAAAATGAGAATCATATGATATATTTAATCTTTAGTCACCACGATTGGATTAATAGTAAGGGATTTAAGAAATTAGTATGAGGTCATAAATTTAAAGCTCATTGTTTTTATAATTCTGATGTTCAAAGAAAATGAAAATTATAATTATTTTTCTTTCTATTTTTTTTCAAAAAAAGAAAGCTTCTTATTAATAAATCACATAATGGTTAGCTGAATATGCACTGTTACAGTAAATATCAAATTTGGGATTATTTTATTCTTCTTATATATGTTAAAATAATAAGAATTATTAGAAAAAATCTACACATAGTCTTCAGAATCTCCCAATAGTAGCATAATGGAAATAAAGCACAAATGCAGAACGACAAAGAAGCAGATGACACAAAAAGGAAAGATGATCATTGTAAAAACTTTGTTTGATATATATGATCCTCGATATTTAGTACGCATGTGAAGATGGACCGAATAAAATACATAGTCAAGACTAACAACATGGCATTTCATGTCAGTATGTGTTAAAAAAGAAGGAAAAAGAATAAGGAGAAAATGACAATTAAAATTTAATGATTTTGGATATAAGACAGCACAGTTTGAACCATAGGCTTCTTTAATTTTTGTGCAATGTACTTATGTTTGTTGTGCGGAATGTTGTCACCTTTTTAATTGAAGTTCAGATGCACAATGTAAAATGGTAAAAACCCAATTTTCGCAACAATTAAACATAACAAAGTTTGCAGTATTTAACAAATATGCATGAAAATACGATGAACCTAAAACTAGGAGATCCACCTTGAAATTCACTTGCACTCACTTGCCTTATTTTTTATGACTTCCTCCCGTCGCTACTCTTATTATTTTTTGAATCTGAACCTCTCCTAGGTAATCATTATATCACAGGAAAAAAATAAAAGAAAAGAAGTAAGAAGTGGGATATTCCGAAACATGGGCTCCATAAGCCATTAATACTGATATTTGAGTAATTTGTATGAAATTATAGCTAGGTACAAATTTCAAAACCATCGAAGTATTAAAAATAAACATTGGTTCCACTGAATTTGAACTAATAAGGTGAGTTTCCTAAAATAATGGGTTAGATAGAGATATTACAGAATAGTGTTTTGCGCTTCACTATTTTAAATTTCTTATAAATATAGAAATGAAAAAGTTACTCACTCCTTATTTTTATTTTTTTATAATTGTTATCGGCTCAACCCCAAACAGAGGAGTGAAGAAGTTTAGAAACAAACATGATACATGAAAATATGGCGAGCCTGATTTTGCATACGATATTTGCACACTAGTAAAAACACCCCATCAAACAACCCCACACAAACATGCATCTCATATAAGTCTACATCCTAGAGCAATCTCCATTGGCAACGCCATCAAGGACTAAAATCTAGAATGCAGACATAATCCTTTTCGACATGGCCATTAAGGATTATGCGATGAGATGCATGCATCAACAAAAAAACCAAATGAGGATCATAAAGCACGAAAAGGAAAAAGAAAAACTTGGCGAAATTTTGGTAGTTTTTTTATTTTTTAATCTGAATCATCAATATTCAAAGTCCTCTACATTACAATTAATTTATTTCAAATCGAATCAATCCATTATAAGTTAAAATTCTCCCAAAGCTATTTTTTCCCCATATAACTCAATTTTACACTTAGAAAGAAATTCTTTGTCCCCCATTAAAAAAAACTTCATTGCTTTAGAATCTCTTTATCTCTTCACTATATAAGCACAGTTATCGAAACCGGACTAGACCAAAAATTGATGACCAAATTGATGACCCAACCATTGACCCAGTTCGATTCTTTAATTGGACCAGATCTATATTTAAACCGATCAAAATTTATCAAACCTAGAGTGAACTTGCTAGTTGCAATCAAACAGGCTAGTGAACAGTGTATGCTTGATAATTCAAAATTTCCATCCAAAACAATTAATCGAACCAAACAAGGCAGGGCGCACTTGGCAACCACTAGGTCATTTGCTTGTTGTGTCATTATGTCTTATTAATGATATATATTATAAATTTAGCTGCATTAAATTGTATTTTTATATATTGATCTAAATCAATTGAACTAGTGACTTGTGCCTTGCCAGTAAATCAGCACATCAAAGTCTGACAACTATGATATAGAGTGAGATAATATTAATAACTTTTTGTCTAGTTTAATGATGAATATTTTAGTCAAATACAATCACTTATTTTTTATAAATGAGGTGTCCTTTAAAGATAAAATTAAAAAACGAAGTAGTTTTTTTATTTTTGAGGTAAAAAAAAAAGTAGTATAATAGCATATATTGGAATTTATGATTCTATGCAAATATTTTCTTTAATAATATATTTGGTTGAAGATTAAAAATAGAGTAAAATTTTTTATAAATGTGCTTCATGCATAAATTTCCTAAAGTCTAAAGACTGCATTACAATTTTATTCTAAATTCTCATTGAATTAAAATTTTATGCATGTTTATTTTTCTTTTTCATTTAATAACACACTCCTCTTATCTAGATTTTTTCCAAACCCACAGACACACACAGATATATATATATATATATATATATATATATATATATATATATATATATATATATATATATATATATATATATATATATATATATATAAACTTTTGAATCAAATTATTGTAGTTTATGGAAAGAATTGAATCAATTGATCATCCATCACTCCCCTTATTAGTTATTAATCAGAAAGGATAAAGACATGCGCAGTTTTGGTTGATTAGATGACGCCAAAGTGAAAAGTTACACAAATTTGGTTACGACAGCTTTTGATGTTGTTAGTTGGGTTCAATTAATGGCTTCATGGGTTGGCAGTACCATAGCACATCAAAGAACCAAACCCCTAAAAAGAAGAGGCGGAGCACGAACAAATTCTCTATGCTCATTCAAGAGAAATGTTAATCTGTTTATAAATAAAATATAAGCTTCCCCTTTCTCTCTTTTATAGATACCTTCTTTTGCTTTATCTTTAATATTCATAGAACATAAGAATCCAGTCTTTATTTCTGTGCCACTAGAAAGACCTCTGTTGAATTCAGCATGGTTGTAGAAGATCGGTGACATTTGATGTGTTTGTTTACAAATAAAATGAAAGAAGGAGAATATTCTCTTCTTTTCATAGAAATATCACCCCTTTGTTTTATATTTTATTATAAAAGCTTTGTCAGCTAAACTTTAATTTTTCAGGCTATGACAAAGTTTTCATCATCATTAGTGCAAAGCAGCCAAAAGCATGCCTCTCTTGGAAATCTGAGTAGAGGAATTGTGTCACCAATCAAGTTCAAGGATCTTCATTCTCCACCAATTAATTTGTAATTGAACAAGGACAACTAAAAAAAACTAGTGTCATTAGATCAAGGTGAACCTTGTTTTGAATCTGATATGCAAGTATAGTGACGTAGTTAATAGTAGTCACATAAGTGTACTATTTCTTTGTAAACAAAGTATGTAAAGAAATCTTGTAACCAAAATTAAAACCCAAATTCTTGTTTACAAAGAGGCAACTTTTCTCTCCCATATTGATTGAGCTATTGTTATTATCAATGAGATTTTAATATCTCATCATGACGTTATGCAAATGCCACTATCACCACCTTCCCTATGGAATCCATCAATGTGTTTCAGTAGTGCTGCACATGGGAAATAATTTTTTTTTCTGATTTATATTATGAAAAATAAATGCTGCTCATCTGATGGTCATGACCAAGGACCTGAAGCTACACACACATTCATGTCTGATCATCTTGGTCAATCAATTGGATAAACTTGTAAACATCTTTGACTCTGAAGGAATGGCCATTTTGATCTTAACAAAACTTGAATTCCATCAATGCTCAACCTTACACTAGCACAGTCCTTTCTTTTAAACCTTAGGATTTTAGCTTGATATGTATAAAGCAACCTCATTAATTGTGAGTAGGTGCCTGACACATAAAAAATTGAGGTAACTTTTTAATAGCAGCAAATGCTTCTTTGGCTGTATCTATCCTGAGTTTATGATTTCTTGTACTGATTGTATTAGTTAGCCTCAGAAAGTTGTTAGACCTCCACATCTGATATGGTCTATATACAGTATATATACTTCTCTTAGTTGGCTTTTCCCACTAGCTTTCTTCAACTAATAGTATTTTCACATGAGGACATAAGCAGAAAAGAGCACTACACTAACACGAGGTTCTTTGTCAAACAAAAAGGAAGTGATTAAGTTGCCATATACTTGGACTCACTGTTTATCCAACTTGCTCAAAGTTCTATCCTTCAATGCATTATTACTACCAAATACCCTTTACATGGACTATCAGTTTTGTATATATGTATTGTAATGTGAGACATAATCATACACATCATTGATACCAATGTGAAGCTCCAAACAAAAGGACTACTCTCAAGCACACACAACTTGAAGTGGCCTGCATCTGGAGTTCTGCGTTACTGATTCCCATGTTTTCCATTATCTTCGTGTTTTTCCACCATTCATATGGGATACCTTGCCTTATGTTACTTCATAATTAAAGCAAAAGGACCGGTGAAGAGCATTTATGTGTATCTCAGTACCCTACATGCCTAACTTGATTATCTTGCCTGCCCTCCATAACATATATGTCTCTCTCCATTCTCCAATTTAGAATATGGAGAACCCCTACACATCAAAAGAGAACCCTCATTCTTTCTTGCAATCACATTGTGCATTATTTAGGTGCCTTGTAGGGGATTCACATTGTGAAAAATGACTATTGTATGTAGGTGAAGGCTTTTCCTTTTTAGCACTGGATTGGACCACATAACATGCTTGCAACAAATTAATCATGAGAGGAACATCATAACTGTAGCTGCGACTGATAAGTTTAGAGTCCTCTAACATTAAAAAAAAGATGTGTATAGATATATATATATATATTTATACACACACACATACATATAGCTATTTGCTAATAAATACCAGAAATTCATATTTGAGTTAAAAAGAAGCCACTTATTTGATCCCCACTTGCCTTCCAGAGCCCTCACCATATTAGTAAGACCTATGTTCTTTGAAGTCTGAACCCCACATGCTATTATTGATCAGAAGGTGAAAGAGAATGCAGGCAGATTCATCCTAATCAACCAGTCAATTTTTTTATCATTAGTGTCTGAAAAATTATTTAAAAAGTTTAGCATTTCTGACTTTTGTTCATGTTTTTATGACTTTGTAAGAATATATTTGAGTGCAAAGAAGAAATAATGATGTTATAACTTACAATTCAAACTTCCAGAAGGGAAAACAAGAAATTTTTTCTGCAAAGACCTGCATAGTTGTTTCAATGAGGATAATTGTCCATGTGGCTCTTCATATACACTTCATAAGCTCATGTGACGCCACATGGATGACCTTTTCTTGGTTAAAAGACAATCCCACTAGTGAGTTTCTATTTTAGTTTTTTCATCATATTGGGGAAGATTCTACCAACTCTAAGACCTGTGCCTTCACGATAATATTCTTTTGTGTGTATTATTCTGCTGCTGCAGAGTATCTCACTGCTATTTTTCTTTGTAGAGAGAGAGAGAGAGAGAGAGATTGGGGCTATTAGCAAACCTCTTAGCTATATCAACATGCTATCCCTTTTATAATTATTTCAACATTTCAAAGAAATGTTCCGAGCATTGGAATTTGGAATATCCAAAGTGAAGTATATTTTGTGTCTTTATATTTTGCTATATACTTTGGCGATTCAATCAGATGCATTATGAATAAATCATTTCAGTCATCAAAACAGGTCAAGAATTTCAAAATTAATTATGATTATGTAAAGGACTTCCCAAGTATGATAGCTTTTCTTTCTGTCTGAAATAATGCTATTGTGCAGGATATGAAGTCTAGCCATCTTTTGCAAATGCATTAAAAATTGTCTAATTCAATAAAATAAGAACTACCATGTGTGCTTAATTGCTTCACTTCTGTAGTCCTAAAGCAAATATATGATGTTACCTTGTGTATTATACCACATTTAGGGTCTGGTTGATTTTTGTTTTCATTTTCTGTATTTTCTATTTTCAAAATCTTATGAAAAAAAAAGTAAAAGTAATAAAATCCTAATTTCTATTTTTATTTTTTGCTTTCACTAGTTCTTTTAGAAAATCCTAAAAACAGAAATGAAAATACAAATCAAACATACCCTTAGATCCATTTTTTGCATGTAAATTAGATTTCCTAACGAAGGAGAACTTGAGCATGATGGCATGGACTAACAATGAGCCCCTCCGTAAGCTATGCTTTGTAAAGGAAGCCTGCTGCAAAGGAGTTAGTGACATTTCAAAATCAAACTTCCCTATGAAGCGAAACTCTATGATCATGTACTAGGTGGTAACAGGAGTACTGGCCTTTTTCATTTGTTGTGCGGCTTTTGCCACAGGATCATCTTCAAATTGATGCTGCAATTGCACATGGCATTTCATCGAAATGGACCACAAAACGCTCTCTCGGTTTGACTTCTTTAGCACTAGCTGTTTGTAAAGTAACATTAGATCAATATCATTATAAAAAATGAAGATGCCGGCTAGATGGTAAAATATCTTGCACTAACTTAATCAAAACAATTCCTACTCAAATTGGATTACATCTCACTTTAATTATAGTAGGAGGGTTGAGAATGTCGTGCGATTGCAATATGGGAAGAACATTGTATAAAGTTTATTATTTGAAGGAAAGATTTGTGTTAGATATAAAATTATTCATATGTCTCTCTCCAATCACTTAAACATGTAGGAGTGATGGAAATAATATAGTATAAGAGATTTAAGTCCAAGAGTAGAGGTCATCCGTTGAGAAAGAAAAGACTCTTGCATAAGAGAATATGTTAAATATAAAATTGTTTATGTTCCTCTACTCATATAAGTAAGTTTGTGGAAAAGATTTGTTCCAACATAAACAAATCTCGTGAAGGTTCCAACATAATATATATATATATATGCTTTAGTTCACTATAAGAAAAATGAATTTTTGATAGTTAAAGTATCAATAAAAGTGTTCTAAAAAAAAATAATTTTGACATAAAGTGACTATTGAAAATACTTATAAATTTTTATTGACAATTAATATATGTTGAAAATACTCAAAAGTTGAGTATTTTGACATATATTAATTATTGATAAAAATTTATAAATATTTTTAATGTTCATCTTATGTGAAAATTAATTTGTTTTAACAATACATTTATTGACATTTTAATCATAAAAAATCGTTGAAATACTCATTTTCTTGTGGTAGTCGCTATTCTTCAAGTAAGGATTAGAGAGAAAACTATAAAGTTGATTCTCCGGAAAGAAACAAAGGGGCAGTTGTTAATTAATATAAGAGAGTTGTAAATAAGTAAAGACCGCCATATTAATGTACTTTTGAGACTGATATTACGGTTAGCTAACTTTGCTTTAGGATTAAAGTTTTTGCTATATATATATATATATATATATATATATATATATATATATATATATATATATTAATCTAATGACTTCAAAAACCACCGACATACAAAATGATTTTAATGATGAGAATAGAAGAAAATCTCATCCACTACATATATAAAGTACATGCATCATGCATAATCCCACTAATTCGTGCACAAAAGGGGCCTAAGCATGAATGGATGACCATTTGAAAAAAGAAACGAACGAAAGGAGAAAAAATAGGAGGGGAGGGTCTAAAAGAGGTGTGAGGATTAGTCTGAAGGTAGGCAGGCAGAGAATAGTAAGGTAAATAATGCAATTTAGTTGGGGTGAAAAAAGTCTTCTAAGAAATTTTATGCCACCTATAAATTGCAGGCTCTTGCTATTAAAGCAGTTTTTATTGTAATAAAATCAGACAAATCAACGATTAATTTACTCAAATAATTTTCAAACATGAATCATATTAGTTAAAGTCTAGCGGATACTAGTAACTTAGATTGAACAATAAAATAAAATTGATTGATAGCTCGAATAGCATTTCAAATACATTGAATTCTCTCATGTATAAAAAGGACTTGGGAGTTTGTAAACTTCAATCTTTATCCTTAGTCAAATTTAAAGAAAAGTTTATCATCCAAATTAGAGAAGAGAATCCATCAATGGTGAAAATGAACCATGACCACATCATGTTAAAAATTAACATGAGTGGATTCACTCCCCTTAACTTGTACAACGAGAAAAAATAATGTATTTGTTCGTTTAACTCATTAGTTGTTTAGTCTTTTTGGATGTAAGAAAATTAGGACTAGGAATTACCCATCTCATAACTCTTCCTCAACTATTACCAACTCTGTTCTCACACGCTGCTTAAAAAGTTTAAATGTAATTAGATGCATGGAAATCTTTTATCAGTCTCCCATTCTCTATCCATCCAATTATTTATTGGCATATACAATATAAGAATTAAAATAAATTTAAGAATTTATATGTTACTAAATATATAATATGTATCTTTCACATGTCAATAAATAATTAAAAATAACATAAATTATATTTCATCCATAATTAGATAGGAGCAAGAGCAAAATCATCATTTTGTCTTGTTGGTATCATTTATTTCCTTTTATCTACGCCTAGAATTCACTTAAACATCGATGAAAAGGATGATTTCTAATCTAACATGCATACTCTCAACAGCTAAATATTAAATATGCTTAAATACATAGTAAATTACTGACTTATTATAATTGATTGGAGTGGTAGATGTCCCTTTCTTATAATCAGTGGTCTTGAGTTTGAATCATAAATATAGAGTAACTGGTGTTGAGATACTTTCTATGAAATCTCAAATATCAAACAAGGTTGTCTTTGCTGAGAGAATATATAAGAAAAACTTTAAAAAAACATAATATATAGGATTAAACCTAATCGTGTAATAATGTGAGTATGAATGATGAGAAGTAAAATATGTCATATTAAGATGAGCTAGATTGAATAACTATATGAGAGATGTGTTATATTTAATATCAATTTCGGGTGTGCAAATAAAAAACTAAAGTTCTATTCTTTTTCGCTGCTAAAAACAAAGTTCTATTCAAAAGTACACGTATATATGCGTTCTAAATTTTATTAATTTTAACAATTTTTTTGGTGACATACCAATAAAAGGGGTAGCGACATTTTTATTACATAGGAAAATTATTCTATAAAATTTATTACGAAACTCCATATTGAACACATCAGACTAGAATCATGCATGATATATAGGAAAGAAAATAATTTTGCATTTCTCATTTCATTAGTAACATGTCACGCTCTATTTGATAGTACAGCTTTTCGTATAGAATTTGCCACAAGGTTAAGGATTTCCCTTCTGGGGTAACTACAAATAATGTCACTTTGTAGCACTAAAGAAAAACTCAAACAAAATATGGCACCACTTCTTTTAAGTAGCCTTTAGCTGGTAATGCACATGTGTACAAGCAAACCAGTACTATAATTGTTCTAATTTTTCACTTTACTTAAGCCAGTTTATCAAATTCAAGCAACTATCATTTTCAGATTTGTTTGAAAGCTTTAAATGCTATAGTATATTTGGTAAATCTTTTGCATTATTTATCAACCCTAACTCAGTTCTGCCTCCCACCCTAACTGGTCTCAGTCACACATATATATAGTTAGGCCTATTTGATATTTTTGATTTATTTGAATCCTGTTCTATATTCATTTGTCCCAAATCAACTATACAAACTAAATATTTTAGGGGGTATAGTTATCAGGCGCTAGCTTCCAACTTTTCAGCAACGTGACCAATTTTGATGCACAACTATCATGACGTTGATCATATGTAATACCTTTGTATAGGCTATGAGAAAGCTACTATTTTCTCCTTTTGTGTCCACCCATTGCTCTTTTCTTCGTCAACCATTTCTTTTTCCCCCCCCCCTTCACTTTTTTTTTTTCCACTATGTTATGTGTATCATCCATGTGACATAGAGTGGTCCTTCCACTAGTTTTAAAGGTTATGATAATGTATAGAGCTTGAGTCCCACTTATGCCGAGACAAATTAAGATGGTGGCATATATGAGTAGGACCCTACTATTATAGCTCACCCACTGGTTCGTGATCCTCTGTTTTGTACAACTAAGCCACTTAACTAGAATAGAAGGTATGGTGCAGATTGTGCATGTGGATAAGCTATGATTCCTACTACTTGGGGTTCTTCCTTTTGTCCTCAAACGTTTGTATTAGGAACTTTTAACTCTAAACCCGAAGCTCCCTTCACTTAAATATTACCTTAATCAGAGTGCTTATTGCATTATCCAGCTGCCTCTATTACATGCTCGACATCTCCTTGTCCCACACGTTATATGTGTATGTGTTTAATCTTATATATGATCCATTGAACCAAGATTGGTTTAGTGCTAATTTGTACAGCTTAAACATGTGCAGTAACATACTAGTGAGAGCTGCATTGCAGGGTAATTTTGAAGCAAAATCAACTACTTGGTTTGTATGTTGTAATTGATTTATATATATATTGAGTAACCATGGGCCAAAACTGTAGTTGCATTTGATTATTGGTTTACCTGGTCCTAGGGACAACCTATTATTGAGTAGGGTATTGTTTGCTTTGGCTACAACCCAAAGGCAAACCAACCGTGGTGCGGGCCTCAAGTTTTAACTTGTCAACATATATTGAAGGATGTCTCATGATGAGTTACGAATTGAAGGGCGTTCAGCAAGCAAGATGCCGCCATGTTAAGTGTTTTAATTTCTCAGAACGTTTAGATGTGTTTTTAGTTACCCTTTATATACAACTTAATTAAATATGGTCTTAATAGTCCATTCAGAAGTAGATCAAAGATCTGACATGTTTACATTTGCTATCATATGTAACTGTGATGTTATATTTACTGCATTGATATCGTCTTAGGTATAGTTCAGAAGTTATCAGTTGTTGTAGAACCAGCCTCGATGTAATCAAGCTTTTTATTTGATTAATAATGGATGAATTTCTATTGAACCAAAAAAAAAAAGAGAAAGAGAAAAGGAAAAAGAAGATGAGGACGACAACAATGGACTTCCACACGCTTCACACCGTTAAATGAAAGTCCACCTCCCATTCAAAACCAAACATAACGAATACGTGCTAGTAAATTTCTATTAACTGATGCTTTAGCTTCTCATTCTCAGTAACTCGGCAAATTCTAAATGAAGATCCATAGTTATAGTTATGAGATCAAAGGTTTCTGCATAATAAACCATTTCAAACGGGCAACCGAGGAATAACAGCGACAACATCAAACATTATGAAACAAACACACCAAGTAAAAGGTACCAATAGTGAACAACTAGAGTGATGCTAGATGTCTTAAACTTGATCCACATTTGCATACTAAATGATGTGATGAAAATTATCAGCGTTAAGTCATCAATCAAATAAAAACTATAACTAAGACTAATTATTATCAATGAGTTTGTTGCCTCTGGGACTTGCAGCTAAAATTTTTCAAAATTAACTGATGGATATTGCAATCAATCTAAGGATTCTTATTGCCGAACGTACCATTTGAGATATGCTTTTTGGTACAAATATTGAGAAGCTAATAGGCAGCTGATCATGATAAAGATAAAGACCCATCAAAGGATTAAATAAATATAAACACTCACCTGCCGTATATAATATCCTGATACATATCCATGGTAGATGACGATGCACAAAATCCAAAAGTAAATAGATAAGACAAAAAGCACAATCTGTAAGCCAATTTCCCTTTCTTCTTCCACTCAGTCATCATCTGTTGAGTGGTTGAACCTACAAGATCCACAGAGTGTGCTGCAACAGTGAGAAGCAACTGTTGGTACTACTGGCTTCCATAATCTCTATCCCTAAGGTGAATTGATCAGATGTACCATAGACAACAGTAGATTTCTTTGCTCGATTTGGTTTTATTCTCATTAGAACACGGCACAAATTCCAGAATGTCCCAGTAAGTCATTCCACAACAACATTCACTAGCTCGTACTCAATAAGGGACAAGTTATTATCTTCTTTAACAGCAAAACTACCAGGTTCTGTAACTTCAACACGGCCCCACTTGTCCACAGCAAGCCTCATTGATCCTTTGTACATGTCGATTTTGGCATTACGGAGGATGACAGTTGTGCCTTCTTTCATCAAATCCACTGAATAGAAGCAAAATTGGAACCAGAGGAAAATGATCAACATCTAAAAATCTTTCAGCATTTTCAGCGAAACTGCTGAACATGGGATGTTGGGCCAAAAAATAAGTTCATCCCATTCATGGTCAACGAGACAAAACAAGGTCATAAATAATAACTCCTCAATCGTAATTTGTAAATCAACATTTTAAATCATATTTGAATCTTTTTTAACATAGCAACACAATTTGAATTTTGAAATTCTACATAAAAAGCTATAATTCCAAAGTTGTTCTCTCGTACGAACATTGAAGTATTGAACAACCTCATTTGAACTTCCATGTTGAATACAACTTGACAAGTATTACTATCTTCAAGGGAGAGTTACAAACTTCCAATCTAAGAAATTTTGGTAAGAATATTAACCATACAAATAATTAAGTCAGCACATGATTAATCAATGACCACTGTACCAGAAGACTGAACTGTATTTATTAGTGGCCACAACAGCTCAAAATTATCTTCTTATACCACGTCAGGCCTGTGAACTCACACTCTGACTTGATGTTAAAAAAAAAAAGTGTCAACAGGTACAATCTACACTATGTGCTTGCTACTCTTTTATCTATTCACCTCTGTTAATTCTTTTTGTTCTACAACAGCCATAGAATGTAAGTCCACTTACCTCAGATCCTAGGTTAAGTCAAAATGAGATATAGTTGGTTATTAGAAACCAGCACAAATTCACAATATTTCCATGACTATCCCAGTTTAAGCCCAATTCAACCCCTACAGCAGTTCTGTAATATGAAGCCATAAGCCCATAACATTTGTGTCTATATGATTGGACCAGCCAGACCAACTTCTAAGTTGATTTTGACAAAAGCTAATGTTAGAAACCTAGTATACTGCATGGTGAGGAAAATATTTGTGAGGGATAAAAAAGGAATCAGGTTGTAACTATCTGCTGAGCTGGCAAGAGAATTGGGGAGGGAAGAGGATTTTGGGGGATTCTATTATGAGGGTTATTATGTAAAGGGGAGTGAGGGAATGGAGAAGGATAGGCAGAAATTAGGAAAGGACTTGGAACCGTGAAGGACTCCTCTAATTGCTCAGGCTATTTTCTTTTCTTTTCCTATCAACTAACTACAAAATTCATACTTCAATCAAGTATATAAGGAAATGATCTTATAATATCCCCCTGGCCCAATTTCCAACATCTATCCAGTCCATTATAAAACCCTTATTAATTTTTATAATAACGAGATACCATAAAAAAATTCAATAAACTCTCATGTCCCATAACCATTCATATCAACAAGAAGTACCAAGCCATCTCATGGCCTAAAAAGCTAATAATTATTCAGATACAAACGATTTCAATCAACCTTAATTACCATTATTCACTATCAAGGATTTTGATCTAAATTGCAATCTACTAGTGAAGCTTTAAACTTGAGAATAACATGGCAACTTAATGGTCTAAAGAAGTGACAGAAAGAGGCAATAACTTACAATCCACTGAAGTCCCACATCTTCAAAATCAAAACTAGGATTGGGCTAGTGGTGAGGGATTTGGATAGTTCATCATAAGCTCATAGGTTCAAACCTTATTGTTGTTCCAATTTACCAAAAAAAGAAAAAAACTAAGAGTTCAAAACCTTGTCAACTGTGAAAGCAAGAAAAACTAAGCAATAAATAAATCCTTAACATACATTGTTTACCAAAATAAGGTATTAGGATTGGGCTAGTGGTGAGGGGTTTAGATAGTTTATCATGAGGTCATAGGTTCAAACCTAATTGTCCTTCCAATGCACCAAAAAAAACCTAATGTGGCATTTGTTTCAGGGTATATTTAATTATTCCCGGACTAAGTAGTTGGAAATGATATGTTCATACGTTTGTTACAAGTTATACAAAATTTTTCCCAAGTATTAATTATTCTATGGAAAAAGATTTTCCTATGATTTAGTGAAATCTCATTCCCAAGTTGAGGGTGGGGAAAAAAAATCCCATTACTTGGGAATCACAATTATTAAGCACAATTACTAAGTCATCCCTCAATCATTTGACTTTTTCCTCACAATTATTTGACCTAAGGGTATTTTGGAAATTATGACATATATTCTCAAATATAGATTACAAAACAAACAAGTTTTAAATTTATTCAGGAAATCTCAACAAATAATCTCAGGAATGTTTAATGCTAAACAAACAATTTTTTAAAGATACCTGGGAATAATATTTCCAATCCGATTCCTGGAAATATAATTTCAAACCTTGAAACAAACGACCCCTAAGAGTTCAAAACCTTGCCAACTGTGAAAACTAGAAAAACTAAGCAATATACAAATCCTTAAGATCCATTGTTTACCAAAACAAGGCAATGAGATTCTGAAGTATTTTACTTTGAACCAAGAAATTAGTGTAAACCAGAACAAAATGAATTGGGAACAAAAGCACATTGCTACTGTTGACTGCTCTAAATCTTGAATAGTAGTTTACTTGATAACCCAGATAGAGTGACCAATAAATACATCAGATTTCCATTTACATAATGCAAAACTAGGGAACCTCCTGAATTACATTTCATTCCTTTGGTACCATGTTCTTTTCCCTATTACATAGATTTTCATTTCCATGATTTATTACATCTCCTCAAGTCAGTTAAACTTGTTCTACGAATTCAATAAGCAAAAACAATATCGATACAAAGATGCATTCAACATTAAATAGTGAACAACAAGGGTCGAGAAATCATGCAGTTTCTATCATTTTTCAAAATTTTGTATTGAATCAATCACTTAATCACCCTTAATTTAGGATGAGTAATAGAGGAAAATTTGATTTTTGATTGCTAAGAAGGAGGAGAGACTGCAATCTTATTCATGAGGGTGTAGTTTTTGCATTACACATGGCGATGGATGTAGTGCAAAGCTCAAAATTACAAATTGTCAAAATTAGTTAAAGATGCACCCATTTAGTTGGATTCAACTAGTTATATAGTATATATTATTTTTGTTGGGGATATTTAAAAGCAAAATAACATATGAACTTACTTTGACAAAGTAGGGACAAACATCTTACTAATCGAGATACAAGATACTACTGATTATCCAACAGTAGGCCTTTTACAATATTCATCATCTTAAGTTATTTCTACCAAATTCATCTACTTTTTCTTCAAAACGTTGAAGAGTAAGGTCCTGTGAGAACTTTTAAGGTTACCAAATGCTTCTGTAAAGGAGATTTACACATTTTTAGTCAGGTGACAACAGAGGTTCAGATCTGCTCAACACAAATACGAAAAGAAATTTCTTTTTTTTTTCCCCTTCAATTTCTACAAAAAAAAAATTGATACAAAAAAAGTTTATATGGTTGATTTATCGCTAGAAAATGCTAATAGACACATCAAAGAGGACTTTTTTGGATCAAAAAACAGAAAAATACAACAACACCAACTGCCCAGGTAAATCTCCCATTAGATTAGATAGATATTAGTAATTTATTTTCATCTTTATAAACTCAATTAACTATGAATCTATGATTTATGCAAAACTTATAAATAGTTCTGTGATAATGCATCAAAAATAAAAGGCCAGATGTGATATTATTAATGTTAAATATGTGATATTATTAGTGTTAAATAAGGGTTAAAACCACTATGGTATATATTTTCTTACATTTTATAGGTATACCTAATATTTTTTCCTTAAAGATATTTACCGTGATTCAATAGAAAACAGCGTTACGATACATATCTCAACCTTGGCTCTTTTGAATTAGAGCAGGGAATCTGATTATGTTTCATTATTAATTAACTATGAATCTATGATAATGCATGACATATTAAAGGCCGTATGTGATATTATTAACATTGAATCAGGGTTAAAGCTACTACGGTATGTATTTCCTTTCATTCTATACATGTTATAGATATATATAATACTTTTTGTCCTTAAAGATATTTACCATGATTTGATAGAAAATAGCCTTCTGGTTCACAATATATACCTCAATCTTGGCCCTTTTGAAGTAGAACCGGGTATCTGATTATGTTCCATAATTCATTAATGACAAATTAATGTTCAATAGATCACATCACCATTAGCTCTTCACATGATAGCGGCCAAAAGTACGGTCATATGCGAGTATCCGGAGCATAATAATAGACAAAACAGAACACTAAAGAAAAATAAAGACCAGAAGCAACAGGAATCAGTACAAAAATGATTGATGCCCACAAAATGGACAAAACAAAACACTTGACCCTGTAACATGTGAGTCTCCGGAACAAAATAATGGACAAAAAACACATTCCCACAGCCAACGAAAAATACTAGGAGAATGTAAAATTGTGAAACTATGATAAGAATAGCAATACTGTGATGCATTAAGGAAAACTTGTATAGGGGAAGCTTTGTGAAACTCAAGTAATAGCATATATACCTTGATCATTTCTTGCAGTGAATATGATCATTCCAGTCTCATCACCAACCAAACATTCAGCAATTCGCATTTGGCGGGTTTGAGGCCCGTCAGGACGCCCCTTCTGCATCACCATCTTAGTATTGACCACCTTCACAGTTAAAGTGTGCCCACTGGTCCCTGAGCGAAGCTGATCAACCTTGGTGAACACTGGCTTCCTCAAGCCTGGTTTTGAATCTGCCATATTTTAAAATCCTACAAATATCCCGACAAGAAGAAATTTCACTAAGACAATGGAAAAACTACAACAATGCACACCATGCATACTTATAAGATCTAAAGATTACCTATAAGATCAAACGATTACTTATAAGATCTAAAGATATAGCTCAAAATCAAAGGTAAGATGCATTATTACACCCACATTAACTAAAAGAAAAAATGAACTGGCATGAAAAGCACAAGCTCTAATGATTTCCTAGTACATAAATATTGAATATGAAATGCTCACTTATTAAACTCTTTAGCCAAAGGGAAACCCCATTATGCTAACACGTACTTACAACAAGAAAGAAAACTAAACAAACATCAATGGCATATATAGTTGAGCCTATAATCATCCTAACCCCAGCTTAACGGGGTAAAATTCTTTTGAGCTTGTCAATTTATCCAAGGTCAAATTTGGGGGAAAATACAATATAATCATAATAATAACAGCAAGAAGGACAACCATAAGATCCAAACTCTTACCAATTTTCTAACCCACCACGCATACTTAAGAAAATCTCAAATACAATTCAAACTGAAAAATATAGAAATTGGAGCTTGATTCCAAAGTATAAATAACGGATTTTATTTTTAACATAAAATCCCAAGCATGAATATGGAAAAGCGGGGAAAGCATACAAATTGATTCAGCAAAAGAGAACAATAATGAGTTAAAAAAAAAAATACACGGATAAAAATAAAATAAATAGAGAAGACAAATTATGTAGAGAGAGAAGAAGGGGAATGTGACCTTGAAGTGGAAGTAAAATTGGGGAACCTAAGACGCAGTGAGGAAGAGGGAGATCCAAACTGAAACTGAAACTGAAACGTGATCGTCGAGGTCGGATTTTAAGGAGAGAAAGGGAAGCTTCGCTCTTAGTCACGGGTGTTCGTTGACCCGCCGCGATCCAACATTTTTTTCTTGAAAAAAAAAAGTTAAATAAAAGAAAGTGTAATTATACTTAATATTTATTTATTTTATAAAATTATCATTAATATTTTTTGAGATTTAATAAACTTTGTTAACCTCTCTTTTTATATATTAATTTAAGTGATTAAGAAAATAACATATGACACATATAATTATTATTAATATAATTATAATATTTTGTCAATAATTAACATATTAATTGAATAAAAATATTTTTTATATCATGTGAAAATTAAATTTATAATTATAACTTGTGATAAAAGTGAGGTATTTTAGTCAAAAATATATTTTAATGTTGTGAAAATATTAAAATTTTGTCATCAACAGCTAAGCAGAAGTCATATATTATCTTTTTTTATTACTTAAACTAATAAATTAACATTAACACATACATATATATAGAAGAGGTTGATGTAATTTTACAAAATAGAATGATGATAAATATAATTACACTAAATCTCATAGGAGATTTGTGTAATTTACTCAAATAAATAATTAAATTCATTAATTAATTACATGCAATGCTTGAAAAGTCTATTAAAATTAAAGTAATGTTACATATCCAGAAAAAATATATATATAAAGAATCTTCGATAAAAATCATGTTGATTGTTGTATAAAATAAAATAAAATAAAAGTTTATTTAAATAATTAATAAACAATATTATTTTATTTTTATTTAATATTTATGTACAGTTGAAATTATCTATAAATAATTGATAATATTATAAAATATGAAATATAGTATCTTATATAATGTCATACTAACCATTATATAATATTAAAAATTTAGTAAAATCAAAATGGTTACCAATTTTCATGTAGGACAAATTGGTTCCTAAGAAAAAGAAATTGATAATTTGATCCATAATCTTTTAAAAAGGGAGACAATTTGATCTCATAAAGTTTCTCCATTAAATACTATGATGTGACCCTGTTAATAAGTTAATGTAGCATTGTTATTCTTTACTCTATCATCCTAGTCACTTCCATTAATAAAACGTCATTTTTTTGGGATTAGAGTGCATTTTTATAGTGAAGTTTGTGAATAAAATTGAACTTTTGAGTGTTAGAAGAGACCAAAAACTGATGTTCTTTTGTTAATCGACGTAACTAAGAATACAGGGTGATAAGACAGAGGATATCAGTGTCACATTAATTACTTAATGGCCTATGACATAGTATTTTAATATAGAGATTTGATATACAGGCTAAATTGTCTTATACTTAAAATGTTAGAGACCAAATCGTCATTTCTTTTTCTTAGTGACTAATTTGTCTGATTAAAACTATTTTGAGAGTTTATTCAAAATTTATAAAGCTTTATACTATCATATATTATCTTATCAAACTTTATCCATCTGACATATTAAACAAACTTAAAGACTAACAATTATTATACATTATTAAATATAAAATTTTAACAAATTTTCTAGTTATCTAATATTTTCCTTAAAATAAATATTTAATTTCTCCAAAAACCTTCTCTGTCATTGCCATTTATTTTTCAAGAATGTTCTGTTTGCCTTTTGGTTTTAAGTATTTGTGGTGTGCTAAGATTATTTTTTTATTTTTTTTTCTTTTTTGCAAATTTCGGTGGGTCTTATTTTCTATTGTCACAATTCACAAAACAAAGCTTCTTTCACCATCCAACTAGTAAATTCTCCAATATCGATCGTTGCCGAAAATTTTATTATTTGTTAGTTATTTTTAATTAAAACTTTTTAATTTACAACACTATATACATTATATTTTTAATATTGGTTTATGTATATTTCAATAAAACTTTCTTTATATGGTTTGTATTGGAAGGTCTATTCATCTTATGCATATTGCATCAAGGGAATAAATATCAATTCCTTATCATCTTTTTTTCACATTTATCTTCGAAATTTTCTTTTTTGTTGCTTAGTTATATTTTTTTGGTGTTTATCTATCTTCATAAAGTATTGCATGAAATTCCCCTTTAGCCAAAATAACTTTATTCAAATAGAAGATATATATATATATATATATATATATATATATATATATATATATATAAAAAACTGCACACTCTCAATAACTACCTACAAACTCTTCTAAAAAAATGGGATACAGTATACAGGTATCTGAAAATTAAGTTTAATTAAAATCAATTCTTTTTCAAATTTGAATTTTAAAACAAGTAAAATTTGTATTAATAAATACTTTATTCTTTCTACATTTTGAGAGCAGTTAAAAAATAAACACATTCTATCATTTTCTATTTAAAAAACACCATTATACCTCCAATCTCATCTCCACATTATTGATAACTGACATGGAAGATGGCCAAGGAACCAAAACTATGCCGTGAGTATCTCTAATAATATCCATTTTCACTTTTGTTTATTTTGGTTTTCCTTTTTCTTTTGTGATTTTAAATTATTCAGTTCATACTTTATTTGTTCACTAACACCATTTGCTTTCTTTCTTTCCCTTCACTCTTTTTTTTTAATCTTATCATTCTTTACCATTTATTTTAAATTGTTCAGCTTACACTCTCTTTTTTTTTAATCACTTTTAGCTTCTTTTAACCAGGTTGAATAACGTAATTGGCCAAGGAGTTCAACAATAAAAAAGGAAAATAAAATTGGGCAACCACTTTAAGCATCAAGTAGCGTTGAGGCCACAGGAGAAATTTTAGTGTTTTTTGTGAATTATAGATAGTACTTTTTATATTGTAATTTCTTAACTTCTCTTCTGAATTTATTTTGCTTTCTTTTTTTTATTTGTTTCTTCCCATTCCTTTATTAATCTACATATTTGTTTCTTTGTTGATCTTATTTTTTATTCATATGAATTTTCTCTGAGGGATTTAATTATTAAATAAGTTATTAGATGTAAGGTGGAATCCATTTGTCCCGTAAAAAAAAAAAATCATCTATGTATTATGTAAATTTTTTTAAAGAGAATAATCATAACTACTGATAATTTTAATTTTTTTAAAAGTATAATTTGAAGTTAATAGAAACAAAATTGAATCTACGAGGTCCTCTAACAAAATCCAAATTAAAAGCTACACATGTAGTTTTTATTTTTTAAAATAAAATGAACATTGACAAAAAAAAAAAATCAATGGCTTTCATGTGATGTTTACTCTTTTGCCTATTTTAGTGGGGAGTGTATTTTGTTTAATAAAAAAATGAAAAAAAACATTTACTTTCCTTTTTTTATTTCCTTTAAAAAACTCTCTAACATCCCAAACGTAATATGTATGGGAGGGAGAATAAAGAGATCACTTACATTTTATTAAACGCATAGATACATCACCAATTTAAAATCATCATCCCATCTAATAAATCTCATAACTTTAACATACATTAAACTATCATTTGGGAGGCTCCAGCCTTCAAAAAAAGGCACAACAAAACTAAATCTACATTTACTATTCACTTAAATAACTACGTAATATTGTTGGAGGATATAATTGTAATTAGAAATTAGCTAAATTTAGTTTAGTTAGTTAGGCATTAGTTAGGTTTGTTACGTCCCTTACTCTATATAAAATTGCTTATACCCTGTATTACATCACTCTTTTCTATCATTAGTAAGATTTTATTTCAATATTCACTCAATTATTTGCTCTCTTTCTCTGACCATGAATTTCAACATGGTATCAAAATCATTCCATCCACCTTGAATGGTTTTCCGTTGCCAACCCTTGAGTTCGTGCAACTCATTTTCTTGCATTTTCCTTCATTTTCTTTCCGTTTCCTCTGCCAAACACCTTAGAAAATCATTTTCTCCCATTTTCCTTTACTTTCTTTCATTTTCTTGACGTTTCTCATGAACTCTTTTCACATTCTTCTTTTTCTCTCATGGATTTCTTCCACCCAAACATTTTTCTTCCTTTGTTTCTTTCCTAAATCCCTATATTTCACCAAAATACCTAATCTTCATCACATTTTCTTTTCAGATTTTGGTTAGATCCTCTATTTTTGGATCATTGTTCCTCTTCTTTCAGTTTCAGCTTCACCTTCTTTCTTCCATCTTCAATGGGCTTTGCGAGATCGGGTTTCACCTTCCGCCGCGGCTCTGCTCGACGTGATTTGGTGATCTTGCTCTTTTGCGTTTTCGACGAGCTAGGGTTCGTGTGTTTTTCTTTCTTTCGATCTTGCTTCAGAACCTTCATCTTGGTTCTTGGTTCTTCCAACCTTCGCTCGTGCGCTTGCTTCGTTCTTGAATCTTCCATTATAGATCTGGTTCGACTCATTCCTCTCTCTAGCAAGCTTCGCCCGCCACTCCATCGAGGGATGTTTCAAAACAGTGTTTCCCTTTCAAGTTCCAACGACGAGCACAAAGGCATCAAGATCTCGCTCGTGGTTTGTCGGCTCTGCCTTCTAGCTCCACGCCGTGCCTGTGCTCTGCTCGCTTCATCGCCATGGCAGCTCATTCGTTTTCATCTCCCTTAGTTCACCTCGTGGTTCATGTCCTTCGCGATCCTGCCTAGCGAGATCGTTTGCCATGACTCAAGAATTTTCAATCGATGCTTCCATTTCAACAGCAAGCCTGGTGACTTCTAATCTTGCTTTCTTACTATTTCTCAGATTATGTTTCTTACATGTTCGATCAAAGTCCCTAAAGATTTGTGTTCATCAAGATTTCTATTCTTTGAGATTATTATTGAGATTGGATCTCACTTCATTTGTTTGGCTATTGGTTTCAATTCTATTGAGAGATATTATCGTGTTTGCTGGATTTTCTTGGAGCCGTAGATATTGGTCCAAATGTTTCCTGTTTTGTTTTCAATTATTGTTGGATTATTGAAGTTTACTTCTTAGATTTGGATATTTGGCTGTTAATGCCATTGTTCTTTTGATTTTGCTTTTGGCTCTTGTTTAAGGGTGGTTAAGCACTTGTTGATTTGCTTTTGTTATGAGTGGTTAAGTATCGAATATAGCTTCTGCTCTTGATAATTAAGCCTTGTTTTAGCTTCTCCCTTTGTTTGTAAGGTGCTTAAGCATTATTCAATTCAAGCCTATGGCTCGTCTTATGACGTTAACCTTTTATTGGAGTCTTATTGACTATAACCTTTCATTGACAGTTTTATTAACTATAACCTCTGATTTGATATTTGCTTCTGCCAAGTGGTTAAACTAGAGAATGTTTCACTTCGCTTGAGTGGTTAAGCATTTGTTGATGATATTCCCTTTGGGACTATTGATGATTCTTGTGGCAACAAGTGCTCTGGAGACGTCAAAAGGAATAGGCATTACCATTGTTGCGTTCATTCTACATTGTTCATATGATTACATTGTATTTTCTGATTACATTGTGTTTTTCTTTTCATTTCGATTGTATTGCACTTTCATCCCAAGCTAGAGATACGAAAAGTATCTTCCAGCTTGCGGGGTGTTGGAGGATATAATTGTAATTAGAAATTAGCTAAATTTAGTTTAGTTAGTTAGACATTAGTTAGTAGTTTGTTATGCCCTTTACTCTATATAAGGCGGCTTATACCTGTATTACATCGCTCGTTCCTATCATTAGTAAGATTTCATTGTAAGATTTTTTTTAATATTCACTCAATTATTTGCTCTCTTCTCTTGATTACCATGAAGTTTCAACAAATATTTAAAACTTAAAAACAAAACTCCGTCACATTTTCAAATTAGAAGTCATGCTCGAACCGCATAGACTCCTTATTCCATAGATTTCCTATTTTATTGGTGAGAGTGCTTGGTTATAAGCTAATATGGATTTCAACTAGCGCTATATTTTATTAGAATGCCTTTTCAATGATAAAATAGGATGGTCAATAACCACCTAAAACATCTACTAATTCAATTTTTTGAAAAAACAATAAACACCTATTAACACCAAACATAAAAATTCCAACTTTTGAAATTCAACTTTTCAATGTAATACAATACACCCACTAATTGCTAACATGGACCACAACAAATAATATTTACAAAATGATAAGTGAAAATATTTTTAGGACATATTTATCTCCTTGCATGTATATTTATTTTATGAAGATGGAAGATATTTTAGGACATGCTTATGCAAGGGATAAGAAATGATATTATTAACCATACTTTAATTGATATGCAAGGTGAAAAATTTTACATATGTAAACTTTAATTAATTTCAGCTAAACTTATTTTGCAATAAATATACTAACAATACTTTATTTGCACAAAATGTAGTGAAATAAAGAATGTTTCAGATATTTGATTATTTTTTGGCCTCTCAATTAAATTCAGTACCATCAAGTAAAATTGGAATAACATTTAAAAAAATTATGTTACATAACTTTGGAAAATATATTATTTGAGCGTGTGAAATTAATACTCATTTTTTTTTTTTTATTTGATATTTAGACATATTGCATTATATTTACTTATTTATTTTGTTGAGATAAAATTGCTATATATAATATTTAGTACTAGTGCCAAATATTCAAAAAAAAAGAACGAATCATAGTTGGGCCGTTATTAAATTCACTCTTTTGACCCAAAAACCCACCGTTATTCTGTCCACCAAAAAAATGAAAACCAAGTTCTTGTCACCTATATTTCTCGGACGCAGCATATGATTTCCACGTCAAGACCACCTTACTCCCACCCACTGAAATCCAAAGCAGCATATGTTTTTCGTAACTAAAAGGACGTACTTACATTGTTTGTAAATATTTTTTATTCATTCACAATCCATGTAATTTTGAGGGAAATTATTATAAATACAGTTTTTAGATAAATTATATATTGAAATATGGGACTATAGAAATATTACATAGGTATGGTATTTCAATAAAATTGTCACCAGCAATTCTATTGTCAATAAAATTAGATAAGCAAAAATGGTTGATTCAACCTTCCACTATCTTAAAAGTCTTTTAGATAGAAATATATAATTGAATTCCAATTTAAAGCTCTTTTATAATGATATATATTTAATTAATCTCATACGTTAATAACTAAAAAATTATGAAAACAAAGATCTACACTTATTTAACCACATCAACATATTAGCCCAACAGAAGTATATTAAATCATGGACAAGTTTTATTCATAAGTTATGAGTTCAAAACTAAAAACTCTTTTAGAAAGGGTTTATATTATTTATCATTTTAGGTTCGGGCTTATACTTCCACAAAAATAAAAAATAAAAATTCACCAAAAAAATTATATCAATATAAGAAAAAAATACTATTTATACTAATTATTTATGGATATCAAATTGATATACATTCTTATTTATTATTAGATTGAATTTAAATCTCCTTTAATTTAAAATTTATATCTTATTTAATAATATATAAAAATATATTTACATAATATTCAATAAAAAAAAATAAAAGTAGAAAAAACACAAAGAAAAAATGCATTACATGGGGTTGGGGAATCTTCCCTTTTTCACACCAGTTATTGGATCTAGTGTAGTCCTAATCAACTTTATCTTGGAATTCCACGTGGCCTGTGCGTGTCAGGTAAGTGTTTTCCTTCTTTTTTTTTCTTTCCTTACATGTTGATGGGTCTGCCCATTTCTGAACTGATTGATGATGATGTGTTCATGTTTCATTTTCCCTTGTCTACGAAGGAAGGAAGGAAGGAAGGATATCGGTTGATCGTCTTTCCTTCATCTAGTATCAGACTCCCTCAAAGGGTTGAAGGTGCAAATCAGCAGCTGAATCATTCACCTTGGTCCACACCACGAAATATATACCACAGTTAGGTAACATCACAAATATCCTAGCCTTTTCCTTAGTTTCCTGCTCTTCTAATTTTATGTTACACATTTGAGCATAACAATATCATTTGTTTTAAGAAGAGGGGGAATTTATATGAAAGAAAATACGGGTATTGAATTGATCATCCTTACCTTATCATGCGGGGTTGGTAAATTGTAGGTGTCAGTAGCAGGACCCTCTTTTCCCAGTTACCCATCCTGGCTGGATTGTGCAAAAAGGAGGATATATCTCTAAAATCTATGTGATTGATGTGAGAAAAATGGAAGCTTGTTTGGTTTCAGTTTTTATTTTCTGTATTTTTTGTTTTCGTGATTTTGTGAAGGGAATAGTAAAAATAGGTAATGAAAACTGAAAGCAATATTGTATTGTTTTCACTATTTCCTTCGCATAATCCTGAAAATAGACAATATATAAGATGAAAATAGTAATCAGACAGGTCTGCAGTCTACACAAATTTTCGGTGTTATCATAATCCAATATTTCATCATACAAAATTAATTTGTTCAGTATGATGGGGGTGCAGCTTAAGGGCCATTGATAAGGAAGCAGCTGAGGTTTCATCATCTCAATTAGGAGATTTGAGTAGCAGTTGGTGCACCCTGGATTCTTTCAAGCCAATTTCCATGAAGGAAGCCAATAAATACTTGTTAGTTCATAAAGTAACTCAGTCCTCACCTTCCCCTGCAATGTGTTTTGTGGCGAAGGTGCCTCAAGATGAACAAAATTCTTATATTGTAGCCTTTAGTTCAGAGGATGGAACCCCAAAGTCAGATAATGAGCCGACTTCATCTAAGACCATACGGGATGTACATATTGTAAGAACTGTTACTGCATATTAAAATTTTCTACTTTCAATTTTACACCATTGCTTCTTGCTATATAATATCATCATAACTCATAAAGCCCATCATATTGCAGGCTATTTATTGTTAGGTATTAATAAGTATTCATTGCATATTTTCCAGTCAATGCGGTTAGTGGAGGACTTTCTTCATCTTGCCAAAGAAAACACAGAAAAGGATTTGGAAACATGTGGCATACTTGGTGCTGTCCTTGTAAGAATCATTTTTTTTTCTAAGTTATTGCCTTTGGTTGTCTTATCAAATATGCTTTGGTCTTTGAGGCTTAGACTTAGGAAGACAGAGATATTAGCTCTATCAGATTATGAAATTAATATTAGAAAATTTTCACAAAAGAGCAGCCTGTCATACCTTCTGCATAATTAATCCATCTTTTGGGTTTTTTCCATAGATTTGGAATAAATAAGATTCACACCCTCCTTTTAATCTATGTTACAACTGAAATCTATGTACTCTTTCCATGTTTCTATGCGGTTCTGTTTTAACATATCTATGTTAGCTCAAAAATTTGATGCTGGTAAGATTTTTTTTCCTTTTTTACTTTCTCTATCTTTTATGGTTGCTTTAAGTCTATTTCTTTGAGTTTTAGAGATTTAAATCTGCAGGGCAATCACCAGGAAAGAACTTAAGAACCTGATCTGATAAAATAAATGTTTTACAGTGACATTGATGTTTGATTATTTCCTTAATTCTCCAGGAGAGGGAAATCCTCTATATGACTACTCTGATAATTCCAAAGCAGGAATCAGCTTCCAATTCTGTTAGTATCTGGATTGCAGTCTTACATTCTTCTAAGTTTGGTTTTACAATATTTTAGCATTTTAGCACATCTTTCCAAGAAGGCATAAGTTTATTACTGCTTGTTACTCACTTGCTGCACTGAATCACAGTGTCAAGCTACAAATGAGGAGGAAGTTTTCACAATTCTAAATGAAAGATCCCTTGTCCCTGTGGGATGGATCCATGTATGACTTCCTACTTTTCTCACTATTTTAATTGATACTGTTAGGAGGGTGTTTCCAGGTTGTGATGGGTTCAGGCCTTCAAGGAACTTTACAAATCAATCCCGTTATGGTTGGTTGGGTCAGGTTTGTAAAAAAGAAATATTATCAACCCAAAAAAACTGGAAAGTGAACATCGTTTAGTATTTAAGAAAAAATGATAGATTCACTGTGTTGGGTTAGGTTGATCGGTAAACTAACCAGCCTAATAGTTTAGGTTGAGTTATCCTTAAGTAAGATTAGTTGAATACGGGTGCTGAAGGTCAGCCAATCTATCAAATTAGGGGTAGAGCTACCTTGTTCAAAATTATTGTTTTCACTTTTCAGCATGGAAAGTAGTAAAGCATGCTAGAGTTCATATCTATTGAAAACTATGAAATGTTTTTCCCTTTCTATATTGGAAATTCTATCTTATGTAATATGTATGATTAGAGCGCTAATTATTTTCAAATCATCCACCCTTACAGAAGACAGTATCCTTCTTTATCCCATGTTACTCTACATGAGATCAGTGACAGCAATTCCTCCTGGTTTGACTTCTCTAACCCTTCTCATATTTCTAAAATTGTTTAGACACATCCTTCTCAAAGTTGTTTCAT
The DNA here is from genome assembly GCA_030441495.1 of Dalbergia oliveri. Classification (NCBI taxonomy): domain Eukaryota; kingdom Viridiplantae; phylum Streptophyta; class Magnoliopsida; order Fabales; family Fabaceae; genus Dalbergia; species Dalbergia oliveri. The sequence goes on along the minus strand of JAMLFY010000004.1, from coordinate 18,577,542 downwards.
GTCATCGGTGGATCTGCACACTCAATATTCCTACCAGGTGATTGACCCAAGTATATGTGCTATTCCTCTCATTTTTCTTGCAATTTCTTTGTTCAACAACTTCATATCAGTATCTAAAGCATTATCTTCTTTATGAATGTTATACTTGTTGCATAACATCCTGCCAATCAAATCAGTATTTTGATTTGCACCATAGCTATTAGTTGCATTAAATAGTTCATGTATTCAAAAGAGACCTCATGAGAAATTTGCAGAACAACTGTTATGTTTTTGTTGGTGACCAGCAATTAGGACCACTATAGGTACCGTTATGTATGCAAAATATGCATATTTTGATTTTGTTTGTCCTGAGTTGATGATTAAAGTTGGATTGCTAGATATTTATAATTTGAGAAAGTACTATTACTTGAATATATATAATCATACTATATATTCTATATATATACCCAAAGCAGACCGAGTTTGAACTCACAGTTTGGTGTTGTTTTCAGGCGATGATTCCTGAGGCATTTGCCATTGTCCTAGCACCAACTGATACCTCAAGGTCTGACCAATTCCTGCAGTTATCTTTGCACTTTTATACTAACTGTTGTTTTTCACCTGAAAATTGAATATCTACTCTATTCTACTAGACACCCTTGTCATATTTTTTTGAAAAAACTCTTACTCTCACAATTGCATCTGGAACAAGAAAAATATTTTGGACAAGATTAGCCCATCTGTTCGTTTCAATCTGATTTCTAAATTCTAATATGAATCTACTATAGATCTATGATACTAAATTACTTCTACTAGTTTCTCTTGAACCACAAAGTAAGCCTATCTCCTAGTAGCAGTAATGCTATGTTAAGAAAGACTTGCACTCCACGGATGCAATGAATTTACTAGTGAACATGTGATGATTTTTATTCTTTTTTAGTTTTTCAATAGGGAAAGATAAGGAAAATATATGCGGCAAAATGATTGTGCATGTTGAGAATTCTTTCTAACACGTTCTGATAAGCGTATCTGGGAACTAAAATTTAGTATTTTTCTCCAGGAGCTGGGGACTATTTCGCCTAACAGATCCAGATGGAATGAATATTCTGAAAAATTGCGGGAGAAAGAATTCCATCCACACAAAGAACCAGATAATGGCAACCCCGTCTATGAGCACTGCTCCAATGTGTACAAGAACTCCAACCTAAGGTTTGAAATCTTCGACTTACGCTAAAATGACTTTGATGACAGCACACTGTATCATATATGACACATATAGGGTATAATCACCATAGGAATGTCCTTTTTTTTTTTTTTTTAACAATTTGAAACTATGGATTCGTGCAAACTATCATAACCCCTCACCATTAGCCAAATTCTAGTGGTTTGAGGCATGTCCTAGTTACACATGAAAAATAATGCTGATATATGTGTATAGTTGGTGTAATAATGTTAAAAGTTTGGTCTAGTACTACCCTCTTGGACTTTGATATTTAGTTTGGAGGAAATAAATTTAATGACGACTTTTTTTTTTGGGAGGTGCTGCTTGGCTCATAATTTAATCATGTAAGTGCACTTGTAATCCAGAAAATTGACATCGTTGCTATGTTGAGTTATAGGTGTTTGAAACTCCCACATCAAGCAACGCATAATCCAATTAATTCCCTGTCGTGTTTTGTTAGACTTGAGGCTTAAACTTTATTTTTTAATTTTTTTGGGAAAGATCTTAAATAATATTTTTAAAAGATTACTTTGAATATACTGTGAATACAAAAAATTTTACATAAACATTTAATTATATATTGTCACATGATAAAAGTGTTTTGACTTTTTCATTTGTTATCTTAAAAGTTATATAAATAGAAGTACGATGTTGGATGACAATATTGCATCAATATTAAATTCTATTCTTTAATAAAATAATTCAATCCAACTATACACCACTGCTGTATAGAGGCCATTTTTAACTGGCAAACGGAAAGATCATACCGAGTTAATAGCTGTAGTATGAAAGATTGGAAAGGTGGCCCCCTTGCAAATTGGTCGGTTTCCTACCAGACGTTGCACTTAAACATGTTTGCTATTTCAGAGTGAGATGCCTCAGAAATATGCTTATGTAGATGGGAATCTCCTTCTCTTTCCAGAAAAACCAGAACTTACGTAAGAATCGAAGTTGGCGATGTCAAATCCGCGTTTCGTATCTCGCTACTACTTTCGTAAGATCCAAGACCGCAGCTGTCGTACGAATTATCAATTTAGTTTTCAAAACAATTAATAATATATAGATTAAAATTAATTTCTTGTACAATATATAACTGTACATAATGTTTTTTAATATGTAAATATTGCAACAGCTAATAATTAGTTTGAAACTTTGACCCGTCCGTCGGCGGTTTTATTATTCTAAAAAATACACTCTTTCTCCATCACAAGAATTCTTTTAACACATAATTTAGATATATTTTGTACGCTTCGATTAATATATAAATAGTTAGAGTTTGTAGTTACATTTACTAAATTTATTAACAAAAAAAAATTTAATTTTGATACAATAATAACGTAAAATACATTTGCCATGTCATTCAATTAAAAAAATTTATTTATAGTTGTGGTAATACATACTTTGATGATAGTGGGAAAAAAAGTTATATTGTGAGTGCATGAAATTTAAATTAATAAAATAATTGAAATATTCAATTATTAATATATAACTTTTCATAATTTATATTATCAAATTCACCGATGATACAATTTAACCAAAAATTCTATTATTTACACGTAATTTTTGAAGCATTTTAATTAATGAAAATTATGTTCAAATTGTAGTAATCAAAACTATCAGGATCTCTTTTTGAACAGAATTAACATTCACTGTTTTCTGCGTTTTCATTTATGCCGTAGAGGCCTAGAGGGTGGATCCACCAACGATTCAGACAGTTCACGCTTGTTAATTACTGATTCAGGTTGTTGAGGACAAACATGCAAAGGTCCCTCATATTCATTACCAAAAAAAAAAAATGGTCCCTCATGTATGAATTGACATAACCTTTCAAAATAATTAGTGTGAAATAATTTTATCAGTGAAATTAAAAAAAAAAGGTCAAATCATGAATTGACATTTTTTTTTATTTTATCAGTGGATAATATGAAATTATTTTATATTATCAATATATACAAATCAAACTCTTTTTAAAATAAAAAAATTCTACTATAAAAGCATACAACATGATTTTTGTACTTATAGCATCTTATTTCATAAAATAACAAATGATAATAAAAAACCAAAAACAAATGATATATTCAAGTTTATTTTTGTTAACGAAAAACAATGTCGGATATCATTATCAAAACGAAAAGAAAAATGCTGGATATAGCTGTCCTGGCACAAACACTTGCGACGTTATTAGACGAAGCTCTTTAGTGCGTTATTTTTATAGTTAGTGTTAGAGTAATAATATACTAAAAACGTACTATTATTTAACAAAGTAAAGAAAAACATTTAATTTCCTCGCGAGGATTATATAAAAAGAAAAAGAATACATTTTCGTTGAGTTCCTTGGCTTGAGAATCGTTCTCGTAAAAGCTTGTTAAATCATCACTTAATGCTTGATGTATAAATAATAGCAGCAGATTGTCGTTTCTTTTTGGTTGAATATCAAATAAGAATGGACTATCGTTTCGTATATACGTTTGCTTGGTTCACTATATAATTTTATTATTTAACCAAGGCTAGATTCTGACCAGAAAGAAGAGAATGGAAAAAGCAGGCTTGATTTACCAGAGGGAAAACAATGGGTCCGATTGGTCCTCGTACCGTGCATGTGGTCCTCATACGAAAACTATGCTGCATCTTTAATAACTTCCCCCATGAACAAACAATTTGGTTTCTCATCCAACTTTATTAGAAGTGTTCGTTCTACGTGGCATATGTACGCACAAAACTATATGTAATAAATATAATTTGAAGAAATATAATTATAGTTATACAAACATTAAATATAAATTTATATTATTAATTACTATAAGTAAGTAGAGATTAAGTCACATATTTCTATTTATTTGGCTTTTAAGATATTAGCTTATTGAATCAAACAACTCTATAGAGATTATAATATAGGATTAAATATCTGTTTAAATTATTTTTTCATTGGCAACACATATAATTTAGAGATTTAATTTCTACACATTGATAATATAAAATTTTTGACACAATTATTTAATCATGTATTGTTATATTATCTATGATAATGATTCTCTTATTTACTACTTAAAAAATTATATAATTTTTTTAATTAGATAATAATATAAAAATATTTTATCCTGTAAATATATTAAAATTAACCTCAAAATTTAAAACCCAATTAATATTTAATTTGATACTTATATAATTAAAATTCCCATTTCTTGATACTGGTCCTAATCAGATTTCACTTAATAATTCTATCTCAAGATGGTGGCAAATGTTACTCTCTCTTGCAAAATGAACCCGGGGCAAATTGCTACCACCTTTGGCACGCATGCAATTCTCAAACTTTGGAGTTTAACCATTTGCGTTCCCTTTCTTCTTTGCAGTTGGATTTTGGACTTAATTTCATTTGATTCTGTTTCTCTACTTATGTGTCCCAAGGATACTCTATCCATATATTTATCTTCGAAGGCAGCAAAAACCAAAAAAAAAAAAGATAGAGTATATATGTAAATTAAATCTTTGATCACTAAAATACCGATGAATTTACATCGTCCAGCCAAAAAAAAATAAAAAAAAATCCCAATGAAGATTGGGAGTGCCTCCTTTTACATACAAACAATAAACCAATTTTGTTAAAAATTTAATTAGATCATATCTGAATATTCAATAAGGATGAACATTCCTACTCAATCCATTGCTACTAGCGAAGAACCCAAACAGCTCTTGCCTATACGGCAAGTAAGACCTCCGTTTATCACTGTCCTTCTTCGCTCTATTCATCACGTAATGCTTCTCGTGCGCCGAAGAAGAAGACGAAGACGACGTCGTTTTCCCCTTCACAACCATATTCTTAACCTTCTTAACGGCGCCGTTTCTCCCCTCGCCAGATCCCGCCTTCTCCGACGATCTCTCCGCCCTGACTGCCGTCGCACCCGGCGAATTCAAGAACACAAACGCGTCCTTTCCGTCGCTGTTGCTCCGTAACTTATCATCCCTCAGTTTCCATATCTTCGAGAACCCTGTCGAGTTGCTCTTCACCGCCACCTTCGGCGACCACGCGCAGTACGGCCCCTCCGCAGCCTCTGCTGCCGTCGACGACGACGACGGAGACTCCTCGCGCTGTTGCACGAAGACCTTCTTCACAGGCGGCCGGAGAATTTCGCCGCCGTCGTACTCGTTGGAGAAAAGAAGATTCTGATCGAAAATCGGGAACAGCGGCCGGATCTGGCCGTTATCGAAGATATCGTCGGCGGAGACCGGCGAAACATCAGGATTCGCGAACGCGAAGCTGAACTCTTCTTCTTCTTCTTCTACATCATCCTCGTTACTCTCTCTGTCTTCGTTTTTAACGTCGTCGTCGTCGTAGACTCTGAGCTTCGCCACGAAATCTTGTTCGAATTTGCCAGAAAGCTCGGCAAAAGGTAAAACCGACACTGCTTGCATTATGATTTATGAATGAGTGTTTTTTCTTGCTATGATGTTGTTACAAACTCTCAGCTATGAAGGTGAAATTGTTTATGTTTGGAGTGGTTGGGGATTTTAAAGAGGTGGTTGGAGAAGAGTACGATGGAGACGTTTGACTAATTTCTTGGAGAGTTTTCTTTTGTTCAAGGAAAATGGTTTGGTTCTTTTTCATTTGAGGTTGTTTTTATACATGGGGGTGGTGAGGATCTTCAAACGTGGGTGGCCTTTGATTTTTCGATCGGTCTTCTGAGTAATTTTCTTTTTAATTTCCCTTTTGGGTTTTGATTTCACACGTTGCCCGTGTTTCTGTACACGCGGAGCTTCGATCAGAAAACTTCGCGTCGCCTTTCTTGGTACCTTCCAGAAGGGACCACCTTATTAAGAGCATCAGCTGAAATTAAAATTTGAAATATTCTAAGAGCGAAGAGAAGTATTTTATAATATGTTACTTGTCTCCGTAAATAGGATATGCCTAGATTCATATAATTTAAATTACCCATAGTTGGTGGACTAAAATTAAAAAAAAAAGTGAAAGACAAAGAAATGAGACTTTTCATAGTGTTGAGCTCACGGGTTATGTAATGGAAGTAATATTGAAGTGGCAGTGGCTCATATGATATCAGCGATGACGTGTGTAACTGCTTTGTTTATTTCTCGGTTACTGTCCGAACTATTTATTTAGTGGGAACGCACGGGGATGCTGTTGGAGTTCATATTCTATGTTCTACCTACAAGAAGTAACTGAAGAAATTATATCATACGAGAATGATGGGAAATGTTGATTTTTCAATCACTAGTCTGAAGGGAGGGAAATTATTTTTTATATGGGTAATGAGTGAAAATTCGAGTAAAGTGTCACTTTTATTCTGAAATTATAAGTTTTACTTTAGGAATTGAAATTTTGAAATTAATTATTTAGTTATTAAAATGCATTGGAAACCTTTAGTCTTTTGCCAAACAAAATATAACAATTGACTATGATTATTTTTCAAGTTAATAAGGTCTAAAGAAATGTAAATTCAGAAACTAAAGAGTTAATTTTAAAATTTAGAATTATAGTGAAAGACGCTACAATTTAAACCAAAATGATATTACTCCTGAAAATTCTCATTAATATGGATTTAGGGCATATATTACAGTCCTGTAGAGTTTAAATCACACCTTGGACATGATTTGCTGGCCAAATTAGACATATGATGAAGGCAAGTTTCATGTGTAAGTTCCAGTTGAAGAATTTCGGGTGGCACAAGATTTTATAAGTATTAATGAGAAACAGAGCACGAGGACCATGCGAGACAACTAGCGTGGTGGAGAAGCAAGGCATGCGATGATAGGTGGCACGTGGGGAGGCACCAACACATCTCATCAGTAAGGTGAAGCGAGAATCATGATTCAAAGTGGTGAGGGCTTCTTGTGTGAGTGAGAAGAGAGTTTTGTATATTTACAGTGTTGAAAAAATGACATATGATAGAATAGTAATTTCAAATTAACATGAGTTTAAGTAAATTTATTAAAATATTGTAAGTATTAATAAAAATATTGATTTATTTTTTTTTATTTGTAATTTCTGTTGCAGCATATTAGTTTTTTTTAAAATAACGATAATTTAGCATATTAGAAATTTTATAGCCATTATGTATTATAATTGAAATGATTTACAAATGTTGCATTATTATTTTGTCTTTTTCTTGTCCATGCATGGTTGCTGTGAATTATTTTAACTTTAAGATAAAACCACCACTCTTTCCCTTGCCTTCTGGATCTTTGCACCCTTCTCCTCAGGAGCGAGCCTTTTATTTATTTATTTTTTTGGTGAGCTTCATATTGTCGTGAAGTGATTTGTTTTTTATAGAGTTGTGTAGCGTGTAAGGTCCAGGATATGCATGAGATAACTTTTGATTTACCATGATTTCTTTTGTATTTATATGATATAGTATTCATAGTTTATTTTGTATATTAAGCAACTAAGCATAATTTGTATACAACTACAATTTCATATTTAAATGATGGGAAAGGACTATTTATGATTATTATGAATTGAATATGCAAATTGAATTACGTTTGAAATGGATTTTATGAATAAAATATGTATATAATATGATTCAGGAATTATGAAATCTTACGTGAGGATGAGATTTTCATGTGTCGTTAATCCAAATTCGATCGTGAAAAGCATAAAATATCATAGGTTTTGACTCATACACTTTATAATCCACTCTTTCAAATATACTATACTTTTTAATTGCTCGTATAACTCTCTCTTTGTTACTAAATTGCATTTCAACACACAATTCACCATTACTAACAGGAGGGGCAACTACGAAACACAATATGAAATAAAAAAAATAACAAATTAAAAATAAAATAAATAAAAAAGAAGCAAAAATAAAATAATTGCTGCAAAACAATTAACAATGTGTGTATTTAATATATATAGAATAGGACAAAATAAAAAATATACAAACCTTACAAAAAAACTAACGTTCCACCAAATAAAAATTAAATTAAATTAAGCAAACATAAAATAATAACAACAAAACTATATAATAATAAACATAATTACAAAAAGTGAAAACAATATAATAGTAATATAATAATAAACATGTACAGATATAATTTATTTACTAAAGATATTTATTAACATGAAGCAACATAAATGACTATATACTAGATTTAAAATCAGGTGCATTCATAGCTTCAAGATCTAAAGCACGCATAAAGGATAACTCCTCGAATGGATTCTGAATAGCAATTGTGTTTGATACATTCTTATCATTTGCTTCATCATCGAGCTCCATGTCATTAGCTCCACTATCACTACTTTCATATTCGCCTGCAAAGTCCTCCTCATCACTTTCATTATTGTTTTCTTCTCGTTCTACCCCTTCTTCTAGAAATGTGTTCAGGTGACCTTTTTCCTCCTTATTGTCAACTTGATGGTAAAAGATAGGAGACGCTTCTTTGAAATCGACATACAACTTGATAGCAAATATTTATGTTTGATGCTATTGTTTGAAACATTTGTTGCATATGATCATCATTGTTGATTGTGATTCCTTGATATTAAGTGAACCCACCAAAAATTGATATTGAATAACTATATGTTATTTTCTCCACTATTTTTGGAGTTTCAGGACCTTTGTATTGTTTAGGACCACTTTTTAACTTCGCAAATGATATAGTGTAAGGAATAAAGAACATGCGAAATTATCGCATATAAATGTGACATATTCACTCGTATTTTTAACAATATTGCCATTGAAATATACTATTATATTTGTTGTGCCATCCATTTTTACCTCTCTTTTTCTTGCTCTACTCTCCTAATTTTTTTTTTTGTCACATAGAACACTTTTTTTGACACACATATATCACCATTTTTTTCATAAGACTACCAACATGGGGAACCCACCAACACGAAACAAAAGGAAAATGAGTGACTATTCATATTGAGATCTACATGACACTTTTTTTGGACACATAACACTTGTTTTTTAGAACTAGAAACACAACAAAATAAACTGAAACAATTAGAAGAAAAAGGAGGAGGAGCTACCCAATTTTCCCCTGTTCTTACCCATTTTTTTCTACTCTACCCACTCTGTGTTTTGACATACACAGCACTCTCAGACTTTAAAACCACCCACCATCAACAAAACTTAACGAATGAGATGGGAAGAGACGAAGAGGTTTTATATAGAGAGTCCAATAAGTTAATTTTTTCTTGCTCAAAACCTTGCCATTGTAATTTTTTTTCCCTGAAATCTCGCTCTATCACTATTATATAATGGGTGTGGCGAGATTTGCTTTGTAAAAAATTATTTTATTCTGATTTTAATGAAAAATTTTATCTTATTCATTTTTAACAAAAACTAGTTTCTGGCAAGATTTTCTAACACCACAGCCCCATAAATTAATTCTTAAACCCATATAAATGTATATTGTGACCTCAAAAACAATATGGAAAAAAAAACCCGTAAAGTGATAGATAAATTATAAATAATTATCCAAAGCTTAATTATCATTACAAGAGTGATAGTGTGTATTAAAAAATTAAGCACTATATGACTGCTCTGAACATATATACAAAATAAATTAAAGCTTATCCAAAGAGTGTATAAGTATGAATAGACTCGTTCCATTCTTCATGTCAGGTTTGAAAGTCAATCACGATGTAACGCGTTGGTTAATCAAATTGTGGCGATAAAAGCATATAAGCTTACTTGGTTGGGTGGTATTTCGATTTGTTGACTATTAAATTAACTACTCCTATTACAAGTAACATGCTTTGATTCCCATTCCCATTCCCTGTCAACCAAGAACTACGCTGACCTATTAAACTTTAGTGGTCTTAAACCATGTTTTTGCGTTTGGTGTTTCTGCATTCGGCAACCCTGACTGGATCTGTAGATCATTTTCGTTGACCTTCAAATTTATCAGAAAAAGAGAAGTTTCTGCTTCTAGAATTGAACGTGTGCAAGAAATTGACCACTATGAATTAAAAAAAGCTTACTGCGTCAATCGACTTTTGTTCAGTGGAAAGATAAGCAACTATTAATTTTCTTTATCCATACCAATCTACCAAGTTTAAAAGGGATTTAAAAAAACAGAGACTAATAGAGGGGTAAGTCAAATTAAGGATGAACAGATAGAATAAGACCAAAAAATAAAATTTAGGAAACAAGTTATTGATCAAGAAATTAATTTTTTTCTCAAACTATCTTTATCCATATACCGATCTACTAAGTTTAAAGGGATTTGAAAAAAAAAAAAAACTAATAGAAGGGTGAATCAAATTAAGGATAAAGAGATAATACGACCAAATAAAATTTTAAGAATCAGAAGTTATTGACCAAGAAATCAATATATATATATATATATATATATATAAACTATAGTATATATAATATTCTGTCAACCTACTATATGTGTAAAACTTTTCTAATTTTACATTTTTCTATTTTTTTTCATTTAGATCACTTACACATTGAGACATTGTTTGGGATAATAAGTACGAAACCACTTGAATCAACCAATTGTTGATGGTGATCAAAGGCATTAATTAATCTAATAGATTGAAAAAAATAGTTTTAATACCAATCCGGATATATAGGATCCAGATATACACATGTGAATAGGGTTTGATTCTTGTTGTGATTATTTGCTTCTTTTCTCATGTTGATTGGATGGAATGAGAAAATATTATGGATCCATCATTCTTGTATCTATCTCTTTCCTAGTGAGTCTACATTTTGAATACATATATCTCTAATCCAAACATAAGTTTTCAATGTCAATCATAATAAATATATAAAAAGAAGTAATTGTCTAAAATCTCAACATATTCAAACTTAACCTTACAAATTTTGAAAAAGAATAATAATTCCTCTACTATCTTGGACTCTCGTGTCTATTCCTTGATTTGTCTTGTCTGTTATTTTTCATTCGGAGATTATTTTATTATTTGTTGTCTTTGACTTTTTTTCTTTTCTTTTTAAATAAAACTTCTCTGTCTTATTATGCATCGTTTATATTGTCACTCACTTGCTGGTTGGTTGTACCTTGACCTTCTTCGCCTCAAATAGTCAAATTGAAGCACCACCCAAGGCGCTGAGTATGTAGACTCAGCTCAAGAAGTCATCATGAGTCCTTGCTTGGTGCATTTTTGCTTGCGGTTTTGATGGCATAGATGCATATAGCCGATGCTAAGTGGTCAGGTAGATTAATTAGATCACTCGAGCCATACAAGGGTATTGATTGGAGTACTCCTTATTAAACTGAGGATTCTAATATCAGACCACTTGATCATGAATTATGTCATGAAATTGTCATCTCAAAGGGTTAAGTCGATTGACAGAGACACATATATGATTTTATATTTAACAAACATGATACATGAATTGTGGGTTCCTCTTATAAAATTTTCATAAAGCTCTGCAGCTGGCAAAGATGAAACTCTTGGAAAATGCATGTGTGACCGTGAGTTCTTCCTGAAAGCAGCAGGATTCCTGAGATGATACATGAATTGTCATTACCATGAACGTGTGACATGCATCTAAGATACCTGAGGTGATATATTTGTAAAATAAGATCAAATTAATCCCTGAAAACCTATAAAATAAATAAAAACAGTCCTAATCCAAAATATCTCAATTCCCTTTTATAAACCCTAGCATCCCAATCTTCCTTCATCCCATCAATCTTCGTCACATTTATCCAATCAACACATAGCATATATGCTCCAAACAAACGTGCACAATGACAAGTTGGAGGGTCTTCGCATATATAAATTTCTTGCAAAACACATATATCCCAATGAACAAATATTATCAAACCTTACATAATCCCCCTTCCCCTTCCTAATAATATATTGATTTAGGACCCTCTTTCATAGAAGAACCAACGATTTTTTTCAGTTTATTGCATTCGTAATTATATTAGCCATACATTCATTTTTCACCAAAGGGAACGGAGAATCTTCAACTTTGCTCCACCAAAAAAGTGGAAGGACGAGAAACAAGCTTCATAACACCATTTTGAGTCAAACGTTCGGGCCTTCAACACGTTCCTTGACATGGTAACCTACACCATATATGGTTTCTTCGAGAGTGAAAGGCGCACCCTGGATCACGTGGGAGCAAGAAGTTTGGTACAAGAGTTAGAACAGCTTACTTGATTGTCTTGGGGATTGAGGAAAGGAAGTGCTTGGTTGTTTGCGAGATAGGGAAGATGGAACCGAGGATGGTTTTGTGACTGGAATGGAGAAGTTGGCACTATTGGCAGTGAAGAAGAAGAAGGAGCATGAACTTTTTGAGATGGAGACATAGGAGTAAAAGTTCTAGCATGAGGGGCAAAGCGGGTAACGATGTCGTTGTTTGGTTAATATAGCCTCATTAATATTACTGTTAAACGACGTCAATTTAATATATGCCATCTCACATGCATTACATGTCACTTAATGTGACAGATTAGCATTGGGATATCAGTGGAGTGATGGAAACAGTGCTAGGGGCCACAATGACTCGTGATTGAAAGACCAAAAAGTTAATTTTCAAAAGTCGAGGAGTGATTAAAATTATTCGTGTCTACAAATTCAGGGGTCAAAATGCTATCCACTCTTTAAATTGATATGGCACAGTGAAATCAGTTTAGCTATACATGTGAAATGTGTTTATATGGAGAAATTATGCGTTTGGCAGCACATGTATATCCATGTGATTAATTAATAAAAGATATATATACCGATAGAATTTAATATTGAAACTGGCTGCTAGACTGAATTATACGACAAATTATGAAGACTAAACAAACATGTCGAATTATATGGGTAGGCAAAATCATCTTGAGTCAACATTTGCTGCGTATCAATTACCAATAATAATTCTCATTTTTTTTCATGACAAATTAATTAATTAAAGTTTAAGGGGTAACTTAATTTGTTTCACACCAACGAGGTGTTAGTATGAGTGAAGAAATCAGGTCACTTAAACATGAAGTATTTTGAGATTCATATATATATATGAAAAAATTCTATTGAGAGTGGTTCTCACCTAGACCTAGACACCTAGCTATCTAGTACCTCAAGAGACTAGCTTTTCACATCCCAAATAAAAGAATATAAATAAAAAAAAAGACAAACTTAATTTGTTTCATGTAGCAGCCTTGTGGTTAATTTTTGTTGATCCAAGCTTGAGATTAACTAGACTCTCTCGAGAAAGATAACGAATGCGTCTAGAAAAAAAAAAAAAACTCATAAATTTGTCATTGATATGGCACCTTTTTAACTCATTTATTCACTTAATTTCATGTTTAATTTTTTAATCTTTTTTTAATGTTTAATTAGATCTTTCTAGGCTCCCTAGCTACTTGAGTGCAAGGCCCAATCCCGTCAAAACTTGGACGACCAACTCACTATGAGAAGCTCTGTTGCTTTTTAAAGAGCTTGTGATCTGTCTAGGATTCCTTGCAACTTGGGTGTAAGGTCCTCCTCACCAAAGCTTGGACAACAAATTCCTAAAAGAACCCCTTTGCTCTTTTATGAGCTCGTAACTTCCCAAGCATAGAAAACCCACCTAAAACTAAGTACGTGACCTAGCATCTAAGTCTAAACTATCTAATCGCTCCTCCCCTCTTGGTCAAACACTCATTTGAATACATAGGGAAATTCCTTTCCGCATCTAATCTTTATTCGATCACTTAGATCCCTTGATGGGCATTAACGCCTGCCCTCACATTAATTATGCCTTTTATACAAATCCTGTTGGATATAAGGGTCGTAAACAAATTAATCTCAACCCTTATACTGAAGCCCCAACTCTCTGCCTTCAAAGCTTGGATGATCAACCAATTCCTTACGAGAACCTCTTTGCTCTTTTAAAAGCTAGAAGTTGAGGATTGTGTATTGTTTGGATTCCGTAGCTAGGGGAAGATGCAAGTCATGGAAAGGCATATGCACCCACAAAAGTTTTGAAGTTTTCTTTTAGAATTATTTGTATATACATTTTTGCCTCCATTGTTATATTAAGATTGACCAATCTAAATGAGACAAAATAACAACATATAATGAAACTCACTTCTTATTATACTCGTACATTATTTTTGTTCCATTACTAAATTTTTTTAGAACTGTCATTGTCCCAAGCGATTTGGGCACAAGGTCCTCCCTTGTCAAAGTTTGGATGACTGATTCCCTATGAAATCCTCCTCGCTCTCTTAAAAGCTCAAGGCTAGTTGCTTGTGATCCATTTAGGCTCTCATGCGACTTGGGTGCAAGTTCACCTCTTGTCAAAGCTTGGATGACCAATTCCCTACGAGAACCTCTTCTCTCTATTACGAGCTAAAGGAAGGCCAGGGTTTGTGATCTGTTTGGACTGCAAGGTATCAGGGTCATGATGGAGTGTTAAGGAGGTTAGAGAGTTGTTGAGAGAAAACAGAAACGGGAAATGTAACTGACTAATGTGATTTTCATTGAATGAATATGATTACACAGAGTTTAACTATTTATATACAAGCTTAGAGTAGTGTAGCTTCACTAATTCCTAACTAATTCTGTTACAAACTGATACTGGTCTAACTGACTCTCAACTACCTTGAGAGTGCTCACTTTACCTTACATGGACTTTCTAGTTACTTAAGCATAGGGAACCCCAACCAACACTATAAGAAATTTATGCCCAAAAGAATACTTAGTTTTAGGTATACATAAAAAGTGTTATTTATGCACACATATACAATACTTTTTCTAAATGTGTCGCTTTCGATATATAAAGACTATATTTTTAAGTTAAAATTAAACATCACTTTTTGAAGAGTTGCTATATCATATGTGACCAATTGTCAAAGGTAACATTTTTTAACAAAGGGTACATTTTTAAGTTAATGCTTCACTTTTCATAATGTTGCTATAGTAAGTATGATCAATTATTTAAGGTAACATTTTTGAATAGAGAAGACAACATTTTTAGATATCAAAGACAACACATTTTAAAAAATACTGTCTATGTGTATAAAAAGTAATACTTTTCATATGTTGTAAAAAATAAATATTATTTTAGGTCAAATTTCTTGTAATGCAAGTACTCAACCTGCGAGCACCTAACCTAGCTGCCCAACCACTCCTCCCCTCTAGTGTGGACGCTTATTTAGGCTCAATTCAAGCCACACACATTTGAACATGTGAGAGAATTCCTTCCCCCAAACCAGTCTTTATCCCCTCACCTAGACCCCTTAATCCACGGCTTAACATCTACCCATACATTAAGTACACCCTTAGAATGGATCCTCTTGGGGAAATGGTCATAGATGGATTCATCTTGACCTAAATATTAAACTTTCCCCTTCCTCACTATCTACCTCTAGCTTAGACAATAACAACATTCACACACAAAGACACATATAAGATCATTACACCCAAATAAAGTATTCAACGTACCAGTACTTTTTAAAATCAGAGGTTGATAAATTTTATTCATAAGGTAAGAATTATTAAATCACCGATAACTGCTACCAAATGCTCGGGTGATAGTCAAGTCATTGACTTTAACATCACTAGCTAGAAATCAAGAATATCATAACACAAAAAACTATAATAATAATAATAATAATTTTATCATTAATAATTAACTATAGTCACACATTATCTTTTTTTATTACTTAAATTAACAAACCAATATTTGCATAGGAGACCACTGGGACTTTCAATGATAATTTTATAAAATAAAAGGGGTATTGAGTATAATTGCACAGAACCTAAGAATGTTAATGCAATTTCCTCTTAAAATAATATGCTTTTACTTATAACTAAAATGCTTAAAAGTAACTATTTTTTAAAATATTTTTTTTTCTGGTGAATAACACTCACCTCCCTTGAGATTTGTAAAAATGACACTCAATCTCAAACTTACAAGAAATTGACACTCTACTTAATTATCTTGCCTTCCTAACCACTCATTCAGCTATGGTTAAGGTATGCACTTATACATATTCTATTGGGGGTGAAAGCGGGTTGAGTCAACACGACCAACCCGAGTCAAACTAATAAATTGGTTCGGGTTGGTCCTGTCATTGAGTCATATCAGCTAAAAATCAAGTAAACTAAATGATAATCGGTTTTGGTAATGAATTTCATAAGTTTCAACCCAATGACATGATGACTAACTCGATCATATATTATATCTAATATATTTTTCTATATATAATTTATTTAGTTAATAAATCATATTTAGTTATGTTTATTGATGTTATTAAGCTATATATATGTATACAAAATTAATAAAAATAATTTAGGAGATTTAATGTTTGTGATTTTTTCCATTTTAATTTAAATAAGGGGCATTCTCTATACTTTTATAAAATTCAAGAGTATTGATGCGACTTGACAAGTGTATCGAGTTGTACAAGAAATAAAGAGTGAGAAAGTGTATTGTTCTACAAGGATTGTGTAATCAAGTGCCATTTTACAAGTCCAAATATTATCTAGGCTAACTAACTCAAGATTTCAAGAATTCAAATTTTAAATTAAAATAAAACTACTCTAATTTCATTATAAGGAAAGCAATGAATCAATAAACAAAGAGAAAATTCAATGAAGATTAAGGTGTTAGGGATCCGATTTCACCTAGTAGTTCATATGAGTGTTAAATTCCTAACCTGATGAGATTCATTCAACTCAATTAATGAGGGATTTCTTAATTTAGTTAATATCCAATTCTTCCTTGACGTACCAACTCTCTTGGAAAACTAAAGTCCACTTAATTCCTTAACATGGACCCTAGATTCAAAGGCATTATTTGTGTTCCATGAAATCCTAATATCAAATCCCACACAATTTATTAATCTTTATCTCTAAATCTAAGTTATGCACTAATTTTCCAATTCCCTACACAACTCACAATATCAATTAATGGGTGATCAAGCCACGAAAGCATTAAGAATAAAGATAGAAACTCAATTGAAAGAAGGAACACGCATTAGATTAAAAAGAATTCAATAACTCATAATCCCAACATAAGTTATATCATCACCCTAGCTATGAAAGAGTTTAGCCACTAAACATTGTCATAACATCCATAATTAAAGAGATAATGAACATTAATTATATCAAATCACAAGAGAAAGGAGAAGAAGAACAAGAGTTGTAGAATAAGCTTTCTCCTCTTGAGGTTGTCTCCAAACCCTAATAGAGTTTCCTTGAATCTTCAATTGCCCTAATTGATTCCAAGTATAAAAGATGTTACACATGCCATTTATGTGATGTTCACTTAATCGCTCTTGATTTGTTTTGGTTCTTCTAAACCTTTTTTTTTAGTCAAAAACAACCCAAGATATGAATAAAGCATGTCAAAATCAGCCAAAACCCCAAAAATTCATTAAACTCATAAGGTCAATTGCATAAGGCCATGTTATGCTCTTCGCAACATTGCGATTTGCTCATTGTTGAGTCTGTGCACATTTCTACAGTGAGATTCAAGTTTCGGGCTCTTCATGAAAGTTGTAGCTCTATGCCTTAGCTTTCCAATTCCTTTAAAATCATCTTAATTGGACTCTTCTAACCCATGATATAAATGAATTAGTGTAGAAAGGTCAAGATTGATAGTATTAGGAACATATTGCAACTTCTGCCTTTCTTCCAATTTTTCTCCTTGAAGACTTGGGAACTAGAAAAACATATAACATTGAAGTTGTAGATCTTTCTCTCTTTTTTCCAAAGAATCTTGAATCACCAAATTTGAAGCTTTGGAATGAAAGTTATGGAAATTTCTTCACAGAGATTCTAATTCCATGCAAATATAGGACCTGAACTTTTTCAATTTTTCTCTCCTATTCTTCATATGATAAAATGATGCAAATATAACCTTGAATCCTCATTGAGCACCTAAAAATCATCACATAAAAACACAAGGAGTAACCCAATTTCTAAAAATTAACACATAATTGGCCAATTTAACCAAGTAAATCACACAAAATCATGTCAAACAAGCATTAGATGTGTGTTTTCTACACACACAAGGTTGAATACTTTTTAATTATTTGTGGTTAAAAATATGTCTCGTTTCTCATTAACTCATTTTCTAAAAATATAGAAAACCATAGATTCAATCACAATTGTTGAAACCAAAAGGTACCGATACCTCTTGGATGCCGAAAGAAAAACCTTGAAATAAATATAAAATAATAATAATCAAGTAATCGATCACCCAAATGAAACTAACTTGATTTTAATTGGTTTGGTTTGGTAAAAAAAATCTATAAATTTAAACCAAATTGAACCAATCAAAATTAATCAGTTCGGATTCATTTTTTCCCTAACCCAACCAATCCCTTACACCTAATTCTATCCCATCTTATAATTCTATTAATTGGTGACCATGCTCTTTTTTCTTGGACAGCAATTGCAGTTTCGACAGAAAGGTAGATAAAAGGCCTGAAAGCCCAATTCTAGTGGGGGCAAGCCCGTGTGAGTGACTGGGAAAAATTAGGTCCGACAATATACTTAGCTGAATGGAAGGGTGACCAGAGAAAAAGGTCAAAAGGAAGAGGCCCATGGACAATAAAGACATGGCAGTTGGGTACTTAGGTTCCAAGTTCTAACCCGCGCTAGGAGGATTCAACAACCGGTTCAAGCTTGCGCGGTAACCCGAAATTCAAGGAGAGAAGCAAGACATAACAAAGACACTGACACTTGGCTCCTTAACAAACCCGAAAAGGAAACCAAATAATTCTCCAATCTCCATGCATGCAATGCAAAACCATGAACAACAAAAACAAAAAAACAAACTACCTAAAATAATGCTGTCACACAATGTTGTCCAGGGCTTATGATCTATGATCGCCTTTTGCAGTTTTTTCAAAATCAACACACGTTTGATCTTTCCCCTTCTTCACAAACGCAGCTCCAATAATTCCTTAAAATGACAAAGGGAACACCCATATACTGTTGTTTTTGCTGCTCTTTACTATGTTTTGATGTTCAGAACTCGATCCGTTAATTGCCAAGAGACAAGACGGAGTTACATGTTTTTTTTTGCCGTTTCTGAGGATCCAGTTGAGACTTTCATGAGAATCAGAAATGGCTAAGGGTAACTCGTCATCGTTTGATTCAGACGAGGCTTCACCTCCGTCACCGCAGTTACCTCCGTCGCCACCGTCGCCGTCCGATGACCCAGAATCACTGCGAATTCCGCTATCATCAAAAGATTCAAAATCT
Source organism: Dalbergia oliveri (assembly GCA_030441495.1). NCBI lineage: Eukaryota > Viridiplantae > Streptophyta > Magnoliopsida > Fabales > Fabaceae > Dalbergia > Dalbergia oliveri. Next base: position 18,558,205 of record JAMLFY010000004.1, on the reverse strand, counting down.
CGTTTGGCGCCATCACCATCACCACCGGCTCCATCTCCGTCGCAGTCCCTGTCGCCATCGCCATCTCCTTCTGATTCTCCGCCGCCTTCCCCTCCACCGTCTTCACCGCCGCCGCCAGTGCCGTCTCCACCTCCGCCTACTTCTCCACCTCCGGCAAGATCACCGCCGCCTAAAGCTCCTCCGCCATCGCCATCGGCGCCACCGCCACCAGCACCACAGCCATCGCCACCACCAGCACCAGCAACTCCACCCCAACCCGTTACCCCAATTCCAATTCCAACTCCACCTGCACCTTCAACATCAACTCCACCTTCACCAGCTACTCCTCCGCCGTCGCCACCAACTGGTTCGGTGCCAAGCCCGAGTGGCCCTCTTGCGCCGCCGCAGTCACCGCCAGTTTCCCCTGCCCCTCATTCAAGATCAAGTGGCACTCCTTCTAGAAGCCACTCACCTTCACGAGATTCTGGAGATGATAAAACAGGAGTATATGTTGGTTTTGCTCTCGCTGGGTTTTTCATCCTTGCCATCATTGGTTTAGTCATATTTTTGGTTTTGAGGAAGAAGAAGAAGAAGAAAAACCGAGGGATCAATGAACTCTCCGTGCCACCCCTAAAGGTAAAGTATACATTTTGTGCTCGTTTTATATCCATCACATTATTATTTATAGATGCTACTCACCATAAAATATATATGTATGTGCTAATTATCCTTAATCACTAGCTATATGGTTAGTTGATTCAAGCATTTTATTTTCTTTAAACAATTTCTCCACTCCAAGTTGTGAATGAGAAAGAATATATACCAAGAAAATTACACTAATTTTCCTTTTAAGTTTAATTTAATTACATTTGGTGCTCCTTTATTTTACAAAATTATCACAAATCACCTTTGATATTTACTAAAATTACACTAACTTCTCATGTAGGTATTGATTTGTTAATTTAAGTAATAAAAGATAACGTGGGACATATACATAATTGTTAATGATGAAATTATAATATTTTGGTAATATTTAATATATGAATTGAGTAAAATACTTTTTATCACATGAAAATGAAATTTATAATTATAGTTTATGATAAAGATGTATTTTGGTTAATATATATGTTAAATATTGTCAAAATATTATAATTTTATCATTAATAATTATGTGTATATCATATATTATTTTTTTTGTCACTTAAATTAATGAATTGATATTTATAAAGGAAATTGTGTAATTTTACAAATAGAGAAGTGTCGAGTGTAATTATATTAAACTTTAGGAGAGATAAGTGTAAATTATTCAACAAATAATATCGAAATTTTATTTTTAAGGAGTGTTTGGAAAAAAAGGGTAAAAATAAGTATAAAATTTCTTAGATAAAATTTAGTTGTAAAACATACATGAAGTTCATATATTCAAAAAAATTCATCCTTGGTTTTACTCTCTAGCCAAACACACCCATGTAATGAACTGACTCTCGAATGAAATTAGTCTTGTTTTGGGGTGGTTCGATATATCGCTACGAGCTAGAAGGAACTCCTAGCGGACCGCCTTGCCTTTCGAATCCTTCACGCGAACTCTCTCACTTAAGTTAACTCTCTTCTCTCGTTCCTCGAGGATTTTTGCTAACCCCCTTTTCTTTCATTCTTGCCCCTATTTATATGTATTCCCCATCTTACTCATGTACTCTTGATGCGATCTCCTGTCATCCACCCACTTCAGCCTTAGGCCATACCTGCCCATTCCTCATTCAGGCCATTCTTGGACCATAACTTTTCCGTGTGGTGTCCCATCGCGTATCCCTTGCCATGCTTGGCAGTGATCTTCCATTTCAACTACTCTTTTTCCAGTGATCCGCTTTGCCAGGACCCGCCATATTTCCGCCTCGCCTAGGCATACCGCATGACCCTCTAGAATAAAGTAATCTGCTCTGCTAATATTGGTTACACCTTTGCCTCTTCCTGCCATACCGCCTGACACTCAAGCGAATCAACCATGCTACCCGGTTCGCATGTTTACCTCCAGAACAAGTCTCAATTAAGTAAATTTCAAATATTGGTGATAAGAAAATGAATCATCTTTAATTACTGCATAATATATAGTTATTGTTATGGTTAATTATTAATTATTGACACCTTGATGATCACTAGTGTATGGCATACAAAATTTGGTGTGCGTTGTGCATCTCTCTTTCTCCTTGGATTCTGCATCTTGTTTTTGTTGTTAATGAATTTGTAGTCATCATTAGGTGGAGATGTGCATTACTATGTAGACAAGCCTGGTGGTGTTAACACTGCTCCACAAAGCGGGTTTTATGGTACACAGCCTTTACATTCTTCTCCTGGACCCTATGGAAATGTGAACCATCCAAGTAGCATGCGCCATTTGAGAACTGTTTCAGACCCAGGACATAATATGAGTGGTGGCCCCATAGCTTTCAGCTATGACAAGATTTTGGAGATAACCAACGGGTTTTCTAGTGAGAACGTGATAGGGGAAGGTGGATTTGGGTGTGTCTACAAGGCTTCCATGCCAGATGGCAGAGTGGGAGCAGTTAAGATGCTGAAAGCTGGTAGTGGGCAGGGAGAAAGGGAGTTCAGGGCCGAGGTGGAGATTATAAGCCGTGTCCATCATCGCCATTTGGTGTCATTGATTGGTTATTGCATCTCTGAGCAGCAGAGAGTGCTTATCTATGAGTTCGTTCCTAATGGGACTCTCAGTCAGCATTTGCATGGTAACGTGAGTTTCCCTTGTTTTTTCTCTCAAAAGAAAGATAAATATTATTTGTACATATAATTTATGGATATCGTATCGACACTTTAAACTATCGTTGTGTGAGATATGGATCCCACTTAGTCTAAGCTCGTACTAGATAAGAGTGTATCGAATAAGATTCCACAAATTATATGTACAAATACCATTACTGTTTGAAATGAGTTTATGTTTTCTCAGATTATGAATTGATTCGTTGATTCTCATGTGTGCATTGTTTGCATGTGCACTTCTCACAGGAGGTGATATGCCTGTTTTGGATTGGCCAAAAAGGATGAAGATAGCGAATGGCGCCGCAAGGGGCCTGGCATATCTGCATGAGGGGTGTAAGTGTATCTTGCACTTGTGCTGTGATTTTCTTAGTAGAATTTTAATGTGTTTAGTGTTGCCTTACTAAAATTGGTTTTGAAGTAAAGTGATTTATGTTTGGAAATTTATGTAAAAAGCAAGTTTGTCCTCTAAAAACATCCCACCGTAAAAGTGATATCAATATAAAAGCAACTATTTCTTGCTTCTAGTTATATGCCTGTTATCCTTGTCAATCCAGTCATGTTTTCTGTTACCTGAAGACATTCCTGCCCTTTTATTTATGGAACTGTGGCCTAACAATTCATTAATTTTTATGATTATATCCTCTTAGCTCTTCACTTCTTGTTAACTTTGATAAATATACTAAAAAGACTAGAAGGAATGGAGAAAAGTTTTCTAAAGCAGAGAACTGGCCCAAAGCTACTTAAGAAGATCTCACAGCATGATCTCACACTACATATAACGCTTTAAGAATTCTGTGTTAATTCTGAGATTTTATCTCCTTGGTATATTATTAGTCGAAAGAGAAGAGGGATAATGACTGTGGTTGACATGGTATGGTGTACGTTTCCTCGAACACAATTGAGACTGATAACTAATCTTGTGCAGTCTTTTTTCTATTTCTTATTTCATCTTTCAACTCAATATTTTATCACCTCAAAGTTAATTTTGTATTTTTATGAAAGACTAAAGTGTTGTATCTGTTTCTAGGCAACCCAAAGATTATTCATAGAGATATTAAGTCGGCAAACATTCTTTTGGATAATGCTTATGAAGCACAGGTATGCACTTTCTAGTCTATTTTGTCATCTCCCTTTATGACTCACAAATTTTAATCAACTACATTCTCTCTGAATTTGAAATCACAGATGACAATTTAGCCCCTTATTAACACAGGTTGCAGATTTTGGGCTTGCCAGGCTAACCGATGATGCTAACACCCATGTATCAACTAGGGTGATGGGGACCTTCGGTAGGTTTCCTATTTCTAAAACATACAGAGGTGGATTATGATTTATATATGACTTTCATGGTAGTTGAAACTTGCAATCTTACGGTTTGAGTTTATTACAACAAAAACATTATCTAAGAAGACCTTCAGCAATGCCAAATATAAAATTACAAGGCTAACTAATCTTCAATCTGCAGGTACATGGCTCCAGAGTATGCAACAAGTGGAAAATTAACAGATAGATCAGATGTTTTTTCATTTGGAGTGGTCCTTCTCGAGCTCATAACTGGAAGGAAACCAGTTGATCCAACGCAGCCCGTAGGAGATGAGAGTTTGGTTGAGTGGGTAGGACTGAACCTTTATCTTCCTTATTTTGTGAAGTGAAACATACTGTGAAAGTTGAACTATTCTACTCCGGAGGATGAAAATGAGATGTACCCAAATCATGTCTTATTTTCTGTAGCATCTAATTATTTTCTACCATACAAAAGATGAGCATTTAATAATATTTAAAATCTTAAAACAGTTATTAAATATGTATTATATATCTTCCACATATTAATAAGTGATTGATGGGATAGAAGTTAAAGAGATATAATTTCCTTCCTTTCTAATATTCTTTTGATAACTGGGGAAATAATAGCATAATTTACATAATTACGTCCATAAAATGAGAATTTCCCACCTAAGAACAACTCCCCCAACACTGTCATATAAATTGTTTTTTCCTTATGCTGGCGTGAACATGTAGAACTGTTGATTTTGGCTATTTTCTGACACAAAATTGACATGAACTTTAAACGATATTGTCCTCTGTCCACAGGCTCGTCCACTTCTCCTTCATGCTATTGAGACAGGTGACCTTGGTGATCTAGTAGACCGTAGGCTTGAACGGCACTACGTTGAAACTGAAATGTTCAGAATGATTGAGGCAGCTGCAGCATGTGTTCGGCACTCTGCTCCAAAACGGCCTCGAATGGTTCAGGTGGTAACATTACTCACCAACAAATGTAACATTTTCTGTCATGTTATGTTATTGTACTCATATTATACTGTATCAATTCACATCTCATCCACAATTAGATAGGTGTAGATTGCATTTAATATTTTCCTTTTCCACGTTCAATCATTTGAATCAGATACTAATCATATATACCATTGATTTTTTAATCAGGTGGCAAGAGTCTTAGACTGTGGAGATCAAGTGTTAGATCTATCTAATGGGGTGAAATATGGTCAGAGCACTATTTATGATTCTGGCCAGTACAATGAAGACATTATGAGATTCCGAAGGATGGCGAATGGCAGCTTTAGTGATTCTGATTTTGATTTGTACAGTAAAGAACACAGTTCAAGAGAGATGCCATCATGGATGCCAAGTAGTTCAGCTTCAGGTGGTAATCCACAATCTGGAGCTTTCCACAGCCATATTAGCAGTATTGAGCACATTTCTTGACGGAACACACATACCAGAATAGTAATGAGCATTGGCACAATGAAGTTCATGTGCAAAATGTTATTCTAACACATAAAGTGTTGAATTAAGATATCCACTCCATCACCATTAAATATGATGGCAGTGCCAACAATCCTCACTTATTTATCACATTTAATGGTATGAGGTTATGTCCATTGAATATCCACTTTTAAGGATTAGAATAATATTATTCAGTTTAAGGGTAGTAGGCTAGTGATTATAACCCTACTAATTTCCACTAAAGGACCAACACTAAAAAAATTTCACCAAACCCCTTCATGGCATTGCATCATGGTACAATGCTACATGAAGTTTTCTGGTGGTACAAAGGGCTTGAAACTATAACCATTGTCCAAACCTCTCAAATCCTTACCACCGTGATAGTTCAAACATACTCAAAAGATTACCTTTAATTGACTTATGCCGATTAACAACATTACTTCTTCTTTTTTTTTTTTTTCCATTTTATGTTCTGGTTTCTTTCCCCGTTCTTTTTATACCGGGGGACGTCGAAAGCTTGTAAGAAGTGCAAGTTTGTTGAGGTTACTTTTTAATTGCTGTTATAAATAGATATCTCTTATTGATGCTGGGTGAGTAAGATATGGTTCATTATACTGTTATTTCCTCATTAATGCTGGAATAGTAAGATTGTTTTTGTCACTAACAAGTTATGCCTAAATGCGTGTTTGGACGGTTTGACCATATATAATAATTTGATTTTTCCTTAAATTTTCATGTTTGCCGAATCTAGTTTAGCCCTAAAATCTCAATAGAAGAAAAGCAATTATCAGATAATCATATTTGTGTGCATATATTGTAGCATTTTTTTTTTTTTTTGAGTGATAAAAAGTTTAGGAAAAAATTATTAAGCCATGGCACAACACTTCAGAAATAACCTATTGATCAAAGTTTAGTTAATTCAAATGATTTTATATTTGTTTTTATAAGTCTCAGGTTTGATTTAGATGAATTTTTTTTATAGTGTGTTGACTAAGCTCAAATTAAACTGATCAAGTTCAGCAGATCAATACATTAACGGTTTAGAGAAAAAAAGACTACTATATATATGTACATATTGGAAGCAACTCGAGAGGAGATGATTTATTAGTAAAATCCAATCTAAGACCTTTTTCTCACTGGTGGACGCATACCAAGGACCTGCTACCAGGGACATCAAAATCAATTGCAAGAATTTAGTGGCTTCCTAGTGGGACAGTCTAATGATTGATTCTCACTAATTTCCATTAAATAATTGAGAGTTCATTTTATTTAAATATAATTTATGTCTCATTTCAATGATATATGAGATATAAATTAATATAATATCTCATAAATATTATGTTCAAATACCATTTTTTAAGAATAAAACTTCTCAATTTATTTGGGTTAGCATTTAAATATGTTGGGTTAGCTTATTTTATGTTTTTAAATTTGTGCGCGGCACAAATTCTGTTTGCGTGCGGTGAAGTTTGTAAGTTTGTAACAATCCGCTAGGTATTTTCCTCTTATGCTTTATTAATCCAAAGCTAATTCAAATTAAGTTTCTTAAAATTTCTAAATAAACACAATTAAAGATAAAGTTAATTCAAAACCACCATACCTTTTTACCCATGAATCCATTAATTTCAAATTGAGTTATTTCTATTTTTTTTACATTGTCTTTGATCTTTACTTTTACAGATCCACATTGCAGAGATCAAAGGCCTTAAAAGGAAAAATATCAAAACAAAGGCAATCAAAAGCAGAGAAGATAATTATACATTTCAACTTGCAGTTGGAAATCTAAGAGACAGAAAAAACACATAAGATAAATAGAAACACAATGGTATAATATAATTCTAGGGGGAATTTTTGCCAACAATAAGATGGCTATGTCCACAACATAATATTCCCTTATAATTATTTATTCCAATCATGGTCCTGCCCTTAGTTTTCCTTCAGGGCCAAGCTTTATTTCAAAGCTTTTCATGTCACCATGATGAGCAATTGGCTTGGGTGGTCCTCTACCTGCTCCATGACCATGACCAGGACCATGACCATAACCATGTCCATTAGGCTTGGAAGCTGCAATTCTCTTGTCAAACCCAAATTCAATGTCTACTTCCTTAGGGCGGAAGTTGTGGTTCTTCTGCTGCTGCTGCTTTTGGTGCTTCACTTGTTTCTGGCTGTGGCTGCTGCTGTAGCTGCGCCTGCTGCAAAGCCTTCCAAGGCAGCATGCAACTGCAGAAATGACTATTATTACGGCCAACACAACAAACACTGACCCAAATGACCCATTTGAATGGTGAGGGGGTGACTCATATGTGACCGTTGTTGGGTACACTTGGACAGGTTGTTGTTGTTGCTGCTGTGGCAGTGGTTGAACCTGTAAAGACATTTTCAAGGGTTAAATGAGAGAAGAAAAATTGGGTTGAATTGTTAGGACTTAGGAGATTTGTGGGGCTGGTGGATTTGATATTAAGGCTGCAGGTCTTGTTCTTTGAGTGCAGACCAAGGTAGATTTTTGGATTAACTCCTCAAGCACTCAAGTGGGGGTATGTGTTGATTAACTGTGACAAGGCCACAAGGGGTTATGTATATGTTGAGCCTCAAATAAGTAGCATTTTTTTTGAATTCATAAAAGGGAGAAGAGAGGGGAACTTACTTTAATAAAGAGCCAACTAAAGATATTCTTTATGATCTTTACTTGTTGGAGCTATAGTAATATGCTTTGTAAGGAGAGAAAGTGAGATCTTGGAGCATCAGTACATAACACTGTCTAGGCCCCATGACAGTGCAGCTTTTTTAATTTACTGGAGGGTTCCCACTGACAATCATTGGTACGACATGGTATCTGTAACAGAATTAGAGCAAACCAAAGCCTTATCAAATGCTAATATATGCTGTTTCTTTAATTAAGCGGGTCATGCACGGATCATAGGGCCATGATATTTTGTTCATTAGGGCGTTGCTTTTCTAATTTTCTTGTTACAAATTATATATGGGTGGGGAGACTTTCTGTATTTTTGTAGGATTATATGCTTCTTATGGTGCAGTAGAATATAGTTTTGGGCTCATATTGGTGATAGAGTCAGTTAAAATCCTACATGATTTAAATTAGAATTGAAAATTGAATTTATATAAAAAAAATAAAAATTTAAATAAAATATAATAAAATGACAACTAATTAATAATTTGATACTCTTTAAGGATCCAAATACAAAAATATAAATAAATAACATAAATTTCTAAATATTGTTCATATTTTACAATCACGAATTACAATTGACAAGTTCAAAATATAATTACATAAGCAAACTCATAAAGTTTACATAACAAACTCACAAGTCATGACAATACAAACAAAGTTAATATATTTTTTTATAGTTAGATTAAAATTTTTTAAGGTTTTTAAAAAAGAGATTATTTAGCAAAAAAAGTGCATAAAAAAAAACATTAGAAAATACTGTAAGTTATTATTATACAAACCCTTAAGTTAAATCGATTCACCAATTTCAAATAAATGCGGCAGTGACTCAAACTGATTTTATGATCAATTTATTAATTTTTAAGTTAAATGGATTGTCTCAATTTTAATACTTTGTAGTAGATAGGGGCTTTGGCCTTTATTGTGTGGAAGTCACGATCAAGTTATTATGCAGCAGATCTTGAACCTTTTTCACAATAAAAAAATGCTATTGTTGGATATTTTTAAGAGTTTAATACGTATGAATTAATATTATAAAACTTTTTTATTTTGATGTATTAATATATAATTGAATAACACTATAAAAAAATTTTACACTATCAGTGAATTAAAATTAAACTCATTGTTTAATGTTTAACATTTAAACATTAATATTTCACTATTAAATTACTTTTCAATACAATAACAATTAAGTTTTTCAATTAACTTAGATCTGTTAGTTAGTTTAAGTAACACTATTATTCCTCAATCTGAATTATATATTTAAATTAATCTTTTAATATCATTATTAAAACATTAGAAAATATAAGTAATGTATAACAACAAATAATTTACTTTTAAAAAAGTTATTGTTTTAATAGCACTAGCAGCAGGATCAATTCTAAATCTGACGCTTGTTTGCACTAAGCAGTCCTGGTCAAGGATTTCTCCGAAATCTGTGAAAGGGGGAACAGGGTCAGAGATAGACTATTGTTTTATTAGTATCGGGATTGGTGCAAAAGTATCAAGCGCTATCAATTCCAAGCGGAATCTTGTTAGCTTAATGGGGTCACCCTGCTTCATTGTCCCCTTTGAATTCTTTTGACGGTAGGGGGATGCCGTTGTAACTTGTAGGTGTTGAGTTGGGATTCATACTAATTTCCGGGAGATTCTTCAACTATATAATGTACATTCAATTTAATTGTACATTAAATTATTAATTTTTGTCAAAATCAAAATGGATTTATTTCTTAATTGAAATGCACACCTATCTTATGGGTAAACTTCTAATCATTGTTTGATTGAATGAATAAAGGGTAGACTTTTATGTGTTCTTTTGGATGGAAGAAAATTCCACTCAAATGACATCTGAAGTATGAATGACACATGGTCTTATACTTTTTTTTTACCGGTTGGGAATTTAGAATGTCATTCCTTCCTTAGCTAAGGAGATAAGTACGAACCAATCTATGATTGGATCCTGAAACCCTGGCATTTTTTAAGTGGAGATATTTATATTCACCATGCAGTAAGAGGAAATAGTTTGAAGCGAGCACCGTGAAAAATAGTTTGGTAAATGCATTACGCAAGGGTTTGATAAAAGGGAATAATTCTTCCAGCCATGCCACTGGCTGGCATCACGTGATTTCTAAATTCTAGCTAGAAAGAATGCTATAGAACTTTAGCAGGTCCCTGCGAAAATTATATATTGCTGGAAATGTTTGGTGAAACCTGTTAAACTTTTCATTCAAACTTGGAATTTATCGCTTCGATTTTATTAATGCACCTATCTAGGCCAATACTAATCAAATTCTGATCCCTAAATTGTTCCACCATCTTGGGATTTGGTTTTTGATCAATTAAATTTAGCAAAAACAACTTTAACTTCAAGGTTATTTCACTAACCAGTTTAAACGAACTACATTCTTGCATATGATACAGTATAATTTTGTCTTAAGTTAAATTACATGATAGGTGTGCATTTACATGGTAGAGATTCAGTCAAAACAGGCAGTGTCGCCATCAAAAGCATTGTCAGCACTGGCAAATGCCTGCAAAAGGATTTCATACTTGCTTGTCTTTGTGAGTGCAATAAGTCAGAAATTTCAGGTATATAACGTCTGAACGTAAAGCACTTTTTCCGCCGACCCAATGCTTCTCATCTTTTGCAATAAGACGACCCGTGCTCCACATTTCTTGATTACAAATTCCTTTGAAAAATCATCTTTATATTCTTCTTCTTCCTTTTTTTTTTCTTGTGAATTCAATTTATCAGCACCATCGATCTAAATAAAAATTACATAGATATTCAATTATATAAATTATAAGTTGTTGCATGAATGGTAAGCAGCTTGGTTTCCATAAGAATGAGAATACAAGTCCAAATCCCAGAAAATACACCTGTTCAAAGGTGAGTAACTATAAAATTTTTCATTTCTAAAATTGTGAGAGCAATGTCTATCATAATTTTCTTTAAAAAAATTATATATTATTATATTAGTAAAAAAATTTCATTTAATGATTCACTACTTTTAAAATATTACAAATAAAAGTGTAAGATTGGATAATAATGTAATTGCATTAAAATTAAACTTTTTTATTTGGATATGTTTCTCCTTTTCTCTTTTACGTAAAATAAATCACATTAAAAAAAAATTAAAGGTTTACTGTATGGGCTGGACTGATTATAGATCAGACTTAGGCCCATAAACATGTTGATGGGCTTCTTCATGTTTATGGGCTTCTTCAAATATAAGGTCGCATCACGGCCCACCCCGTTCGGTTTTTCTCTCGATATATATATCTATATATATATACACATACGGCTAACAGTTTCTACGCGCCATTTCGAGAGAGGAGAGAGATTTGTGATTCACCGATTTCGAATGGAGTTTTCTTCAGTTCAGAATCTGTGCTTACACGTGAGCTTTGTCTTCTTCTCTTCACAGAGAATCGATCATTTCTTTCTTGTCTTTTTCCCCCCCTCTGATTTTCTCTTTGCAGCAAAATTGATTTAATTCGTTTTGTCTGATCGGTTTTGTTAACGCGATGTGAATCTGCGATTTAAGTTAATATCATCAGCGTACCAGCGATGCCGAATATCAGAGCAGATTTGCAGACTCTCAGTGATTCTCACTCGATCTTCGTCTTCTTCTCTCCGAATTTCAAGTAACGCGCGCAAATTCATATCAATATCGCTTTTAATTTGTAATTTCTAATTAATAAAAATTTAAAAGAATCAAAACGATGTCGCTCTAATTCAAACGACTAAATTAAGATTTAAGAATATTTTTAACCCGCAAATGAATAAAACCTGCACTATGGGCCTAGTGGTTCCATTCACGGAATCATGGTATTAGGTACTGCTTGATTCCATGATCTCTTGAGTTAAGACCGTAAAAGTGTGTGTGTAATTTTTGTTCCTTTATTAATATAATAATATATCTGAGTTTCTTCGAGCAGTCTCTGATACTGGCATCGGGAGCTGCTTAGAGGAATTTCAGTCGTTGAGGTTTTCTTCCACTGATGATGCGGACAATTGGGGTAACTCAAAAAATTCATGTTTAGTTGCTTTCCATCAGGACCGGAGTATTTTTTAAATTCTATTTATTTATTTTTTTAAATTTTGGTAATTGCAATTATTTATTGATCGGTTGTTTTTTAATTTTGCTGCTTGTGAAACAGATGGAGTGCTTTCTATCAAAACCACCAGTAAGTTTAATGTTCTCAGGGCAGTTATGCTTTGATCTCATTGAATATAAAGATATCCCTTGTGCACATATTGGAAAAGATCTAGATGGCTATTCTTGTATTTGAGTCAACTAAATTGCTTGTAATGTGGGAGGTAATATGAAAGTCTATTCTGTCTTGTTTGAAGTCTATTTTTCACTTTACTTTAACAGGTATAGGTATTTACCATGTCGAGAGGGTGTTGTGTAATTATGTCATGGCTCAACAGTTACTTAAACTTCAATTATTTAATAATGCTACCACGTTTAGTATAATTGTCGCCAGGATTCTTATTGTTGTTTATGTAAATTGTAGGTATCAGCAATACTGAGATACGTAAATATATATTAAATTTGAAAGAAAGTTATGTAAATTGTAGGTATCAGCGATACTGAGATACGTAATTATATATTAAATTTGAAAGAAAGTTATTCCTGCGGAATGACTAGGCTGCCCTCAAACACAAAAAATGGTGCAAAATTCAGGCACGCAAGTTACTTGAATTCATTTATTTAATACTAATTTGTTAGTTATTTAATTTCTCTTTTCGGTAATCGTGCGATTGTCTTGTTTTGCATTTTTCGGTAATTGTGTGATTGTCTTGTTTTGCAGTGGTAGTGAGGTTTGTCTATCTACTTTTGTTAGCCTTGAACTCTTACTGGCTGAGATTCATAGCTTTTTACAGAAGGTATGTTGACTTCTTGTTCTACTTCATTGAATCCTTTTGTTGCACAATGTTACTAAATTACTTGGAATGCATGAAATTTTCGGTGAGCCAGTGTTTTCAATCTAAATCTGTTTTATCAAATACTTATTTATCGCTACACGTAGGTCATGCGACAATCCTTGCACAATGGCAATTGATACAGTTATCTTTATGCAAAATTTGAAGCATGAACCAAGATCTTACTCTTGGGCCACATTTTTTTGGTTTGGAAATGCAAGCATACTAAGAAAACTTAGCTAAATGCTACTGAAAAAAGTTATACTTACTGGTTTAGACTGATATTGGTCTGTGGTATAGTAAATGTTTCAAGTATTAGAGGACAACTGACAACATAAGCCAGTGACTGAGGCTGGGCATTAGAAGTTCCCTTTTATATTTTGCACTTCTCCACTGGGGGTAGTTTCTAAAGCAATTTGGTATATCAGATGCTGCTGTTTGGGAAATCTAAGAGTGTCACTGCTTCTATTTAGTCAAACCAAACCACACACCAAAAACAGAAAGAAAAATAATCACCTGTGAGGAATAAGCGAAAAAGATAAAAAAAAGGTGGTAAACATTAGCAGGAAGAAATATTGAGGTAACTTCACCGAGCCTAAGTTTGTTGCAACTTTTCATGCTATTCAATAGATATTGAAATTGAAGCGGGTTTGTACATAGTATTTACTGATGTTTTGGTGTTGCTCTTTCTATGCAAAACATACTACTGTATTTTTTGGCATCAAAATTTTATTTTTGCTAATTATTTATTTGGTTTTTGATTTTGCAGATGCTAATTCTAAGTATTCCTGTAAGTTAAACTGACATAAGGGCAGTATTCTCAATTGTTCTCATTCTTTCAAACAATTATAATTTCCAATGTGTTAATGCTGCTGCGGGAGAACATTTTTCTTCTCTCTCATTTGCTATCAACAGTTAAAAATTCAAATTAGATTGCCTAATTGCACTTCCATATCGCTTATATACTCTAAAGTAATTTCACAAGTTTAATACAGAACTCTTGTTCAAGACTCCGGCACAGTTTTTGTGTTTCACTTTGATTTCTTGTGCAGAATGTTGCAATTCATTTGGTGGCAGAAGATTGTGATGTACCTGGATCACAATATGAAAAAGTTTTTCTTGCAAATAAATGCAAGCAATCACCAATCTCAGCATCAAATATTGAACTTCTTAAGTCAGGCCTTGAAGATTATGTGCTAAAGCATGGAAATAATTTAAATAACAAATGCCACTCCTGCTTCCCAAGTTGGTAAATTCAGAATCTCCAGTCAGCTTCCGGTTTTCATTTTGAATCATAATGGTTTTGTTTCTAGAATTAGTTGATAGACTTTCCTGTCGTTATGTCACTCGTGAAGAGATTTCTTCTACTCTGCTATACTTTAAATTTTACAATTTGTTTGTCTCATCCTATAGTTCATGGGATATCTTTATTATCACTTAAACATTATAATTCCATGTTTACCACTCTTCGTGTATATGCAAGGCAACCCGTAGTAGTTGTAAGTTCTTTATAAGGTGTCATACTCAATTACTTAGCACTTAGCAGAACCTAAAATGTTTGGTATGAGTTTGATGCACAAAATTATGTCAAACATTAACATCTGTCAGCCTATTTGCATGTGAATACTGAAGTGTAACATGTTGCTTTTTATTGTATTGGATCCATCAAATTGTGTAGAACATTGCCTCACATAAGTCACATTTAGGAGAAGTGAATGTGAGAAATTGTTTTGCGTGGTTTCTCTAAGCTATAATTATATAAACTACTCAAAGTATTTACATTCTTGCTGGATACTGTATGCTTATTGAAAAAGGAGCTTATAGTTGCTAACGTTATAGCACTAATAGCTTTTGAATAATCTAATTTTTGAAAATCTGTTAGGGAGCAGCTCAAAGTTGGGAGTGGTGTAGCTTGCAGCACCGAAAACCATCAACACACTGAACTGGTGATGGAGGCAGTCATAATAATAAGTAATATATCAATGGAGAACACTGCATGCTTAAGGAGATATGGTGATAAAACAGAGGTTTCTCAACAAATCCCTTGGATTATGTGTTTCAGTGCAGTTTGGTTATTTTTCTGATTCTATTTATTTGCTAATTAGTTTGGATAATAACAAGTTTCTTTTTTTTTTTGAGAAAATGGATGATAACAATGTTTAATACCAGGTTTTTTATTTCGAGGACTTTTCCCCTGGTGCAATCTCTGACTCATCTATGAAGGCATTGAAAAGCATTGACTGGAAAAGATATGGTTTGAATATAGGGGGCATAGTGCAACAAGATGGCTTTGCATTGCTAGAATGGGGAAACTTGCCTACTGATACTCACATTGATATTGTGCTCCACTTGTATCATAAACAATATCCAGCATTGAACAGATCCTTTTATGCTTTATCTGAGACAATTAAACACAAGGTTTTCTTATCTGCGACTATATTTTGATGCTTTTCTGTAAGGCTAGAAACCCAAATACATATTTCTCGATATGAATATATGATTGTGAACATTTGCATTGTGCAATTATGTCAATTCGTATCTATTGAAACTTCTTTAATTGGTTTGTTGTGATATACTTCCTTGACATATTGTTAAGACTGTGATACCAGCACAAAGAAAAACGTCTCAAATTGATAAAAATCTTATTAAAAGAGCTGTTAAACTTGCACTGGATGACTTGAAGGAGAAGCATTCAGGAGTTCTTCTAAGTTCCCGTGCAGTTCAGGTAAGTTCCTCTCTCTCAATATCTCTCTAAGCATTTTGCTCTTTGTTTAGTGTAACTGTGTATAGGTTTAGAGTATTGTGATTTACTAAATACTATCTATCTGACTTTATGTTCATTAGTATTATGGCATTGAGTACCTAAGACATGATCTGATCTAGCTTTGAGTATTGGTGACTTGGTTGCAAGGTTGTTTTGCAGTTTTCTGGATATCTCGTGTCCTTATAATATTCAGCTTTGCGGCTGTATTATATATTAAGTTTCCCTTTCACTTTCAGATTCGCAGCTATGCCCCTGATCTAGCAAAAACAATAGCTGGGCTGATCTTGTCTTCCAATGACTTAGATTTCCAGGGAGAATGCTTTTCTCTTCTTGGAGTGCAGTCCCAAGAAGTTGGAACTGAAATGATCAAAAACTGTATTGAGGAAAGGATTGTTTCAGTCATAGAGATCAACGACAAAAAGGACCACAAAACTAATGAAGTTGTGCCTTTGCTTTTTGAGGATGAGCGTGTCCAGGAAGTGGAGTTTCAAGAAAACGACTATGAAGAAGGTGAATATGATTTCAGTCCCCTGGACTTGTAATTGCTTTGAGGTTTTCCTGCGTCCGCAAGCCCAACTTCCAAATTTCCATCACTCAGTAAATGCTGCTAATTTCTGTGGAGCACTATTTGTTAGAAATTTGTGGTCATTGTCCAACTGTTTTGATGCTGCTAAGGCCAGTGGTGGACGTGAATCTTCCCTTCATTATTCTTATGTTGTTTCATTGGAAAAATTCTAACATGCTGAATAAGGAAAGAACTAATAAGGAAACAAAACTGTATATGACCCATTTTCAGTCGGTTTGGTTTGCGAGAAAACAGGGCCTACAGAGAAAAAAAAAAATTGTGGGACCTACCTCCTGTATTTTATCCCCTATCATGCGTAGAAAATAAAAAAGGACAACAAGTGTTAAAATGATTTTTATAACCTTAAACAAAAACCAAAATTATTTGAACATTAATAAAACTTCAGTATTTCTATTAATTTTATTTTTATCTAAAGTATTAATTTTAAAATAAATTTTATAATTTAAATAAATTATTTTAAAACTATGTACTTATTTATAAAATATTTAAAAATTATATTAAAGTAACATATTTATTATTTATTACAATAAGGATATATATATCATTTTCATACAACTTTTTTTTTATTTCCTTTTATTTTCTTTTTATACAAACATAATTTTTTTTTCTTTTATATGTAGCCTATCTTTAATCTTTAATCGGGATCCTTTTTAAGCAGCAAACGGAGCAGGAATGAAAGAACTTTTGGGCTCAGGAATGGAAGCCATGCTTGATGACCTTGATAATGTCTCCTCCTCTGCTGCAAAAGAAACATCGCTCTTAAAATCAAAGGACTCATCATTGTATACATCCCACCATTTTGCTACCAACATCTTGATGTCTTCTCTTTGCTTGTTTGCTTCCCTGACAGTATACCTCCATGGTTTTGTACCCTGTTCATATTGCAAACAAAAGAAAGGAGGTTAGCCACTCAAGAAAGCAAGTCTAATTCGGCCCCAAAAGCTAACTAATGGGGAGTGTTGGTTAGAACCTTTAAATGATAACAAACATAATTATGTTTCTCTAATATATTTGCTAAAGTGTTTCAGATTTATATTAGACGCAATATCTCATGTATTCACAAGAAACATCCTTGTCTAATTTAAAATGTCCTGGACTACACTTAACCCAAGGTGCTCTATGCAAAACTGAAGGCAAACGTATTTTGTCAATAAAAATTATGTTTCAGGAACTTGTGGGACCATATAAAGTAAGGAAAGTTTATATCATAAAGTACAAGAGAGATGGACAAAGTGTACTCAATAAGATACAAAGTATGGAGCAAGCATGGGGACAATAACAAAAGGACAAAAACCTTACACCTGCCATAACAACACACAGTAAAAGAAAAGACAGCAGGGAAGGGGAGGAGAACACAGAAAAAGGACAACAGAAAAGGCTTTGCAAAGAGGGTTTTCAAATGGTCAAAAGCTTACTCCATCTTAGTAACATCCTTGTTGAAACATTTCTGCATAACACATAAAGAACTTCAAGGTTATCATCCAAAGTGGAAATGCTCTTTCTCCTATCCCTTCAAGCTCATTATGCTTGCTGGAAAAAGGAACGTTATAGCAAGCCTTCTTCAGACTTTTCAAGTCTCTTTCTCTCGTGGTTGCATTACAAGGGCGTTGCCTATATATGCTTCAAGTAGAGCCATCTTCAAACCATCAAGACTCAGTACAAAATTCATATATTTGAGTTTTCCTTAAGTGATATTTGTGAGAATATTCTGTGAAAAGTTGGAGCTTATTATTTAGTTATTTGTCTTGGTCCTTGTTGGAATCTTGAGTTTGTGTATTGTGAGAGATTGTAGTTGGTAAAGTCACCAACTTTGTATTGTTGCTGAATCTGTATTTAGATTTGGAAATTAGTGAAACTCTCATCAACACGGTGAGGATTGGAGTAGACTTCACATTGAAGTTGAACCCGTATAAAAGTTCTTGGTACACTCTCTTTAACTCTATCTCTTTATCTTCATTTCATCTCTAACAAGTTTCTGATTTATATTGCTAAATTTATATAACCTTAGAATATTGATATACTGTCTTAAAAGGAAAACAAACATAAACATTTTACTTGAAGCTTATTTAGAAAATCACTTACTGTTTCATGAATATCTCCTGCATTCACAGAGATATTCCTGAACTTTTTAACTGTTTGTTAAGTGTGTAGAAAAGTTTTAAAAGATTACTTGATTCAAACCCTCCTTTCTCAAGTGATTTGATACTATCAGGAGGATTGCACAAACTCTTATAAAAACTATCTAGATGATATAACTTTAAGTAATGTATGACTCTAATAAAGTGTTTGGAGGGGTTGTTTGGAAGGTCTTCCAATTAATCATAATTGGCTGCACATCAATTATGTATTTTATATCTATTCATATGATTGTTTATGTCAATATTTGATGAACTTTATGGGTTACTTTTTTTTATTAATTTAATTTAATTCCAATTTAGTTAATTTTATTATATTCAACAACAAATCCCACTCTTTTTCATCAATTAACATTAGTGTCACAATGAGAACTACACAAGTTGCACTTTATGGTATAATTTTTTATAACTTGGTTTTTATTTTTATTTTGGGCCAGCCAATACTCATGTTAGGGAATTAGATAGTATGTATAATAAGGTTTTAGATACAAATCTCATTACAACCAATATAATTTCAAAGGTTAAATAAAATCAAAACTTCTATTGTATAATCATACAATGTAAGGTCAAGTTTTTTATGCAACGAATAGTAGTGTCAACCAATAACACTATCATAGTAGATAGTAACTAATTACTATCATAATTTGTCACTTTTTAAAATTTTATTGGTTAATGATATAAAATAATTTACGTACACTATTACTTAATAAAATTTCAAAAAGACAAATCAGTCATGATGATGATAAAGTAATATACTCACCATTCTTACGCAGAATTGCTTCGTTCATGCTGCATGTGATCACATTATTCAGATTCAATTAGTTGACAAGTGGATGTAGTAGGAGTTTCCAAATTTGCCTATATCCCCTCCAAAGGATCTACAAGAATTAATGGATGTCTTAGACTCTTAAGTGTGTCAACAAAACTTAATGAGATCGCAGAAAATGACCTCCACAATCCACATTATGCCTGACTTATTCCTTGTTGAAAACCACATTGAAGAATAACTTTTATAAAAGAGGTCTCCCATAGCAAAATGAAGATTAAAAAAAAAAAGGTAGATGCTAGTTTATAATCCTACACAATTTCAGCCATATATAGCTTTAGCTTAAAAAGTAAGATTGCAATAGAGTCATTTTCTTAACAAGCGTGTGGCTTTGTGGGGAATAAATTCCAAGCTTGTTCGAGCTTTTGTCTTCAGAATCCTTTCTCTCATCTAGTTTTAGTCTCCATTGAGTGATAAAATGTTTATATAAAACTTCTCTTTGAATTTTTAAGACAAAAACACGTTGTCCTTGCTCAGAGTTTGAAAATCGATGTTAGCCACAAATATATAAATTCTCGCTTCGGCAACTTGTGATAGATGGAATAAACATGCTCTTTTTTTTTTAATGTTGAGATGCAGGGAATAAATAGCTCAATTTTTATGTTTTCTCATATTGTAAATTTAAAAGAAAAAGCCCAAATTCCTTAGTATATTCAATGTTTTTTATACGACTTGCCAAAGAAAGATAGGTATCACTGATTTTTATTCCTATAGCATCAATTCTTTTTGGCTACTTATGGGGGGTGTGGTAATGAGAAAGAGAAAGGGAAGTTGATGATGACGTGTTAGCAATTCACATATTTTAAAATTTTGACCATTATGTGAGATTTAATGGGTAAAACTCGTTTCTATTTCTCTCATAATTAATCATTCATTTCACTTAATATATTCACTATAAACCTTAACACAAATTACTAATACGAAGATATAATGTTGATGAGAAGGACTGAAAGATACGTCCATCTCGTTATGTTTATAATATTGTTTTGCTCTTTTAATGACTTGTAATTATCAACAATTGAATAAAAATTTAAGCTTTCTAAATTTTCTTTTAGCTAGAGTATAGTTGATATGAGGGTAAAATAAATGAGAAAATTTTGTGAATAAACTTTATGTGTAATTTCATTTGTGAGCTTTATTTGTAAAATTACATAGGAACACCATTTATGAAATTTTTTCTTCTCATTTTTACCCTATACCAAACCATTCATATAAATAAGCACAATATTAATTTGTAAGAAACTCATATCATTGTAAATTGAATTTTAATTTAGGAAAATTTTCAAGTTGATTGTTGGAAAAATACATTAACACTCTATGTATATATGTTGATTTTTTTAACAAAATTTTGCAGGGCCTCGGCCCCATTGTCCTATAGAAGATCTGCCTCATTGGTTAATCCTAGTGAGTCTACCTCTTCAATTTATGAGGTATTTCTTTCACCATTGTCCCTATAAGTCCTTGTTGTGGAAATGACTGGCCTAAAAGCACAGATAGAGTAGCGCAAAATAAAATACATGGAAGCATAAAGTAAAGATGACATAAAAAGATTAATATGGTTCGGCTTAAAGCCTACGTCCACGAGCAAAAGCAACAACCAAATATTTCACTATAGAAATATGACAGAGATACAAAAGGTGGACACACTCCACTTAATACCCAAATCCCAAATACACCCAAAATACCTATCAGTATTTTCAGGTATATACTCTCAACTCACAAAATAGAGAGACACAAAATAAACAAATATCTATCTAATTACTTAGAACAAGGAAAAGAGGTTGGATTGTTCGGTTTTGAAGCTTGTAGAGCCAAAATTGTCAAATATTCTTGGTGCTTATTTTCTATGGGTTAGTTGTGGTTGGTGAAGGTTGCTTACCATCCTTTGACAAATGCAACACTCCTTTGAAATTTTGTCCAATATAGCACTAGGTTTGGAGAAAAGCAAGCCACCTAGTCTACAACTCTCCACCTTGGCTTGATTTTTCATCAAGTCTTTATAATATCAAAGTTGCCTTCTCCAGGATATGCCAAGGGCATACTCAAATGCCCAAACAACATCTTGACAGAATAGGCACCGGATTCCACAAATCAAAATCAACACCCTTAATCCTGTGAATGGTAGTACTAAACCTAACGCTAGTTTGCTTTCCACAAACACGATATTTACAAAAGTCAAACATAACAAATTTTTTATCACTAAGCAAGCCATGATTGCTCACCATAGGCATATCTGTCTCATGCTTATGACACAAGTGAGTAATATCCAAATTAGATGAAGATGATCCTGATGTAGCATCAATAACCGTGCTACCTTGAAGTAAATAAAGACCATTAACCAATCTACCTCTAATCACCACAAGAGCACCTTTGGAGACTTTCATAACTCCACCTTCAGTAGAATACATATGCCCTTGAGAATCAAGAGTACTCAAAGAAATAAGATTTTTCTTTAAGTCAGGAATATGCCAAACATTAGACAAAGTTCTCATGGTTCCATCATATGACTTGATTTAGATTGTACCAATGACAACCTTACAGGATGCATTATTTCCCATAAGAACAATAACATTGTTAACTAACTGGTAAGTTGTAAACCAATTCTAGTTCAGACACATGTGGTAGGAGCAGCCTGAATCAAGCATCCAAGTATTACCAATTGAACTGGTTGAAACTACAGAACACTTCCGGCATCTTCAGCAACATTTGTTGTATCACTTAAATCTTTCTCTTTCTTGTCTTTGAGCCTTGGACAATTTGCTTTTCAATGCCCTTCTTTCTTATAATATCTACATCTGCCTTGCTTTTGCTACTACTCGAACTAACATTCTTCCAATTACCTTTAGCTACCAAGCCAGATGCGGCACCATTAATATCACCGCTATCATGCTCCATCTTTACACAGCACAAAAGTGAGGACTTGACCTCACCAATATCAAGACACTCACATCCATAGATGAGTGTTTCACAAAAATGCTTGTAGGAATGAGGTAAAGAACAAAGCAACATCATTGCTTGTTGCTCACTAGAGAATGTCTCATCCATGTTTTTCAACTCCATCACAAGTGATGTGAACTCAGCTATATAAGCTTTCATCGACATCCTTGCTGCCATACGAAGAATACAGACGCTGCAACACATGGAGACGGTTGGCCAACGTTTTAGTCATGTATAATGACTCCAATTTGGTCCACTGTGTAGCTGATTTCTCAGAAAGGACTTCTTGCAATACATCATTTGTAAAGCATAATTAAATAGTGGTAAGAGCTTTTTGATCAATATCTTCCTACTCGAATCCTCCATTGTGCCAGGTTTCTGATTTTTGCCAAAAAGTGCTACTTTCAAGCCTTGCTCAACAAGAACAGCCATCATCTACACCTTCCACATCCCAAAGTTGATGTCACCATCGAATTGTTGGATATCAAATTTTATGCACGACATCTTTGAACAAATTAGCCCAGAACTCTACAAGAGCTCTGATACCAATTTGTTGAGAAATGGCTGGCCCAAAAGGCACAAAAGAGAGTGCAAAATAAAATACGTGGAAGTGTAAGCAAATATGACACAAAGGATTAACGTAGTTCAGCTTAAAGCCTACGTCCATAGGCAAAGGTAACAACCAAATATTTCATATGGAAATGTGATGGAGATGCAAAGGTGGACACACTCCACTTAATACCCAAATTCCAAATACGCCCAAAATACCTATCAGTATTTTTCACCAGTGTATACTCTTAACTCACAAAATAGAGAGACACAAAAGAAGGATGTCTCTCTAATTATTTAGAACAAGGATGATAGGTTGGATTCTTTAGTTTTGAAGCTTGTGAACGATGCTTTATATCCAGAGCTTGTGGAGCCAAAATTGTCAAATATTCTTGGTGCTTATTTTCTATGGGTTAGTTATGGTTGGTGAAGGTTGCTTACCATCCTTTGATAAATACAACACTCCTTTGAAAATTTTGTCCAATATAGCACTAGGTTTGGAGAAAAGCAAGCCACCTAGTCTACATTCCTTATTTAAAGTTTTGCAAAATATAAGCATAAAAATTAATTCCTTGATTAAAAAGAAAAATATCCTTAAAATTTCTTAGGTATAAGATGAAAGTAAAAATTGAGCTGGACTAGCTATTATTGTCACTCATGTAATTAGGCATGCATCCAACTATATAAGTTCAACATAAATGTATAGAAAATTACTCAATATATGGCATAAAAAAGGAAAATCTTTACTTACATTCCATTTACATAGTTTGGAGTAGTTGATGACATAATAAGCCATGGCAAACAGAACTGGAGGATAGATAGGCTTAATCTCGTGGACAATGCAGCCTCAGACCTCAAAATCTCACGATGCTCTTCAAGAACATCTAGCAATACAACAACAACTAAAGGGTATGCACTCTTCACTTTGCACAAGCCCTTAGCCAAACCCACCACTCCTTTAACATAGTCACCATTCCCAGCCAAAAATGTCATATAGTCCCTCAAATGTACTCCAATAGTTGAGTATTAGTTGTTCAATTCTTCTATAGCCAATTTTGTTATGGAACAAAAATCGTAAGCTCTCCTTACCATCCAAACTAATGGCTAAAATTTTATGACTTGAGATCGTGCAAATACTCTTTTTTAAATTACAAGTTTGTTATTTGTCATCTTATCTCAAGAGAGAGAGATAGTGAATGAGGAGCGAGAAGAAGAGTTAATCTAATCTAATAAGCTTTTGTGAGAGTCAGAGGTTGGTTTTTCTTTTCATAAGCTTCATTTCATCATAGGATTTCTTTTGTTTTAAGAAAGGCGGAAAGAAAGGATCATCTCATATCAACTTGGCTTGTCTTGCCTTACCCCTATCCCATCACCAACCACTAATAAAAGCCAACATCAACATCCTTGTTTCCTTACTTTATGTTGTTTTATATTATTTTTCACAATTCTCTTATTCTATATGTTGTTTTCTGCCATTGTATGATTTAGTTAAAAAATTTTCACAATTCTCTTATTCTATATGTTGTTTTCTGCCATCCTTGGTTCCCTTTTGACGTAAAACACAACAGATCCAGTTAAGAAATTTTATTTCGGTTCGGTTTGGCTCGGTTTGGTTTAGCTCTGTCTGGTGTAGGTTCAATTTGATTCACTTGGCTCGTTAGGTTCGACTTCATCTAGTCTGGTCCTTTCTCCAAGTCTAGTTCCCTCAGCTGGCTTCATTTTATTTGGTTTGGCTTTGTTCACCGGTTTAGTTCGATCCGTTCATTTTGGCTTGGTCTCGGTCTTCGCTTCGTCTGGTCGGTTGGTTTGAACTTTCGTCCCTTATTCCGTTCATTTGGCTTGGTTCGTCCGATTCGGTTCCGGTCTTTGGCTCGTTCCGCCCAGCGGCCTGCTGTTGGGTTGGTTTCGGCTTGGCTCGGTTCTTCGCCGTGATTCCTTGCTCGGCTCTGGGCTTCGCCATTCGTTGAGTTGGTCAGCTCGGCCGAGGTTCGCCTGGCTGGTTCAGCTTAGGTCCGTCCTGGTCTTCGGTCTTTCAGTTCAACTCAGTTCGCCCAGTTTAGCTCCACTCAGCCATTTTGGTCTAGTTCACTGGTCTGGTTCAGCGGCTCGGCCCCGCCAGTTTTCGTGCCGGGTTGGTCCGTTTGATTCATCTGCCGCTGTCTTCGTCGGCTTGGTTGTTCGGCGAGTGGTTTGGTTTGGTTCCAGTCCAATTTTTTCACTTCGCCCAATCCAGCTAGCGAAATTTCCATTTGGCTCGCTTGGTTCGATCCTTCGTTGGATTCAGTTTGGTCTGGTTTGACATTTTATAATTTTTAAAAGGAATCTCTCAAAATAAATTATATGATATTATCTAAAAAGTAGCATTTATTATGATTGCTCTCATGAAGGTGAGGTCATAATCATGAAAAATAACCAACAAAACATATAGCTAAATTATATCAACTTTGAGAGTATCAATTTTATAATGCACAAAATAATATCATAAATATGCACAAAATATTTTAAACCCAACCAAGTGGGCCCAAGAATCATCACATAATCTTCATCATTAAAAATTTTGAATAAACAAATTCATGTGATTGGAAGTGACCATTAAAAAGTTGGCAAAGTATTGTGTGGGATCCAAATTAACACAAAAATAACATTAAACCAAAATTAACGTTAAAGAATTGAAAGGTGTAATATCCAGATCCTCATTTTCGGGTTCGAGTAATATAAAGAAGTCAATCCATGTATTGTGTTTGAAAAGCAAAGGAATAGATGTCAATTAACAAAAGTTGATTCCCTGCAAATTTTATTAAAAGTTTGAATTCTTTTAATCCTTTGTCTTATCAGTTTGCAAGGAAAAACACAAACGCAACATAAGGCACTCCACCAAAGTAATGAGGAGCCATTCAAACATCGATTAGTATCTCCCTTAATTCAACAACTCTAACATAAACCAAAAACTATCCAAATACTGTATGTAGCAACAGGATCGCAATAGGACGGCGAAAGAATGGTTAAAAATTGAAGTCGCCACCAGTTTATTTAAATTGGAAAACATAGAAAAACCAATTTATTTTTAAAGGAAAGGTCTTTGTAACCAATTTTAGTTTGGAGTTGGTGATGCATAGAAGGGTAAGGATTTAATCCTATCACCCTATACACTTATTAGACGGTACCTATTGATTGTGCAAATTATTAATAACCTTTCAAAATATTTATTTTATTATTTTTTATTTACAAGAAAATTTTTATAAAAAAATTTAGGGAAATTCTAGAGCATCAAATCATCACGATTCAAATGTCCAAAATATTGAGTTAACAATTGCCTAAATTAACATCTTTATTTGAAATAAAAGATTTGACAAATAAATGAACAAATTAAATTGAATATATGAAAATAAAAATCACTTATACATTGTGAATATTTACAAATAAATAAATAAAAACTTATTTTGATATTTTTTTTGTAAAAAGGAAAAAAATTAATAATTTTCAGGGAAATTTTTGGATTATTAAGTTGTCACAGCTCAAATGCCCGAAATATTAAATTAATAAATTCACGGTTAAATTAACATTTTTATCCAAAATTTCCCAAATAAAATGAAAATTAAATGAAATAAATATCTCATATATAAAAAAAATCATTAGAAAAATTATTTACAATTAAAGAAAAAATTATAAAAATTTAATTTTGACTTGATAGGGATTGGGATCGCCTCCTACGTATCCTTTGATGCAATATGAACTCAAAGTCACATAGTTCTTTATAAAATAATTGTATGTTGATGGATTTTATTTTTGAAAAAGGAATTTTGATATAAGCTCAAAGCTAAAATATTCAAAACATGTAATTAACAAGCTTCACGGCTCATTAATTTTATAAAAAATTTATTGGTTAATTGACTCAAATCTTTTTAGTAAAGCAAATCATTCAAATATTTATTTTATCCCCAAATTAACACAAACCCCAAAGACAAAACCTAAAAGTCAAAAATAAGATATTAAACCAACCAATAAACCTAAATCCTAACAAATGAAACTAAAATGATACATTATTATCTTAAAACTCCCTATTATCTTATCCTAATTTACTTAAACTAAATTTTTATTTTCTAAATCTATCCCCCATTCCCCACTCACTCACCCGCACAACTCTCTCACCTACACACACTAACACACGTGGCTCCCACACACACTGTCACGTTCACACACTCACACACACTAACTCTCTAACAATACCACTAAAAAAAAACTAAGGGACAGAAAACTAAATACCTATTTGGAAAGGCATGAGAATTCAATTCTACAAGGAATTGAATTCAATTCCCGCTTTGGAAACAAAAAAGGCCAAAGAATTCAATTCATGTGAGAATTGAATTCCATGAAAAAACCTCAAAGTAAATCAGACCCAATGGGTCTGATTTGTTGTTGGATTTGAGCTCAAATAATGAATGTCCATAATACCATTGATTGTTCATCATCTTCCTCTTCGATCCCAATCCTCTCCCTCACTACCACACCCACTTCCTCGAACTCATGGATTCCCAACCCTTTTGAAACGGTGTTGTCCAAGCCCTTCGTGATAGAACACACATCCAGCAGTGTACGCTCCGTTGCTGATGTACGACTTATCCTCGACCTCGCACAAGGGATTCAAAGACAAGGTTGTACTGGTCGTTGGTCTCGTTGAAGAGGGTGTTGAAGGAGACCCTGCCGATAGAGTTGAAGGTGAAGACAGACTTGACCAAATCGAATTGGAGGCACAACGGATTTTGCCATCCTTGAGTTGTTGGATGACGTGCAAGCTAAGAGTCTAGGTGCAGAGGAAGAAGCCCGGAGGAGAGGTGAGGTTGGAATTGGAGAAGGAGATTCTGAGATGTTGGGTGATGGTTGTTAGTAAGGATAAAATGGTAAAAATAAATAAATCAATTCATTTTTAGATATATTCTAAATCAAGAAATTTAATTCAATTCTTTTATTTACTAACTTATTCCAAACATAAGAATTGAATTCAATTCCTAATGAAATTCAATTCTTAATAGAATTCAATTCAATTCTATCTCTTAAAAGCTTTCTAAATACCCTTAAGAGAAGGAATATGAAAGAGAATGAGAAAAAGAGTGAGAGAAATAAG
Organism: Dalbergia oliveri; assembly: GCA_030441495.1. Classification (NCBI taxonomy): domain Eukaryota; kingdom Viridiplantae; phylum Streptophyta; class Magnoliopsida; order Fabales; family Fabaceae; genus Dalbergia; species Dalbergia oliveri. The sequence goes on along the minus strand of JAMLFY010000004.1, from coordinate 18,530,171 downwards.
GAGAGAAATTGAGAGAGCAAAAGAGAAGGAAATCTGGGAAGAGGAGAGAGAAAGAGGAAGGAGAATTGGCAAGTTGAAAATGAGAGAGAGGGGGAGCCATGCGATTGGTCCGCAAGGAAAGATCTAATCTGGGTCGTCGAAGGGAGGTTACCTGGCTCGCATCGAGCTTTCGCGCCTGGTTCGCGGGGAACACAATCGCGAGGGAGAGAATGCGTGGAGATCGAAAGGCGGAAGCTGGGCGAAGCACGGGGGCAGAAGCATGAAGCAGTGCGCTTATGCGATGGGGAGAGATTGAGGGAAGACGGCAGTTAAGGCGTGGCCGAGCCGCCAGCTCGTGTGGAGTTGGCGGCTTCACCCAGGACTCACGCGGGGAAGACAGAGCGGCTTAGTCCGAGAATGGGGTGTGTGGTGGCGTGGTTCGAAAGGTCTTCAGACGGTGGTTTTAAAATTCTTCAGGGCTGGTTTAAAGGTCTTCAGGCCTGGTTTCAAAGGTCTTCGGGCGAGGTGTTTTAAAGGTCTTCAGGCGGAGGTGTTTTGAGGCGGTGCGCGGTGGTGCAAGGTTGTGCTGTGGGGCGGCGATGCGCGTCGTGAAGAGAAGGCAGGCCGAAGACTGAGAAGGCCCGCTATTGTGCGGCGATGAGTCGGGCGCGGCTGGCGAGGGGCGATCGTGAGGCCGCCGCGCGGGAAGACCGCACGAAGGTGAGTGGCTTCGAGGAAGAGCTGCGGGCTTGGTGGCGCGAGGAGAGGACCAAGGTTGATGATGATGGAAGGCCACGGATAGGGTGGAGGAGCACCATCCACCGCCACCCCCCTTTTCTTCAGTTTCCTTTTTTTTTTTTAAGTTTATTTTCTGAGAAATGAGAACTTTACCTCCGATCTAATATTTTGTAAAAATGGACGTTGATGATGATGAATTTGCTTTGGTCTGTGTTTGATTGTTGGTTGATCTGATTTTGGCTGATTGGGATGGCTGTGCTTTGCCTGATTTTGGTTTGTGGTTTGGCTAGGATTTTGGTTCAGTCAAGAATGGTGATCGCTTTTTGCCTCCTTGCGTTCCCTGAATTTGATCCCATTTTATACACAATTGTTACAAATTAATTTTTCAATTTGGTCAAGAATCTCGCTGAATTGATTGAAATTTATTCTTAAAGATTGCTAATGGATTTTGCTTGACCTTTGATCCTAACTTGCCGCGTTTTTGGTTTTTGAGAGGAGAACGACAAGAATGAGATCGGTGCATGTGCTCTCATTTGTCTTTTTCTTTCAAAGGCGTGCATTCTAGGACAGTGCTCTTTTTGTTTTCTCTGAAATTTGCATGCTTAGCATCTAACTCCATTGTCTTGTTAGGCACCGTTTATCCTTTTTTTCCTTTTTTTTTTTTCAGGCGCTTCAAGTCTCAACTTCCTCTTTTTTTTTTTTAAACAAATAAAATAAATTAAGATGAAAATGAAATGGGCTAAATTTTTGAAGATGAAACAATACAAAAAGAAATAAACAATGACAACAACAACAAAAAAAACGTAATGGGTTTCTCCCTTTTTTTTAAATGAAATGGGCTTAATCTAAAAAAAAAACTAAAACATGAAATGGACTTAACACAAACAACAACAATAAAATAGGTTAAGAATTTTTCAAATGGACTGAAAACTTTTTCTTTTTTGGTTTTTAGGAACAAAATAGGTGTTCACACTGTATTATCAGCTAAAAGGGAAAAAGGACTCAACACCACCAAATAGCATATCTGAGACTTGCGCCACATTATGCTATCTAACCAAAGGATCACTACATTCTGTGAGAGGTTTCTTGAACCAACATCAAAATAAAGAATAAATTGTAATTTACTCCTAACTCCACCTAATGTACTTAGGTACTTTTAGTTGCATATTAGGGAGCACCCATTGACTTGCATCCAGCGTGACATGGAATAGGCTTAGCACCCATGCATTTGCCGCCTCTACTGTTGTAATAAGTCCTAGTTTTCTTTAGCTTTGTTGCCTTTAGCTTTCAGTTTCATTATTGTACTTAGTCTTTCATATTAATTAAAAACCCTTATTTTCATTAGTTAATTATGCTCTTTATAATGAATTGGTCTCGTTCAAAATTTTCTATAATAAGTTGAGGAATCCATTTGTTAGCAAGCAGAGTACCCTTTCTACTTCAAATCGTCTACATTCAATTCAAGGTAATCATTGGGAACTAAAATCGTATTAGAACAATTTGTAGCCTATCTAATTTTGATCCAACATCTTGTTGGTCATTAATTCCTTGTTTCTTATCAACATTTCATAACAACTTTTAGTTTCCTTATGAGATTTAGATACAAATAACATGAAGTTGATACGTGTTGAAAAAGATGTCATTTTCCCCCTTTAGAACTACTTCTGAACTTAGAGAAATAAAAACAAAAACACAATCACAACACAATAATTAACATAAAAACTTTAAAATTGGATAAAAATCATGGTTGCAGTCAAATGACAATTAGAAAATAATATTATGTGAAAATTTTTATAATACATAGACTTCTCTCATACACCCATGACCTTAGTACAACCATACACTCCAAAGTAAATATCTAAATTACATCTCCTAACACTCTATACTTCCAATATGTTTTATTTCAATTAAAACCTACAATACGTGCATCCACTTCTTGGTATAGAATGACAAATTAGAGCCTACAAGCATAATTCTCAACTACATTTTTTTCCACTTTCTCAAAGCTAAAAGTGACCATACTTTCTTATTCACATATATAACTCAATTTTGCTTAAATTTTAGACAGTTTGGATACTTCCAAGTCAGATCAATGATAACAACTAGTTAATTTTTACACTAACATTTACTTGTTGTAAACATTTACTTGCTTAAATCGTTCACTGGATATAAACGATTTGACATTTGTTTCCTTTAAACAAGGCATTGAGTTCAAGGTTAAAAAGAAATAGCTTTAGGATAATTTTAGAGTAAACAACCATATTAAGTGGAATCTAATGGTTCTTGAATAACATAGTTTAAAGAAAAAATCAATAACACACATTATGCCACATAATATAAATATTTTTAAATCACATTTCCTTCCAAGGTAACAAGTTGAGCTTGAACATTGAACAAGAAGTCAAAACTCTATGGCATTATAGCATTATTTTACATTATAGCTACCCTTTGCTACATGACTGCTTGTTATGGGTGTGGGTGATTGTTTATTTTTCCATTCCATGCAAATCCCTACATGCACTTAATTATTCATCTCATTTTGGATCCTCAGTGTATCAATATATGATTTTCCCTTAAGCTCGCGTGACAAGTATCCTTTGTGGAAATCTTGTGTAGTAATTCTATTGAACGTTGCAGGTCTTTCCGGTGTTACAAGGCTTGGTGCAGGACCTAAAACTGTGTCCAGTCTGGGAGCATGGAATGTGGCAATGGAAATCCTCTCCTTCTCCGAGTTCACAGTTGCTCGATTTTCAATGCTCCTATAAATACCATTGGTCAATATCTACCAGACACCATTGAGGAGTGGTATATGAAATCATTAAAATCTTAATGTTTATGATGACGTGGAGGAGCTATTCAAGTAAGATAGTGATTTATTATGAGATAGTGGTTATACGTTCATGTATGATTATATGTCCAAATTTATTTATCTTCCCTTTCATTCTTATAATAAGTCACTCATTTCACTTGAGCCATTCTTGGTGATATGTATTCTAGCTTTCTTATTCTTAATTATGCCTAATGATAAAAGGATATGTGAATGCATGATTTTGTGATAGCTCCCTCCAACATGTCTCCAATGTTGCAGACAAAAGCATTAGCAAGAGGTTTAACAGGAACCCACATTCCATCTTTTCTTATTTGGAGGCCTTCCATTTCGTTGACTTGGAGAAGTATAGTAAGGCAAACACCATCTGAATGAAGATTCAATTTGTTGGGTGGGCTTCCCTCCTCATTTGGGGAAAAAAAAGAAAGGAAAACAAAAAAAAAAAGAAACAAGAAAGGAAAAAAGCACTACAGTAGCGCTTGAATTAAAAGAAAAGGAAGAAACCGTGAAACGAGAAGAAACAGCACCGCAGAGGAAGAAAAAGAAAAAGGGAGTGCAGGGTTATCATTAGACGGGTAAACGTCCGTTTATCATGAAAATTTAGTATATTGTTCTTGATATTGAGTTTATACTTTGACAGAGCTTTAATTTTATTGTCTGGTAGTTGTTTTGTAAACCCATATTGTGGAGTTATATGGTTGTGTTCCACCCATGGGTGAGTATTACTGTTGATTGTCAGATTCCCTGTGCTAAGACTGATTGTATTCCCATTGATCATAGTGGAAGATTTTACTTGAACTAGGTCCCTGTTTTTTTACCTTCTGTTGGAGGGTTTCCCACATTAAAAATTGCAGTGTCTTCTATTTATTTTTTTACCAAATTATTATACTGTCTAGAGGATTTTTGTTCTACCTATTTAACTGATAGTGGGAGAATATTTGTTGCTTCGGTTGATAAAGGATCATTCATAAGATTTCCCAACACAATCCAATGACATTTTCTGGTTGGGGGCATGGAGGGTAGTAATTCATCCTTATTGCTTGACATCCATCTTCAAAAAATTGCAGCAATTCATCAGGTTCAATCTTAAGAGCTTTCGTCATAAGCTCAATGATTGTGACACATAATTGTTTTATTTCCAAACAATATATCTCCATGACATCCCTGATTTGAAAAAAACAAAAGCAAAAGAAGTTTCTTTAGTCACCTACAAAAATGTGGCTTAAAGGATTTATTCACATGTAATTAAATAATATCAATGTATAGCAATGAGCATCAAAATAACTCCTGATAGAACTAAATTACCAATCAACAAACACAACGAAATAAATGTCAGGGTAAATAGTAATTCACGATGGACCATTGGTCACAATTAACGATGGGGTCTCTCACTATTCACGTGGACAATACTCAACAATCGACCATATCACTAATCTCGTAAATAGTATCACCATCATATTCATCTAAAGTGGGACCCACGTCACTATTCACACCACCAAAATAGATCAAGAAATTACACACCAAATTTTTAACGTGGAACCCCAAATATCGGAGGAAAAGTCAGGACAAACTCGGAAAATATTTCACTATATTCAGAAATTAAAATATTCTTTCCACACTCTCTAACCCAAAAGGTAAATATGGTGTTTCCCAGCTAGAACTCTTCTCTTCAAATACTATACACTTTTGCAGGACTAAGGAGTAATAAAGATGATATCCAAAAATATTTTGTATTTACCCGCACCTACACTCTCTTTTACTTACACTCTATTTTTCCTCACTCTAGAAAATAACACACATTGTGTATTTTCTTCTCTCTATGCAGCTCTTTCGCGCTGCTTCTGCATCTTCAACTTCATCCTCACCTCTATTTATAGAGGATGTTTCATGCATGCATTAAAAAAATTCATCACGGCACCAAACTCTTCACGCATAAAAATGATTTTACTATTCAAATGTTGAAAATTCACTCTTTGCACAAATTTTCTTCACGTGTAAAATTAATTTATTGTTCATATGTGAACCTTTTCTCCTTATTTTCCTCTTGGCTGGACCCACAAAAAATAATTATGTTGTTGATAAGATGGTAGCAAGGTAAATGCTTAGACGTACTTGTTACAAAGATAGAGGAGAGAACCTCAATGGTTGAGGAATATTAGGAAACAAGTGTGGATTTCTTATGTATGATGTAAGAGTCACAACGTAAAATACATCTGCTCATTCGAGTTGGTGTTCATCTGATACAACAAACAATTGACCAAATCCCTCCATATCTCCTGGTTTCTACCAAAGGGTCTTCTTTTCTTCTAGTGTGAGGTTGAATAACCCCTAAACTCCTGTCTTCATACTTTCCACCGATAAAGGGTTAACTCCATGATTGATCAGCTATGTCATTAATATAGTTTGAAAGAAATAAATTAAATTCCTTCATATAAATATATCTATGAAACCAACCTCTTGGTAAAATTGAAGCTAGAATGAATAGCAATGAAAAAACATTTAACAGTAAAGATTTAAGTTTGAGTTAAGTAACAGTAATTTCTTTATATAGTTATAATTAATGTACTGCTTCGTCAATCATATGAACATGTGATGATAGTTTTGCCAAGATTACAATATCTATTTGCAAATTAAGTCTTTCACAATAGTATATGATCATTTTGCTTTTTAGTGTGATAATCTCATTCAACTGATGTTGTTTATGCATGTCCATTCCTTATTAATAGTATTTTTGAAAAATTCATCATTTGGCTCATCAAAAAAGTTAATGTATTGAGCTTACAATTTATAGCGATATATTAACTTTGTTGATGTATTAAAATAGAACGGTTTCCGAGAACGATAATAAGGAATGAAAAGAATATTACTTTTTTGAGCAATTGTATTAAATTATACATTGTCTTACTTTCAAACGTCGGTTATATATTGGCTGTGAAATGTAAAGAGCGTTCAAGGTCACAATCATTGCTTTCGCTCAAATAAACATTCTGTTTTAAAGGGGCACATGGATCATAAGTCAAGGAAATGATTGGCAAATTTGTGTTTTACTAAATTATCCTCCCTGCTTTTCTCTCTTTTTCTTGATTACTCTCTCTTCCCATACTCTCTCTAACACTTAATAGGATTATAGCTGGAAAAAAAATATTTGCTAGATTTCTAAAATAGAGTTATTTGTGGAAAAGCCAAAATTTTAAAATTATAACCAGACATATTAATTTTTTAATATATTAAAATTATATAATTTTTAAAAGTAATTATTAATAAGTAACGAAGAGAGTAATAAGCTAAAGAGTAATTCGAAATCTGGAAGAAACCCCACTCTTTGCATGCCTGGTCTAGCTTCCCTAGCTCAGTTGAATCTTCTAACAACACTTTGTTCAGGTCGATGATTGGAAATTGTGGTAAAGAAGAGGTTGTGTTTGACCCAATTGCAGGGTCTTGATTTCGGCGAAGATATCGTTCTGGAACTTTGGTTATGGGGTTCCTTTGCTAGCTCCTGCACAGACGGTACTATGAGAGAGGTTCCAAGCTTCTTGACCATTTCGCTATCGATAGCTGCAAAACAAAATTAAACCAATGAGCTTAATGTTTCTTAATCTGATCTATCCCCTTGTATGATAGATTGGATTATGGATGCTGAAATATATAAGTGCTAGAGAGATTACTGTAGAGTCACAGTTCTAACCATGCACGAGAAAAAACAAATCTCATTACCTTTATTTTAAGAAATACTGTTATAATATGATAACGTCTCTTTTGGATAACATATCTTACGTGTGCTAGATGGAACGTTCGAGTTGTTTCATTTTAATTTCCTAAATCATTGAGAGTTTTCATGAGCTTTTATATTCTTAATGTTAGGTTATGAACGTTTGCAACATTTGTCAACGATGCTATTTTTCCATTATATAAAATTGCAGTAACATATATTAATGAGATATAAGGAGGCCGAGTACAACTTACTATGAAATTAAATAACAATATTATTTTTTCCGGGTCCCACGAGCACTTCAAAAGAGTTATGTTTTTGTTCTAGCAGGACAAGTTATTTTGACACAAAATTTAAGAGGGGTCAACGTAAGAATTTTAACCTTTTTTTTTAATTTTATTTTCATGTTACTTTTATATATATATATATATATATATATATATATTTATATTGTCACTTTCATGAAAAAATAATAAAAAATTACATGTATACCATAACATAATTGAAGTTTATTAACACTTGCAAAATGTTACTAAATTATATAATTATGTTAATAAAACTCTTTAAAAATATAGATTATATACTACACTAAAAAAAGTGTTATTAAAGAATTTTAAAACATTCTATATTTTTAGTAACACTTTTTAAATTTTACTAAAAAATTTTAACAACACTTCTTAATAATAAATATTCCTAAAAGTTTAATAAGCATGCTGGCAGTGAAAACAAATATTTTCTGCAGCTATATTTTCTGTGAAAAAAATCATTAATTCATATCGGGAAGCTATTGACTGTTGAGCCTTTTCTAGTTGAACTCATGAACTAGTCAAAGAGAGGCGGCACACCCTACGATTTTATCATTCATTAAAATTCAATTTTTTTTTTTGGGGTACATTGAAAATCAATGGAAACAAGGTAGTAATCCAACTCTTTATCCGTCCCCTTGTGAAGCAGTTTTCTTATGTTATATTTAACTAATAAAATCAATGACCCGATTAGGCGCTCCCTTGACTGGCTCAGTCCTCTCTCAAATTTGCTGACCTCTATAAGAATCAAGAAGTACCAGTAACTACAAATTAATCCCTTGTGTTGCAAACGGTTTTTCAAATTTTTGTGGCGATGATTGAGTTTAAATTAAATTTTAAAGAAGATTCTTGTAATGATTAAAAATTATATATAATAAGTGTCACAACGTTCTACATGTTGTTGGGATGAAAAAAAATTATTTTAAAATAAATAAAATTTTCAATAATTCAATGGAGTTGCAGCCAATTTTATTCATGGAAAAACCTTTTAATTTGACAAAACCTTTTTTGTAAATGAAATTTGGGTTTGGAAGTCTAATGAATGGGCAATAGTGGAAAGTTAATATCACTGTACCCTCAATACATCTATTTTAAACGTTACCCAAGTTTGTTGTACAAATTAAATGAAGACTTTATAATTTTATTTTTCCCAAAAAAAGAATTAAAGTTTACAAATATTTATGAAAAATGAAAAAATTTAAGAAAATTTAATTTTAGCTTAACGGAAAATACCTACAACTTCATATCTTATGGTGTAATAAGGAATGCAAAGTCACGATGTTCTTCTAAAAATAATTGTATTAGATTGATCTTAAGTAGTTACAACAAGATATTTTTATTTAAGAATAAAGAGCAAATCCACTCTTGCACAGGCAGAGAAGGATCTAAGGGGGTGACCATGGGCCATGGCTCCTTGGAAACGTTGCATATATTGGGGGGTATATATACATAGGGAGAAGGTAAAGTAAAATGAGTGATTTTATATGAGAGTAAGAGAATTTGGGTATTGGATCTTGCATTAATGGTCAGGATTAAAACATAAAATTATGTGACTTTTTTAAGTGATCATGTGATCTTTTAATAATATTTAATTTTGACCATTTATGTATGATTATATGGCTCACACACCCTATATATATAATACATATATAGAATATATGTGCATATATATAATTAGATAAAAAAAACCTAGCATAAGATATGTAAATCACTTTTCACTCAGGTATCTTATCCCATTCATAGTGTGGTATATATCTTGGTCTTTCTACTTAAAGGAATTAATTTTCATAAACTTACAATATAAACTATTTATAAATTGTTGTCAAGATTTAAACCTAAAGTCCACATTGGTAAGAAGTAGAAGTTTTGCAATTATTTTGGCTTATAAATATGGGTTTTTGTTGTTTGGAGTAGGCCTCTCCAAAGTAGGAGTGATCCATTGTATGGGTAATTGGGTAGTTTTTATGAGATATCAATATAATGAAATATTTATAAGGATGGTTTACAAATTTAGCCGTTCAAAAGTTGTAGATAGTTGAAGATTTGTAAAGTCATGGATGTAAGCAATGAAGGAAGCAATGAAGACGAACCACATTACATTTTGTGTGTTGTTTAGAGTTTGTTTTTATGCTTCTTGCCCAACAAGTGGTATTAGAGATAATGGTTTGGGTTATTTGGGTGAGAATAGTAGTTTTTAGATCCATATGTAGGGTCTTATGTCGAAAGTTTTCTGACAATGTGGAGGTTAGGCAGCGTGTTCTGAGTAGCGATGGTGCAAGTGAGTATAGCTTGTGTTGAATGTTTTCGGTAATGTGGAGGTCAAGAGGCGTGTTTCATGTGCAGTGGCAGTGCAAGTGATAATTTAGACTTTGGATTAATGGGAGGATTTGGAATTTAAACCCAAAGTCCTACGTCAATAAAAGTAGAAGTTTTGCAATTATTTTGGCTTATAAATATAAGTTTTGATTGTTTGGATTAAACATCCTCCAAAGTAGGAGTGATCCACTGGATGGCTAGTTTTTATGAGCTATTCATGTAATAAAATATTTATAGGATGATTTGTAACTTTAGCCATTCAAAAAAAGTTATAGATAGTTAAAGATTTATGAAGTCGTGGTTGTATAATAAAGGTTAAACCATGTTAAATTTTATGTGTTGTTTAGAGTTTGTTTTTTATGCTTCCGTTACCTAACAATTATCAACTAATAAAAGGGTGACAACTCATCCACTTTGTGCAATTTCTTAAAATTTGAATTAGACATGATCTTATAATAGCTGATACGATAGTTTTTATTGGTTGCGATGTAAAGATGATTTACACCTGTTTGTGTATGATAATTAGACTCTGACTTAACGATCATCCTTTTTAATGATTTGAAGAAATGTCATGCTCAACTTCAACAAAGATATGAATAAATGATCTTTTGATCCTAACATTTTCACTTTGACATCAATTTAGTTCTAACAAAATTTTTATATCAATTTAGTCCTAACATTATTAATTTTTAAATCAATTTAGTCATTTTGTTGGATCTATTTTATTGTAATGACTAAATTGATATCAAAACAAAAAAAAACATTGGGACTAAATTGATGTTGAAAATAAAAACACTAATATAAATTGATGTAAAAAATTTTATTAGGATCAAATTTATGTCAAATTAAAAATATTGGGACCAAAAAAAGTTATTTACTCTTAATACATATATCACATGTATATAAATATTTGCACTATGACAAATTTTCTATAGTGCATACTATAATATTTATTAGTTAATATAATTTTTGGCTCCTCCTTTAACTTTCCTTTAATTCCATGTGCACATGATTCAAGATAACATAAGTCATACAATAAATCCATACAATTCTTACAACCCTTAAGGATAGTCAAACCATACATTAAAGTATATTGGTGCGTGCATCAAAATATGTGAAATGATTTCTTTTATTCAAAAAGATTTACTTTTTAATTTATGATTACCAAATTTACAAAACAAATTGACCAAATAAGACTCAAATTAGATAGAATCATCAATATACTCAAACTTTAAAACAAAAACAAAAATGTGCGGTCCATCAAATTTCAAAGGACATCATGGCCTAAAACATGAAAAAAGGAAAAGAATTGAAACAAGATGAAAGTTAACACAAAAAACCCAAAAAAGGAGTAGTAAACATGACCATGATGGTACCTTTTCTCTTCTTCTCCTTGGGGTTTTTCATTTTTTGCTCATGACCTCACTGGTCAAGGAGGTGCAGCCTCCTCTACATCTAGGAAGAAAATGACCCGCTCAGCGCATCCAGAAAGAAGGTTCAACGGATGATAGGGCACTAAGGCCAATGTCCCCATATTTGAGGATTGGATGGTTGACAGGAAGCAAGCCAAGAGACCAAAGGTCTTACAAGGATACGCTCGTAGGGTAACTGTGCAAGCTCTAAGGAAGAGTTCGATCAGGATGATTCTGTCGCGAGTCAATTGATATGGAAGAAGAGGTGATCTCCTCAGAGGATGAGGATATTGATGAAGATGAACGTCTAAGAAGGCGACTCATTCCCCAACAAAAGATTGTTTTTGATGAAGACTCCAACATTATCATGAATAGAGCCGAGATAACTTTTGAAATATAGGCAGGCTCATCATCAAGCTCTTGGGAAGATGCATCACCTATGTAGCTTCTGCAAAGAAGGGTTGATTCTCTATGGGCTAAGTCTAGAACTCTGAAGTTGATTGACATGGGTAACGACTATTATATGGTTTGTTTTTGTTTGGTACCAGAGTTATGGAAACAGATAACGCAACTAAAATAGAGTTGAGGGAATTGGAACTGACACAAAATTTACGTGGAAAACCTAATGATGAGGGAAAAACCAAGCAAGGCCCAGAGATTTTCACTATGTGGAAGATAAAATTACACCTTCTCTAATACTAAGGAGAGAACAATAACATCCTCTCTTATACTAGGAGAATACACCTCTCTATAAATATAGGAGAAACTCTCAGAAGACACTCTATATATTAGTGAATGCTCTGTTGTTGTGATGAGAAACTAATGAATTCAGCTTCATTTATAGAACTTGGAGTTACTGTGCAATCAATGTACAATAACTCTCTCATGATTTCTGGTGCTCACATGATAAGTTATTGTGCATGTATAGTGACTTGCACAGGAACTCTCGTGATTTCAATGCCTCCTTCTTTGGCTTTTTCTTCAATAAAAGTGGCTTTATGCCACACAAACTCCCACTTAAAGCCACTTTTAGTGAGCTTTCAAAACCTTTTCTCATCTTGCCAATTCTACTGCCTACGTTTCTAATAGGCCATAGGAAGATCTACATCATTTAAACTTGTCAGTGTTGATCGGCTTTGTCATGACATCTGCTAGGTTGTCTTTTGTGTGAATCTTCTACATATCCACATTTCCTTCTTCTACTACTTCTCGAACAAAGTAGATTGGACTCCTATGTGCTTCATCCTAAAATGAAAGGCTGGATTCCTTGCAATGTGCAAGGCACTTTGACTTCACAATACACAGTAATCTTTGACTGTTTGTGCCCGAGTTCCTCCATTAACCTTTAATCCAAATAGCCTCCTTGCAAGCTTGTGTAGCTGCCATATATTCAGCTTCTGTAGTATCCAGAGCTACAATAGTGTGTAACTTGGATAACAAGCTATAGCTCGCCTGAAGTGTAAACACATAGCCTGGAGTGATTTCCTTTTATCAAGATCACCTGCAAAATAAATCAACATATCCTTTGACAATGAACTCTGATCCTCCAAAACATAGTGAGCACCTGGTTCCTCTAATGTATCTAGGATCCTCTTCACAGCATTCAATGCTCTTTTCCTGATCTACCATAATCGACTGACTCCTCCAACTTCTTGAGCAATATCTAACCTAGTACAAATCATGGCGTACATAAGGCTTCCCACCGTTGATGCATACGGTACTAAACATTTCCATCCTCTCGCTTCACTGCTAGGACACATACCTAAAGATAATTTGTAATTCAGGAAGTGGTTGAAACTGGCTTACAATCTTGCATATTGAAGCCGCAAGATTTTCATCAAATAATTCTTCTGTGAAGCCAGATTCCTCTTCTCTCGGTAAATTTACATCCCTAAAATCTTGTTTGCAGGTCCCAAGTCCTTCATATCAAACTCCCTAGCTCACTGTTGCCTTTAATTCTTGGATTCGATCTTGTTGGGCCTACCACCAACATGTCATCCACATACAACAACAGAATGATGAAAACATTGTTACCAAACCTCTTGTAGTATGTACAATGGTCTGAACTAATCTGTTGTATTTGCGAATTATGAAGGAATCAAATCTCTTGTACCAACACCTTGGCGCCCTGCTTTACCGTAGGAGATTTGGTCAACCTACAAACCAAATTTTCTTTTCTTTTCTTCAAAGCCTTCTGATTGGAGCATATAAATCTTCTCTCAAGTTCTCCATGAAGAAAGGGTTTCACATCTAATTGCTCAAGATGTAAATCAAATAGCACACATAGCTAACACTACTCGATAGTGGTAAGTCTGACAACTAGAGAAAATATCTCATTGAAATCGATACCTTCTTTCTGAGCAAATCCTTTTACCACAGCTTGCACAATACTATTCTGATCTTATAGACCCATTTGTTGCTAATGGCTTTCCAACCTTTTGGAAGTGCAACAAGTTTCCATGTCTTGTTCCTATGCAAGGCCTCCATTTCTTCCTTATTGCCTCCATCCACAAAGAAGCATCTGTGCTACTCAAAGCCTCCTTAAGGTTGATGGTTCTCCTTCTTCTGTTAGAAGACAGAATACATCATGACTTGCCATAACATAGTCTGAATGCCATGATGGTGGTTGTGTCTAGCTTGTTGATCGCCTAACATCTGGATCATTAGCCACTGTTGGAACTTGTTCATCATGCTCTGCTCCGCTTTAGAATCATTTTCTCCAAACTTCTCACCTATCTTGACTGGAGTCATCTTCTTAACAGTCCTGTCATTTCTTCTTCACTTTGCAGTTCATTTTCTGCAAATATAACATCCCTTGACAATAACCTTGCGGGTAGTGGGATCCCACAAGTGATACCCTTTACCGTCAGCATAACCCAAGAATATATATTTCCTAGACTTTGGGTCCAACTTTGTTCCTTCTTGGAGTTATACATCACATATGCTGGACATCCAACACTTGTAGAGAAGAATAATCTCCGCTGCCATTCCACATCTCCATTGGTGTCTTTAAATCAATCCGATTAATGACGATCGATTAATCACGTAACAGGCGAGGTTCCACCTTCTGCCAGAAAGACTTGGCTAAGCCTGCCGTCTTAGCATTGCTCTTGTTCTTTCTAGAAAAGTCCTGTTCATCCGCTTGCTACACCATTATGTGCAATTGTGAATTGCCTTTGAATACCTTCATGCTTGCAAAATGCTAGAAAATCTCCATCTATATTCTCCTCATTATTATCCTCTCAAACACTTGATCCTCTCCGGATTCAAGTTCTACTCTTGCTTTGAAGTCCTTGAATATTGGGAACACATCTACTTCTTCTTATTGGGTACACCACATCTTCTAGAGTAATCATCAATGAATGATACAAAATATTTTGCACCTCCCAAGGACATTTCTGGCGACTCCCATACATCAGAATGAATCAAGTCTAGAATATGCTTACTCAAGCATGATCTACCAAATTTCAATCTATGTTGCTTGCTTGTAACACATGCTCACAAAATGATAAATTCACCGATTTAAGCCCGGAATGAGATTACGTTCCGCAAGAATCTTCAAACCACGTTCCACATGTGGCCTAATTTGCGATGCCACATCATCATCATTTCTTCTTGACTTGCTCATGCTCCTGATCATCTGCCTCCTATAACGTATCTCCTTGAAGCCTTTATAGATTTGCTGTGGTCTTTTTGTTTTCATCACCATAAGAGCACCTTTAACAACTTTCAAGATCCCACCTTCAACATGAGTCTTGCACCTAAGGTCATCCAATTGCCCAATAGACAATATATTCTTCCTCAAGCTCTTCACGTGTCGTACTCCTTAATTGTTCATGGAACCATCAAACAATTTTATTTTGACAGTACCAATACCAGCAATTTCTAAGGCATGATCATCTCCCATGAACACAGATTCTTCAAGGGTTCGTAACTGTAAAACAGTCATGGTGTGGAGTCATATGCCATGATGCTCCTGAATCTATTATCCAAATATCAGTGAGCGTTTACCGCCTTTAGAATCAATTGCTGCCCCACTCATAGGATTTCTCCATCCGAAGAGATACTCGCAACACTTCGTTGAGAGGTTGATGCTTCTGGGGCTTTATCTACATTCTTCTTATTGTTCCAACAATCTTTCTTCAAGTGCCCTCTCATGCCACAACGATAGCATTTGAAGTTCTTCCTTCTTCTTGACTTTGATCTACTCGACCATGACTCCCATCTAGTCACGCTCCATCGATCTTCCTCTCGTCACCAACAGGACCTCTGCTTGAGCTCTCCAGTCTATCTTCCTTATTCTTACGCCTTACTCCTCTTCAAGAATAGCATCGGCGACATCATCAAAGGATAGATAGTTGGTAGTATTATTATTTGTGATGTTGATGATGAGTTGATCATATGAGTCAGGTAGATTTAAAGTAGAAGCTTCGCACGTTCATTCTCCATTATTTTATAATCAATGCTATAAGCTGGAGAATAAGGTATTCAATTGTTGATGTAGTCCGTCACTAATGTGGACTCACTCATCCGAAGAGTATACAACCTCCTCTTTAAAATCTATTGTGAAGAGACTTAACCTCGTATAGTTTGACAAGAGCATCCGATTTCCCAACATCGACAATCCTGAATCTCTTTGCAAGATGTTGGCAACACATTATCATCTATTCCTTCCACTTTCTCAAACTTCGAACAGACAATGCTGGTAAGCAATAGATTGCCTTTATCTTCAGGGAAAAATTATTCTCATTGAACTTCTCAAACCAAAATGGTGAGGACTCTCTACTACCACTTTTTTTTGGTGAATAGTACCATATACGTGAAGTATATGGAAATAATCAACGCAACTACACATATAAGTTGAGAGTAATTGGACCAATGGCACACAGAAATTCTTTCTGATGTGAAAAACCCAACCAAGACATATAAGAAAAAATCCCACCAGAGGGTAAAGTTATGGAAATAATCACAACTAAAATAGAGAAGATAAAACTGACACATTTATAAAACCCCTAATGATGAGGAAAAACAACCCCTTTTCACTATGTGGAAGATAAAATACACCTCTCTAATATTAAGGAAGAACAATAACAGATAGGAAAATACACCTTCTATAAATACACTCTATATATTAGTGAACGCTCTGTTGTTGTTTGATGCAAATGAATTCAGCTTTATTTATAGAAGCTTCAAGTTACTATGTAATCAATGAATAGTAATTCTCTCGTATTTGGTGCCTCCTTCTTTGACTTTTTTTTTTAAATAAAAGTGGCTTTATGCCACTGAGTTTTACTCTCTACATATTATGCATGCCCTTCGGTCCTTGGCTTATTTTTTATCAGTACCTAGCTATCCAAGATTGGAAACCCTACTTTAACCCTTCTCGAGAAAGTAGCTAAAATTGTTGCCTTGGTCAGAGTACCAAGACTCTCAATGGAGTATATAATGATGATGTCCTTAATGACATTGGAAGCCTTATTGATTGGAGGACACTCACAATAGATTCCAATATTGATCAACTTGCTAGAGGAAAGTTCACTTGGTTATGTGTTGAGCTCGTCCTGACAAACCCCTGTGCTCTATGGTGCGAGTCTGAGGTAAACCACCCTACATTGAATATGAAGGAATTCATACTATCTACTTTCATTGTGGTAGATATGGCCATACTAGGGATTTTTCCCGGATCGCCCTATTGAGGAACCTATGAGAAATGGTATCCAAGCCATCGAAGGGAATACCTCAGCTGAGGTAGGTCACCCTCACCGCAGAAGATTATTCCAATAACCCCCTAGCACAACTGAACAGCACAGCTTATGGTATGTACAGACCTTGGATGACTATCCAACATGTCTAAAGGCCTAAGAACAGTGGGTTTGCGTCACAAAAAGCTAACGATAACACTGGGCCACACATGAATAATGGCACACGCTTTGATGCTCTTCAAATTGAAGAGGAAGCTAAAGAGTCCAATACTCAAGATGATACTGACATGCAACCCCAGCAAGTGCCACTCAAGACAAATAGGATTTTATTAATGGTAGCTAGTGGAGAAAAAGAGACAACAACAAAAAGATGGGGAGCAAGAGAATAGGGCCCAGCAACTAAAACAGAAAGGACAAAAGGATAGTGGCATTATCATTACAAGTCAGAAGAAAATGAATATCAGTTGCCCTCTACCCCTCTTATTTCGGGTAGTACAAGGTTGCATGGAAACATGGCCACCCACAGTAGTCCAAAAATAATTTCATTGAATTCAATGAGGAGGACCCACCTAGGGGTAATGTCACTTGCCTTATGGAATTAGGGCTTACTCCTATTGGACCCTAAGCCCCTAATATTAACCCACTTAGCTCCTTTGTTCTCAAAAGGGCCCAAGATGCGATGGTTACCCTGATTAAGTATGACAACACTTCCCCTTAGCAAAGAGGGGATGACATTATTTTGAATTAGTTAGGCCTTTTGGCCCCTTCTCTCCTTCTCTTCTCGCCATTTTTTAATGAAGTGTTTAGTTTGGAATTGTAGAGGGCTTCTAGTGATAATTTTAGAAGAGCCTTCCTTGAATATTCTAACAAGATCAAGCCTTCTATAGTGGGTCTACTTGAAATCAAGTGCAGTGGGGACATTGCCTCTCATGTGATCCATTTTTTGGGGTTTGATAACCATTTTAAGGAGGAAGCCTGAGGATTTAGCGGGCATTTAGCTCTTATGAAAAGAATATCAAGTCACAGTGAACATTATCTCCTCTCATGATCAATTCATTCACATGTAAGTTAAGGAACCTCACAAAGACCAGTGGCTCCATACTTTTTTTTATGCTAGCCTAAGAGACAATGGAAGAAAGGAAGCCAGAGAAGACTGAAGAGTTTAGTCTCCTCCACAAACTCTGCTTGGGCATTTTGCGAACTTCAATGATATTGCTAAGCCCTCTAAAAAAGAAAGGAGATGGGCCTATCGACATGAGAAGATGCTCATACTTTGCAAGTAGATCTCAAACTGCAACGTTATTTACTTGAATTGGGTTGGGTTGAGGTTAACTTGGCATGGCCCAAAATGGAGTGGTCGTGATCGCTTGTTCAAAAGATTTGATAGAGGGCTTTGTAATGCTTAGGCTCGTACCAAGTGGACCGATGCGATTATTAAAACTATTCCAAGGGTGTATTCGGACCACCACCAATCGTCCTTGATCATAATAGTTCTGTGGGCAGGCTTAAAAACAGACCAGTCAGATTCGAAAAATTCTGGATGGAGCATGAAAAGTTCAATAAATTTATGCGTGAAAACTGGGTCCCAAAAGATAACTTCAAGGAAACTTTTGATTCCTTCACCTCCTACTTGAAGTACTGGAAGAACACCGTCTTTGGGGATATTTTTCAAAAGAACAGAAGACTTTTGGCCATATTAGACGGATAAAAAAAACCCTAACCTACAGGATTAGCATAGGACTAGACGCCTTGGAAAAGGATTTACAAAATCAACTCAAGGAGGTGCTGTTTCAGGAGGAAAGCTTGTGGTTTCAGAAGTCTAGAACTCAGTGCATCAGCGGTGGAGACAGAAACACAAGGTACTACCATACAAAAACCATTATCTGTAGAAGATGTAACAAAATTTCAGCGCTTAGAAACGAAATGGTGAGTGGGAGGAGGATCAGAATACCCTGTACAATAATGTCATCCAATTTTTCCAGAAATTGTATACCGAGGAGAATATAAACAGACTAGCCATTACATTGAGTCGTTCATAACCTTCCTACGAGCACAGTTTGGTCAATATTGATACTGCCCTAACCCCCTTGGAAATCAGAAATACTATTTTTAATATTGAGGTGTTTAAAGCTCCTGGGGATAACGGCTACCTTGGCTACTTCTTGTAGCACAATTAGATAATCATTCATACACAAGTAGAGGAGTTAATAGCCCTGTTATGGTCTCATCCAGAATATATTAATCAGGTCAATTCTGCCTTTCTTGCTCTTATTCCAAATGTTGAAAAACCTGAATTTATTTCTCAATATAGACCAGTAGCTCTTTGCAATGTTATCTACAAATGCCTAACCAAGGTCCTTGTTGCTAGAATCAAACCCTTACTCAAGGACAGAATTTCTCCCTACCAAGCCAGCTTTGTGTTGGGGAGGAATATTCATGATAACATAATCATAGCTCAAGAGATGGTCCACTCTATGAAGCGCATCCAGGGCAAGAGAGGTTTCACGGTGATCAAGATCGGCCTCGAAAAAGCCTATGATAGGCTTAGCTGGGGGTTCATCCAGCACTGCTTACAAGAATTTGGCATTCCTACGAACTTAGTTGATGTTATTAAGGCTTGTGTCATAAGTTCTTGCTTCTCTCTTATCTGGAATGGTGGGAAACCGAGACCTTCCTTCCCACTAAAGGTATCCGCTAAGGGATCCCATATCTCCCTACATCTTTGTTATTTGTATGGATCGACAATCTCATATGATCTCAAAAGTTAAGTTAGGCATCAGAAAATGAGTATTTTCTTTTCTAGGAATGTCCCTACCAATCTTAAAGTGCAACTATCCTGTATGTGTGGCTTCATAGTTGTCAATGAAATTGGTAGATATTTGGGCGCTTATCTCATGGAAAATAGATCCTATAAAAATCAGTATAAGCATAACCTGGCTGCTGTTGATAACAAGCCGTGATGGTACCCATGGCCAACTATAACATGCAACATGGTCGTCTCCCAATCTCTATCTGCAAAGATATTGAGAAGCATCAACGTAATTTTATCTGGGAAGCTCTGTTGAAAAGTGGCAAGTTTATTTAATTAGTTGGAAAATGATTTGTGAAAGCAAAGAAACAAAGGAAATGGGCTTCAAGAATCTCCAATGAATGAATGATGTTTTCTTTTTCATAAAAATTGGTTGGTCTCTTATCCAGCAACTAGATGCCCTTTGGACCCAGGTCCTGATTAATAAGTATGGGAGGGGGAATGATTTAATCGACCAATGTGTGTCCACTCAAACATACTCAGCACTTCCGAAAGCAATATCTTCTATTTGGCCTATTATTCAGGATAATGTGGCTTATTTAATGGGAAACAGAGAGTCCATCAATTTCCTCCATGATGCTTAGCTTAAGCCTGGTTGTAAACTTGCAAATTTCACACACACCTTTGATGACAACCATATTATAGCTCTAGCCTTCCTTGATGACAATGGCCAATGGGACCACAACAAACTCGCGACCATCTTGTCAGATGATCTTTGTCATTGTATTGTCTTAACCCCACCACCCCATCAGGTTGATGGCCCAGGCAAGATTACATAGGGTGGTTCTCGTGATGGTATCTTTTCTATCAAGAACGTGTACTACCAGCTTACTCCCTCTATGGGAACCCCTCATGACTGCTGGAATAGAATCTGGAAATTGAAAGGACACCAGCATATCAAAGCTTTTCTTTGGATCCTTGCTCATAATCGTCTCCTCACAATGAGCAGGGTCGCTACTTGGAATACGGGAGTGTCAATGGAATGTCCCCGCTATAATCACAGGTCTAAACGCCTATCATGATATCTAAGATTGCCTAGAAGCTTCCAATATTTGGATTAAGCTTTTAAGTCTGAATTGTATCATCGAGTTCTTTGACGGATTGTCCCGCGACTGGATTATGCGAAACCTTAGTAAGACTATGGTAGAATAAATGAATCCCCTAGAGTGATATTTTTGCTGTCACAACTTGGTCAATACGGAACTTTAGAAACAAGTTTGTGTTTGATGGTTCACCTCTGCTCCTGTGGGGTGTGTTAAGTAGATTCTGGCTACTGTGGGGGACATTAAGCATGCCAGGCTGAAGTGTCATGATGGACCCACCTCTAGTATCAAAAGGACAGGACTAGAATAATGACAGTTCATTGCCAGAAATACCTAAATCAGGTACAACCTAAGAGGTATAAATATGGGAATAATTTAAAAATGTATGCTACCCCAATCCAATACTCAAAAATAGAACCTTATTTAGCCTTTACTGACTTAGGCATCGAAATTCTTTCAAGTTTCCCTGGGTATTGGGACAAGCATCGGAGCCACCTAAGGACTACGGACGAGCCAAAAATCACCCTACCAACCCTCTCAAGAATCGCTCACTCAGGTAACCCATGTAACATGAATAATATTGTAAATCGTGTTTCTGCTGATATATGGCGCTCTTGACTTGGCCACACAACTAGTATAAGACTATAATAACTCATAGGCAATAAAATCCTTCTTTCGAAAATAAATGTCGTAATCATGATAATCATGATATGCGTCATATCATATATATATATATATATATATATAGACCACTTGATTTAATGTACTGTGACGTCCCCTACGTTATGCATGCTAGACACAAATAATTATTGGCTATTTTTTACGGATTTTTCAAGATTTATTTGGACTTATTTGATGGAAAACAAATCACTGGCCCCAATTGATCATGGACTTCTTTTCCATGGTAAAATCAATTCAGACAATAATCACAGCATTTAGACCTAACTATGTAAGGAAACTTCCTCACAGTGACTTCATGGTAGAACAACAAAGCACTCTCCACTAGTCTTCTGGCGCTGAAAAACGTTAGCAAAACTCAGTTGTGAGAGAAAACATCAGTACTCGTTCAGTGTCGCTCGAGCCCTCTATTTCAATCATTCCTATTGAATTATGGGGTGATTCAGTGATTGTATATCAACAACAACATTCCTAATTAATAGGACTCCTTCTCCAAATATGAATCATTCTTGCTCTCCATATGAATTGCTAACAAGAATCCACTACTGAAAACCAAAAACAGTTTTTTTTCTTGACATATAATTTAACATCGAGTATCACTACTCAAGCAAGAAAATATTTCACTATAAAATTTTTATAAAAAGTCTAAAATCATTTTCCCTTCGATATAAATCTCACATGTTTGTTAAACATCAGTGTTATGATATCCTCGTTGCATATAACCAAGTAATACTCTTAGCACTCAGACTATCGAAAGAAAATAGACGCAATATTTGCCCAATCTCGATACCAAAATAATATCAAAAGCCTATATCACTGGCTGAATATTTTTCTCACATTTACACAAGACAGTGTAATGACTATTGACTAAGGTAAAATTTCATTCACTATATCTTCATTATTGTTTTTTTTTGGTCATGTTGATGCTTGGTTTATTGTTTTTTTGCAAGGCGCACAGCCAGCCTTTTACAGGCAAAATTTACTACTAAAAAATAATAGTTAAAACCAGAAAAAAAGAAAAAAAAAATCTGCTTGTGGTTGGCGAAGAATGGCTTGTGAGTTTGTAACTCTAGGATATGTAAAGCGGCACAGCAGGTACGTAGAATAGGGGCACTAAGCTTGGATGAATTATGCAATCCACAGGTCAAACATGAGACCCACCCAACTGCCAACTGGGACTATAATGCTCACGAGGTTAAGTTTGCGCACCCTAAAATGTATGAACACTTTTTTTTTACTTCTTTTCCCGTTATCTTACAAAAATTAACAAAATCCCCAACCGATCGTTATATGAAAACTGAAAAGGTATATGACCAAATTAAAACTAAAAAATAAAAATAAATCAGAACGGGATGGCGCATTGAATTAGTATCTCCATTACAATTATGAACATTGCAACCAAACCCAATAAGAAAAGCACAGAAGTATTACACGTCCATGAAACAAATTCCTACTACAATTCCAGCCACCAAGATGTCCTAAACCATACATGAACACAAATTCAAGTTGTTTCGGAAGAGGACCAAGAAATAAAAGCTAGATAATATTCACCCTGCATCCAGAATTACGGATCCACAAGACTCCCAATAAGTATTAAGCCTGTAATAATAGAAAGCCAAGAAAAGAAAAAAAGTCACCTTAGTAATTCCAAAGAATCGTACACCTTTTCATTTTTTTTAAATTAGTACCTTGGATAAAGCTGTCTTTTTTCATTAAAAAAGCATGGTAAACACGTTATAAGCACATTAATGTCCGCAAGGAGACAGAATGCATGTCGTGCTTTTGCTACCACTTCTAATGCGCTCAATGCTGTAGAGTTTACATAAACTACGGATTTGTCTTAAAAACAAAATTTGTACAATAAAGAAAAGAAGAAACTAACAGCTACCTTATTGGCTATGTTGTTGGAAAGCCAGTCCAAACCTTCATAAAGGCCTTCCCCAGAGGTTGCACAGGTGCTCTGGATGTAAGAACCGAAAGAGCACGTTAGATCACAACAGCACAGCTAACAATACTGGATAAGGACTTCATTGTCAAAATATTTACCAATGCGCTGCCTGAGAGAGTGGAGGCCCAGTTTGTCAGTGATCTCTGCAGCATTCATGGC